>CAWUFW010002685.1:1200000-1800000 GCA_963921515.1 Calotriton arnoldi | reverse complement strand
TTACATCTTGTAAACTGCAGTACAGTATACAAATTTCCTGACATATTTTATCGAAGGGGTTAGGGAAACGTACACATAAAATAATCTAAATGCGAATATTTTTTTCCAGGAAGGTGAATTTAGTCTTCTTATAGATCTGTGTTAAGAGTGAATTCCTTTACCCGAGGAAGGCGGGGTAATGGAGAGGGCGATTGCAGATGGCTAGGGAGTGAGAGGAAAGTGTGAGAGAGAGAAGCGGATGTGTGTGTGTGTGAGTGTGTGAGAGAGAGGGGAAGGAAAGGGGCTAGAGAGAAAGGAAGAAATGGAGACTGAAATACAGGAAGCAAGAGGAAACGGGTGGATACATAACAGCAAATGAAACATGTAGATGGAATGATGGAATAAAGGGTGCGATTTAAGAAGAACGCAAAGAAGTTAGCCATTAAGAAGGATGGAATAGACAGCCAGAACAAGTACGGAAGGAATTTATGACATGCCAGCTGTTTCATGGTGGGTGAAGGTGAGAGACGCATTTTAACACCATTCTGAATACTCAGATGATATGCATCCAAATGATAAGGAAATCTCATACAGTCCCTTCTACAATACTAACATTGGCAAAAGCCAGTCTTTCTGGCTTTAATGTGCTATATCATGTAAACACAGACATTAATGGTGTGTACGTCTTTCATGCACAGATGCTGTTTATCACATTAAAACATGTTTAGAAAATCACCTGGGTAAATTTGGGGACTAGAGGTCGATGCTCACCTGACAGTAAGACACAATTTGTAAAATCAAAGAGTAATAGGGTGGTGCACACTATGTAGGAGTGTTTACCCTATGCTCCTAAATAAAGACTCCCACACTGGGAGCCCCGTAGTAGACTAGCAAACCTTGGGCCCACACTTTGTATACAGAGGGTAAAATCCGTACAGTAGTAACTAATCAAAATATACAGTGTCATGGACAAGAGAATATTGTTTCATATAAGTTATGCAGTCATCCCAATATTTGATATCAGCAGAGATCTTTTATTCGTAGATCTTATTCGCTGTATGCGTTGCCATAGCCAACACGTGTTTCGTCGGTTTAGCGACTTCGTTAGGGCTGTTAAAATTGGGTGTATGGTACGCAGATCAGCTTAGAGGGACCGCACACGGAACCCCGGGCCGGTCTGTCCCCTACACACTGGGACTACGAGTACATATCGAACTGCGACAATTACACTACAGAAGACATAGCACATTAAATACGATATCCGGGGACTATTTGATTCTATTTAATCACTGGTCCTATACAACAGAAGATACAGCATACTACTCTAAACTCCCCTCGTTTACTCCACTACGAGGACCTAAAGAGATTATTTTTACGATCACCTCTTGATAACTACCCATTGACATCTACCTAAATGGCAGAATTAACATATATATGGCTCACTGAGCTATTTATCGTGGCAATAAACAGACTATGCGCCAATATTAACAGCCCTGACGAAGTCGCTAAACCGACGAAACACGTGTTGGCTACGGCTACGCATACATCGAACAAGATCTACGAATAAAAGATCTCTGCTGATATCAAATATTGGGATGACTGCATTACTTATATGAAACAATATTCTCTTGTCCATGATACTGTATATTTTGATTAGTCACTACTGTACGGATTTTACCCTCTGTATACAAAGTGTGTGCCCAAGGTTTGCTAGTCACATTAAAACGTGCCCTACTGACTTCGTCAAACCTGGGAAAAAGAAAAAGTGATTTCTTTCTGTGTAGAATACTTATAAAAGATACATTATTTAATGTTACAAACAGCGTGACTATTGAGTGTCCTTTTCGGATGTAAAATTCCCTTATGCTTTCCAGTGAAATCACTTCCTGGTAGGTGTAATGACTCAATAAAAAGTCAGTAGCATGAGCTGATAGAGTGATACTCCTGTGGGTGGAGTCAAAGACCACTGTAGTTATATTTTAAAGAATTGATAACCACATGTCTTGTAGATAGCTATGCAGTCAAGGAAGACCTAAAAACAATAGGGATTATTTTAGATTGTCCAGCCTAAAATAATATATTTTTCAATAACTAATTTAAGTTTAAGAAAAATCTCTCTTACAGTTGTGCTTTTTGCATAAATTAGCGTTTCTTTCTTATAGTGTTATTTAGCTCTGAATTTTAATATGGTTCAAATACCAGTGACACTATTACATATCATGTGTGCCTTTGGTAAAAAATTATTGGAAATTCAGATTAATAAAAAATAAAATTGAATTTAAAAAGCAATTAGCGAGGTTACATATCAGTGCGTTAATATTTGTTTCCTTAAGCACAATATGCTTTACAGATATTAAGAACATATTGCGACCACAAGCTGCCCTACTGCATAATTGTAGTAAAGTAGAATCTGATTCTTATGGTTACCCCCACTTTTTGCTTGATGTTACACTGTTTTTGACTAGTCTGACTGGGATCCTGCTAATACGGACCCCAGTCTATCTGCTTTCTCCCTAAAATGTTATGTCATGTACTTAGGTACACTCCCGAATGGATACTGGGTACCGTTATCAGTCCCTAGTATATGGTACCCATGTACCCAGGGCATAAGTACCTCCCATGTGCTGAAGCATGCATTATGGCACCCATGAGAGGCCATGCAAAATGGAACTACAGGCCTGCCATTGCGACCTGTGTAAGTTGGTGCATGCACCACTTAGTTAAGATATAGGTTTACTATATCTATAGGTCACTACACTTAAAACCTATAGGTCACCCCTATAGCAGGCCTTGACAATCCTGAAGGCAGGGTGCTGGGTTTTACGTGAGAGGGTGCCCATTCATGAGCAGGGCACCCCTGCAGCCTTCGGAGACCATTCTCCCGGGTTGTCGGTGACGCAGCCAGACATATAGGTAGAGGTGCATTATATGCTCGCGTAAAATGCTATCTCGAAAACGGCTGCAACAAACCATGTCGTGTTTGGTATCAAACACCTTGGAATCATACCTCCACATCGGTAACCGGTGTGGGAGGTATGATTCCACCCTTCAGAAGCAAGCTTCGTGGGGTCCCTGGTCTTCCCGGTACCAGCCTTCTCGACCCGGACAGCACAAAATGGTTGCTGCCGACCAGAGACACATTTCTGCCCTCCTGCTGCTGAGCCAAGCTCAAGCAGAGGAAGGCAGCACAATAGGCATCCTGTCACAGGCAGGTGTGACCAACTCCCAGACAGGATTTATTGTATTGGAGCTGGGTGGGTGCACTTACAAAGTGCCTGAAAGTCTGCACGAGAGGCACATTTGGTGTCCCTGTGCATAGTCAAGTTCAAACCAGTCCTGGGAGCCGTTGGCTCCTGCTGTGGCGCGAAACTGGACAAAGGACATGGGAGTATCCTCCCCACTGTCCTGACCCTCCACTGGGAGGGTCCCCTGAATCTGTCCAACCCTCTCCCATGGGTTCAAAAGGGCTTACCTGGCTGTAGGACCCTAAATTCGACATGGACAAGATTCTGAACAAGAAACCACTGACCTTTGACCGTCTGGACACTCTGGACTTTGCTGGACTTCGACTGGGCCCGACTTCATCTCCCTCTCCGTCCAAAGCATTGTCTGTGCCCGTGCACCATACAGGCTCCGTGCAGGACCTGTTGAGCATCAAGGACAACTGAAGTATCTCCCTTCGGGTGAAGGAGTCACTCCCCTGCGTTTGCAGGCACCGTAACGCAACTTACCAGTCTGCTGATCCTGAGATCCTGTGGACTCAGGAGGCTCCAGCAACACAGGAGGTGGGTTCCTATGTTCCTTGAGGTTGTGCTGCCCTCTCACTGAGTTGGAGGACAGTATCCCTCGTGGGGACCGCATAACCCCAACCCTTGTGCACAGCATACTTTTGCATGTGCATATGCTTGTTTGTATTCCCCAACTTTGTGCATTGGGCTGTCGATAGCCCCAACCTCTGCGCATATTTCATACAAAGGACTCCAGCCTCCTTGCACTCTGTGCCCTGCAAGCTGTGTCTTTGTAAAACTGCTAGAGGTTCCCTCGTGACTCCTGTGCCTTCGGCCTGTGGGTCCATTTGAGGGACAACATTGCTGTTCTTGGGCTCCCCTGGTTGCTCCAGGCCTGCCCCGACTCCCCTTGCTGTGGTGAGTCCTCTGGTCCTTGCTGGGCCAGACCGTAACCTTCTTTGACCCTCTTCATGGGTTGCCGCTGCCAAGGCTTGTTGGTGCTCCCGCCGGACACCTACCCCATAGCACTCGACATCCTTCGTGGGACAGCTTGCATCTGCCTCCTGGTTGTCCTTGACGTCTCCTGGTCCCTGCAGCTGTGGAGTCAAGGTCTCCTTCACACCTGAAGCACCTGACATCGGTGGGCATTCGTCTACCGAGCCCCTGGTCACTCCTGAGTGACCCAGACTCTGTCCCCTCTGCTTTCAGGTTCCTTCCATCAAGAATCCACCTGTGGGTTCCACCGGACACTTTTCTTCTTCCCAGCAGTGGCATTTCTTTGAAGACTCCCATTGAGAACGACAGCGGTTTCCGACGCCACTTCAGCCCTATGCACCCGGCTTCCCTGGGATAGGTAACTCTGGTACTTCAGGATCCACGGGTGGGGTGGCTCTCCAACCTTCTATGTTCCAAAGGGTTTCCTCGTAATCCACTGGGAAGGGTCCTTAAACTTTAAAATTGCAACCGCGACCCTCCCATTGAATTGTATGTGGCACGCGGTCGTGTTCTCACACTGCACCCGTCCTCCGTGGGCTCCCTACTTACTCACCTTGGGTGCTTCCTTGGGGTCCCAGCGATTCTACATCGTCTAGACTCGGTCTTGACTCGAGTCGTGGTTCTTATACCACTATTTTAGTATATGGTTTGGTCTCCACCTGGAGCCCACTGTGTATTAGTGCTACTTACGATTGTTTCTGTGCTAAAGTATTGTGTGATTTGTGTTTATCTGCGTGTAGCAGATACTGTGAAGTATTTAAAGTGTGTTCTAATAATAAACATATATTCTTATAACTACTGTGCGGTTCTCCTTTCATTTAACCAATACAATAAGATTGCATTCTGGTGAAACAAGCTGCTTAACATTACTTCAAGACTAAGCCTGAAGGCTGCTCTCCACAGCTACCACTTGGATACCTTTCTAAAGGTTATCTTTGACCTCTTAAATCACCATAAGGGTTGTTTGGACTGGTGCAAGGTGCCCACTTTAATTAGTGGACATCATATAACAGGCCAACTTCTCACAATAATTGCACAGCTTTTCTTTTTCTTTGAGTTTGAAAGGGTAACAGTTACATATAGGCCCTCATTATGAGTGGACTGATAAATTGGAAGAATCCCACCCACCCCGGAGTTACCCATACCAGGGGTTTTGGTAACTCAGCGAGAGGAAACAATCCATCCCATTACAAGTTGGGCCTGGGGGGGTCCACCAAATAATGAGCACTTACTGCAGGAAATCAGTAATTATCGATCTGATACCAATGGTAATTCCTCTGGGAGAATTTTAGGAGATGTGTAGTTTCTCCTTAGAGATAATGGCCCCATAGAAATTAAGAGGCCACTCGCCATAGTTTGCCTTTAAAACTCAATGAAATCTTGTATTTATTGAGAGCACATATTATGGGAGACAATGTATACTGGCACATCAGCTCAGTCAGTTAAAGGATCAAGAGCAAGTAAATTGAGGGTGAACCTACATTATTTCTAGAGCTACTCATGAGTTCCACATACGCGGACCTGGAGGCCATTTTTCTTGAATAATTTACTCATACATGTATAGTCCATGACATGCTTACACCCTCAAACCCCACTGGTAATCCTTGGAGTTTCTTAACATCCCAGCTACATCAGCAAAAGGGTGTTCTCTTGTAATGCTTTCCCTATTAGATTCCCCAACAGTGCCCAAAGCCATGCAATCTGTGAAATTAGTCTCAACTGATGATCCTTGCCCCACTTCATCTTTCCATCTCATGCAGAGCTTTGTAGCATCACTCTCACAATACTGTTCAATATTTTCCTGCCCATGGCAGAACTGCCCATTGCTTGGAAGCATATTGTAAAATATCTGCCTTTTCTGCATAGACTCCCCAGATTTTCCACCTTTTTCTGGATGCTATTTTTGCTGGCTTTAGAACTCTGTGGACTTTACCCCCCTGCTAACCAGGAGTAAAGGTCCTGTCTTCACACTTTAAATATTGTTAAAATGGCTTACTCCAGATTGACACATTTAACTTGCCTAAAATTTCCTAGTAAATGTAGAATGTGTAGAGTAGTGTGGAAAGTGCATTCAGGGCCTGGAATTTAAATGCCACTTGGGGATTCGAGCATCGATTGTGCATCCACTACAATTGCAGTGCAAAACTTTCTACAGGCCTACCCCGATTACAGTATAACCTTTTAAAATAAACCTTTTTTGACAGGTAAAGATCTCCCTTTTAAATATTAGCAAGTCATCCCTATGTAGGCATTGTAGTCCACAAGCTAGGGTGCACGGCATTTAAAGGTGGGAAAAGTAGAAAATTAATACAATGACAAGGCCCTCAAAGCTATTTTCACTGTGGCAGGCCTAGCTGCCCTACGTAGAAAATCAGAGTGCAGATTTTTTTTCAGTGACTCATAGCGCACATGGCTATCCAACAAGGGCATTCCAGGGCTATCATAGCAGAATTACATCAGTGGAAAGCCATTCGAATAGCCAGATCTTAAGGTGCTTACGAAGGATCACTTCTGAGGGACTGAAATGGAGTGGGAGAGTGTTCCATAGTTTAGGAGCTAAACCTCTAAATGAAAGACCCCCATGCCTAGCCCTGCAGAAGCGAGGAACACAAGTTAATTTCTGGTTGCACAGCAGTAAAACTCTAGTGGGGCAATAAGGACATACCAGTTGTTTAAGAAAATGTGGGTCTGCGAGAGTAACCACTTTATAAATGTAGCCTACAGCTTTAAATTTAATATGCTTCTCTATTGTGAGCAAGTAAAGATCCCGGGTCCGTGAAGAAGCATGGGCCCAATTGAGAAGGAGGCCCAGGAGGTGAGCAGCAGCATTCTGAAGAGTTAGAAGTCCTTTCAAATATGTTTTAGTGACTCAGAGGTAAAGGTCATTGTCATAATCCATACGAGCAATAATAAGTGCAAAAAAAATAGTCCTTTGTGTGGAAATGGGGGAAGAGACCAGAGAATCTTCATCAGACATCGGAGAAGCCCAAAACAGGGGGCCAATACCTTTTTAATCTGCTCATTATGCACACTCTTCCCATCCACGAAGATTCCCAGATTTTCCCAGTAAATTCCTGTAGCTCCGGCAGCTACTCAGGTTCCATGGGTTAGGTTGATGACCTACTATTAAGACCTTTGTTTTGCTGCCATTAAGTTTAAAACAATTGGTGGCCATCCACTGCGCTACAGGAGCTGAAATGGATTTAAGTTGCCGGAAAGACTTGCCTGAGCCTGGGGACAAGGAGATGATAATCTCTGAGTATTTTCCACATGAGAACATCATGAGCCCAAATGCTTCAACAATGTCTGCTATGCAGACATAGGCATTAAAAAGTGTGGGGCTCAAAGAGGAGCCTTGAGGGATGCCAAACTCTTTGGGCCATATCATAGAAACATAAGGTTTGGAAGTTACCTGGAATGAGAGCTTGTACAGAAAAGAGGTGAGCCATTGATGGGCTTTGCCATGAACCTGTATTCCCTCAATCTCTTAAGCAGCACAGCATGTGAATCACTGTCAAAAGTGGCACTGAAAACCAAAAGGACAAATGCCACCATCCCTCCCAGGTTCAGGGTCAGTTTAAGATTTCCCATGACCCCAAGGAGCACAGACTCAGTGAAATCACAGGGCTAGAACCCTAATTGGGAGGGAAGGAGGATATTACAAGATTCCAGGTAACCTGACAATTGCCTGTTAATATTGTTTACCAACATTTTAGCCTGCAATGACGGGAGAGGGCTAGGATAAAAATTCTCCAGTTTTGTTGCATGCAGATTATGTTTTTTATGCAAGGGTATTACAATTGCATGTTTCCATGTCTAAGGGATGATCGCCAAGGATACTGATAGATTCAACAAAATCAATAAAGCATGAAATAACAGAAGACTTCACATTTTTAGTGTCCCAGGAGCTGCAAGGTCTTATGGGGCCCCAGATTTAATTGAGCTAAAGAGTTTTTCAAAGTTGTCCGCTTAGATAGGCAGAATCTCATGAAACAGAGAAACTTTGCAAGGACTCTTGGTAATAGATACCTCAATGGAGGAGTCTCCAAGAAAGCAGCATAGATATCCGCTACTTTCTTGAAGAAAAAGTCTTACAACTCATTGCACTTCTATTCTGAGACACTGGGCTTGGGACTTAAGATGAGTGGTCCAAAAGAGAATTAGCAACGGCAAAATTTCTTTGGAAGAATTCTGAAAACCTTCAATTTTCTCCACATAGAAATCAGAGCATGCTTTCCTAATAGCCATGTGATCATCTTTGATAGTGACTTTATATGTTGCCTTGGCATCAGGATCATATCAATTGTGCCAGGCTTGCTCGATATCTTTGCATTTTTCCTTTTGAGCTTACAACTGCTAGCTAAATCAAGTTGATGATTTATGTCCCTTATACTTGGACGCCAAGGGCATTGGGATGCACCTATTCAGGATGGATGTTATCCACATAGACATTCCTATGTAAATCCTCCACTGCCATTGAAGGTGGATGTTGGACCTGGCCTTTTTTGCAGGGTTATCCCAAAAAATATTGCTGCCTTCTTCCTATTTTCCCTGACCTGTTTTTATTGGTTTTAGGGCTCTCAGCACTTTACCACTGCTAACCAGTGCTAAAGTGCATATGCTCTCTGCCTAAATTATATTTGGTGATTTGTTTATCCATGATTTGCATATCTGATTTACTAGTAAGTCCCTAGTAAAGTGCAGTAGAGGTGCCCAGGGCCTGTAAATCAAATGCTACTAGTGGGCCTACAGCACTGATTGTGCCACCCACATCAGTAGCCCTGCATACATGTCTCAGACCTGCTACTGCAATGTCTGTGAGTGCATATTTAAACTGCCATTTCGACCTGGCAAGTGCACCCATTTGCCAGGCCCAAACCTTCCCTTTTACTACATGTAAGTCACCCCTAAAGTAGGCCCAAGGCAGCCCCTAGGCAGGATGCAGTGTATTTAAAAGGTAGGACAATTTGTCCTGTAGTTCCTATAAATCTATATAGGATATGTGCGTTTAGACAACATAGACTGTGGGATTGGTATCCAGACTGATTCCAGACACCCCAACCGAGTATGTTCGCCTATATACCAGCTAGCTCACAGTGCCACTAGAAACCCCTCTTACCAAGGAGAGAATAGTTCTTGGCAACTATCGAACATGACAACTCTGTCCCATCAAGGATCGTGGAAACAGTGCGATACTTTTTACTCAGCCACTCATGCTCACTTTGTCTCAGAGAGATACACAGAATAAACAGTGGGGACGTTTTCAATAAGCATTTATTGAACCTGTGTCATTCTTGTGTAAAATAGGTGTGCTGAAACAACCATTAGACAGAAACAGATATAAATGATTATAAGCATCAACAGAGTGAAAGGATGGTAGATTTCTACCATAGTCCTCAAACAATGAATACAGGCAGGTATTAAAATACATGACAGTAAAAATGCGTACTCCTACGATGCGACCCTAACTAGATGTGCCTAAGTGTACATAGCATGTATGTAGGTGTAAAGCCAAGAGTCCCTCTAGGATAAAGTCAACCCCATTACCTGAAGTGAGAAACTGGGACCCTGTCTTGGTCTTGAGATGGACACCCCGCAAGGGATGTCAGACCACTGCGAGCTGGAGTGTCTGCGTGCAGGAACCTCAGCGTCTCGCGTCAGTGTGTCAGCATGGAAGTCCTTTTTCTCCTCTCCCTACCTCAGCAAAGATATGGTGTATATATACCCAAAGTGGTACCCTCAGGGGTTCTACCTTGCTGTGTTATGTCGGACTTAGGATGACGGAAGGAATGACCCTTATACATAGTTATTATGCTGGCGATGCAAGTCCTGTTGAGTTTCCAATAATCCTCATACATAATGGTTGAAGGTAGTTTTCAGGGAAAACCCCATGTCCTATAAGCAGTACCGTAACTAGGTAAAAGGTCAGTCCCAAGAACCGTTATGTAGTGTAATGGTAGGGGAGAATATATGTGAAAGGTTAGGTTTTTCCTTGAGCCTATATTGGGGTACCTATATGAAACATGACAAATTACTGGTGTGTTTTACATGTCCTAATAGTGAAATACTGCTAATTTCATTTTTCACTATTGCAAGGACTATCTCTCCCAAAGGGTAACATGGGGATTGTCTTGAAATATCTTTTAAGTGTAATTTCCAATTGGGAACAGATAGAGATTTGGAGTTTGGGGTCTCTTATCTCACAATTTGAAAATACATGTTTTGGTGAAGTTGGTTTTTAAATTGCGTGTTTGAAAATGGCACTTTTAGAAATTGGACATTTCTATGCCTCTGCCTGTCTGTAGAATACACATCTGGGTTGGATGACAGTTGGGCTCTTGTGCATTCACTCTAGACAGTCACACATAGGCTGCTGAGGTGTGCCTTGCATATCCTGAATGGCCATCACCAGGCTGATGGGCCTTCCTGAGCTAGAGTGGGGGGAGGAGTTATCACTGATACCTGAATAGAGCTGTGCTTGCCCTCACACAAAGCTGTCTCCACCCCCTGTAGTGTGTCTGGAGCCAGGTCGGGGAAAGGCAGGGTCTTGTGCACTACAAAGAATTTCCTTTGAAGTTTGCCTACTTCTAAGGGAGAAAGGAGTATAAGTATTGGACCTCTGACACCCCAAAATCAGAACACTTCTGGACTCAATCAATCAAGATTTATAAAGCACAGCTGATCACCCAATAGGGTATACAGGCGCTTGCAGGCCCTGGAAGCTCATTCGAACAGCCAGGTCTTGAGGGCCATTTGGAACTGAGGACTGAGGACATTCTGGCAGGAAGAAGAGCTGGAGGCTGTAGGAGGGGCTGCCACTCTGACTGTTGTTTTGTTGTGCTGGCCTGCTGCTTGCTGCTTCTGTCCTGGGAGTGAAAGGCCTGGACTTTGATTTCTGTATCATGCTTCCAAGGTTCTCCAAGGGCTTGTGTGTGCTTGCCTCCTTTTAAGAAGTCTCAGGGCCATCAAAGACTTCACCTGTCAGGGCCTAGGGTCTTCTGCTGAGTGTCCTGACTTGCCATGCAGTGCCAAAGCGAGTTCCTGGGCCCTTGGAAGTGTAACCTGGTGATTTTAAGGAGAAAATCCACGCATCGACTCCCAGCGCCTGTTTTCTCAATGCAGCATGAATCCTGAGCACAGTGTCATGGACGTCCGTGGCACCCGCTCTAACTCCGACCTGCGTCACGGCTGAGAAATCGACGCAGCACCTGCTAGGCAGCTGTGAAATTAATGTAGCTTCTGCATCGCCACTATCCCATCAATGCAGTGCATCTGGATTTTTGACTCATCATCCTTCTATGCTGATTCTTCATCGACACTGCACCGCAGTCAGGAACTGAGGCTCGTGTCCGAAAAACAATGCATCACCTCCCCTGCCAGTAAGGAACCAACGCATCACCTCCCCTGCCAGTAAGGAACCGATGCATCACCTCCCCAGCCTAGCAGTAAGGAACCAATGCACCACCTTCCATGCCAGTAAGGAACTAAACGCATCACCTCCCCTGTGTAGTAAGCAACCAACGCATCGCTTTGCTTTTCCGGCACCTCACCTCCCCTGTGCCTTGCACTGTCTTTGATTTTTGAAGCATCTAAGGCACTTTATGCTAAAATGAACGCATCCATTGATTTCTATGGGCTAAACTTGCTTAATTTTTAAAAGTGATATTTTGATTTGTGCATGCTGGATTTTTGTCGTTTTGCCTTGTTTTATTCAGATAAATATTGGCTATTTTTCTAACCTGGTGTGCTACCAAGGGATAAGCAGGGGTTATCTTAGCTGTGTGACTCCCTTACCCTGACTAGAGTGAGGGTCCCTACTTGGACAGGGTGCAAACCACTGCCAACTAGAGACCACATTTCTAACAGTGGAGGTGAGAGAGACTACAGCATATTACAAAAGTTAGTAGGGTTAAGCTTCGACTAGTGCCTAAAGATGTTAGCAGGAGTACCCAATGAAGGGGGCCAATGGAATGAATTGGATAGCCATAGGGATGGCATAATGATCCATCTAACCCAAAGGTGGAAGGTTTATCTTCAGTGTAGCTAAATTGGAGAAAACTGGATCTAGCGTGTGGGCATCTGTGTGCGTAGGAGTGTGCACAAGTTGAGTGAGTTAAAGAGCCTCTAAATCTTTAATCAGATTATGAGCTGAAGTGCAGGTATGACCCTCTTAGTGGAGGTTCAAATCACCTAAAAAAATTGAAGTCTGCAAATTTAAGTGTGAAACATGAGAGTGCTTCTGCTAACCGAGATCACCTCCTGGTTTCTGAATCAGAGGGGCAAAAGATCAATGAAACAAAGAAAGCAAAATTATTAGAAAGGCACAGAGAGAAAATAATCCCTTCCCTGTCCTGGGTTAGTGTCTTGTCAATGTTGCCTGAATAAATGGTTTTACAAATGCCCCCTTCTGTTCTTGACGGTTGTGTTTAACAATACAAAAAAAACAACCCTACTGGGAGAGCAATAGCAATAATGGGAGTAGAGCAGTCATTTAACCAAGTTTCTGTCTAAAAAAGGACTTTAGGTTGAAAGCCCATAATACATTTTAAAATATCAAAATTGTGTTTAGCTAGAGAGTGACAATTTTAACTAAATAAATGGATATTAAATTGCCTGCATGATGTAGGCCAGCTGCAGGGAAGATCAGAGAGTCAGCCAGCATAAACTTAAAAATAAATCAGCCACATACCCTAGAAGAATCCATGGCATGAGTCTTGGCCCCTGGTCCTGTTATGGCACTGACCTCTTTTTATAGGGAGTAGGGCTTAATGACATTGCCTGGTGATACTAATATTGCTAACTCGGGTAATGAAACCGCTACAAAAGGACAAGCTGGAAAAAGAAATGAAACACTATTTTGAACAGTTATTAAAAATCAAATTCAATGGTGAAGTAGGATTGATAATGAATACTAAGGAAAAGGAACTTTCAGAAATTTACCCTTTACCTGGCTGAGCTTTCAGAAGGCTAATTAACATTAGCCACTGCCAACTTCCAGCCTGTGCAGTCTTGAATGAGGTGTGAATGAGTTGTGAAATTTCTCCTAGGAGCTAAACAGCTTGGCCTGAATGAGCAATAAATACTCCTCTGTGCATTGCAGAATTCTCTGGTTGGGAACTGTGGGCATCCTGTTTACGCCACAGTGTCAAATCATACCTGGCAGATTAGTTTGAGCCACATGTAACACTTTGGTGCACTTGAATGGAAGAAAATAGGATGCCAGGGAATTCTTGTCTTGGTGCTGTTGGGCCCTGCCTTTGTCCTACCAGATTTCTGTCTCCTAGGGCCTGCTTCAAAATGGATTTTAGTTGTAGCTGTGGAAGGACACTAGTGATTACTGTAGAGCACTACCCTAGACATCCACAACCCTCACACCCCAAGTTTAGTGTTGCTTAAGATTTTCACATCTTGAATATCCCCTGACACAAAGCATTTTGGGCTGTTAGCAGTAAAGCACAAAGGAACGAATGAAAAAGTGAATATAGTTGCCCCTAGGAGCCTTCACCCTATTCGTTATGGTGTATCCAAAAGTCATACCTACCCACTGCCAGGTATAAATGTAAAATAAGGCAACCCATTAGAACACTTTCTGGAACTGTGGAAGAACAGAAGAAGACTGGACCTGCTGTCTCAGACCTAAGACGAGCCCAGACAGAAAGAACCTGCTCCCTCTTGTCTCCAGAACCAAGAACTGGACTCCTAAGAGGACTCCAAGGTACAGTTGGGTGACCTCGTGGTTGGCTCCATGGACACAACAAGTTTTAGGAGGCCTTTTTCCTAAAGTGCCCAGTTTACCAGTAGCAACTGGATTGGAGGTAGATTTTGCGATTGGCCTTTGCCTGAAATCTCAAAGTGCCCTTCCCTGAAGTCCTCCTGTTTTCCTGTGCTTCTTTGGGCACCAGAAGAAAGTTGGGACATGGTGGTCAGCCTCAAATCACACCTAGGTTCCGGTCTACTGCTTCCATACACTATCATTGGTGCTTTTTATTTTTTGGCACTATTTCTCCTTAAAACGTCAAAAATTCATATCTCGAGTTCCCCCTTTTTGTTTTTTTATTTTGGCATCATTTTGTTCATTAAAATGTACTCTATTTTTCTTATTCTGTTTGCGATTTTTACGGTGTTGTGTTTTGACTTTATTACTGTTTTGGTACTGCTTAATTCATTTACACATTTCGCTATGCTAACGCTGTTTGCTCTCTGCCACAGCTACTAGGGAGCTGAGCTCAGGTTAATTAACTGACTTTAAGGGTTCACCCTTACAAGTGTTGTAATAATTAAACAATTTTTATACAGAGCAAGACCCTGCCTCTGCTAAAAATGTCAGCGGATCCCCTTAACCTGGTCAATCAGAAAACCATTTCTTGCCTCCTGTACCCAGTCAAGGTTTTCAAACAACATAAAATAAAAAGCTGACAAGTTATCTGAAAGCAAATCAGTTGTTAGATCCATCTCAGTCAGGTTTCAGAGAGGCCCACATTACTCAGACAGTGTTTTTGGCCTAGGAAAATAACATTTGGTGCATTTTGGGCGCCCTCAGCCTACTTGATTGCTTTGCAACATTCATCACTGTTTGGCATTCCATTCTCCTTAAATGCATGCACGATATGGGCATATGTATGAATGCCTTGAAGTGGCTCAAATAATTTCTGTTCAGCAGAACTCAAAGGGTTTCACTACTACCCACTATAAAATAACAAATAGACTCCCTCAGAGCTCTTGCCTTAGCCTGCCTTGTTTCAATCAATATTTACATGCCCCCCACCTTATCTTTCAGTTTCAACATAGTATCCAGTGCTGATGACACGTAGCTGATCATATCAATCACTGATAATGAAATGAGACACATGTTAACTTCTTGGAATGCATGTTTGATATAGCCTATTGGATGAAGGAGAATTGCCCTAAGCTGAATGAGGATATGACTGTGGTCATCCTATTCAGGAAACTCTTTGGTCTAAGAAATAGTGGCCTAAAGAATTAGGATATCCTCCTACTCTCACTAATTGAGCTAGAAACCTTGGGATCATATTGGACAAAAAAGGTATTGATGAATGATCAGGTGACCTCAGTTTTTCCATCATGTTATGGAATCCTTTGGATGCACTGCAAGATTTTTAAATGGATCTCATTTGGGACGTGCAAAACAGTCATGCAGCCACTGATCACCAACTGCATTGATCTATGAAGATGCATTTGTGGTCTTCACGGAGTACCTTTTAAGGAGACTCAAGACTACTCAGCGTGTAATCGCACAGCTAGCTCTCAATTCATTGCCTGCACCTGGTCAACGGCACTTCTAAAAACACTTCAATAGCTCCAAATAGGCAAATAGATTCTGTACAAGCTATTGTGCCTCAACAACAAGGCAATTCTTGGCACAGAGCTATGATATCTGATGTCCAGAGTCTCCCTCTAAAACCTAGCATGTTTACTTGCTTGACCTTACTATATTTCAGCTCCATTCCGTGCATTTACCACTCCAGAACTGGTGGTCCCTCTTTCTCTTTCCTGGCAGCACATCAGTGGAACTCCCTACCGCAGGACCTGCAGCTTATAGTGAACATTATTTTCTTTAAAAAGACAGCTGAAAATCTGGCTGTTTTGATTTTCGATTTTGATGGCCATCTCTTAGTGTTCACTTCACTTTCTATCCAGATCCTGTTTTCTGTCTAGAAAGTTGATGCCCCATAGCACCAGGATATTGATGATATTTGATGCTATACAAATTCAAATAACACTACTTCACCTGTGTTGAATAGCAATGTAAGTGAATTAGAGAATAGCAGGTATTCTTTACATAGTTATTTTAATACCTTTCTCACTAGGCCCTGTAGTGTTGACCCAGTCGGTATTTTAACAGAACAGAACAACTGGATAAATAAACACTAGTAAACTAAAATACTGTCCTTTATAGTCATCAAAGTTATGGAGGTGTGATCTATTCATAAACCACAGATGATAGATGTGAATTTTTAAATAATGTCAACTTTCATTACCCAATGCTGAAAAAACTGACAACCATATAGAACAAAAGCCTGAAAAGCTAAACTGCATGGTAAGAATAGACAGTATTGTTTCTTGTCACTTAATTAAAGTCAGAAAGAAAAAACCTATAAGATAGCACACTCCTCTAATATGCAGGGATACCCTTTAAAGTGTTATTATTAAAGACACAGAGTTAAATTTACAGAATCAGAGATCGTACTTCAGTTCAGATGCAAAATAATTTCTCTTCTCAAATATTTAATCTTGAGAGATACATCTTCCTCAGTTTTTACACCGCCATGCTCAGTGGCGTAACATTAGCCCCTGCAGCCCCGGTGGTGCAGGAGGGCCCGAGCTCCAGGGGGCCCCCTTCAGCACCGCACCGGCAGCAGCAGGCACCTGGTCTGAGAGCTCTTAACTGGATCCAAAGTGATGAGGGCCCCCCTCAAGTTTTGTTAAACCACTGCCCATGCTTAATCACAGAATGAAAAAGTGCAGGTGCATCTGAATAAATATGGAAACATACTCACTCAATCAACCTAAACATATACATAATTCTCAAAAATTGCAGATGAATTTACAAATGAAACGGTCTCAAGACCAAGGCTAATTTCTTCAAAACGCTAGTCATAAATACCAAATCTACTCAAAGAAATTTTCTTAACACCCCAAAAATGCAATCCACAGTCAGTTAAATCATTCCATTTACTCACAGCCTGTCAATATTCCAATTTGGGCATTTTTTTAAAATAAAAAGTTTAAACCAAAGAACCAAATAGGTAGCCACGCCTACCATAATTAAGAAAGTCCTCACTAACAAACTACCAAAAAGTAGTTGGTCCAATTTACCTCTTTTACCCATGAGGAGCTGGAAGATATGATTGTAAGCAAATAACTATCCTCTTATATCCTAGATCCTTACCCCCTTGTCATCTTACTAAATTGCTAAGCACCATTCTAAACCCCTCCCTTTAACTTGAGATCATAAATGTATCTATCATCCAAAGAACTGTACCAAACGTATTTTTTTTTTTTTTTTACAGAGTTTTATATAGCGCGAACTTGACCCAAGGGTATCAGGTATCAGAGCGCTTTACATGAGCACCAGTTGCGTTACATGAGAACACATTAATTTTTTTTTTTTTTTGTTAGGCACGGGAGATTAAGTGATTTGCCCAGAATCACAGGATGTTCAGCGTCCTTGCCGAGACTAGAACCCGGTTCCCCAGCTTCGAGGTCGACCGCCCTAGCCGTTAGGCCAATTATTCCAATTTTAAAATCATTGCAAAAGGCATCTATCATCAATTACAGCTCCTTAGAATTTTTAAAGACTTGTCCACCAAAAGATAATTTCAAATTCCCTATATATAACCTTGTCACCTCTTGGCTTGATTATGGGAACGTTCTCATTCCAGGGTTGCCTTCCTACAGCATTGCCCTAAAGGAAGCTGTAGTCCTCTTTGGAGCGAGTACTATCACAAACACAATGTGAATCAGTAATCTCTCTCACACTTAAAAACACTGAAATTACTATCCATTGAGTCATGATGCATGTTCAAAACATTGTGCACCTGTTATAAAGCCCTGAAGCTGGTAACCCAAGGCTGCATGTAAAACAAACTCATCAATTTGGTTGGATGCACCATAGCATACAGAGAAACAAACTGTGAAATTGGGAAACCCCAGGTTCAGGAAAAAGTCATCTTTAGCAATGTCCAGTATCACCCATACATTGATAATACAGTTTGTATTATATCTTAGAGCACTGATTGAAGGAAAAAAGACTGTGATAAATATGACCATGCATATTTGTGATCAATGACTTGAAGGATATTGCACTTGGATGTAATAACTTGGTATTGCCCCTAGAGGAATACTTCTAACATTCAATGCAATATAAATAAATATGCTTGTATTATTATATAACCGCTTCAGCATTCATGGCTTATCGCCCATTTAAAAAAAAAAAATCTTCAGGATGGTATATTATATGTCGAAAATACACAGATCTAGGAAGAACTGTAACAAGAATCCCAATCCTGGTGAAGGTCTCACCCCCTTCCTAAAAAAGCCACTACATGGAGTCAGTATGCGATGTGAGTAGTGAATAATTAATCAGATGTATTTACATTTCTGCCAATCCCGGTGAGGGCCTCTGCAAATTCACCCCTTACTAAATAAGTCCCATCATGTTATGTGATGTGGGTACTGAATAATTAATCAGATTTGCTAGCATGGAGATACCGCTTCAAAAAGATTTTGAATTATAGATATTATGCGGGGTTCCACTCACCTGCAGTCTGGAAAGTAAATATAATTTTACACAATATATACAGACTACATTGGACTGAAAAAGAGCCCTCTGAATCCAATCATCTTGTAAACTTGTGATCAATTCTAATCACTTTTATAGTTTATTTCTTTTTATTTTATTTGAAATGCCTCACTTCGATTTAGCAATACTTTGGTGGTAGGAGTAAATGAGAATACTGTTAGATTGTGAGAGATCAGTAAATAATATTGAATGTATTTTTTGAATAGTTTACTCAAAGCAATTAAATAGACAGATATGTGAGGAGAATTGTGAAGTATCTTTTTGAAAAACTTGAATAATTTGCTTAAATAATAAGTACAGACACTAGAGCAAGGAACAGGTGCCAGCTCATGAAGCACTGGTTGGTTGCCAATTGGGGAACGTATTTATTGCATGATATACATGGAAATACATTTGTTTATTTATATTCTCATGTTCTTTTGAAAAAACTGTGTAGCAATACATGTCATTTATTGTCAGATGTCAAATCTCTCAAACAGCCCTTAGGACAAAATTCTGTCTAATACTCAATTCCTTAAATGTTGTTGTGTAAGGACATGCTTGAATAGCTTCTCTCCTTCCTCCCCCTACATAAATCTTTTAGGTGCAAATCTGTGATAGTTTTCAAATATTTCTCATAATTATCAATGTCCTGAATTTGTCAGAATGCTCAAATAAACACATAAATATACACCCACAAACAAACTAGTTAGTTATCCGAAAGGCCGGGTCCAAGCCTCATGGGTTTTCATAGAAGATACACTACTACTCAAAAGGACTATTGTTCTCATGATCCATGAGGTTGTTCTTAAGGTATGCTTTCTAAAGTCTTTGATAAGAGAGTAAACACTCATGTAAGCTCTTAGGTATACCATTTACCTGAAATATAAAACTCAATGATACCTGAATAGCCACTATCATTAAACAGAACATAACAGCAATTTCCTCTCTTAGACACAAGTACTAAGCTTCCTGCATCACTGCCCTTAATAGGGTTTAAATCCCACTTGCTGGGTACTCACCTTCTGGATCAAGGAGCTTTGCAATCCCCAAGTATCGCTGCGCTACGGTGAAAGCATGGTCCAATCTTTGTACAGCAGATGGCTGTGAAACCACATGATTCCAATCAAAAAGGTCTGGTCTGCAAAAAAGTCATAGAACTCAATTAGTTACTACTTCTGTTAAAATTGCAAGTCCTTTTGTGTTTTTTATGATGGCGCCACCCTCAGTTATAATGGAAAGTATCTTGCAAAGCTCCCATGGACAAAAGCAAAGCTTCAATCTAAAGAGGCCATTGATATCACTCATTTAAAAAGAGATATGTTGCGAACACTAATGAATGCATGAGAGTTGTAAAACGACTCTATGAGAATTTTAATTTTCAATCTATGAATAGATATAAGTGAAAGGGAAACAAATACCCGATCCTCTACAACACGGAGTCTACGTTATATAGGAAATACAAGCCATGTTTTCTGTGAAGTATTGGAGTAGTGCAACACAGTCAGAGAATGGGGTGATGGTGGACATGAATTACATGAATCACATCACAATCTGAATGCCCCTTCAGGGAAACAACAACCACACCACATATTTGGGCTAGATGATATACAACATGGGGGCAACTACAACACGTGACTCACTGATCACAGACACTGAGACAACACAAAGACTCAAAAATCACACGCTTAAATGATAGGACATACATTGATCATTCATAATGCTTTTTCAAACTTTCCGCACACACAGAATAAGCATGATGATGCTATACAGGCCCACTGTCCACTTTACATACTCCTCCAATGGGAATATAAATAACAAACAAACTGACTGAACACATCAGACTATTTCAGAAATATTTTAGGAATTTGACAAAAGATGAAGGAGTGTGCGCCTATGGTGAAACCCATCACTTGAAGCTGCCACTGAGCTCATCTAACAGCGCCAAGAAGCCATGTATTGGTGATTGTTGTACAATGAAATCATTTTACCAACATTTTTTCTAAATGTTATGCATTATCAAAGATTGTAGAACGAAATCTTATAGCAACACTGCTCAGATGAATCCAAAAGTAATATACCGCACAATACTCTGTGATTCAAATTAATGCATTAAGTATATTAAAACACATAGGAAGCATAATTCTTGCCCTTGTCGAATGATATAAACACAACTGTTAAGATTGCACAACACGTACCCATTGAAGTGGTAGTACAATGGCTATGGATTGCTTAACACATTAGAGAACACTTACATTGCCCAGTGTGATTAGGGATTATGTGTCTGTGCAGAGCAATTAGCATCAAGGTAATTTACCCAGACAGGACAGTTGTCAGCATGTCACTAAGGGACATGAAAATGTGTCAGTTATAAACCGCTCACTAATGGGTTATTCTCTGTTCGTGGTGGCTGTACACGGTTGTCACCAGCCGGGGAATTGATTGCTATTTGATACTGCTGCCATATATAGTTAGGTTCCTACTCCATGTTTTGTCTATTAATTATTAATTCAGGGAAGTGCTGGACATTAAAATAGCAAACTTTATTGCTTGTCTCTAGAGGAGAAGCTTAAATCAATGTGTAGTAGGAGCGCAGTGCGCCTCTTGCAGTTGCTAAGAAGAACTTGATTAGCTATTCAAATACGCATATAAAAGGAACAATCAAAAGTACAGCATGCTAGGGAAATTTTAGTCCACTTCATGATTTATACGTCTATAGACAGGTACATATTTCATAAAGCTTTGACTCCCGTGTTAGGTAAAAGCTGGGAACCTCATGTATGCCCTATAAAATAAACATGTGACAAATTCTGCAGTCGTTAAGAATCAACAATTCACTCATAAGGGTATGTTATCTAATAATGTAATATCACATTGCAAAAAAACCCGCCAAAGCTGAAACTTTTGTGACAGACTGTGAAGTGCATTAGTGCATTTAAAGCAATGTATTCACTACATTATATATATATTTTGTTCCACCTGTGTAAAAATATTTGTGCGCTAAGGCATGTAAGTGAATTTAGAATAAGGGATTAATATGCCCACTGTCACACGTAAACTCTTAGTTATATACATTCAGTCGTGAAATTTCAAGGGCTGATATTGTTGCAAACAACTTATATTCTATGAATGTCTTAATTTAAAGGGAAGAAATCCGAAGGGGCTATCTGAACCACACGTATTGATATACTTTAAAATGTAATCAAATGTTGGGGTCTTACTTTTTTCAAAAGCTATAGGGTATTATTCAAAGAGATTTTGAAGCACCTAAATTAAAACTCTGTAGTGCTCTTTTACAAGCGTTTGTGAATTGGTCTACTGGTATGAGGGAATATTCATTTGCATTCACATGTAGTCTTTTATGTACTTTTACAGGCAGTTGTTAATTGGTTCAAAAGATCTAAATAGGAATACATTTGGAATATTCATGTACAGTCACATGCCCTCTTTTATGCACTCTGTGAACTGGCCCAATACATCTAAAAAGGGAATATTCATGGAATATTTATTACAAGTAAGCACAAGAAAAATGACTGTGCCCATTGAACTGAACCCCGGAGGCCTTTTGGGATTCCAAACACAATCGAGTCAATAATATTGTTAGGCCTATAGCAACACCGCATACAGAGGATTGTCAATATTTTTTAGATAAGGAAACACTGAACAGGAAATTGTGGATTGTATGGAGTTCAGCTGACCACTGGTTGGAGTCCCATGGTGAAGTATTCTTGTCGAAGATCACTACTTCTGTCTTGCCAGTGTTGAGCTTGAGACAGGTGGCTTTCATCCAGTTAGCGACTTTGGTCATGCAGGCGGTGAACTTATTTCTTGTGTTGGGGATCATGTCCAAGAGGGAAGAGTATGTATTCTGTCATCTGCGTAGGAGAGGATGTTGATGTCATATGCACGGAAGACATTGGCTAGAGGAATCATGTATTTGTTGAAGAGGTTGAGGCTGAGCGATAAACCTTGAGAGACTCAGCAGATGAGTTTACGGGCTTCAGAGGAGTAAGGTACCAGGCTGACAGCTTGTGTTCTATCCATTAAGAAGTAGCAGTTCCAGAGGAGTGTGGGCCCTGGAAGCCTATTTCGTGCAGGTGCCTGATGAGGATGGGGTGTGAGACCGTATCAAATGGTCGGGTAGAGGATATGGCCTAACGGCTAGGGCGGTCAACCTCAATGCTGGGGAACCGGGTGCGAGTCTCGGCAGGAACACTCAACATCCTGTGATTCTGGGCAAGTTACTTAATCTCCCCGTGCCTAACAAAAAAAAATGAATGTGTCCATCTCTAACACAACTGGTGCTCATGTAAAGCATTCTCATACCTTCGAATATAGTTTGCGCTATATAAAACTCCCAAAAGAAGAAAAAAAATGCTGCAGTGGTCGGGCGAATGCCATCTGTGACAGCAATGAGTGCTGTTTCTGTCCTGGGGTTGGGCCTGAATCCGTACTGTATGGCATTGAAGAGATGGGCTTGCTAAGGTGGATGGTGAAATGTCGGTGATTAGTTTCTTTAAGACCTTTGCAGGGTATGGTAGAAGGGAGATGGGTCTGTAGTTGGAAAGCGTGGATGGATCAGCTGAAGGTTTATTGAGCAGGGACATTATGGTGGCATGTTTCCAGATGTCCAGGAATGTGGCTGAGTTGATGGAGGCATTGAGGATGGGTGTTGGTGCTTCACTGTTAGAGATTGGGTTTCTTGTTGACTGGGGTGTGAGCCCTGGTTGAGCAGCAACTACAATCCTAGTTAGGGTAAGGCACCAGCAAACCCCAAATTAACCTGTGCTCACTCCCTGGTAGCTTTGCATAGAGCAGTCAGGCTTAACCTAGAGGCAGTGTGTAAAGTATTTGTGCAAAGCTTCAAACAGTAAAACAGTGAAAACACCACACAAAAAGATTCCACACCAGGTTAGAAAGATGGAGCTTAATTTATTATATAAAACAAGACCAAAATGACGGAGATCCAGTCAGTAGAAACGGAGTTATGAATTTTTAAAAAATAAACTAGAATACAGTGCCTAAAAGCAGAAAGCACCAACCGCAGTTATCTTGTGCTGGATCGGGTCAAATTCAAAAGTTCAGGCCAACCACAAAGGAGCGCGGGTTGGATACAGTCCTATATCAGTCCTGCTGAAGGTTTACCTTTTGAAGTTTTGTGTCAAAAGTCCAGTTCATGTTGGAGAGCGTTGAGAGGAGCAAGGAGAGCGTCGCAAGCGGTAGTCGGCTATGTGCGAGGAGAACGCCGGCCGTCGTGGTGGGCAGGCTGGAGCTTCATGTTGGCAGTCCCCCAAGGGATGTCAATGCTGCTGTGCAAAGGGTCGGGTTGGCGGCAGATTGCGCTGATTTTCAGTGCGAGTGGCGTGGTTCCGGTACAAACAGGCACCTTCGCCATCGTGAAGAGCCCAAAAGGTGATTTAAACAGCTCGTGAGCCACAACAAGGGTCTAGGAACCCAGACGCACCACTTGGAATCAGGAACTTAATGAAGATGTTTCCAGGAGCTGTTGGGGATCCTTTTATGTCCCTGAGGTTTAGATCAGAAGGTCAGCAGACTAGCCCTTTGAGTCACTCTGGGGTCCTGGGTTCAAGATGAAGTCCTAGCTCCAGTTCTTCCTCCCCAGGCAAGAGGGCAGCAGGCAGAAGGTCAGCACAGCAGGGTAGCAGTTCCTTCAGAGCAGCAGCCCAGCAGAGTGGCAGTCCTTATAGCAGCACAGCAGTCCTTATTCCTGGCAGAGTATCACAGGTCCAGAAGTGTACTGAAGAGTTGGTGTCTGAGGTTCTTCTTTTATACACTGGTGCCCTGATTCTAGAAGGTGAGAGAAGCTTCTAGACAGTGGTTTTAAAGTGCATGGAATTTCCAACGTCCCCTGCCCTGGCTCCAAGCTGGCTGAAGTAACTATGTAGGGTTGTTGGGCCCTTTGTGTGAAGGTAGAGCAAAGGCTATTCAGGTGTTAGTGGGGCTGTGCTCATCCCTGCCACCCCCCATACTGCCAGCAGATTGCCCACTAAGGCACACCTAATCCCTCTATTGTGTGACTGTCTGAGAGGAATACACAAAGTTTAACCGTCAGTTACACCCAGTCATGTGACCCAGACCAGACTATAGGCACAAAAGTGCTAAGGGAGGAAAAATACGAACTTTCTAGAAGTGTCATTTTCAAAATTGTGATTAAAAACCTGACTTCACCAATGAATAGGGCTCTTCACCCCAATTCCCAACATCAACTTGTTATCTTTTCCCATTTGGAAATTACATTTCACTTCAATGTTATCTTATCGGCTTTACAGTAGTGAAAAAAATAATTTAGGAGTTTCTCACTACCAGGACATGTAAAGCTTAAAAGTACATGCCCAACTTTTTAAACACATTGCACCCAGCCCTGTGGGCTGTCTAGTGCCTACCTTTGTATTAAAAAGGAAGGTTTGTGCATGGTGATGGCAGTTTAAAACCGCACACACAGGCTCTGCAACGGCAGACCTGAGACATGTTTAAAGAGCTACATAAGTGGGTGGCACAATCAGTGCTCCATGCCTACTAGTATCATTTAATTTACAGGCCTTGGGTACATGTAGTACCACTTTACTAGGGACTTACAAGGAAATTAAATATGCCAGTTGGGTATCCTCCAATCTAACATGTTTCAGGGAGAAATCACAAGCACATTCGGACTGGTTAGCAGTGGTAAATCGCACAGAGTCCTAAGGCCAACAAAAAGAAATTCAGCAAAAAGTGGAGGGTAAAAGGCAAAAGGTTTTGGGGTGAGCCTGCAGAGAGTGTCAGGTCCAACATTCACTGATTAGTAGGAGTCATTTGATGATATATCCAAAAGGCTATTACACTTTGAAGGGGAGGGCAATACAATAAATGGCCAAAATTAGGAGTCTGAGTAGCAAATTAGTGAAAGAACAATTGAGGAAGGATCAGCTGTAGTTTTTAAATCCAGTCTATATGAGGCCCAGAGATGGTGCGTTTTGAGGGCTCTGAACTTTAGGAACTCTGTTTTGCTTCTCATTGACTGGGGCAGGAAATTCCTGAGGAAGAAGCCCTTAACTTGGAGTGATTGACGTCAAACTTTTAAAGCTTATGAAGCCAACTAGTTAATAAGTTAGCAGCAGATGATCTCAAGTACATTGATGGATGGTAAGGTGAAAATAGTTTGGTCAAACTACCTTGTGTATATCCATGAACAGACTTGCGTACACTGCACATCATTTAAAATTAATTCTCACTTTGATTGGGAACTAACGCAGTGATTTAAATGTAGAGGGGGTTTGGGGGTGGAGAGGACGATTGATGTGGTCTTTGTGCCTTAGGACACAGATAAGCATTGTCAAGGGGTTTTGAACTCTTTACAGTTTGATGAGCACTGACATGCTCAGATATGCTGCAGGAAATATGTGCATCTACAAGTTTAGTGCACACAGCATGTGTCAGAAAACACTTGGGTTTTGACTGCAAAAGTTGCCAAATGAATACAGGTATGTATGCGAGCCGCTGCAGACACCTTTACAGCTTTGTGCATTCGTCTCTGTCTACATATATCTTATACATACAACAGCGTACACATTTATTACAGCACAGCAGTGGCGTAACGAAATTTGAGGGGGGCCACCCGCAAAGTAGATGGAGCGGGTCCCCCATGCTTCAGACCCTGTCAGGAGCTGTCAGGCCAGGTGCCCGGTTCTGGAGGTGGCCCCCTGGAGCTCTGGCCCCCTCGCACAACGGGCCCTATGGGGCCTAGTGTTACGCGACTGCAGCACAGTTCACCACCACCTGTGTGTAAAGACAACACCCTATCATTTGAGAATTACAAAATCACCCTGTGGAGGCTCTTCTAACATCATCTCATTAATCCCTCAAATCACAGCTTCTCACAGAAATAGCAACCACTGTGAAGCTCCGCCAATAGTGTTTCAAAGCACCAGTTACTTCACACATTTCGAACATTATTAGAGGCAATTACTTTAATTTCAAACGACCTCTTGCACCGTATTATGCAGGTTTTTCTTCTTTTTGTACCTGCATCAAAAGATGTTTATATTCCTTAACAATATCTTCATGTGGTCTCCACTCGACTGACAGGTTAACACAAAACGCTCTATGTAATAAAACAGGTTTCCGCTGTACATGTTGCTGCTGTGATTCACAAACTGATAATTATCTCATTTGTCGCTACTTCAGGTTAAATTATATTTCAATAAGCCTGTACTTATCTGGGTTAAATATTGAAATAGCTTACTATTAAAGAGAATAACACCTACTAAAAATAGCTTACTTAAAAAGAGAATCATACCTAATAAATAAATTAATCTACGAAAGAAGGTTATACTGAGCTAAATATTAAATGAAGCAATCCAACCATTTTTTATCAGATGCCTCGCAATTTTTTTCTTTTCTGAAGACTTAGTGAATCCTAATTTGCTAGTACATCGTGTATAATTTTAACAGGCATTATATTGGGTCCCTAAAACAGAAATACGCTGAAAAACTAATAAGTTCAATATAGAGGTAAATATTCATGTTGAGGTCTTCAATGCTAACATTTCCCCCAAACATGCATCTATAAATTAGAATAACCCCATACTTTCTCTAGATATTACTTTATGAGCGTTCCATTCATTGGCAAGTCATTAGGATCAGAAACTCTAATTTAGACACATGATATAGCATGTCTTTCGGTCTATTGTATCAGATTCAAACGTACCTGTTTAAGTCAGCCGTATGTTATCTGGCAAGGATCTTGATTTATGAGAACATTTCTTAGATCATATCTGCCCTCATAGGTAGAGGGCACCGAGCCCAGTTAGGCAATTTGTGTCTTCATTAGTGCCTCTGCATGCGAATGTCACAGGGCTTGGCAGTTGCCTCCTGATTGAAACATCAAAACGATGCCCCTATCCAGGTTCATAAGTGTCTAGGATATGCAGAGTCATATATATATATATATATATATATATATATATATATATATATATATATATATATATATATACACAGTTGACACAGAAATGTTCTTGAACCCACTGGTTTTTTAGGTCGAGCCTAGCGCAGCGCGCATGCGCTGCACTAGGAAAAGGCCTTTTGGAAACACCTCAGCTTTTCTTCAAGCTCGTGCATGTGGTGCTCACACGCTATTGGCCTTTGCGTCTGGCTTTCAAAATTGAAAACACGCAATTGGCCAAAGGCGTGTGGATGTCCCAGCTTTTTGGGAAATGTTTACTCCCAGAGCCTTTTGCTCTCGGGAGCCAGCAGCGGCGCGCAGGCTGCCATCTGTTTTGGGTCAGGTTTCATCCTTTGAACGCCGCTCCTCGTCCCCGACCCGCTTCTTCACTCCAGAGGCTTCCCTGGGAACGCGCGAGTGCGCGCTTCAAAACCATTTCAGCATGTCTGGCTGCAATCGTGTGCACACGCACACAGTCCTGGCGTTATTCCGCAGCGCCGAACTCTTGGTGCTAGCTTGTTTTCTTTTTAGTTAAGTACTCTACGGGAGTGTGTGTGTTTTTTAGCTGTCTTCCTTGTGTGCTTCTCTGCCAACCCAGTCTTTGTGTTGCTGTGTCTCACTGTGAGCTTCCCTTACACCCCCCCCCCCAAACTCGCCTCCGTCTTGCTCGGTCTCTATGTGTTCTTCTGGGACTTTTAACACCATTTCTGTGTTTCTCTGTCTCGCCCTGGGTTTCTCTGTTCCAGTCCTCAGACTTCATATTGCTTGTCACGCTGTGTGCTTCTGAGCTCCCTCCCCCGCCCAAATCTCAGTGTTGCTGTCTCACCCTCTGCTTCTCTGCACCCCTCATGTTTGTCTCCTGTGCTTCCACCACCGCCTCCATCTTGCTTTGGTTCGCCGTTTCCTTTTGTGCATCCCCTGTGTTGCATTGTCTCATTATGTGTTTCTCTGCCACCCCGGAGTTCCTTTTGTCTTTTGTGTTGCTTCTCAGTGCCTCTGTTACCCATTTTAATTACCCATCCACCTGCGGCCGCCGTTTTCCTTCTGTTTTCTTAAACTCTGGTCAGTAACTAAATATAGAAAACAACACCTGCATTATTTTGTATGTGCGCACATGCGTGGAGCTTGCGCCTGCAAAAGTATAAGCTCGTCTGCATCAAAAGCTTTTTTTTTTTTTAATTGTTCGGCAATGCTGCTCACCATCAGGGATGCTATACAGGAGGGCAAAAATACATTGGCAAAGCCACTAGGTCCGAAAAGCATGACTAATTGGCTTTGCCAGTGTGTTTTTAATTCCACTGTTTTAACATAGCCCTCAGTCTTGTTGGAGGGTTTAAATAAGCCGAAATTGCTGCTTCTGATTAATGCATATACTGTGCGCATGTGTGACAGCGCATGCAAGCACACAACGGCCCCCTTGGAATTAAACTATTCTTAAATGGCCACATTGTGCTCACGTGCATGCGTACGCTTCCAATGCATGTGCAATGTCTCCATTATGGCTCCGGTCGCTAATGTGGCTTTTACTGTTCCAACATGGCCATTTAACAACGTTAAAATAAAAAGCATTGGCAAAGTCAATATGTCAGCACTGGCCTGGAGCCGACCTGTTGGCTCTGCCAGTGCTTGTTTATAATGAAATGACTGGTGGCCTTTGGTACTTTCAAAAGTAGTGACGTGGAAATGAAAACGGAAACGAGTAATCTTTCAAGCTTTTTGTGGCTTTTGGTGACAAACCTGAATAGTTGCCATGGCACAACAAGCACTTAACATAGTCTCTAAGGAGAGAACCACGTAGCAGCTATGCAGTTAAGTCGCCAATGAATAGGAAAGAGTATGCAGTTTGTTCACAAATACCTCAATGTAGTTCCTCCATCAGTGAAACATATACATCTTCATTATATTTTATGGAGGTTATTTTTCGGTATCAATGTTCATGTGTTTTGGTCATGCTAACATTTCTAACAGAATGACAATACAGAGCAACAAGAGGCATATAAGAGCAGTAACAGGCTGAGCAACACATCAACTGATATATTCCATTTTCTTTTATCAAGAATACATGGCTGCATTTCCAACTACTGCACTCCAGCACTGACTGATTGACTGTCTATCCCAGACCTAATTTCACAATTTCACTCTCTCCTCCTTATTCTCTCATTCCTCCCTTCCTTATTGGCCTCCGTAATCCCCCTTACTACTTTTCTTCCTTTGTTCCTAACCCTCCCTCCTTTTCCCATTCTTCATTACTTCAACCATCTCTTCCCCCTTCCTCGATTCTTCCGCCCAGCAAACCCTTCCTTCCTATTTACTTCCACTGCCCCTTCTGCCTATCACCCTCTCTGTCTCCCTATCTTTCATTACCTCCTTCTTGCCGGTCTTAATCCCTCTCTTCACTCCTTAAACGTATACCCAGCCTTATTTCCTCAAACCTTATTTCAACTTCACTTATTCCAGTCATTCATATCTTGCCCTTCAACCTTTCACTAAGTCCTTTCTTTTTTTCTTCTTGCCTTCTCTCCTATCCTTTCTTTCCTCTTTCTCTCCCTCACTCCGTCCTTCCCTTCCTCTCACATCCTCTCATCTTTCCTCCCTTTTCTTAATTCCTTCCTCCTTTCTTCCCTTCCTTCCTGAATTTCTCTATCACATTGCTCTTTCACTCAACATCACACAGTTCCATGCCACACTACATAATTCACCAACAAACCGCATAATTCAACTCAAAAACACAATAACATAACACCACATACATCCAATCCAAACCACATAATTCCACATCATGCTTCAAAATTCAACAGCACACCACATAATTAAACTCCACTACATACCATTCCACACCCCAAAATACCATTCCACATAATTACACACCATCACACCCACTCCACATAATTCCAATATGCTCCATACCACATAATTACTATCCACATATTTCATCTGTATACCATGCCACATAATTCCACTACACAAATCCACTCCACACCACACAATTCCACTCCACACAATTCCACAACTAACAATTGCAATTCAACTCACATAATTCTACCACACACCACATATATACACTCTACCTCATATAGGTAAAAGACATTATCATTTACAATGCCAATAGCTCTAACTCAAGCAAATGCGAGAGCTATTGCAGTCCTTTTTAGATCACAAAAGTAAAAAAAGACGCCTGCGTCATTTCATGTGGTAATGCCTGCATGTGCCTACAAAAGAATGTGGCCATTCTTGTTTATTATAACTTTTCAACATGCTGCACAGCAGCCATGCTGCTCTACTACATAGCTTAAAAACAAAGGCCAAGCCAAAACCTCTGGCTAAGCACTTATAAGGTCCCAAAGTCGAGACCTATTGGCTATGCCAATGCTTGTATTTAGGGGAGGCAAAATCAATGGTAGATTGCCTGGCCTTGGTCCTGCACTGGATGCCCAATATTTGCCTGTGTTTAAATGATAGTAAAACATAAATCGTACTGTGTCGTTGTGCTAAGTCAGAAACTATGCCATTCCAATGGGAACTGACATCTGAGACCCACTGGTTCCAATAAAGCTTTTGAAAAATGTATATGGATGAATGACAGTGTTCTCGCCTTTGTGTGCCAGATCAACGTAATCTTTAAAGTAGCTCATAATCATATCTATTCTTATTGCTTACTATTCATTTCTGAACACCGTAATATCATTATACAAGTCTCAGTAGTATCACATTTATTGTCTGGTAATGCAGTGTAGGTTAAGCAGAAGCTAGATGACAAAAGGAAACCTGTGTTATGTTGCTAAGATGATCTGTGGCCTATGTAAATTTGATCACATCAAGTAAGCAGAATAATCAACAAGCTCAGTGCAATTCATTTCAGATTGCTCTGCCTAGTTTAGAGTACATGTGTGTACACTCAACTTTCTGACAAATCTCAGCCATCTCTTTCAGCTGACTAGCTCGTTGCTCTACTACTCGTAGCCCAAGTTGAGCATTTGCAAACACATTCACGTGCTCCGAGACCATCTCTGATCACCTTACCCAGAATTTTCATGTGATAAATACATTTGTGAATTTTAAGTTACAAATGTATGAGGCAGGGGTAAAATGTTTGGTATGTCACTGAATTTATATTTGCATATTCTTATTGCCATTTTCGAAACTTGAATTTTGTATTTTTTGTCCAGATGCAATCAGTTTCAAAAGACAATTGATGAGGGATAATACTGTGATCATTTATAGGCCTGGGCAGAACTTGCAGGGATTTACTTCGCTGGATTCCGTGGAGTTACAATAAAGCTCTGCGAGAATCCGTGGAATCCCGCGAAAGGGCAGAAATAGACACTTTGCGCTGCTTGCGCTGTGATTTAGCACAAACGCTGCCGCTCAAGTAGATTTTCTGCACACTATTGTGGTTTGTTGCAATCTGCTGTATGAATCATAGACAATGAAAAATAAGGAATGCCACATTTTTCATGTATGTGGTCGCACTAAAGCAGTGGGTTCTTCACAAAGTTTTTACATTTTCACTTAGAATATCTTTCAGAGAAATATAATATTCCGTCGTCAAGTCCCTAGAGGTTGTATTTATAAGGGGCTTCTGGATCCTCTATATATTATACATATATACCTTATGTGAGAGCAATTGTTGACCTCAATTAATCTACTGTAAAATGGTGCAAGCAGTACAAAGACCCTCCCTATAGCCAACAACTGGTGTTATAGATAGGTCTTCTTTCCTGTTTTATATGTACTTGTCATTTTTCGCTCACCTTGCACTTTGTTCACAGCTTGAACACTTCATTTACTAATCATCTTTAACTCGATTGTTATTTTTGTTAATGAACTGTACATTTTGCTATTGGTGGTTTCAACATTTATTGATCATGTTCTGAATTTGAAAATACAATAATTTGATCGATTTGAGCCATATCTTTGTAAATAAGTCTACTGTGAACCACTGTTTAAGCACTACTTCCAGTGCCACTCAAGCAGAAATGGCAGAGTTATTTGTACTCCATAGCAGCAGGATCTATGTTGATCTGTGTTGCCTTCAAGTGCTCAAGTACTTAAATCTTATTCTGTAGAAAAGTAAGCAAAGCATCGCATGTGATATTTAGGGTGCATGACAGTCTGTAATTGGCAGATATCACTGAACAAATAATACCTGAATTCAAATTGTTCCACGTTCCCAAGAGCATGATTCTCTTGTTAGGGGACAATGCTTTATGATATAGGGGACAATGATTTATGGCAGAGGAAATCTCCCAAAGACCTTTGCAGATACAATCCAACATTTCAGAAGGAATCATTAGAAGGAAAGTGTTCTTCCTCAAGTCCACTGCTAACCAACTGACCCAGCATCTCTTGATTACCATGGAATCCCCAGAATTTTCATCATGATCCTTAACAGATTAAACCAAATAGAATGTATCTAGGGAGTCTGGAAGAGACTCGTTGTTGAAGAGGCCAAGATTTGAGCTGAAGAAACATGCGTATATGACTGGGCAGGTGATTCCATTGCAGTCTCTCCCAGTAAACTGTTGGTTTCGATGCAAGTCCCTTTCAAGCCTGTGGTGAGGTCTATGGTCTATATGAAAATAAGCATGAGATAACTGGATTCCTCACTAGACCAGATTTAGACATGTCAGATAAAACAATATAAATGTTGTGAATTAGAACTGGATATCTGCGACCAGGACTCAGATAACTTGGGAACACATGACCTATTTTCCTTTTTAGAATGATGTCACTACAGCAGGTCCGCCAAGTTTCAACAGATTTCAAGATGCACTAACTTGGCAAATTGGATCCAACAGCAGACATGGTATCTTCCTTACTTCACCAGATCCTCAACTAAGCTCACACTACTGCGTAGGTTTACAGTAGGTCCGGAGGAAAATAAGTAGGACAAGAGAAAGTCACTGGATATTATCATACTTCCTGATTGCACAGCTGGGCTTATTCTGTTGGACAGGAGCATTGGTATTTATAGATTTACTGTTGCTAATATCAGCATGTCATACAATAATATTTCTGTGCCAGCATGATTCCACTGGAAATTGCCATAATGCGTAGTTTGTGACCCACACAGAAGCTCCTAGAAGAATAAACAAGTTCAGAAAAATTTGCAATTCCATTAAATGACCCCATAAGAAATTAACAAGTGAAAAAGAGTTTGTGAAACTAATGGATGACTCAATTTGAAAACCAACAAGAGTTCAGAACTCTAAATGATAACTCATTGTGAAAACAAACAAGTGCACATCTATAGCCTTGCAGATATGATGTACGATACTTCACTGGTTCCAAGATGTCTTTCATTGATTTCAAGGAAGAACAGACAACAAGCTTTCTAAGAGGAACAGTCCTCCTGCATTAACTAAGTATGCAATTGCTTAGCAAGGATGCTATGAACCCTGAGGAGGTTACACTGTAGTCATTCAAGAATGTTGCCACCATTAGCAAGTCTTGATGGGATATGTAGTCCTTCTTGCATTTTGTCAGTTGTTTCACAAGGGAAGTCCATCTGAGACAGAGTGCTCCTGCTCTGTGCACCAATCTATCCTTTTCTGCTCCTAAAGACAATGTTTAGGACCCATTGGGTTAGCATGTCACATTGTTATATCCCGCATAGAGGCCCTAATGTAGACCCGTTCGTACATGCCCTAAAATGGACGTATTCATATTTACCCTAATATGGTCATATTCGTACTTGCCCTATTATGGTCATAGCCGCATATGCCCAATTATGGTCATAACTGTACATGTCCTATTATAGTCATGATTCCTTATATAGGCATGCTCTTTCACCTACATTGGTCCTTGCTAGTACACAACGAGCTCTGAGGGCTGAACGTTATCTATCCTGTGGTTTTGAATACAGCAGGTTTTTTCCCAAACACGGGTCCACACTGTACTCATTAATTATGCTTGGCTCTCTAGGAATACACCACTGGCATAATATGTATGTACAAAGTTCACCCCTGACGTCTTCCTCATGTCCAATACAAACCATACTGAGGACCGAGACTCTTTAGGGTATAAATACACCACATCTTGCCCCGGTAAGACAGAGGGAACCGAGACTTCCATGCTGACACACGGACCAGAGACGCTGAGGCTCCTGCATGCAGTTGCTTCAGCTGACAGTGGTCTGACAGCCCGGACGGGGTGTCCAACTCGAGACCAGGACGGGGTCCCACACTCTCTCTATTCAGGTATGGGGGTTCGACTAAATCCTAGGAGGATTCTTGGCTCTTAGCTTCTAAGACCTACACACATATGCTAGGTACACACAGGTACATCTAGGTAGGCATCGTAGGAGTACGCGCACTTGCATATGCTTTTATATTCATGTATGTATTCATGACTATCGCAATATGGTAGAACTGTTCTATCCCTTTGCTTTTATCGTACTGCTGATAATATATCTCTGCTATTGTCTGCTGGTTACCGCATTACATATATTTTACACTAGAATAACAACTGTTCAATAAATACTTATTGAAACGCCCGACTGTTTATTCTGTGTAACTCTCTGAGACAAACCGAATAAGTAAGCACGAGTGACTGAGCGAAAGGTAGTACATTGTTTCCACGATTCTGAGGGAATCAGGGTTGTCATGTTCTAAGGTTGCCAGAAACTAATCTCTCCTCCGAGAAGAGGAGACACTAGTGGCACTGCGAGCTAGCTAATGCAAAGCAGGCTAACATATACGGTGGGGGTGCTCGGAGCCAGTCTGCCACCAAGCCCGCAGTATATGTTATCCAAACGCGCAGGTCCTGCAGGGGTACTATAGGAACTACACGACAACATGAGACTGAAGCACAAAGGAAAACGTTGTTCCATGTCGAAACCTGACAACAGGGCACACAGGCATCTCAGACTGTTTGGTTGTGGTGGAAATAATCATACTCCATGGGTAATTTGTACTATTAAAAGTAGCTAAAAATGTGTTAGTTAAACATTTCTGTAATTTGTCAATGGAAGCTCCATGTTACAACGGGCTACAGAGACCGGCAGAAAATATCCCCATTTAAACACAGCTTGCATGTCTAAGGCTGTGTCAACAGAGCCTTCACCTTATCAGAATTTAAAATACAGAGCTCCAAAAAGCAAAATACAGGCGGAACACCCTACACTGATGGTATCACTCATATTAACTGTATCTAGCAAAGGCAGACCAATATTTTCTTGAATTCAGGTTTAATTACAAACATTTCAAAAGACCATCTTAAATATGGTTAGTCAACTCTCTTTTTTTCACTTTAGCTTCGAGTAGATGTTTGAAATATGTCCTAATCTACAATGTCTGATTTTCTTTTTACTGCAAACAAGGTTCTGTTTTATTCTTGAAACTTTCATAGAGGGGAACTATTTAGTATGTGTGAAATTTATTGATGGGTAATTGCTGTGGCTAAACAACTAGGGGGCTGTCCAGTTATGGCACTTGTACTGTTATTAAGAATTATGATATGTATTGTGATTTGTCACACTGAATAATGCAAGTGCCAAAGACCAGGGGCTCGTATTTTGCATTTTAAAAGGTGCGCCAGGCGCAAACAATGAAAATGCGCCCTATTACGATGAATGCACTGCTCCGGCCAGCTGCGAACTCGCGCTGCCCTGGGGGCATCGCATTCAGGTGAAAACACGGAGCGGAGCGGCTGCTTGCAGCTGCTCCGTGTTTTCACAGTGCAGGCAGCAACCTGCCTGCACTTTTAAAGGGGATTAGAGATCCCCTTGCAGGCGGATGCAGTCAGTGACTCCACCCGCCCGCAAGTGGATGTATGGGGGGGTCCATAGGAACCCCTTCCCCCCTCCAGAGGGCAACTCTCAGGAGGTACACTCACAGTGCGCCACCTAAAAGGTGACACACTGTGAGTGCGCCCCTGAGAGCTTCTTTGCCCTTGCGCCCATGTCTGTAATTTTGCGCTGGCACATAGGCAAAGGAATTCCCTCATTTGCATAGGGAACGCCCCTTTGCAAATGAGGGAACATCCCGTGAAGGTAGTGCTGGTGCTTTACAGAGAAGTGACTTTCATGAAGACGGCACATTCTAAGTATCACGACTGGTTTAACCCTGCTTGTAAAGTAGCTAAGAATTCATTAAAAATAGCTATTGATGAGGGTGATAGAGGTAAAATTCGTACCGCCAGAGGTTTTTACAAAACACAGTTCAGAAAGGCTAGAAGAGATTGGGAAGACAAGTTTTGGCAGGACCTACTTGCAGCCAGTAAAATTAAGGACAGTAGATCATTCTGGAAATTGGTCGCACAGAGTCATCCTGAAGGAGTAAAGTATCCAAGTTTTAATATATCACCCGATAATTGGGTAGCTCATTTTTCATCACTGTACTCGCTAAGGAAGCCGGATGATATTGACAATGGTACTAATATAGTGGAGGATGTTATCTCACCTTACATAGCGCAAGAACAATATAGTACCCCTGTCAAATTCAGTCTTGATGAGACAGCCCGTGCAATACAGTCTCTTAAAATGGCTAAAGCACCGGGACCTGACAAAATCCCAGGTGATCTTTTTAAGTCAGAGCCATTAATCTGGTCAAGCTATTTTAATCTTCTATCAAATGCTATCTCCGCCGGGGAGCGATCCCTGATTCATGGAGGGGGCCGAGATAATAACTATTTTTAAAAAGGGTGATGCTTATAACCCAGCTAACTACAGGCCAATTAGCCTGTTAGATAATGCTCAAAAAGTTTTTAGTCATCAAATCCTGAATAAATTAACTGAATGGATGGAAGAAAAAGCAATACTATCCCCTTCCAAGCAGGTTTTAGAACTAAAATTAGTACTGTTGACCAGATTTTTAGATTTACATTATTGTACTGGAAGACTGTGCTTTTACGTAAGGGTATGCTGTATGTGGCTTTTATTGATCTTAAAGCTGCCTTTGATCTTATTCCCCGATCGAATTTGTGGCAGGTTCTTACTAATATAGGTGTTCCCAGCAATCTTGTATATTTATTGAGTAAATTACATGAGAATAACTATGCTCAAGTACGCTGGGGACCAAGTGGAGAACTGACTAATCGTATTCCAATCGAACGGGGGGTCAGGCAAGGCTGTGTTCTTGCCCCCACTTTATTTTCCCTTTATTTAAATGATGTGGTTAATGTCTTGGAAAACTGTGTTAATGATTCTCCTATGTTAAATGGCAGGAAGGTACCAATATTACTTTTTGCTGATGACTCCCTACTTATCTCAAAGTCCCCTATGGGTCTCCAGAACCTGGTTAATACATTTTTAGGTTTCTGTAATGAGAGGGGACTCGAGCTTAATGTTAATAAAACAAAATTTATGATTTTAGGCAAGGGGGTCAAGAAAGGTAAACCGACTATTCGGGTTGGAAATGACGTCCTTGAGAGGGTTGACAATTTTGACTATCTGGGAGTACGATTTATGGATAGTTTTAATTGGTTAGGTCAGATTATGAAAAGTAAACTTCTTAAGAGCACAGGTCAAATGCCATTCTGAGAACACAAAAGAGAACGGTATCTCATGTGGTATCCCCGGTCATGGAGATTTACCGTGCAAAGGCGCAAGGGGCTGCTCTTTATGGGGCTGAAGTGTGGGGCTATGTTGATGCCAAGCCTCTTGCACTGGTAGAAAACAGCTTTGTTAGGAAAATGTTATGCCTTCCCCAGAGTACACCTCTTATCCCATTGTATTTAGATCTAGGATTGAAAAGAATATCAGACTTAGTGGCTTTGAAAGTGTTGATCTATTGGGTTCGTCTTTGGTGTACACCGGAGCTAGTTGATTATAGAGAATCTCTGACCGATGTTTTAAATATACCAGGTGCTCGATCGCTCCCATGGTTTAAACACGTGTTTTCGTGGTTGAGAATGTTAGGTCTCCGTAGATTTTGGGATGACCCTACTCAACTCAAGAAAGTCGATCAGCATCTTCTTAAAACTACTTACTGGAATTTTATTAATGAATGTGTATTAAGGAAAAATTATGTAGGATCTCTGACTAACAGTTTTCTTGATTTTAAATCTACTCCACTATTGGAAGATTATATGGATTTTATACCCTTTGCTTTCCCTAAAAGCCTTTTTATACGGTTTCGTTTGGGGACTTTGCCCATAAGATCATTTACTCACAAATGGAATCCAGCACAGTCAGCATTGACTTGCCCAATGTGTAAACAATGTGATGAAAATGAATCACATTTGCTATTTTTCTGTCCGAAGTATTTGTCCCCTCGTAGGAGGTGGATTATTCCGAATTGCCGGGAATTGGGGCTTGTACAATATCGAATAGCATTACGGATTCTAAAAACTAATCTCTCCCCTAGAATAGTTGTAGCTGTTAGCAAATTTTTAGAGGCAGTTTGGTATAAACGCAATGCAATTTTAAAATGAGATCAGTGTAAGGATTAAGGATGTATTTTATTTTATTGCTTATTTATATTAATGAACTGTTTTATTCTGTATTGTCTTGCTAGGTGTAACTTTTAGGTACTGTCTGTAGCTGGATCTTATGTACAGTGCTAAAGTAATTATTATCTTTTTATCAACTATGATGTTATTGCTGCTGTTATTGTACTCCACTCTGAAGCATTATGCACTTTAAACATGGACTTATTGCTGCTATTATTGTATATACAATTGTAACGTAACTTGAAGCATTATGCACTTTAAATATGGATACACTGCTGCTATTATTGTTGTTATTGTACACATATTTGTGTATTATGAGTTAATTTAATGTACAGGATTTTGGTTGATACTTTGATGGTTGCAATAACGAATAAAGTTATATACTACTACTACTAGTGCTGGTGCTTTAAGTGCGCCAGCGCTATCGGTATTAGTGAAAGGGACGCACAAGCATCTGCGCCCCCTTCTGTAATACCAAAGTGCCCCAGGGGCACGCAAAGCTGGCGCAAACGCCCGTTGCGCCCCCGAGGCACTTAATGTAATGCGGCCCCAGGTCTGTTTATTAAGTGTTCAGGTCAGCTCTATGACTGTGGAATAAAGTGCCAAAGTGGGGATGTGTTTCTAGTCATTTGTGGAGATGGCTGGAGATCGTGATAGCAAAGATGATCAATGAAAACACTTTCTACGAAGCGGAAATGAGGACACAGTGAGTGACAAACTACTGTGCATGTTTAAAACCACTGATGTACTGAAAGAGGAAAAGAACAATCCAGCTATGTTCCATAACAATGGTTCATCAGAAAGATTCAGGCCTTACCTAAAACATTTTGACTTATAGTTTCATTAACTATTTCAATGTGGAAGGTCTATGTAGCTCCAACTGCTCATATTAGAGAACATGCAATATTATTTTAACACTCATTTTCACAAGACAAAATCATTGATTGACTAAATCTAACAAATGCAATTAATGTGGATGTTTGCTGGATGACAAAGGAGACCACTTAATACATCTCAATTTGCTGAAACCAAAAACTGTATCTCTTCAATTTGCCTTTCTAACCATGCTAAAAACAACAAAACATCCCACTTTGGAAACCATCTTGAAGATAATGAGCTCAAAATTAATCCTCATGCTGGCATACAGCACAGAGGCATTTCCAGGGAGATTTGGTGTCTTTTTTAACCGAGCACAGAGTACCATTTTTAGGTCTTTGTTTCAGCAGCCACGCAATACATCACCGGCCCAGATTAGGATGGAATTCAAACTACGTGACCAGACAGTCATCCAGAAAGCCAGTTTTCTGAAATGCATGCACTCAGCATGAGCTGCCAACACACGATCCCTAAAGAACCTAATCTGGACTGAAGTAATGTCTTGCAGCCTACAAGTCCATAATCATTGGCCAAACGCCCTCAATGAAGGACTCAAAATGAAAGGTGCTGCTGTTCTATGGAACCAACATCTGCCTCACCACCAGTTCAAAACAGCTTTAAATAAAATGGTACACACAGCTTCCGTCACGATGGACTAACACAGTTTACAGAGAAGAACGCATGCCCACCTAGTCAACGACAGCTATGAGCAATGAGGGATTCAAAAGTACGTTATTGAACCATTCACTGTCTATTACGTAAAGTGGTTCTGCCAATTACGGCTGTGATGTTCTTTTCCACTAGATCTACTGCCGTCTTGGGTGCCTCAACCACCCTCCAACAAGTGCTGTTTATGCGGCTTGCACCAGGAGACACTACCAAATCCCCTTTGTATCCGTCCACAAATTAATAAAGGAATGCACAAGATTCCTTCGACGGACCCTGATCAATCAGAGGTTATGGTCGTTTCAGGCAGCTGTCGTTTTCCTTTTGCAAGGAGCACACCCGCAAGTAATAGTAAGTCTCATAAAATTCCCGAAAGCAGCAGAAAAAGCACTAAGGAATGTAGTTTTGCCAACTTTATCTGCAGGAACCTAGTCCATCCTACCTTGGGTGTCTTTTGCTGAACAACTGAGCATTCATGGCTATGGCGGTCAGGCTGCTAGTGGAAGGTTGTCATTCAACCCTGACCTTATTCATCAACAATTTCTTTGATGATTGTTTTAAGTCGACAACCCTAACTATCTGCCACTATAAGCAACACAAAGCACAGTCAGTTTGCGTATTGCATGATGAGCGATTACTGTCCCGAGTCTGTATGTATTTATAGTTCCAAAGTTTTAAAATCTGTGTTTTTTTTGCTCAGGTCTTTTTTACATCAATTGATTTCATAGCTCTGCTCAAAGACCGTTTAAAGCACATGGCGTTTTGTAATTATATAAATGCTCACACGATAATGTCAGTGGTGGGCAAAGCATAGATACATACCTTGATGTGGGGCCATTTTTATGTAATCCTCATACCTTTGTGCCACCATTTACTTAAAGTAGTCAATTAGCTTGTGAAATGTTTGTCTGTATCTCCTCATTTGCATCAGACTTAGCACTTTACTTCTACAGAGCATAGCACATTACAAATTACTTTAGTACTGCAAATAAAAGGGTAATCTTGTGCTGTTTTGCAGGCAGACCTAATGAACTTCCTTTGATTAATGATTTTAAGATTATTATGTTATTGCAATTAGGCATTTGCACTTTATACTAGCAATTGCAATGAGATGTTGTATGTTTTTAGCACATTGTAAATAACTAACTTGTTTGATTTGTATTCTTCTAAAAAAACTTGTTTGCACTTTAATGGACGTGACTATGTAAATAAAGTAAAATAAACTAGGACTTGAAGTACAGGGCAATACTTTATGGTTGTGTCAGCCGTTGGGTGACCTTTCCCCAAACGTTTTGCCTTACACCTCCATTCTTGCTAATCTTGTTTTTGTTGGCCTAAGGCACTTTACCACTGCTAACTACTGCTAAAGTGCATGTTCTCCCTCCTTATAACATTGTAATATTGGCTTACAACCATTTGGCACATTTAATGTACTTGTAATTCCCTAGTACATTGGTACCACAGGCACCCAGGGCCTGTAAATTCAATGCTACCAGTGGGCCTGCTGTACTTATTGTGCCACCAACTTAATTAGCCCTTTAAACATGTCTCACCCCTGCCATTGCAGCCATTGTGAGCAGTTGTAAACTGCCATTTTGACCTGGCAAAGTAAACCTTCCCTATCCCGAAATGCATTGGGCATCTCCATCAACAGAATGTTCAAGAAATTTGTATTTTTAAGAACAATACAAGAAACTTTGTAGACAATCCGTTGAGACAAATCGGATGTTGTCAAAAATGTATATGTTAATCTTTTTTGCTTGTTCAATTGACACAAACCATACAATTGAATCTTAATTTAATAAACCAAAGAACGTTATTTGAGAATTCTACATGTTGCAATAATATTTAATCTATGAAAAAGTGTTGAATTTGATTTGTAGCATTGCGGCCAGGCATCAAGTGAAGTGTCATTTGTTCAGGTTTTCAAAGTAAACCTTCTGCCAGGCCCAAACCTACCTTTTTAATAGATATGTCACCCCTAGGGTAAGCCCTGAATAGCCCATAGTGCACGGTGTGGTGTATTTAAAAAGTTGGACATTTACTTTTGACTTTTAAATGTCCTGGTAGTGAAAAACTCTTAAATTCATTTTTCACTACTGTAAGGTCTACGTTTCCCATAGGATAACATTGGATTACCTCATTATATGTACTAAGGGATAACTTTAAATTGGGAGCAGATGTGAATATTGAGTTTGGTGTCTAAAGAATAGTAATTTAAAGCCCTCTTTAATGATAAAGATGGGTTTTAAGTCACAACTCTGAAAATGGAATTTTTAGAAAGTTGGAATTTTCTTGCCCACCATTTGGTGCTTGCAGCCTTTATCCTGTGTCACATTACTAGGAGTAGCTGGCAGTTTTCTTTCTGTATTGCTCCCAGACAGTAAGACATAGAAGAATAGGTGTTGGCAGGATGAGCCATTTCTGACTTGATGAGGAGGAGGAGATGGCACCTACCCACTTGTACATCACAAAGACTCTGCCTGAGCACACTCACAAAGCGTTTAACACTAGCCTTTTGTGACCCCAGACAAGTTGGGGCCAAGTCAGGGGACTGGAAAATTCTAAAGTCCTCTGAGGGTGGAAACCTCCAGAACCTTTTCCTACTTTGAAGTGGCACCAGGTATAAACAGTGGACCTTTAGAACCAGCTCTTCAGTACACCTCTGGACCTGTGGAAGACTCAGAAGGACTGCTGTGCTGCTCTGCAAGAAGGACTGCTACTCTGTTGCTGCCCGGCTGCCCTGCTGCTCTGCTGCATTTATACCCAAGTAAAAGGACTGGATCTACATCTTGATCCAAGTACCAAAATAGTAACTCCAAGGGCTACTTGGCTGGCCTCCTGATCAGAGCTTCAGGGACAGAAAAGGCTCCAACCACCTTGAATCCAGTACCTAGAGTCTGTCTGCTGTGAGTCCTACCCCCCAGGTGGTGCCACCTTAGTTTTGGATCCTTGGAAGTGGGCTTGAAGGTGCTGTGCCAGGCCAGCTGTGGTCCTGTAAGATGAACTGATGCAGCACAACACATCTCCTCACAGCCGCATCGTAACCGTCGCAGTGCGTCTCAGATGATGGTCTTCGCATTGCAGCCCGCAGTCTCCTCGAAACTCCACTGTGTGGCACATCCTCAATGCAGGCCTTTGCATCCCAAGCCCCTCGTTGACAGCATCCTGAACAATGATGCAGGACTCCGCATTGAGGCCCCGCAGATTCTTCAGAACCACTAGTGCGCAAAGCATCTTCGACACTGGGTATCGCATCTCAAGCTCTCATCGACAACATGGTTGACAATGATGCAGGACTCCACATCACAGCACCACAGCTTCCTTGGATCTGTCACTTCACGACACATCCTCAATGCGGGATCTCGAAATGCTTTGCAAACCAGGATTTAAGGTACTGTGTTCAGCTGGCCTAACTTGGTCCCTATCTCTGACCCATGCTCCATCACAGTCAGCCTGAACTTGTGGCTTTGTCCAGGCCGGCGCAACCAGATACCAGAGTTGGAGCTTTGTGCTTCTAGGCATTATTTCACTTAAATCTTTAAAGTTGCATATTTTCGGTTCGGCTTATTGGATTTTTGTAGTTTTGATCCCAAATAATTTATTACATTTTACTCTGTCTACATTGGTGTGGGATTTTTCTGATGTTGTGTTTCAACTTTATTACTGTTTGAAGTGCTGCATAAATACTTTAGACATTGCCTCTAAATTAAGTCTGACTGCTTGGTGTCAAGTTACCAGAGGGTTAAGCACAGATTAATTCTGGTTTATTTGTGTTCCACCCTGACAGAGATTGGGGTTGCTGCTTGATTAGGGCTTCACCGCCCTCAATGAGTAACCCAATTTGTGTCACCTGTGATTGGGCAGGCATAACAGTCATTTTCTTACTGCCAATCAAGGATGATTTTGATAATAAATGTATGTGCTGAAAAGAATATATAGTATGGTGTATGCAAAGTGTGGAGAAATGTTACACCAGCATTGTTACACATTTAAAAGAGACCAAGTTAGGAAAAATGTTTATTGAAGGTCTTAATGCTATTTATTATTGGATACCAATGAGGCATCTTGAGTGGACTCCCCAGTCCATATGTGTGACTAGCATGTATATTTGATGGGGTTTCCTTATATTTTCTTTAATTAAAAAAAAAAAAAAGAAAGTTGTTAGAACAAAATATTTAAAAGAAATGTTGACTCTTATTAGAGAGTAAAGGCAAATATATGGTGTGATAAATTAAGGAAGGAGTAAAAGAATGATACAATGTCTATTTAAATCAGAAAAAATTAAATACAAATTAATGAAAATCTAAATATTTTATAAAAAAATCAATAATTAAAAAAATAACTATTTTAATTTCAACTGTAAAAGAAGGAAAGATGGAGAAAATGTCATGGAGAAAGAGAGGGGGAAAAGGTGCTTGTATACCTAAATTAACAAATCAAAGTGTAACACATGATAAAAGGTCTTATGTCTTCCAGTGAACACTGATCTATAGACAGATATTAAGGACTCAATTTGTGAGTGCAATAAATCCTACAAAGATTACAGTACTTGATGGTTTTTGAACTTCCTGGTTAGTAACATTCTGTAAAACATAGAACTATTAATGTTGATAGTATTAAATTAGTATATAGCCAGAGGGGTCATAATACATCTCTTTACAGCTAAAGCTACAGAGGCAAATCCACTCAATCTAATCTATAATTATAACATACAGTATTCCATCAGTCGGTATAAAACAATTTTGTATAATCGTTAAAGTTTAATTATCTGATTGTAAGGTTTGCCACCGTTCTTCCAACTTTCCACTACTGGCAAGCTCCTATTAAACTATCACAAAAAGGGACACATTAAACGGATATTAAATATATTACCTTTTTATTTATGAAAGTGCCTTTAATATAAGGTTCACTAAAGCTCGTGATATTTTAAAAGAGATTTTAATTTTTGTTTAATAATTTAACTTTAATATCGCAATACCAAACTGGGACCCTGCCATTTTTCTTGGTTGGTTCACATTTAATTCCAGAAAGGAGTTCTCATCTGCCTTCTATGTGCAACTTGAACAACTTTCTTTCTCTTTTGAATTCTTCCGCTTGTAAGCATCATTTAAAGAAATTGTCATGTCCGGGCAGGTTGACTTCAGATTCTTGCCACTAAGTTAAGTGTGATTGAACAGGCATGGCTTCAGTGCCTCTATCCACTAGCTATGGCATTTGAGTTTTTTTTTGCTGAGTGCAAACATTTGTCGGTACATTTTTCCGTAAAGTGAACATGCACCATGTTTGCTCGACTCACCACTACATCCATTCAGTAATCTGATGATATGTTTTGGTATCTTGAATCTCTTCCCTACAGGATTTCACAAAGAGGCTGAAATCCCGCCGATATGCATGCCACTTTCTTCAATTAAGTATTTTACTTTGGGGTTATTGTATTTAATTATGAATTAAATAGAATATCAATTACCTTTTGTCACTATTTCTGTCCATTTCTGCATATTTAATAAGATTTTCTTTCACGTTTAGTTAGGTTTTGCCATGTAACATTACTCAGTATTTTACCTTTAACATGTCCAGAAAAGACTTGCACAAAGTGTGGACATGATTACATGACTCCTGTGCAGTTTAGCAGCATGAGAATGACCTTCACACTCACACCTTTCACATGAAAGGCCACCCTTCTATCCTTCTATACATTGAAGAAAGTGAGCTTTCTCCTTTTAAAACCCACCACCAGTTGAGAAACGAAATTCCTGCACTCTTCTTTGAATGGCAAACCTCACTTCCCAGTGCTTTAAAAATTCTATATCTTGCCATTACCACTGTGCTCGAATCCCTACAGACCCAAACAACTCACCACCTCCACGTCCGGAGATAAACGTTTCCTTTAAACAGGCAATGCTCAGGCAGCCTCCTGCATTTCATGGTTTATGGAGTTCTAACGGATCGGCAAATGTTTCCTGCTTACCTGGGCGCACACTAGAAAAACATTATATTTATATTGTGCCTAGACGCCCTCCTAAAATCTACATATCCCATTTTCATTGGGGTTAGCTTAATCTCTCGATGCCTTAAACCCCTGAGCGATGAATCAATGCTCTCGATACCTTTAACCCCTGAGCGATGAATCAACGAGGCATTTTACAATAGCGACCTGTGAAATGCCTCCCACTGATCTATAAAAAAAATCCTACTGCCAGGTGAGTCACAGGTGAGTGAATCAACACTTCTGCAAAACTGAAAACTATACCTTTAACAGTAGAGATGAAATGCTGTACTGATTCCAACTACAAATGAGGCTTAGTGAGCCAAAATGAGAGTTTACACTCTATATAGCATACCTGCCTGCGACACAAACACACTTGGGTCTCCGCACTCATGGAGTGCGCCGTATGGAGATTCTGCCCCGAGTGCGGAGATTCTGCCCCGAGTGCGGAGATTCTGCCCCGAGTACGGAGATTCTGTCTCGAGTGCGGAGCACAGCAACAAGGGAGGAGACTCCGCACTCGTAACTTTACTTCACGAAGCCCCTTTGTAAATCGGGCCTTTGGAGAAATGCCAAACTATCCTGCAAACAGAAAGAAAAGCTCAAGCACACTTAAAGAAGCTAGCATCCTTGACACTATAATACACCCTTAACACTCAATTGAATCTTTACCCCATAAAACTAACATTTATTCCAACCAATAAAAAAAGACCTCGAATTTCACCTCCCAGACACATGCCTACAATCTGCCTACTAGTAAGTCTTAATCACATTCACAAATTCACGCCTCTCAATCATCCTCACTTTAGTAGGAACCTGGACAATCCACTTAGCTTAAAGTCACATAAACAAAATATTCTGATTACTTTTCCAACACTCGATACTACAAAACTCCAATAGCACAGGCCCATTTCAAGATCCTTTGCCCACAACATTCCTTGAATGAGCAGCCTATCAGCATGTACAGGAACTCTAACAAATAGGAAATGTCCATATCAACCTCAGGTGCATTTCAGACTTTGAGATGGCTTAATACATCTTTGTACAAATGTTGAGCAGCAGTTGTTGTCCTTGATCTATAGACAGCCTTCCACACTGCAAAAGCATCTATCTTAATGGACTGCCTACACCACCTGAGAGATCATAACCAGGAATTGTTTGCATTTCCTCCGTCCTCTCAGAGCGTCCAAAAAAACTACCCATGCCCCATTTCATTCTGAAGCATGGCAAACCAGGTATGGGGTGCTACATGGCAAAACATTGACCCCTCTTCTGTTCCACGCATACTCCAGTCCACTATCAGCACTTTCAGAATCTTTTTGATTGCTCTCCTACAACTACAATACACTTCAACCAACTTAGCATAAAGAACAGCAACTGCATTAATAGCATGCCCTGCTTCAACTAATGCATGTGGAAGGTTGGGTATCTGTGTTCACAATCACTTTAAGCACCACCTTGATGAAACAGATGTACTTATAACTAGCAACTCATTGCTGAATACACTGCCAATGCACCTTCCACTCTGTTTGGGCCCAAACAGCTGTCATCAAAATCATTCAAATTAGTGAAAGCATCATTTTTTGAATATCAATACATTAAGGCATCTTTTCTCTTGCTTGCCCTTCCCGATGAGAGCCCGATATTGACCCCCACCCCAGTACTATACTGCATTGAGTACACTAATAGACTCCCACCTAACCTCCTAAAATTCCTTTCATTCATTTTAGAAATGCTTCACTACATCCAGAACTTCACAGTCAGGCACTTACACTACACGGGAAAAAGAGATCACATCACCCAAGCCCTACATACTATTAATTTCACTCCACATTAATCTTTGCATATTCTATTTACATACAGCTGTAGCTGGAGAAGAATAGAATTTCGTAGAAGCTCAGTTAATTTAAACCAATCCCGTTCAAGCTCTCTCTGCTCAGCCTCTATATGTCTGCTGACTTTCTCCTGTAATGCAACTCACACAGGGAACTTACTGCAATTCACACACCTCTGGAATGTATGGCCCAGAAACATTCCCAACATTCATGGCTTTCTTGATTTGTGGAAAGCACTTACAACCTGATGCTTCCTCTGTACACAGTATTAGCCACTATACAATAAATAACAGGCCATGTGTATCTTCTGTGCAAAATCAACGTAAACAGAAGCCTTACCAAACTATCAAGAGGATACAATGTAAGGACCAATACAAACAGAAAGCATAAATGGGGAAACTGGGATACAAGACCTAAATGCCTATGAAAGACATCCTACAACCTGGTGAAACATTTGTCACATGCCTACAAGTGCATGTATCACAGTATGCTGGTACTAATAATGAAGAACATGCATTTCTTTAATCCTCCTCTAGCGCAACAAATTAAAGTGGTCCACCATTCCATGCTGTTCCCAAAGAGCCAACTACAAAAATGATCATCCACTCTCCACCTGCACGTTCTCAACATTTCCGCAGAATCACACAGCACAAAACGTCAAAGGTCAAATGATAGGTCCCTTTCAGTGCAACCCTCACAGTGATGTTTATTCTAGGGCAACTAGTCTATGTGCATTTCATGCCCAGCTGCTAGACGTATGCTGTCCCCTCGTGAATTACAACAAAAATAACACCACAAGCAAATCCCCAGGCAACACATCTCCTATACCACAACTTGACCCCTCTGTTCTAGGTATTGAATTTACATGAGTGTGCCTGCACCTATGCATGAATTCATGGCCCCACAAACAACCAGAGGCAGCCACCACATGTGACAATGCATACATCATACACCCCAGAACTGCGTGGCCATGGGCACCCACACAGTAAATAACGCTAAGAGGCCAAAGTAGTGTCAAAGATATGCTACTTAATTACTACCTGCCATGCCCTAACAAGTAAAGAAAATACAGAGTTGAACTGGTAACATAAATGACTCATGAAATAGTAGATAAGGGTGACGATAAGGAAAATGTAGCCAAAAATATAAGAGAGTCACAAAGGCCAACATCCGAGTATGCATTATACTGCATCGTGGCTGGCTCTTAACATTATTAGCTAAATTTCTTGAAGCCTTTGATGAAAAACATCTTCAGTTCAATTGGAGTTTAGACTGTACACTGAAAAAAAAAAGTTATATTAATGTGGACTCGGAGTGAGCCATGATGCATTTATCGTATCCATCTTTGACAGCAGGTTGACAGAGAAATGCATCTTGTGTGAGGTTGAGTGTCCACTCTGAGGGAAAGAAAAGTTCATTTTCAGAATGAAGAAAGAGGCACCTCTAGGGTCTGTGAGTGAGACAATGACATGCACTGCCCACGAGGCACACTTGGACATGCTCATTACCAAGGAGAAGCTGCTAACGCACAATTAGTAGCCATTAATGCACAATCACTGGAATGCATTCAAGTGTGCTTTTTAAATTAAGCAATAGACACCAGGTGTCTAGACCACCTACAGGAGAAATCCACCATGAACAATGTAGCAGTGTGATTTTTGAGATAATAACCAACACGTTTCTTTTTGTGGTAGCTACTGGTAAGCTCATCATATTGTCTGCGGTAAACTAATAATGCAAGGTTATCACTCAGATATAGGGGCCGATTCCGATTCGGGCAGGAAATCTCTCCGACCGAGCCGGACCCGGAGAGATTTCTGACCGAATCGGACCCTAGCAGTCCGACCGAACGAGTACGATGCGTTCGCATGCTATCGGACTCGATTCGGTCGGACTCCCATTGAAGTCAATGGGAGCCGGTCGTACAACGCGTACGCGGGCTCCCATTGACTCAATGGGTGCGAGGCGAAGAAGGGCGCCCCCTATAGCGGGTACGCGTCGAAGCAGGTCGCGCCGTACACGCACAGGTAGGGGGGACCCATGGGTCCCCCCTGTGTGCGACTCGCGCGGCTAGGCATACAGGGGGGTCCGACACGGCGCGCCGACTGCTCTTCGAGCCGGACGGCGCGAGTCGGTCGGACTGCTCGCGGCGCGCATCGTACTTACCCGGCCAGGGAACGTCTCCATTGCGCGGTGCGAGTCGTGTCCGTGCGAGTCGGTCGGAGCGGTTGGGTCCCGCGAACGAGTCGGTCGGCGATTTCGCGTACGTTCGCATCGTACTCGCTCGCCCGGACGCACGTCCGACTCGGTCGGGAAACAGGGCTCCGAATCGGATCCGGTTATGCCGAGTCTGATTCGGAGCCCTACCGGCCGAGATCTGAATCGGCCCCATAGTCTTTAGGAAGAGAGTGATAATGCAATTTATTGTTCTGGATTTCAGTTTGCATTTTTAAAGACGAGGAGTTACCTGAATGTATTTGGTATTGCAAAAATAGTAATACTGTTGTTTATTCCTGGGCTAAATTGTTTAGCGTAAAGGACGAACAGAGAAAAAAACCTTGAACTGCCATGCAGCTTTCAAGTGTAGGATATCCGAGTAAAATCCTGTCCACCATCGCATGACTGAAAATATTGGTACATCTTGTTGATGTTAAGGAAAACAATTTTAAAATAAAAAATACTTTAAGTTTTTGGGGATTGCCAAAGACAATCCTGTTTCTCCCTAAGGCCATAAGAGAAATCACGTCAACTTTGAACAAGACTGTTGGTCTGCTGTGAACCGTGATTAGTGTGCCCAGTAACATACTCCATCCTTGCCAAAGATGGAGTACATTTTGAGTGGCCACTTCCAAGCAGGCTGAGGTCCTACGTGAGCTACATCGAGATGCTGCATTGTTTCCCCAGGGAAACTGCTTGTTCATTGTATGAAATCTAACTTTCTGCTCTGTTCACCCTCTTTATTTTCGGAATCTGGAAGTCTGAGGTTTGGACTCTGGGCAGTTGGAGCGTATTAATTAGCTGCAAGCTGCACAAGAAAATTGTGGCCAAAGGTTTGGCACAGCTGCACGAAGGTCAAATCTCAGATGTAGGCTTGCAGGAGTTGTTTTCCCATGAACGTCTAGCAAACCAGGTAACAAGCACTTAAGAAGCGCATATTGTGCAACTGGCTGCAAAGAGAGATTGAAGGACATCTTACAATTAAATGACGAGTTTTAACACTTTGCTACGTTATATGCAAAATGTGCACAAATGAAAAGTGAGCTTCAAGGATTTAGTTCCACTCAATGCTTAATTTGAGCTGATGGTTTCCGTGCTGGGCACCCGCACTTTATTGTCAACACCAGCACTTATGACAACTGCCACATGGTGGCACTGTTTGTGTAATTTAAAGATGAGCAGAACAACTGTTGTTTATTGGTTCAATATACATTACAAACAACCAATACCTGCCGCCCAAACCATTCTTATAGCTTTGGGGCCCTAGAAGAGTCTGATTTTTAACACGTGTACCAGTGTAATGGCTGGTAGTTCTGTAGGACTGTTTTTGGCAGCACTGGCAGTGGCAAAGAGTGGTGCAAGTTGCGGTGGCCTCCTGACCAGGGCCCTGGCGCTTATTGTTTTTACAAATTAAGCACTGGTTTTACTACTTAACATAGGCTTAAGTGCCAATGTTTTGAGTAGGTGACAGTAGAGTTCATTTTGAAGGGTGCCACCTAAATCTGCTTAATTTTACAATGCTGCAAACTTGAAATGTCCCTAAATTAGTTTGGCAGAATTAATTGAAACATTGGATCTCGAATATCTACCCTCACTATATATTTTATAAGTTGCCATACTACTTGCTTGCACTTAATTTATTGTATGCAAAAAATAGTTTTCCTCAGCAGAACCCTCAGGTTCACACCTAATTGTCTCACATCAAACCACATCTTCCCTGAAGCACTGCGGCCAACTTCAGAGGCTTACAATACAATAGACTTAATTAAGCCTTCCTCATAACATTGTCACATTTCCCTGTGAGAAGGGTGACTTCCTCTATTTGTGTAGAATGGGCGTCCAGATGAAGGAGTGCCTTTTGCAAAACTCATTGGGAGCCAAGTGACCTTTGGGAATTGGGATTTTTTTTATCCTTTGGAGGAAGGAGTGGGACAGCTTTCAGCAGATTTAGGAGGTAGCTGTTAAATGCCGGAGAACAAGATATTGCATTTTGATTTATATAGTAATAATAATAATGATAATAATAATAATCTTTATTCGGCATATAAAAATATGACCATAAAAGAGACAATTTAAAATACACATACATCAAATGTAAACATTTTCCATGAAACAGCAAAGTGTGCCAGGAGAGACAGCACAAGATCCATGGCATATTATTATCCCCATTGGTCTCATACGTTCATAGTACTACCAACAGCACTTTCTTCAATTAAAAGTATAATCAATAAAATCCTAAATTTAGCATTAATTTAACATATAAAAAACTACCCTTAATCCTAAAAAGTGACCCACATTTCAAGACTTTTATAGCAGCCTCAAATAGTGTAAAATTAGCAAATACTCTTGTGACCATCAGTCACCTCTATTGGTTCTTAACTGTAAAGCAGATCTTAAAAAGTTAGAAACACAAAAAGTGTAAAAACATCGGATGAAAGTTGTAAAAACAATAAGGCAACGTGTGCCTGCCTAAATCGAAACTTTTTTAAAAGCTCCTTAAGGAACACTCGTCTAGGATGTGAGTAGAATGGGCAGAGGAGAGCAAAATGTAAAGTGTCCTGTGGAGACCTATTGTCGCAGCCACAGTGTCCTCTATGTTCTGCGTATGCCGTGAAGCCTGGGGGTAAGGCCAATAAGTGATGAAATAAGTTCAGTCTAAAACGTGTAATTAAAAATCTATCATGTGCACTTGTTATAAGTGATAAATAGGGTTCCTTGCCCTGCACTGACTTCACTAAAATGTGTTCTCTGACCGTGGATTTCCTGATCTCCCTATCCTCACGATGTGCCGTGACATATTTAAAAAACAAATCTTTGATAATCGCTTTTTCCTGAGATCCTACCTTATTGTGATTGATAAACAGATCTTCTCGTCCTAGTGCAGTAAGTGTGTCCTTTATAGATTTTAACCACTGGATTTTTTACGCATAATCGAGGGAGAGACAGTCCTGGATTACCAATCTGGTAAAACCTACCTCCTCTTTGGACCAGATCTTCACCCAACACAGGAGGAGTTTAACAGCCACCATATGCAAGATATACTTAGACCTCAATTCCTTGTGAACCGAGTACGCGGGGTACTCTGAGGGACTTTCAGCATCCACCTAAAATATTTATTTTCTTCAATTTGTAAATTGTTAACCACCTTATAACCCCATACCTCACTACCATATAAAACTTTAGAAATATAAAAGGAGTTGTATAAATTAAAATTATCCCAGGTGACCAGTTGCCTAATCTGTAAGCATAGTTTACAATTGCTCCAGTGGACCTTCTCATTCCTAGACACTTCTTCTCTAGTAAGTGTTTAAAACTCAATTTCTCATCAAATAAAATACCCAGATACGAGAAGGCCGATACTTTCCCTAAACTGTGTGTGCCTACTATGTATATATTGGGCTTCTTGCTCTGCTTTCCAAATTCCATTATATAGGATTTCGTTAAATTAGGTGACAGATCCATCTTGTCCATAAAAGTCACAAACCCATCTAATGAAAGCTGCAGACCCTCTGGGGTACGTGCAAGAAGTACCACGTCATCCACGTATAACAAAACGGAGACCGGTCTTGTGCCTATCCTCGGGGTGTCAGCCTGTAAGGCCGTCAGCGCAGAGTCGAGACCATTATTATATAGTGTAAACAAAAACAGAGCTAATATACAACCCTGTCTGACCCCACTAAAGCAGTTAAAATGGTCCGTGGTTTCCCCTCCTGTGTGTATCTGACCACTGCAGTAGTGTTAAAATGGAGGGCCATAAGAGTATTAGTTATTGCTGGATCCACCCCAAGCTTTCCAAGGAGTTTCCAGAGGTTACAGCGGTTCACTCGATCAAAGGCCGCAGTAAGGTCCATAAAAGCTAGATACAACGCCCCCGATTTAGCCATTGTGTATTTTGCAATTATAAGGTAAAGGTTGAGGCATTGATCTGTTGTGGATCTACCGGCTCAGAACCCATATTGTACATCCGATATTTGGTTGGCCTCTGCCCATTCAGACAACCTACTCAATAGCACCCTACCCAGAACCGTCACTGTCACGTCAATAAGGGATATAGGATGATAACAATGTGGGCTATCCCTATCTCCCATCTTAAAAATCGGTACAATGGTGGCCGTGGACCATGATGCTGGCATTTCTGATGCTATTGCCGCATTTAAAACCCTCACTAGGAGAGGGGCCCATACCTCTGTAGTGCATTGGAAAGGGTCTGGTGGGATCGCATCTGGTCCCGGCGCCTTGTTCCGCGAAAGTCCCTCAATTCCTAGTCTCACCTCATCCAAAGTAAAGGTAATGGGATCAGATCTCTGATCAGGGATTAGTTCCTGTAATTGCTCCTCTCTGTGGGAGTGATTATACACACCCTCAAAGTGAGCCAGCCATTGCTCTGGTAAAATATTATGGCTTAGCCCTGGTTTATTAAAATCTTTAAACCATGGGTTGTTAATGACCCTCCAAAAACTGGTAGAGTCCTTTAGTTCAGATGCCTCGGTTAGGTCCTCCCAGGCTTTCTTTTGCAGTTGGCGCTTCCGCCCCTTGAAGGCTTGCTTGTATGTTTTACGGCAGGCCGCCACCCGATCCCCATCTCTCGGTGTCTAAGGGCCATCTTAAGATCTCTAAGGGCCCGAGCGCACTGCCCGTCAAACCATCTTGGGACATCCATTCTAGGGGAGCTTACCGGAACTGTTAATAAACCGTCCACTAATTGTGTAATCACAATAAATGCCTGAACTATTTCTTCCCCCTGCACTTGTGGGTCTAAGCATTTTAAAATCTCCTGTTTGCCTATACTAAAAAGTGAATTGTTAAAAGCATCACTGTCGACCTGTGCCCAACGTAACCGCCTACCTTGGTCAGTTGTCGTAATCGTTCCCCCAGTTATCCTATGGGGTACGGGCTGATTCAAAGGGGCAACAAGTGACAGGGTCACAGTATTATGGTCACTAAATATACTAGGGTTAATATTAAAAAAGGATATAAACCTCCTCAATGTAAGAGACACGAATATGAAATCAATAAATGAAGAGCAGCCTCTGCCTTTATAAGTCAGGGCACAGCTGAATCAGGGTGATTAGCGATCAGGTCCAGGGTACGAGTTAAACCACAAGTAATTAGAAGGACACTCAGATCCCACCCTTCCTGAGTGTGTTCCAAATGCGGCCCCTCACTTAATGTGCAGGTCGACCAGTCTTGATGAGTCACCATTAAGTTGGGACACAGATGGCAATTGAAGTCTCCCACTAGAATTAGTTTAAACTGCAACAGGCCTTCCCCCTGGGTTAGCTCCAACGGTCTCCTTAATTCATCTAAGCTAGCCGATCCCTGTGAGTGTGCTCTCGCATTATAAAAATTAATTAGAACCAATTGATATGAGTTACTTGATAATGTGAGTCCTTGAACAACATCAGAGTACCACAACAGAGACTTCCACCAACCATGAATCCGAAGATCCCTAAATACAATTAACCCCCCCCTCGCTCTCCCTGCGCTTGACCTTCTTGCTGGGAAGAAAAAGGTTTTATAACCCTCTATAAAAAAGTTATTAACTGGCTCCCACGTTTCCTAAAAACATATTATGTGAAAATCTCCGATGTATTGAAGCCACTGCTCATCCAAAAACTTACTGGCTAAACCTGCCACGTTCCATGAGACTATTTTTAAGTCACCCACAATACGCCCACCCTGATATGGAGGAGGGGGCGATAGTAGCCTTCTCTGCATTACCTAGTCGCATCTGACTTTGGTCCCTGAGCTCGGGGGAGATTCCTGTTATTTCCCCGGCAATTGTCTCCTCCATCACACTTGGTTCACCAGGGGGTTTGGCCCAAATGTCAATAACTCTACCCATACCCTCCCCCACTTGTAGTCAGTCAATATCCTTTAGATCCCTCAGTGGGGCGAATGCATTGCGTGATGTCAAGAGTCCCCTGCCCAGAGTAGAGCCCTCCTCATGCACAACCAAGCGTTGGGGTAGTATAGGACTAAAAGGTGGTCTATAAAAGAAACCCAAAAGTAATGGTTTAATCCCCGATTCTACTGAAAATGATTGCAGGGAATGAGACAGGATCTTGTGGGCCAGTTCTGGGTGCCTAAATGTGACAATCACACTATTTCCTGTGAATGTTTTCTTGGTCCTGCCAATACAAGCTACCCTCCTGGCCATCAGAATGTGCCTGTGCTCAGCTATATTAAACCTCCCATGTTTACATAACCAGTGTGTTACTTTATTGATCAACTGGTGGGTGTACTTGTCCTTTGCGCTATTTAGTCCAGGTACCCCTACCAGGACCACGGTATAAGGGCAACTCGCTGGTGGGAGATCTATAACTGGTAGATCTGGGGAATTAGGGGCAAACACACTATCCCTGCTAGCTGGGCGTTGTTGTGGCTGGTGATCCCTTTGATTCGGCCCACTATTATGGGTTACCAGCGGACCGGGTAGACTTATCCCCGAATTCGAGGCCTGCACAGACCCTGTTGCGCCATGGATTACATGGGGGATCTGGGTTTCAGTGTATGTCGCTACAGGAGGGTATTGAGCATCCTTGTGAGGGGAAACTGAGCTCTGCGTGACCTGGCTAAGGGGAGACAATGCTTTATCAATTTTACCAAGCATGGCTCTAGTGTCATCCAAAACTTTAGAAATTTCATTAAAAAAGTTGTCCAATAGACCAGTCACCCTTTCCACAATTTATTTTGTTTCAAGGGCACCCATAACTCATCAAAGACCTTAGCGTCCTTCGTGTCCAAACCTGCAGTGCCTTCCACTTTCTTTGCCGGGATTATTTTCTTATTTACTTTCCGTTGTTTCTTGGGAGCAGGGGTGCCACTTAAATCCGTGCCATGGGTAGGGATCGTCATAGCCCTATTCCGCGTGTTCTGACCAGCAGCAGTATTAATTACGCCATCGCCAGGGCAAGGAGCCCCTGGGTCCCCCTCTTCCTGACCTTGTCCTAGTGCTCCCTCTGTAGACTTTTCAGCCACCCGGCCCGAGAACTCCCCCAGGAGCGATGATACAGCCCCTGCCTTTTCCATAGAGAGGCGCCTCTCTGCCTTGTCTATTTCTTTGGTAATTGCCCCCACAGCTTTTACCAAGAATGAATCAATGGTTCCCTTATTTGAGTCCAGTGGGGAGCACTGGGATGCGTCTTTCCTCTTCCCCATGGTGCTCTTAACTTATGAGCCCCCCTTCATGACACGGGCCAAAATGAATGCAGCAATCCAGAGGGATGGAGAAAGTACTCACACGAGCAGGCTCTACAGGCAGCGTCCTGCGGCCAGTAGTTCCTTGCCCTCCAGGCTCCTTGCCAATGTTGAACAATGCAGAGCCCCTCCGGCCAATCTTGCCAGCTGCTATCCTGACGCCGTGGCACTAGCACGGACCGCTAGCGCGGAAACAAGAGGGTGAGCTCGGCCCAGCCACAGTCTGCTGCAGACGGGCGCAGCCGGGCCCGCCCTTGGCCTGGGCGCGGCCCAGGCATGGCCCGGGCATGCCTGCACACGTCCCGCTCTGCGGGAGCCCTGTGCCGGTAATAAAGCGCTTCCAGGCACAAGCGTTACGCGTCACGGTGGCGGCCGCAGGTGATGCTGGAGCTTGTGGTCTCCTGCCCCCCCCTCTCTGGTTGCTTTCCTGGGATTTATATAGTAGGATGATTATGGGTTAGCTGTTGCAGTAACTCTCCTGTCTCAAATAGGAACAGACTCACACTGAAGAATAACCTAGGCTAGCTAATTGCAAGAACTGTAGTTTGATATGCAAAGGGCTTGCTTCCAATCACAAAATGCATGTGTTCTTTTTAAAACTGCCATATGGGTTCTTTTTGGGAGAGAGCGATTTGAAAAAAGAGAAGCTAATACTGCTCACTGCTTGAACATATTCCAACAATCTCAGAGGAGTGGGAGAGAACTGTCTCTTCGGATTTACCTTAAATCTCTGGGGCTGGAGAACCAGTTCAAGAGATAAGGAAGATAGCATCCATATTCACAAAGATAAAGGGATCTTGGTCCTATAAAGGGCAGCCTGCTAGCTTTTAGAGCTTCTCTGAAGCTAGAAAGTGCAAAATATCCAGTACACAGCGTAGGCTGTATCCACTTGGAAAAGAGCAAGGAGAACAGTGGCAAATGGTGATTATTCTACACAGCCCATTTGAAAATTCTCTCCTGGGTCCAGGAAGTAGAGAAGGCCCCATGGTCAGTCTTACATCTGCTATGACAGAAAGCTTGGAACCAGTTGCCATAGAAAGTTTTGCTGTGAACCTGACTGGGAGTTGTGAGGAATATTCTCACAAGATTAACACAGGCCTGGTGCCTAAGAAGACTGCCCTGCCTGACATAATTGATGAACTTTAGAGAACCAGAAAATAAATTAATGTACTTTTCTTAAAGATGGGAATTAAAAAGGCTTCCTCTCTGGAGGACTGGAACAAGGTGGCAAGATAAAATCCCAGGTGCTACATTCTGCTCTAAAACCAACCCTGATGTTTGAGGCTATTGTGGGACCATGAGAAAATTAGAAGAGGCTTTGTACAGTAGAGCTCAGCTATAGCTTCCAGCCTATCCTAGCAGAAGATTTTTAATCGCTGGAAAAAATCTAACTCCAAAATTTAATTTTTTGATGGGGAAAAACACCAATACTTCTCCGCCTTCACTCCATCTCAAGTCAGCTGCACAGTATGCTTATAAATTTTGTCTGGGGTAAACCAACAGCTTATATCCAGCTGAACTTCACTGCTCGTCATTTTAGGAGGATGTGTTGGCCCTGTTCAACTTCACCCTATTAAATTTAATTTATTTTCATTTCCAAATGTTTGTGATATATATTGTTTCAATAACACTGATCACTGCATCCAATTTTCTTTAATCAGTTGTAATTTTTAAAGTAACATTTTATTGTTTTAACAAAATTTTCTTGGGATTTTCAAATCATGTATTTATTAGTTGTAATGTTGCTTTGGTGTTATTGCACATGTATGACGTAATTTTCTCGGAAGAAGGCTTTGTTGCTTGTGACAAGCTTCCAAAAAAAAAAAAAGGATGAAGCAGGGATGACTCATAGATCCCTGTTTACCTAACACAAATTAGAACATTACCGGCCTCAGCCAAACCTCACATCAAGTCTGAATCCTCTCACTCCCATTTCTTAATTTTTGGCTTCCAACTGTGAAAATGCCTCTTTTTGTGCGATCAACCCCATTTTCTTTACTGATGCTGTTGGTGTTTGGACTCTGTACAAACGGACCCTGCTAACGAAGCCCCAGTGCAAGTGCTCTGGCCCCTAAAAACTTCTTGAATTGCTTAAAAATCGTAATTGGCACATTCATCTTTTCTATAATCAACTAGTATATAGCACCCAGTGTACAAGGGTCTGTAAGTTTAATGTTACTAGTAGACTGCAGCATCTACTGTGCCACTGCTAAAGAGACAATGCAAATCATGTCACCAGGCCTGCCTCTGCAGCCTGAGTGTGCATTCTAAAACTGCAAATTTGAACTGGCAAAATAAACCATTTGCCAGGCCTAAACCTTCCTTTTTAGTGCTTATAAGTCACACCTAAGGTAGGCTCTAATTGCCCAAAGGGCAGAGTGCATGGTATTTAAAAAGTAAGACACCAAATGTGTTAATTTAAACCTAAAATCATTACAGATGCAGCACAAAATCCAACGAGTTACACTCTTCGACCTTTCATCCTGAGCACTACATGATCTAGTTGAACAACACATGGCTACACTATTACTGCAGGCAGTGGCTCTTTTGCAGAGAAAAGTTTAACTTTAAACGTTACATTGTTTTCTGAAGGGGTTGTTAAGTTTCTAATAGGTAGTTTTAATGAATGAGGCGCTGTACATGGGATGGAGAGTGAACAAACGATAGTCACCCTCAATAATTCACTCTCTTTTACAAAGAGTTCTACTGAACCAGCATCCTGTCCCAACCTGGTCTGATGTCCGCTGTACTCAAACAGTTGTTAATGCATCGCCCTATGTAAGTCTTGTTTCTTAAGTGGCTTAATGCCTCTTTCCAGTTGTGTTAGACCTCTAGTATGAGTGAGCTTTAAGGCTGCTTTTGTGTTTCATACACAATGGATATTTGTATTTGGTTATCTAATTGAGTTAATAATCGTACTTTTTATTCAATGTCTTGGGAGCGAGATTTTCAGACAAATAGCAGGGAATGAAAGCAGCTATTTTCTTTCAAATTACATGACAAAAGTACGTTATTTAAAATTCAAAGGATATGAAATGCTGTTTGCACAGTGAACAAATTGCACACACTTTCCTCCTACCTGTGACTGTGAATGAGTGCATTAAAAGCCAAACCATCTGCCCAGCTACTGGTGAAATTGATAACGTTGATCTGTGGGAAATTGCGAGTTGATTGGCGGACCCAGCTCAATAAGATCTTTTCACTGTTTGTTTGCTGCAAGTCGGCCATAATGCCTTTCATTACATCTTTGACCTGTAAAAGACAGACGATCATCAGTAGCTGTACTCAGTAAAACAATGGTTTGCATCCCCTCCCACGAGTGTGTGTATGTGTAAATTTGCTTTTCTCCCATCTCAAGTAAAGTGCAATGCTCTGGAAAGCCTATTTCTCAATGATCGACAAAGAGATAACAGACTGACTGCGTTTTTTGGAACTAAAATCACACTAGTACAAACATTTACATTTTTAAACATATTTCCTCAGGAATAGATTTACAAACAAAATTGACATTTAATGTGGGTGAATACATTTCAGACAATAAACACATTTCCACACAGATGGTTACATTGTGTGTGAGGCATGATTCATGTTCTTGTTTGCCAACATTTCCGGTCCATACGCCTGAAGTGAATATTTCCTGAACAACATATTTGTAACCATAAATAATATGCAATGTGTGATGCACATTTTCTAAATAAACAACCAACAAAAATCCACTTCAAATACAAAGTTTTAAAAGTTATTAGAATTTTCTTCACTTCCTTTAAACTAATCAAGCCAGAAAATGCTTTAGCTTGGGATCAGTGGCGTAATGAAACTTGAGGGGGCCCCCCTGCAAAGTACATGGAGGGGCCCTCCATGCTCTGTACCCAGTCAGGAGTTTTCAGTACAAGGGCCCGTCACAGGTGCACAGTTCCTTAGGGGGGCCCCCGGAGCTCACCACCCCGCACCGGGAAGGGCGGGGGGATGTCAGGTGTAGGTTGAGCATGAATAAATCACCCTGTGCCATCGCCAGCTGCACAAATACGATCTGTATGTATATTTGCTCCAAGGGTCAGGTTTGTTTTTGGGAGGCCCCATCGTGCCCACTTCTAAACTTTAATTTTGACAGTAGTAAATGTCTGCCACTCTTTTGATGGTGGACATACAACTCCTCTCTCAGTTGCCAGGAGGTTGATTGGCCTGGTGCATATTCACGGAACATTCTTGGGCTAGCCAATAATTCCCTGTTTTGCGGGGGAGGGGGGTGCTGACAAGCAAAATATCTTAATCCCCCTTCTGAATGAAGAGTTTTCCCAAGTCCTCCTCTAATTCCAAAGTGTGGTTATCCCCCACAGATGCAACTGCTCTTGTAATATGAGAAACAAATTGTGGGCCCCAAAGATTTATTTTCAAACAAGAAGCAATATTTATGTGAATACAAGGCAAACCCATCTAAAGTATACATTGGTGCATGCATATTTATGTTATCTGCAAGTCCCTTGTAAAGTGGTATACCATATACCCAGCGCCTGTAATCGAAATGCTACTAGTAGGCCTGCAGCACTACTAGTTGCCTAGTACTAGTGGGCCTGCAGCCACACAAGTTGCCTTTCAAACCTGTCTCAGACTTGCCATTGCAGGGCCTGTGTGTGTAGTTTACTGCCACTTCAAATTGGCATTTAAACCCATTTGCCAAGCCTTAAACTCTCCTTTTATTACACATAGGTCACCCATAGGGAACAACCCACGTATCCCTAAGGACAGGGTGCTGTGTATGTAAAAGGTAGGTCATGTATTTTTAAGTTTTACATGTCCTGGTAGGGACAAACCGGTAAATTCGTTTTTCACTACTGCAAGGCCTACTCCCCTCATAGGTTAGCATTGGGAATTCCTTAAAACACTTTTAAGCTGTAGTTCCTGATTAAAAAGGAGTTGCTAAATCATTTTTCATATCTTTGGAATGGTAATGATAAATCCTCTTTAGTGCTGAAGTTAGATTAGACAATACTGTTTTAGAAAATGCCACTTTTAGAAAGTGGACATTTCTCTGCTCTTAACTTAGCTCTGTGTGCCTGCAGCATGTCTCCAATACACGCCTGGGCTGCATGACACCTACACGTTGTGCATTCCCTCTAGGTAGCCACAAACACAGGAAGGGTGGGTGTGACAGAGGACTCATCTGCATTCGGAAAGGGGTGAGGGAACTGACACTTACATCTGAATAGGTTGTGTTCTGCCCCCACACAAAGGACTGATTACTCCCCACAGATAGTCTGGCAGACAGGGCTGGGATGAAAGGGGACAAGTGCACTTCAAGGAGTTGCTTTGAAGTCACCCCCACTTCAAAAGCACAGTTTGGTATAAGTACTGGGGTTCTGCCCCTACCAAGAATATACAATACTGTGCCTGTGAAGAACTCTGCCAGGAGCAAAGACTGATGTGCTACAAGGATTACCACTCTGCTTGACTGACTGTTCTAGGGAACTGCTTCACAGCTTTGCTGAGCTGCCTGTCTGCCTGCTGATCTCTGCCCTGCTGAGGACAAGGACTGGACTCATCTCACTTGAGCCCAGATTGACTCCAAGGGCCTTCTGGCTTGCCTTCTGAAATCTGAAGGTCATCAAAGACTTTCTGAAATCCTCCTGGTACTGCTGGACTATGCCATCTGTGAGTCCTACTCTTGCTTAAGGTGCCCCACCAGTCCTGGGCCTCAGAAGTGGGTTCTTGCAGCTTTATCCTACATTGACATCGCGCAGCAGAGGCATTGCGCCGATCGGAACCGATGCATTGCTCTCCGGTGCAGCGGCTGTTCAACGACCACAACTATACAGCCAGTGCGGCACAACGACAATGGACAGAGCGGCTCGACGATGACACACTGCCTGCATCGTACAGGGGTTCGTCGACTCAGCTTTCTTCAACGGGCGGATCGATGCAGACGCTCGCCTCCATCCACGGGATCAGCGACTCCTCGCCTCAACTCTTCAACGTCAATGCTTAGCTCCATCCAAGGTACTTGGTCAATGGGACCTATCTGAGTCCTGTAGCTGGCCTGACATCCATCGCAGTCGGCCTAATCTTTGGATTTACCCTGGTCTAGCACGATCTCGAGTACCCTTTTAGCTTTATTAACTTCTAAGCACTCTTTTTGGTTTGGTTTATTCTTTAAAAGTTTGTTCTACTTATTGGATTTTTATCACTTTGGTCTTGATTTACTCTGATAAATATTCTCTATTATTCTAAACATGTATGGAGACTTCTTGTGGTGTTTTAATTGTGTTACAGTGTGTGTGCTTTGCACAAATACTTTACACATTGCCTCTTTGGTTAAGCCTGCCTGCTCTGTGCCAAGCTACCAGAGGGTTAGAACAGGTTAATTTAAATTGTGCATCTAGCTTACCCTGATTGGGATTGTGTTTCCTACTTGGACGGGGTGTATACCTCTGCCAACTAGAGACCCAATTTCTAACATTGGTGATCAGCGGTGAGGCAATACCATATAGTAATTCAATATTCACTACAGCTCTATACTTAAGACCAATTCAAATCTTTTACAATTATCCCTCATTGGCGTAGCTAGATCTTTGGGTGCCCATGAAGCCCCGGCGTTTGCCACCCGCAGCGGCATGTAAGAGCAGGGGGGGTGCTGTCGGACGGATTCCTGCAGTGGGAGGTACTGACAGCTTACAAGCAGGGGGTGGGGGGAGGGCGCCACCCCCAAAACTCATGTCACCCAGGGCGTTCGGTAGCCCCTGTCCCCCCCTTGCTATGCCACTGTTCTCCCTGATTGGCATCTTTGGTTTTTCCAAAAGCCTTTTTGCCCCATACTCATTCCCCCTGCAATGTCACTGGTCCTACCTGGCAGTATGAAAATTGAGCTGGCCAACCTGGCCCAGCTCAAGGGATTCTGCCAGGAGTGAAGGGTGTTCCACATGGGAAGTGGCAAGAAGGCAGAGCTTTAGAAAGCCTTAAGAGTAAGGACAGCATTCCACCCAGATGGAGAAGTGGATGAGATGGAGGGGTCAGACTCTGAGGAGGAGGAATTGGATCAGGACCAAGATGGAGGTCTTGACATGCAGCCTACTGATGTGGGAGGGTAACATCCCCCCAGGACTGAAAGTCCACACCAGGCCAGGCAGCAGTATGTCTTAATGGAACTTATCCCCAGAGAGGATGACAGATAGGAGGGAGGAGAGAAAACTTAAATTGGATCTTGCCAAATTAGACAAAGGAAAAGCCCTTGCTGAATTGGAGAAGGAGCAGGCTCTTGAGGATATTAGGCTGGCCATGGAAGAAAGAATAATGGCACATGAGCTCAGCTTGAGAGAGAGACATTGTTTGCAGCCTATGAAGTGGCTCTGAGAGTGCACAAGGTCCCAGAGGAGTTCTGGGGTGGTAGCCTGTGGAAGTATATCTCACGGAGGGGAGGGACCCACTCCTTACACTAAAGGTAGAGGACCAGACATGCTACATTCCAATGACGGCCATCCTACTCAGCAAGTTTGGACTGACCTCTGAGAGGTATAGGCTCAGATTCAGGGGCAGCCACAAGATCTCATCACGAACATGGGTGGACTTTTTGGATTATGCCAGCAAGGCACTGAAGGGCTGGCTGAGGGGCATCAAGGTTGATGATTATTCAGGGATGTACAACTTGATTATGAAAGAGCACATGCTTGATATTTCTTTCCCAGAGCTGCTCCAACACCTAGTTGATAGCAAGTTAACCGACCCCAGGAAACCTGCTGAGGAGGCGGACATCTGGGTAGGTACCATAGTGTCCAGAAGGCATCTGAGGGGGACTCACAAAACAGTGGTCAGGGTTCACATCAGAAGAAGGGGAGGGAGATAAAATAACAGAGTTCTCTAAAGGCCCCCAAAACAACTTGCAGGGGAAAGGGTCTGGTTCTCATTACCAGTCTGGCCACCAGAAGTAAAGCTACCCTGACAAAGGTCAGCACCCAAGCTCTGTGAGTGCTACGAATATGGACAGTACAAGGTAGATCCCAAGTGTACAAAAAGAAGCACCGCCTCCCACTGGAGGAAAGCATCCAGTGGTGGCTAGTGTAGTACTGGGGAGGAGTTTGTCCCAGTTAATGGAGGGAGTTTGGTAGGGTTACCCTAGTGTCCCTGGGTGACTGTGAGATGGTTCCTATGCCCTCAAATACTACTAAGTGTAGACAATGTATCTTCGTCAATGGGCAAGGTGATGAGGCTCTAAGGGATACAAGTGCCAACATGACAATGGTAAGGAGTAAGCTGGTGTCCCCAGAGCAGGTGATTCCAACTGCATTCCACCAAGTTGTGGTGGCTGACAACAGAGAGGGTCACTACTCAGTTACCCTTGTTCCTTTTGAGTGGTCTTCTGAAAGATGATGTGAGCCCTTCCATGCCTGTGAACTGTTTGTTGGGTAATGACCTTGAGCACACTATCTGGAAGGAAGTGGAGCTCAAGGTTCATGTGGAGATGTTGAGGTTACCTTATTGAATCTGTGCAACAACAAGGTCCATGGCTGCCCAGGATGGGAGTGAAAAAGGGGTGGAGTCTGTAGCAATGGCCCAGCCAGCTGCTAAAAAGGAGAAAGGCGGAGGGCGTGGTATACCAGCCCATGAGTGTCTTCCCAGTGAGGTGGATAGGGCATCTGGAGTGCCCCCCCCCCAGAACCCAATGAGAAGGGCACTGCTTCCTTAGGTAACCTTCCTACACTTGCTGGATGGCATGTAGAAGGAAGACCCACCAAGCAGGAGTTATGTAGGGCACAGAGGAAGTGTCCAACCCTTGCGGCCATTAGGAAACAGGCTGGAGGCCAAGCAGCAGGGGATGTCCCTGGATGTTATCACATTTACTGGGAGGACAACCTCCTTTACAGTGAGCCTAAGGCTTCTGTACATGGGACAGCTAGGTCGCTGGTGGTCCCCCAATGCTACAGGGCCATTCTAATGGAGCTGGCTCACAAGATTCCCCTGGCAGGACACTTCGGCCAAGACGAGACCTTTGCATGGCTTGTCCCACATGTATTTTAGACACAAGATTAGGATATCCTCAAATGCATTCTTCAGGACCTGTATAAACTGCCAGGCTAGTTGTAACACAGGAAAAAGGCTTAAACCCCTTGATAGGGTGGGCATTGACATTGTAGGCCCGATGGATTGGAGTCCTGTAGCCAACCTGTCCTCCATCCCTGTCAGCCTGATCTTTGGATTTACCCTGGTCTAGCTCGACATCAAGTAACCTTTTAGCTCTATTGACTTCTAAGCACTATTTTTAATTTATTACTTAAAAATTCATAATTCCTGTTCTACTTATTGGATTTTTGTCGTTTTAGTCTTGAATTACTCAGATAAATATTCTCTATTTTTTAAACCTGTGTGGAGTCTTTTTGTGGCGTTTTCATTGTTTTACTGTGTAGATGTTGCACAAATACTTTGCACATGGTCTCTTAAGTGAAGCTGGCCTGCTCTATGCCACGCTACTAAAGAGAGAGCATAGGTTAATTTAAATTGTGTATCTAGCTTACCTTGACTAGGACTGTGGTCCCTACTTGGACAGGGTGCATACCTCTGGCAACTAGAGACCCAATTTCTAACAATATATATATATTGAAAAAACAAAGTTTACAGGGACTGAGATTTCACTCGTACAAAACCAGTGAAATTCAGCAGTTCTAGTTACCTGAGCTAACTATAACGTACACCCGCAATGCACTGCTTATGACCTCACATATTACATCACTCGTGACATGCTCAGTGACATCACTGATGATATCAATGAGGACATCACTGACGACATCAGTGTTTTCAAGAGTTTATGGGTGTTAAACATATATACTAACCTACTACAAAAGTTAAATCAGTATACTAGGTGCACTATTACTGAGTGATACTACTTCTAATGTATATTATGTGACTGGTGATGTGACTGTATGTATCCTTGTGTGTATGGGTGTGTAAGGGTGTATAAGTAGGTGTGTGAGTAGCTGTGTGAGTAGTGGTAATGGTGAGTAAGTGGGTGTGTCAGTGGCTGTAGGAGCGAGTGAGTGGCGGTGTGAGTGTATCTATGGGTGGGTAAGTTGGTGTGTAGTGACTGTATGGGTGAGTGAGTTGGTGTCTGAATGGTTCTATGAGTGAGTGACTTGGTGTGTAAGTGGCGGTGTGGGTGAGCGAGTGGCTGTTTGAGTGGGTGTTTGGTTAACTAAGTTGATGTATGGGTGGGTGAGTCTGTGAGTGTTTGTTTTGGTGAGTGAGTGGCTGTGTTGGGAGGCTGAATGGGTGAGTGAGTGGGTGTGTGGCAAATAAGTGGGTGTATCAGTATCTGTATGGGTGAGTGTGGCTATGTGAGTGGCTGTACGGGTGAGTGACTGGTTGTATAAGTGGCTGTATGGGTGAGTGAATGGATGTGTGAGTGGCTGTACGAGTGAGTGAGTGGGTGTGTAACTACCTCTATGGAGGAGTGATTGATATATGAGTACTGGTGTTGGTCTGTGAATGGGTATGTGAGTGGTTGTGTGGGTGTGTCAGTGATCGTACAAGAGGTTCTATGGGGGTGTGAGTGGGTGTGAGAGTGGTTCTGTTCTATCAACGATGTCATCCGTGATGTCATTTGAGATGTCATCAGTGATGTCACTGACCATTTCATGAGTGATGGAATATGTGAGGTCATAAGCAGTGCATTGTGTGGACATAAGTTATAGTTAGCTCAGGTAACTATAACTGCTGAATTTGACTGGTTTTGTACGAGTGAAATCTCAGCCTAACTATAACGTCCCTGTAACCTTTGTTTTTTTTTGTGAATTTCTAAGGTTTTTCAAATTCTATTTCCTAAGTATAACGTCCCTGTAACCTTTGATTTTTTGAGTGAATTTCTATATTTTTTTTACTAGTAGTCATGTTTGCAGAGTAATGGAGAAAGGGGGCGGGGCCTCCAGCCAGCTTTCAGGAATCCCACTGTAAGGGACTTTCTGATGGTAACAGGAGGGCTTATAGACCCCCAAGGTCTCTAAGCAGCCAAGGGGACTACATCCTCCAAGCAGTAGTGTGCCAGGAGGCGCGTTTGCAGAGTATTGTAGAAAGGGGGCATAGCCTCTGAAGTCCTTAATAGCAATCATGCAGTATGGGATTTACTGGCGGTAACAGGAGGGGTAGTTGGGCTCCAAGGACCCTCTGGAGCCACGGGGACTTAATCCCCTGACCAGCTGTTTGCCAGGAGGCGCGTTTGCAGAGTGATGGATAAAGGGGGTGTGGCCTCTGAAGTCCTCTCAGCAATCAGGCTCTGTGGGACTTACTGGAGGTAACAGGAGTGCTTATTGGCCCCCAAGGACCCTCAGCATCCAAGATGACTTCATCCCCTAACGAGCAGTGGCCAGAAGGTGCGTTCGTAGATTGGTGGAGAAAGGGGGCATGGCCTCTGAAGACCTCCCAGCAATCCCACTGTGTGGATTTAATTATTGATAACAGGACTGCGCATTTCCCACCATGTGATTGCGTTCACAAATATCATCCTTCTAAGTAACATGGACCGGCCTTTTCAAAACTTACTTTGCCTTTGGGTGAGCCTTGCCATTATTTTATTTTCAGGTACCCGAATATACGTGGTTTCTGAGTATTTGTTAGAGTTTTTGTCATATTCCCCATTTGAGGGTCGTTTTTGACAACTACAGAATTCACCAGCTTCAGGACACCCGCTTCCACAAGTAATGAGCTCCAATTACTTATTTCATTTATAATTCTGACTCACACTTCCATATGACTCCATCCCCCATTTTTTATTATAGGTAACTTCCAATGCATCATAATTAGATCTTCCATTCGTTTAATCTTCTTTTTGGAGTGCATCCCTTGGTAAATAATCAACATTTTATGTCGGCCTGCTTGGCTTGGTGTATATAGTGCACAAATATTTCTTTGGGCCATGTTAAGGGTCACATTGCAATGCATGTAATTTGACCTTTATGACCTATATTTCTATGTAATAAAAAATCTTTTGGTACATTTGAGCTTCATCTATACTCTTCAGTCACAAAAATGTCTTTTTCACATTTTCTCCGTATTTTGACCACCAGTGAGTCCATGACACAAAGCATTAAAATTCTTATTCTCATCCTTTGAATCATTTTTGGGACATTATATATATATTTTTACATTTACAGGTACTACGCAAGAGTTTTTGTGGCTTCTTCCTGATGAAGGCATGTGCATGCCGAAATGTGCGTAGAGAACTGAATCTGTGTTCTAGCCACTGACTGTCATTCAATTGTATCACCTCTTGTGTTAGAGGCCAACGTTTATTGATCTTTAGGAAAGACGAGATATTTATCAGTATATTAGAATTGTGTTTTTTTGTCTCGTCTCTTTACCTGATTTTGCACCTGTTTTTATAGTGCAGAATGATTTTATTATGAATGTAGATACGATTGATGTGCAAATGTGAATTATACAAATATTTACAGGGTCTTGTTTAAATAAAATTATTTTTGTATTGGTTTATATTATGGTGTTGTTGTCCCTACATGTTCATGTAAAGTTATATTATGTTAACTTTGTAAACATTTGAGTTGCCCTAGGTGTCTGCACTTTGTTCTTTCCCTGCCTAGAGAAACTTATACCCATTTGCAGGGGGCCCTTTTATTTACACTAGTCAAGTCAAAACAGCTTTATTTGGTGTAAAGTGTACATCCATATAAGCATGCTAAATCACGACAAATTCAACATTTACTCTAAAAACATACAATTTCTCGTAGAATACCAGATTTTCAATATTATATTCGGGCGGTGGCTCGAATATTATACTCAAATAATAAAAATAATAATATTTCCATACTTTCATTATTACAAATATAAAAGAGGTCAATTAGGTTTTTAGTGCAAAATATCCCATGTGCAAAACTCATGCATAATGTGCAAAACTGCAAGATCTCATTTGTGCAAACAGATGTGCATTATGCGGAAATACTGCATCTTACAAATATACTAAAATATCTAAATTGATCTCCATAAACTATCACTTCTGAACATAGTTAACAATCCTCTTCATTTTTCTCATATTTCAGTACATTTAAAAATAAAAGTTCCTTTCTTTTTCTAATCGCCCTTTCAATAAAATGAATAACCGAGTATACAGTTTTCATATTGTCCGTACTACAAAGAAAGTTAAAAGCATTTTTATAATTAAACAATCTATTAGCTAAAAAGTGGTTTTAAAATCATTTTCCGAATATCACTATACAAAGTACAAAACAGCATAAAATGTAGCGTGGACTGGGGGTACGACCATTACATGGGCAATTTGGTAGCATGTGGGACCATTTTTCTGTATCAGAAAATGCAATTAAATAGTGTAGAGTACCCAATCTAAGTCTTGTGAAATAAAATCTCTGTTGGGTATTTCTTATCAAAGTTAAGTATGTTTCAATGCCCTCAACAGAGGGTAATTCACCATACATAACACTTTTTTCTGCCTAGCGGCTTCAAATCGAACACGTTCCCTTTCTGAGATATATCTCAACTTTAATTCATTTTTACTAATCCTTTGGATATTTGCAGGGTTCGTTTTGTCGAGCTCTAACTCGCACCATGCCAATAGGTTACAAATATACTCTAACCAAGGTATTTTCTTTCCATGCTCAAGAGACAAGCAATCCTTTATTAGATCCGTTGTAAATTTTGTCTTCTTTTGCCCACAGCCCTCTCCAAAATGTAAGGCCCGCTACCTCGATAAAATCACTTATATAGGATACAGACAGTTCCTTATGCACAATATAATTAGCTGTAGAACTTGGAGCCGCCAAAATTCTTTTAAAAATGTATTTTCTTGTGTTTGTAGGGACAAGGTATTTACTCTCCCCATATTGCGGCCCCATAACAAGCACCTGTCACACACTTAGTTCTATACAGCGTGAGGATTTCCCTTACAGGTTTATTTCCTAGTCTGGCAGAGAATCTAAAGATCCCCTCGACAACTCTTAGAAATTTTAAGTTACAAAAACCAATATGTGATTTCCAGCCGCCATTTTTATTAAAAAGGAGACCTAGGTAAGAAAAGTTGGGACTCTACCTATAACAGCTCCACCCACATAATGTTTTCTATGTTTCAGCTTCGACTTCCCACATGTCATAACAAACGTTTTAGTGAGGTTTAGCTGTAAATCCTTTTCTGACATATAGTGGGCAAACTTCTCAATTAAGCATTGTAAACCGTTAGCTGTTCTTGATAAAAGAACAGCGTCATCCGCCTAGAGTAAAACTGGGGTGGTGCGTGTTCCAACTTTTGGGCTATCCGCTTTTGCTTTTGTAAAAACAGGTCCACATTATTTATATACAAGGAGAATAAAAGTGGCGCTAATACACATCCCTGTCGTATTCCCCTTGTGACCCTTAAATCCTGCGTGCATTCTCCCCTCATTCCAAAACGTACTCTCGATGTTAAACAAGAATATATCTGGGATAAGTATGAGATAATATCGATTGGTGCTCCCTGTTCTTTGAGGGTTTGCCACAACTTGGTATGGTTCACCAAATCAAATGCACTCGTGAGGTCCACGAAACAAAGATGTAGAGCCCCCTCCTTTGCTAGAGTATATTTTCCTATTGATAATTCTAAGTTTAAACACTGCTCTACCGTTCCAATGCCCCTTCTGCACCCATATTGTGCATCCATGAGAATATTATTCTCCTTAACCCATACATCCAACCTTCCCAGAAGAATTCTTCCCATCAGTTTTGAAGTTGAGTCCAGAAGGGAAATTGGACGGTAGCAATTTGCCTTCCCTCGGTCTCCCTTTTCAAAAATGGGTACAATGATGCTTTCTACCCATGTTACAGGTAATACTCCTCCTATGGCAGCGTTAAAAACCTTCATTAATATAGGAATCCAAAAATCCATGTTACTTTTAAAAACATCAATGGGCCCCCCATCCGGGCCTGCCGCTTTCCCACTAGCACTTTTTAAGAGTGCCAATTTAATTTCATCTTTCATGATTGGTACGGAGTTTGCGACTTTTATTAGTATAAAATTACTCTCTATTATTGTCGTACTTGTAACAGCTAGTGGGTTAAAAATGTGCCCAAAATGTGTTATCCAGTCATCTGGAGCTATAACAGTTTCTATTTTCATAGTTGATTTATCCTCAAAGAAGGGGTGATCTATTGTCTGCCAGAATAGAGCTGCATTTCTTGTTTCTGCGGCCTGTATTAAACTTGCCCAGGCTTCCTCACGGATTTCATTTTTTCTGTGATTTAAAAATTATTTTATAATCTTTCCTTAAATTACTAACTTTCACAGTATCCCTTGGTTTTACTTTAAGGGCTGTTTTTAAATCCCTATTAATCTTAGAACATTCCCTATTAAACCATCTAGGGTTATTATCGCACATCGTTTTCTTCTTTTTAAGGGTTAAGTCATCTGCTATCTCGGTGGTAATATTGCAGAAGGCATTTATGATCCCCGTGTCCATGGAACAACTATCCATACAGACGTTAATATCCTTTTGTTTTTTCGCTTTTAGATTATTCAAAAACACAGTTGGATCAACTCCTGACCATTTGATGGAAACACCATTTCTTCCTTGGGGTTTTATATTATTTCCCGACATCTAAGTTGTCTCACCAGGGTAAGCTTCGTCATCATTATTAATGGATAATGGTCACTGAGCATGTTTTCACTAATAATAAGTTTTTCCACTATATCCTTACACTTTATTGACATGATAAAGTGATCAATATTAGATGTTACTCTCCCTCCTACATATGTAGGGATTGGTGAATTGCCCTCTTTACTTTCTGGCTCCAGGATTGCCAGATTATATTTAAAAATAGTATTATTTATGGACTCTCCGTATATATCATGTGGGAAGTGTAGAATTCGATCATCAAAGTCATCGCTATACCCACATTGTTTACCCATATCAATATTACAAATTTCACAGTTAAAATCACTCGCCCAAATAACTATATAATCCCCTGCTAATTTCTTTACAAAAAAGCTCGAGGTCTACCTCTAAATTTTTAATTACCCTTGATCTGGTACTATCGAAAACATTATTGTAAAAATTAATCAAAACAAATGTCTGTTTACCTTCCGAATATAGTTCAATTAGTTGATAATACTGTGACTTGAGATTAGCTTCCTTCACCATCAGAGGCACAGTAACAGCTATTAATGTAGCTAGTCCTCCTTTTCCTCTTCCCCTTCTAGATGGGGTAGCGTTGGTGCTGAATACTTTAAAACCATTAATAAAAAAGTGCTCAGTAGCCCATGTCTCCTGAATCATAATTACAGCACAGCCTTCTATTGTTTTATGCCATTTATTATTCTTTATCTTATTCTTAATTCCTGCAATATTCCAGGACATGATATTCACAGACTCTTGGGATTGTGTGTTAATAGAGCTTACCACCACATCTTCCAGTTCCCTTATACCAGCACTATTGACATTATCATTGGATATGTGTATTTCTTGTTGAACCCCATTGGACATCTCTGCGCATGTGGTTCCGGCTGGCTTAGAGGGGGTATATTCTAAAGATCTCTTGGTGTTCTTCCCTAGTTTTTCCTTATGTCAGTCAATCTCACTACAGGTCCCGAGTAATTCATATCTATTATAAGTAGGGACCGTTGGAGTAATCTTGTATTGCCTATTGCTATTTATTCTTGCATTTGTTCTCACATTTTCATGGAATGGCCTATTAAAATACCCTAAGGGGACAGCAGTAATGCATCCAGACCCAATAACATTTGGTAACATAACATTGTTTACAATGGTATCCATCATAGTCTCTACTAAGTCCCTGCTTTGGAAATTCACCACTACACAGTCCCCCACACAGTCCTTCCTGGTACTTCCTACCCAGCTCACTCTTCTCAGCATTATTATGTTTCGTTGTAAAACATTTATATCAATATTCATCTTTCCTGTTAACCAGTGTATCACCTGATTTTTCAACTTCTCATAGGTTTCACCAGATTTATTTTCCAACCGTGGCACATTTTTTAAAATAATAACATATGGTGTAGCCTGGGGTGGTAGGCGGAGGTAGGGAAGTTCATTTAGAATAATTTCTGAGTTTGTATTCCTTGTCAGTTTCTCCATCTCGTCTGTCTCTTTTAATGTCATAGCAGGGGTGTTATGTTCACTAGACAGCCCTGGATTCCGAATTTTATTTTTATCAATTTGAATTAATTCCATATTGTCCCTTTTAGGAGGCATAGTGGATGACTTGGTGGATGCTGGTCCTATTTTCTTTTGTATTGTGGTTGTAGTATAACACTCTCCATTTTCCCTCAATATTGGGTTGCCACTCACAATGGGCAGCCTCAGATCCTTAGGGGGTGTTAATCCTGTCACTAGGTCTGTTAAAAAGGTTACATCTTTTTGTATTAGTTTTATCTCTGACATAACGCGGCGCTCAATACTATCCAATTTCGAATGAATTCTTTTAAACAATGTCTCAAGGTTACGTGCTCCTTGTACACTTTCTGGGAGACTACTTTCTCCTTTTAGCGTTCCAACGGGCTTAGCCATTTTCTTTGTCTTCTGCTTTGCACCAGGAACTACACCCTTATTCTCACTTAAACCTGTCTTTGGTTTTGGTAATTGCTTTACTTTTTTTGCAGGCGGTGAGGCTAAATCTGTATTATTGGATAGAAATGATATCTCTAATGTGGAGGTTAAAATACACGGATTATGCGTGTTCAAGACTGTGTCCTTTTCAGCTACAGGCCCCACCACTACCTCTGGCCCCTTCCCCGTGCTGACTTGGCTGCCCTCAGATGTCGATCCCATCAGAGCTGCGTCCAGTGCAGTCATAGTTGCGGTCAATTGTTCCTTTACCAGCACAATCTCGTCATCAATCATTCCCACCGCTGATTTTAGATATTTCGTGATGGGTGTGTTCTCTGGTCGTCGCTTCCCCGTAATTTGTGATTGCTTCCTCTTCCCATTTTCCCGCTTACTCAAAATGGCGTTAATAAAGTTAATAGAGAAGTCACCTTACCGGGTTATTACTTTCGCTCTCTGTGACACATCAACGAGGGGTGGCCCAGCCCTGCCTCTGCCTGTCGCCGACGGGTGCAGACAGGCCCGCCCTTGGCCCAGGCTTTGCCCGAGCGTGGCCCGGGCACGCCCGCGATCCATTTTAAGCGCCTCCAGGCGCGGACAGAGTGACGTAGGCGGCAACGGCTGCAAGGGGGGCTGGGACCGGTAGTCCTGGTCCTCCTCTTTCCCCTAAAGACTGCAGACAACAAACAGCAGGTATGGTGCTGGTGAGACGGGCTTCCCGCGCTGCGGGAGTCCGCGATCCGTTTTAAGCGCCTCCAGGCGCGGACAGAGTGACATAGGTGGCGACGGCCGCAAGGGGGGCTGGGACCGGTAGTCCTGGTCCTCCTCTTTCCCCCAAAGACTGCAGACAACAAACGGCAGGTACGTGCTGGTGAGACGGGCTTCCCGCTCTGCAGGAGCCCGCGATCCGTTTTAAGCGCCTCCAGGCACGGACAGAGTGACGTAGGCGGCGACGGCCGCAAGGGGGGCTGGGACCGGTAGTCCTGGTCCTCCTCTTTCCCCCAAAGACTGCAGACAACAAACGGCAGGTACGGTGCTGGTGAGACGGGCTTTACACTATAATACCCGCAGCCTGTCTGGGTGGGGCTAGCTTTCTTTTGCAGGTAGTATTTCTACTGGTTTATGCTTTGTAGTCTGGATTATTACTGGCTTAGTCACTATGGGGCATATGTATGAAGAAAGCGTTTTGCGAGTCCTTAATAGCGATTTTTTGCGAATCGCTATTAAGGACACGCAAAATGCAATGTATGTAGAAATCGCAATAATAATTGCGATTCCTACATATTCCTTAATTGCGACTCGCAAATTGCGAATCGCAATTAAGGAATACCTTAGGAAGGCCCATAGGAATGAATGGGAAGACATTCGCAATTTGCGAGTACCCATTAGGTACTCGCAAATTGCGAATGCAATTTCAAGGGTGCAAGGGTGTCAAAAGGACAACCTGTTGCACCCCTGAAATATGTATGTGTGCACATGTGGCGCACATACATGCCCTAAGGGCAGGTATGTGCGCCACATGGCACTTTGAATAATGCAAAAAAGTGCATTTTCAAAGAAATAGAAATTACCACCAACTTAAAGTTGGTGGTAATTTGCGATTTCTAAGCCAAAATCGCACAACTTGGGTGCTTTCTGCATTGCATTTAAGGAATCGCAATTTGCGATTCCTTAAATGCATTCGCAAAATAGGGAATCGCAAATTTTGTGAGTCCCTATTTTACGAGGGCCTTTGGGATGATACATCCCAAAGGCTTTTTCGCTCGCAAACGGGCCAATTCTGAAAATCGTCCCGTTTGCGAATGGGAAATGGGCTTGATACATATGCCCCAATGTATTTTTGTTTCTTTCATTGTTTGTTTTCTTGTATTATATTCAAGGGAGTCTAGCCTGGTCTATGTGCACATTGTATTTTTTCTTCTTCATTCATCCATCCTCACTGTCTATTTTTATTTTATTTTATTTTTGAGTCCTGAAGTTACCACTCCTCTCATTGAGATGTTACAAACGTTTGGTTTTACTGATGAACAATATGCATTATTAGTAGGAAATCAAACTAATTTTGACCAACAAACAGGCATTTATACTAATTCTACAAGCAATGTAGATGCTAATAAATTATTTCTCTTGAAGAAAAAAATAAAAAGAATAGAAGTACACGGACAATTCATGCTCGATTATCTACGGGAAAGAGTCATTCCTCAAATACTTCATGTTGAAATATACCAGGGCTCTTTGTCCAAGTGCGTCTATTTTTAGAGAAGTGGTCGATGATTGACAATCGTTGTTCACGCGATTTTATGATTTTGATAGTAGAAACTGCAAAGGAACTTGTACAGACTTTGCTGACAGAGATGTTAGCAATAGAAGATAAGATCAGGCAAAGTAATGCCTTAGATGAAGCCAAAAAAAAGTTAGAAGACATACACAAGGAAGTAGCATCTTATTCAGACTACTTAACTAAAAGAAAAACGGACAAATTTAAAAAAGATGTATGGTTTACCATCAAAGAACGTGCATATCTTTATTTGGCTGAACATTTCTACACACAAGGAGAATATAAAGAACCAGATCAAGTTGGATAGAAACAACCAATTTGTAAAGTCACAACCTTTTCAGACACTTCTGATTCATACAACGAAGGCAGTTCACACTATTTGAACTCCGAAGGAGAGAGACTCTCTGACCCACAGAATTCATCAACTGGCCAACCTTTTTAAGGCAGGCGAGGGGCATGGCGAGGCCCTTGGAGACCCAGATACCAGCCCAGATATTGTGGCAATTTCCAACAGAACAACTCCTAATATCTGGTGACACGCAATGCACAGTACTGGAGACCATAAAACAAATACTGATCTTAAATTCGTCCCAGAGACCTTTAGAACCATCTAAGATTGCCTTACTTTTTAGGGCCTATCTTTTGTACACCACACAGGAGTTAATATTTTCGAATTATTTCAAGATATTACGGCATTCTTCCGTAAGATAAGTCTAAAAACAAAATTCTGACAGTATTTCTGCTAACATCAACTTGAACAATCATTCTGGACTCTCTCCACCTTCAATCTTTACCCCTACCTTAGATCAGGTTGGCCCTGAGGTTGCTATTTTTGAAAATGCAGTCGTGAACCGTCTTAAAATGGGCACCAGTAACATACGCCGTCCTTCTCCCGATTTGGAAAAGAGTGAACTGCATGCCTTACACACCCTTAGTATACTCCCAATATAACCATAAATAATAGCACTAAGGGAGGTGGTATTGTAGTCCATGACACAGATACATATGTGACAAAAATTAAGGTTCTTTTAGATAATCCAGAACATTATTTACCAGTTAAAATAGACCCCACTGCTAGAGTGAAGAGAAAAATTCACTCCCTTACAAAAAGAGCATAGAAACAAGGAATCATATGTCAGAAAGAATACAATTTTTGTAATATTAGCCATCCTCGTATGGCTAGTATTTATGGGGTGCCCAAAGTACATAGGAACAGCAGTGATCCCCCATATCGCCCTATTGTCACCACCATAGGCTCAGTCACCAAACCCATTTCGAAATATGTAGACTTCAATTTACATTTACACTTACATTTTTATATATATATATAATTTATACCAAAAACTGTGTCTCATATCCAAGACCCCAAAGATATGATTAAAACAGTGGAAGGCCTTCCCTTTAATGCCAACAGAGAGATTCTTGTCACCCTTGACATAGAATCTCTGTATAGCAACATCCCACAAAGGGAAGCCTTAGAAGCAGTTAAGTGGTTCATTGATCAATATCATATTGATTGCTCCACCACTTTTCTTATAGATATTCTATAAGTGGTGTTAGAAGAAAATACTTTTGAGTTCAACTGCGATCTTTTCAGACAAATTAAAGGAGTCAGCATGGGAGCCTCTTGTGCTCCTACGGTAGCTGATATCTACATGGCCCATTTTGAGCAGAGATTTATCTATAATGAGGTAGCGCCATTCTTTGAGTCCATCACCCATTCGGTACAGTATATTGATGAAGTTTTTTTCATCTGGTGCGGCAAATCAAATTCTTGCTGAATTTTTGGATTAGATCCATCAGTGTGACAACAACTTGAGATTTACAGCTCATAGTAGCAATGAGAAGATAGAGTTCCTGGACATTGAAATTAGAGATTGTAACTATCGATTAGAGGTCGATCTCTATGTAAAACCTACAGCCACAACACCTTGTTGCTTTTTAGCAGTTACCATCCGAAAGCTCAGAAAGAAAGCATACCGTTAGGACAGTTTCTCCCTCTTTAGCGGAATTGTACTAACTTGAAAGTTTATGACTTCAGATCTATCATGATGAAGGCCAAGTTCATTACTAGAGGTTACCCCAGAAGACTGGTGTGTGAGGCCTATAAATGTGCCCCTTTTATGATGGAGACCACCTACTTCATAATGAACCATCTAAAGGGGAACCCAAACTGGTATGTGTTACCAGACACTCTATCCTTAATGAACAGGTTCGTCAAATCATGTGTACCAATTGGCACATTTTTAACACAAATGTAGACCAGAGTAAGATCATACCTCGTCCCATGTTCGCTCACATGCGTAACAAGAACCTTAAGGATCATGTGGTTCATTCTCGTATGAATACTGCAGTTCCATATATACTGAAGACTATTGATGGGCAAAAGGCAGTCACAGGACATCATAAATGCACGCAATATAAAGCATGTGACAATGCGATTGTAAATACTACTTTTGAATACAATGCACACCACATAACCCTTAAAACATTCATGAATTGTAAAACAAAGAACATCATTTATCTTTTGTTATGCCCATGCAAGCTTGGGTATATTGGGGAGACTTCTCGGTCTCTAGCTACACGTCTTACTGAACACCGCTCTGCGATACGCACCCATAAAATGGCTGCACCCGTTGTGAGACATTTCCTCGAGCTGGGACATAAACCTGAGGACATAGACTGGCTCATTTTAGAGAAAATTGACAGTAAACCAGGCTATAGTACAGATGAAGTAAGAAAACGTAGAGAGGTATACTAGATTTTTACATTAAATACTTTCCCACATGGTTTAAATAAATAAATTCCATGGTAACAGGCTATACATTATAATGCAGGCTAATCCCTTGTAGATCCCTTACAGTGGGATGCATTTGTACACATTATTATTATAGTGTGGGCGCGCCATGTCATATTGTTTTTTTTTTTTTTTTAATTCAGCTACATATTAAGGTGTCTTTCTTTTTAGCTTTACATCATGTGAGAAAGATATAGTTGATATGTGTCCTCTGACACTATTTCATTATGGCCTCTGTCTTTTGCGAACAATCATCATTCCATTTCCAGGTTTGCTCTTTATTGTTTTTAATCGATCTGGCCCCGGTGTGGCTTTCATTGTTTGAATGGCGTTGGGCTTTTCAAGACGCCTTATTTCATTCTTCATTTTGCCCATAGTAAGTTATGTCATATAAGGTTTTTTACCGACCCGTACCTTTGATACCACTTCATCATGGCTGCTGCCTTTAGTCAGTACCAATCACATGACTTGCAGGGCCGTCCTTTATTGCTTTGAATCGATTTGGCCTCGGCGTGGTCCTCATTGTTCAGATGGCGTTCGGCTACTGCACACGGCAAATCTGTTTTTTTATTGTACTTCACTCACAGTAAGTTATTCGTAGATAAGGTCTCTTCACTTACTTCTACTTTTCAGGATGTTTGTAATAAGTCCGTCTATATTTATCTTTTTAGGCATCACAGATTTCCAGTCTTTTTTTGCATTGGCGTATGTCTATAATTATAGATAACAGGATTGCACATTTTCCACCAGGTGAGTGCATTCACAAATCATCCTTCTAGGTAACATGGACCTGCCTTTTCAAAATTCACTTTGCCATTGGGTGAGCCTTGCCATTATTTTATTTTCAGGTACCAGCATATACCTGGTTTCTGAGTATTTGTTAGAGTCTGTGTCATATTCCCCATTTGCGGGCCGTTTTTGACAACTACAGAATTCACCAGCTTCAAGACACCCTGCTTCCGTAACTAATGACCTCCCATTACTTATTTCATTTATAATTCTGACTCACACTTGCATATGACTCAGTACCCCCTTTTTTATTATAGGTAACTTCACATGCATCATAATTAGAACTTCCATTTATTTAATCTTTTTTGGAGTGCATCCCTTGGTAAATAATCAACATTTTTATGTCGGCCTGCCTGGTTTGGTGTATATAGTGCACACATATTTATTTGGGCCATGTTAAGGGTCACGATGCAATGCATGCAATTTGACACATATGACCTATAGTTCTGTGTAATAAAAAAAAAAAATCTTTTGGTACATTTGGGCTTCATCTATTCTCTTCATTCACAAAAATGTATTTTTCAAATTTTCTCAGTATTTTGACTTCCAGTGAGACCATGACACAAAGCACTAAATTTCTTATTTTCATCCTTTGAATCATTTTTGGGACATTATATATATATTTACATTTACAGGTACTATGCAAGAGTTTTTGTGACTTCTTCCTAATGAAGGCACGTTTGTGCTGAAACGTGCGTAGAGAACTGAATCTTTGATCTAGCCACTGACTGTCATTCAATTGTATCACCTCTTGTGTTATAGACCAACGTTTATTGATCTTTATGAAAGCAAAATATTTATCAGTATATTAGAATTGTGTTGTTGTAGATACGATTGATGTGCGAATGAGAATTATACAAATATTTATAGGGTCTTGTTTGAATAAAATAATTTTTGTATTGGTTTATGATATGGTGTTGTTGTCCCTACACGTTCATGTAAAGTTATATTATGTTAACTTTGTAAACATTTGAGTTGCCCTAGGTGTCTGCACTTTGGACTTACTGGAGGTAACATGAGGGGTAGGTGGTCCCAAAGGACCCTCTGGAGCCACAGGGACTTCACACTCTGACCAGCAGTGTGCCAGGAGGTACGTTTGCAGAGCGGTGGATAAAGGGAGTGTGGCATTCGAAGTTCTCTCAGCAATCAGGCTGTGTGGAACTTACTGGAGCTAACAGGAGCACCTATTGGCCCCGAAGGACCCTCAGCATCTAAGGTGACTTCATCCCCCAATGAGCAGTGCACCAGGAGGTGCCTTTGCAGAGTGGTGGAGAAAGGGGGTATGGCCTCCTAAGACCTCTCAGCAATCCCACTGTGTGGGACTTACTGGCGGTAACAGGAGGACTTGTTGGCCTTCAAGGACCCTCTAGATCCAAAGTGTCTTCATCCCCCAATCAGCAGAGCGCCAGGAGGCATATTTGGAATGTGGTGGAGAATGGGGGCTGGGCCTCCAGCGTCATGCCGGTCTTTTTATTTATTTTTTCATTTTTTTCTTTATTCGGTGAGGGGGCCATGTGGTTCCCTTTCCCTGGGTCAATTTTTTGCCACGGGGACCCCTTCCCCTGGGGCCAGGCCTATTTAGAATAGGGGGAGCATGCTGTCACCCTCCCTGGGCCGATTTTGACCCTTGAGCCCAGCCATTTAAAAAAAAATGTTTTAGAAAGTAAAAGGGAGATGGCCCCATAGACATAACGCCCCCTTTCTCCACCCTCTGCAAATGCACCTCCTTGCGCACTGCTGGTTGGGAGATGAAATTCCCTTAACTGCTGAGGGGCCTTGGGGGCCAACAAGCCCTCCTGTTACCTCCAGTAAGTCCCACACAGTAGGACTGCTGAGTTGTCTTTGGAGGCCACGCCCCCTTTCTCCACCATTCTGCAAACGCACCTCCTGGCAAACTACTGGTTGGGGATGAAGTCCCCTTGGATGCTGAAGGTCATTGGGGGCAAAGAACCCCTCCTGTCACCTACAGTAAGTCCCACACAGCATGATTGCTGAGAGCTGGTCGGAGACCCTGCCCCCTTCTACCACCACTCTGCAAATATACCTCCTGGTGCACTACTGGTTGGGGGCTGAAGTCCTCTTGGATGTTGAGGGTCCTTGGAGACCAAGAAGCCCTCCTGTTACTTCCAGTAAGTCCGACACAGCGGGATTCCTGAGAGCTGGTCGGAGGCCTCGCCCCCTTTCTCCACCACTCTGCAAACGTGACTACTAGTTAAAAAAAAACATAGAAAGTCATTGAAAAATAAAGATGACAGGGATGTTACAGTTAGGAAATAGAGTTGAAAAACCTTAGAAATTCACTTTAAAGACCAAAGGTTGCAGGGACATTATGGTTAGAAAATAGAATTTAAAAAAACCTTACAAAGTCACTGAAAAAACCAATGATGTCATTTGAGATGTCATCAATGATGCCACTGACCCTGTCATGAGTGATGAAATATGTGAGGTCATAAGCAGTGCATTGCGGGAGCGTAAGTTTTAGTTAGCTCAGGTAACTATACCTCCTGAATTTCTATAGTTTTGTAGGAGTGAAATCTGAGCGTAACCTGAGCTAACTATAACTTACACCCCTTGAATGCACTGCTTATGACCTCACATATTACATCACTCATGACATGGTAAGTAACATCACTGATGACATTTCAAATGACATCACTGATGACATCATCCAGTGATTGTCAGGGTTTTAAAAACAATTATGAGCATTAAACATATATATTAAGGTACTACAAAAGGTAAATTGCTATGCTACTAATGAGTCTTGCTATTTCTAACATATATTATGTGTGTGGCTGGGTGACTGTGTGGTGCCTGAGTGGCTGTATAGGTATTTGACTGGGTGTGTGAGGGGCTGTATGGGTGAATAATTGGGTGTGTGAGTACCTGTATGGGTGTGGGAGTGGCTGTGTGAGTCACTGCATTGGTGAGTGAGTGGGTGTGTGAGTGGCTCTATGGGTTAGTGAGTAGGTATGCGAGTGTCTATCTTGGTGAGTGAGTGGGTGTATGAAGAGCAGTATGGGTGAGTTAGTGGTTGTGTGAGGGGCTGTATGGGTCTGAGAGTGGATATGTGAGTGGTTGCATGGGTGACTATGTGGGGGTCTGAATGAGGGAGTGACTGGGTGTTTAAGTGGCTGTATGGGTGACTGAGTGGCTGTTTTAGTGGGTGTTTGGTTAAGTGATTTTGTGTATAGGTGGCTGCATTAGAGAGGGAGTTTCTGTGGGAATGGTTGTATTAATGAGTGTGCAGATGTGTGAGTGCTTGTAAGGGTGTGTGAATGGATCTGTAACTGGTTGTGTGGGTGTGTTAGCGAGTGTGTGAGTGGTTGTATTGGTGAGTGAGTGACTGTGTTGAGAGGCTGTATGGGTGAGTGAGTGCAAGAGTGGCTATATAGGTGAATAAGTGGGAGTAGCGGTATTGGTAAGTGTGTGGCTGTATGAGTGGCTGTATGGGTGGATCACTGGTTGCATGAGCAGCTGTATGGGTGAGTGAGTGGGTATGTGAGTGGCTATATGGATGAGTGGGTGGTTGTGTGAGTACTTGTATGGGTCTTTGAATGGGAATGAGAGTGGTTTTGTGGGTGTGTGAGTGGGTTTATGGGAGTTTATAGGGGTGTGAGTGGGTGTATGAGTTGTTCTGTGGATGATGTCATCAGTAATGTCATTTGAGATATCAATGATGTCATCAGTGATGTCACTGATCATGTCATGAGAGATGTAATATATGAGGTCATAAGCAGTGCATTGCGGGGTGTAAGTAATAGTTAGATCAGGTAACTATAACTGCTGAATTTCACTGGCTTTGTATGAGGGAAATCTGAGCCCAACTATAACATCCCTGTAACCTTTGTTTTTTCAGTGAATATATATAAAAAATATATATATATATATATATATTTTCACTGAAAAAAACCACAGGTTTCAGGGACGTTATAGTTAGGCTGACATTACACTCGTACAAAACCAGAGAAATGCGGCCGTTATAGTTAGCTGAGCTAACTATAACTCATGCCCCCGCAATGCACTGCTGATGACGTCACATATTACATCACTCATGACATGGTCTGTGACATCACTGATGACATCTCAAATGACATCACTGATAACATCACTGATGACATCATCCAGTGAGTGTCAGTGTTTCTAAAAACTTTAAGAATCTTATATATATATATATACATGCCAAGGTGTATTTGAAGAATGAGTGGGTGTAGGAGTGTCTGTATGGATTATTTCTTGGGTGCGTGAATGACTGTATGAGTGAGTGATTAAACGCATCTTAGTGAATGTATGGGTGAGTGACTAATCTTTGTAAATGTGTGTATCAGTCTGTCAGTTGGTGTGTAACTGGCTGCATGGGTTGGTGAGTAGGTACATGAGTGTCTATATGGGTTATTGATTAGTTGTCTGAGTACCTGAATGGGTGCCTGAGTGTCTGTGTGGGTTGGTGAGGGGCTGTGTGACTCCCTGCATGGATGTATGAGTGGGTGAATCCCTGGGTGTATAGGTTCATGAGTGCGTCTGCGAGGGGCTGTTTGGGTGAGTGAGTGTGCGTATGGCTGTGTTGGTGAGTTTATGGATGTCTCAGTGGTATATGGGTGAGTAACTGCATATGTGAAAGGCAGTATATGTCAGTGTTGGAATATATAAGTGACTGTATGTGTCGATGAGTGAGTATGAGAGTGGCTATATGGGTGAGAGTGTGCTTTTGTCAGTGATTGTAGAAGAGAGTAAGTATGTGTTACTATCTGTATGAATAAGTGAGGTGGTGTGACTATAACTGTATAGGTGAGTAAATGGCAGTGGGATTGACTCTTTGGGTGACTGACTAGGTGTGTGAGTAACTATGGGAGAGTGGCAGTGTGTGAGTGTCTGTAAAGGTACATGAGTACATATATCAGTGGCTGCATTGATAAGTGACTGTGTGTATGAGTAACTGTATGGGTGAGTGAGTGGATGTGTGTGTAGACCTATCAATCAGTGAGTGGGTATGTACTAACTGGTATTGGTGTATTTATGTTACGTGTATGATAGTCTGTATTTTAGAGTGGGTGTATGAAAGGTTATATTAGGGTGTGAGGAGGTGCATCAGATATTAAGTGGATGATGTCATCAGTGAGGTCATTTGAGATGTCATCAATGATATCATCAGTGATGTCACTGACCATGTCATGAGTGATGTACTATGTGACGTCATCAGCAGTGCATTGCGGGGGCATGAGTTATAGTTAGCTCAGCTAACTATAACGGCCGAATTTCTCTGGTTTTGTACGAGTAGAATGTCAGCCTAACTATAACGTCCCTGAAGCCTGTGCTTTTTTTCAGTGAATTTCTAAGGTTTTTTAAATGCTAATCCCTAACTATAACATCCCTAAAACCTATGTTTTTTTCAGTGAATTTCTAAGGTTTTTAAAATGCCAATTTCTAATTATGCCTACATAGGTAGGACATGTGCAGAAAGAGGAAGAAAGGTGCAGAAAGAAGCAAGAGAAGTGCAGAAAGAGGCAAGAGAGGTGCAGAAAGCGGAAGAAAGGTGCAGAAAGCGGAAGAAAGGTGCAGAAAGAAGCAAGAGAAAGGCAGAAAGAGGCAACAAAAGTCCAGAAAGAGGAAGAAAGGTGCAGAAAGAAGCAATAGAGGTGCAGAAACAGGAAGGAGTGGTGCAGAAAGAGGGAACAGGGGTGCAGAAAGAAGCAAGAGGGCTACAGAAATTTGCAAGAGAGGTGCAGAAAGAAGCAAGAGCAGTGCAGAAAGAAGCAAGAGCAGTGCAGAAAGAAGTTAGAGAGGTGGAGAAAGAGGGAAGAGGGGTGCAGAAAGAGGCAAGAGGGATGCAGAAAGTTGCAAAAGAGGTGCACAAAGAAGCAAAAGCAGTGTATAAAGAACCAACAGAGGTGCAAAAAGAGGCAAGAGGGGTGCACAAAGGGTTACCGAAACAGGCAGGTAAGGTGCAGAAAGAGGCAAGAGAGTTACAGAAAGAGGCAAGAGAGGTACAGAAAGAGGCAAGAGAGGTGCAGAAAGAGGCAAGAGAAGTGCAGAGAGAGGCAAGACAATTGCTGAAAGAAGCAACAGAGGTGTAGAAAAAAGCAAGAGAAGTGCAGAAAGAGGCAAGTGAGGTGCAGAAAGAGGCATAAAAGGGAAGAAGGGTGCAGAAAGAAGCAAGAGAGGTGCAGAAAGAGGCAAAAGGGGTGCAGAAAGAGGGAAGAAGAGTGCAGAAAAAGACAACGGGTGCAGAAATAAGCAAGACAGGTGCAGAAAGAAGCAACAGAAATGCAGAAAGAGGCAAGAGAGGCGCAGAAAGAAGCAAGAGGGATGCAGAAAGAGTCAAGAGAACTGCAGAAAGAGGCAAGAGAGGTGCAGAAACAGGCAGGAGAGGTGAAGAAAGAGGGATGCAGAAAGAGGCAAGAGAGATGCAGAAAAAGGGAAGAAGGGTGCAGAAAGAGGCAAGAGGGGTGCAGAAAGAAGCTAGTGAGGTGCAGAAAGAGTCAACAGAGATGCAGAAAGAGGCAAGAGGTACAGAAAGAGGCAAGAGGTGCAGAAAATAGAAGAGATGTGCAGAAAGAGGTAAGAGAAGTACAGAAAAAGAAAGAAAGGTGCAGAAAGAAGCAACAGAAATGCAGAAAGAGGCAAGAGAGGCGCAGAAAGAAGCAAGAGTGGTTTGCACACCATTAGTACCAATTTAATACCCACATTTAGCAATAAGTAACAGGAGATCATTCTAGGTTTGCAAAGGGCCTTCCACCACGCTGTAACACTTGTTGCTGCATTTTTGGTAACGTTTGAGCCGTTCGAGCTAGAAACAAGGTTTTTTTTGTTCAAATCTGCAGATTATGCAGCAGATGATGGATTATGTGGCAAATGCGGAAAATGTATAATTGTGCGAAAGTCAGTGCAGCCAAACAGTCGCGTAATTCCAGTGGCCCTGCTCATACCTCTGACTAGGTCCAGAAGTGCTCCTCAGTGGTTCCTTCTTTTTTTTGTCTCATTGAGTTTATAGTTTAGCTTCTATGGAAACGAGGAAGACTAAACCTGAGGTTACCACTCCACAACACAGACTATCATACCACATAATTACTCTCCATAACACATAATCCCACTCTACATAATTCCTAAACACTAAATACCACATACTTTCTATCCACATAATTTCACTGCACAACATACCACATAATTCCACTACACACAAACTACATCCACTCCAAGAAACATTAGTAAAACACTTTTACATTTACCACGCCAATAGCTCTAACTCTCGCAAATGCGAAACCTATTACATTGCAAATGCTTCTTTAACTACTAGTCGCGTTTGCAGAGAGGTGGAGAAAGGGGGCTGGGCCTCCGACCAGCGCTCAGGAATTCTGCTGCGTAGGACTTACAGGAGGTACCAGGAGGGTTTCTTGGCACCCAAAGTCCCTCAGGAGTAAAGTGGACTTCATCCCCCAACCCGTAGTGTGCCAGGAGGTGCGTTTGCAGAGTGGTGGAGATAGGGGGGAGTGGCCTCCTTAGACCTCTTAGCAATACCACTGTGTGTGACTTACTGGAGGTAACAGGAGGGGTAGTTGGCCCCCCAAGGATATCCTTGGGCGCCAATTATCCCTACTATTACCTCCAGTAAGTCCCACACAGCAGCATTGGTAAGTTCTCATAGCAGGCCACACCCCCTTTGCCGACCATTCTGCAAATGCGCTCCCTGGTGCGCTCTTGGATGGGGATTAAAGTCCCCTTCGATGCTGGGGGTCCCTGGGGGCCAACTAGCCTACCTGACACCTCCAGTAAGCCCCACACAGCTGGATTGCTGAGAGTGGTCCAAGGCCACGACCCCTTTTTACACCACTCTGCAAACGCACCTCCTGGCGCACTGCTGCTCGGGGGATGAAGTCCACTTTAGTCCGGAGGTCCTCAGGACACAAGAGGACCTCATCGCCCCACCAGCAGTGTGCCAAGAGGCGCGTTTGCAGAGTGGTATAAAAAGGGGAGTGGCCTCGGACCACCTCTCAGCAATCCCACTGTGTGGGGATTACTGGAGTTACCTGGTGGGGTAGTTGGCCCCTAAAAACCCTTAAGGATCTAGGGGACTTAATCCCCCAACCCAGAATGCGCCAGGAGGCATGTTTGCAGTGTGGTGCAGTGAGGGGGCGGGGCCTCCGACGAGATGCCAGCTTTTTTTCCCATTTTTGTTTGTTAGAAGGGGGGCTGTGTGGCCCCCCTTCTCTCAATATTTTGTGGACCTTGGGGACCCCATCCCCATCAAACAGAAAGGCTGATTTTTTGCCCCGGGAACCCCATCCCCCGGGGCATTGCCTTGTTAATTATTTTTTTTATTATTTTCACGGGAGGGGGGTTCCCATCCCCTGGGGCATTACCTCGTTAATTATTTTTTTTACATTATTTTCACGGGTGGGGGGGGCCGCACGGCCCCCTTCCCTGGGCCACTTTTGGCCTGTGGACCCCATCCTCCGAGGCCTGGCCTCAATGTTTGGGACCGCGGGGGGAGCCCCAATGCCCCTGCAGTCCCTGCCGGCTCCCCGCCTCCTGCGGGAGCCGGCATTGCTTTTGGGCAAAGGGAGCTGCTCACATGCAGCACCCTTTGTCCAAAAGCAATTCTACTTTGCTTCCACGAAGCAAAGCAGTGTTTGCTATGACAGGGCGGGAGCAGTGTGGGGAGGGGCAGGAGCCCCCACACTTTGTTTAATTATATTTAAGCCCCCTCGGAGGTGGAGGTCCCCGGGGCTTGGGGTGGCCCCTGAGGCCCCCTGCACATTATAACAGAATGCCCCGGGGAGGTGGCGGTCCCCGGGGCAGCATGGGGTGGCAGGAGCCCCCCACAAGCTTATTTTATATTAAGAGCCTCGGGGAGGTGGTGGTCCCCGGGGCTGCGGATGGGCCGCATGGCCCCGCACATTAATAACAAAGTCCCAGGGAGGTGGTGGTCCCTGGGGCTGTGGGGGCCCCCGCGGGTCCCCGCATAATAATATATTGCCCACGGGACCTCGCCCACCCAGGGGATTAAAAGCAATGGAACACGGGAGATCGCACTTGTTTTGTTTTTTTCGGAGGGATTCGTGGATCCTACGCTAATTCCGCTGATTTTTTATTAAATGCTTTTTTTGGCCCTGGGGGTCCCTGTGGGACCCTCTGAGCAGGCCTAGGGGGTCAGGGTGTTTCTACTCTGCCCCCTTTTCTTGTTTTGTTCACCTTTTTTCGTGTGACTCAGTTCTACCGAGTCACAAGACGGCTGCCAACACTTTCTGGTTTGAAGGGTTGGCAGCCAATTAGAGTCAAGCTCGTGATCGGGAGGGTCCGTGGATCCACCGCGGTCAACAGATATCATTATTTTTTTATTTTTGAATTTCTCAGGAACTACTGAACAGATTTACACCATTTAAAGCAAAGAGTGCACTCTGAAACAACAGCTACCTCTCTGCCAAATTTGGTGTAATTCCGTTCAGCAGTTCGGGCTGAAGCCATGACAAAAGTTTCCTATGAAAATTAACATGGAGAAAACACGTTTTGGGACCCCCCTTTTTTCTCACCCTCGCTTGACGAATCACCCCAAAACTTTCAAGACAGGAGCTGACCAGAGCGCCCATTAGTTTTGAAAATTTCGCGAAGATTCGTCAAACGGCGCCAAAGATATTGGCAAATCAAAAAATGCTTTTCCTATGGAAACTAGGTCCTAACTATAACTACCTACTGTAGGTAATATATATATATATATATTAACCCTGGGCAAAGCACTACGCTACGCTCGCGTAGTTTGCGAAGTTTGCGCTACTTCGCACAACGCGAATTGCACGTAGCACAGTGCAAACACGCGTAGCGTAGCGCAGCGGTCATTTTTTGCTTGCTCGCGGTCCTCAACGTCAAGTTGGCGACCGCGAGCAAGCTAAATGACATCCCGGCGAGACTTTTTCCTCGTTCGCGATCAGCAACATCAAGTTGCCGATCGCGAGCGTGGAAAATAAACCTCCCGGCGAGATTCTCAACGCGGGGAGGTCAGGTTTCTCATTGCGAGTGGTCGCGTATGCTCGCGACCGCTCGTGATGAGAAACTACCAGTCCGCGTTGAGAAAGCTGCCGCTCGAGTAAAAATCTACTCGAGCGGCAGTAAAAGACAGCTCGCACTGTGCAAGATGCCGTTTTCAATGATTGCACAGTGCGGACAAGCATCCGGCACTGTGCAATCATTGCGAACAGTGCACTACGCAGTTCGCGTAGTGCTACGCGTAGCTCGCGTAGTGCAAACTGCACTTTGCGTACCTTCGCGTAGCGCTACTTCGCGAACTACGCCCAGCCTTGGCGTCGTTTGATGAATCCTCATGAAATTTTCAAAACTAGTGTGACACTCAATTCAGCTGCTGTCTTGAAAGTCTCGGGGTGATTCATCAAGCAGGTTTTTATGTCATCTTTTCTAGAGTTCCAATCTGATTTGTGTAAAGAAAGGAGATGTGTTATACCTGCTGCTCAGCCAGTGTGACTGTGGTTGTGGAATGTTGGTGTGTGAGGTGGCTGTGGAATGTTGGTGAGTGAGAGAGTCAGTTGGAGGATGGGCTGAGCAGTAGGAAGGCTGCTCCTGGTGGGGCTCTACATCATAACATCTATCTTGAATAAACCTACTTAATACCTACATGGACTACGAGGCATCATTCATCTACTACACAGGGGTCGAGAAAAGGGGGTCTAAAAAACGCTTTTTCCCCATGTTAATCTCCATAGGAACTTTAGACATGAACTGCTGAAAGGAATTACACCAAATTTGGCAGAAAGGTAGCTGTTGGTCCAAAAAGCCAATGTGATCTGGTGTAAATCCGTTCAGCAGTTGCAGATAAATTTAAAGAAATCTCCAGTTGTATATCTAATGACACGGAGGATCCGTGACCCCTCCTGATCTCGTGCTGAGATCTGATTGGCTGCCAACACTACAAACCAGGAAGTGTTGGCAGCCATCTTGTGACTCGGTTGAACCAAGTCACAGAAAAAAAGTAAAAAAATAAATAAAACGGGGCAAGGTAGAAGCACCCTAACCCCTACCCCTCTTGGGGTCCCCACAGGGCCCAAAAAGCATTTTTTGTAAAATTTTCTCAAGAGTCGCACTGGATCCGCTGATCCCACTGAAAATCTCAAAAAATGAAGCGTGGGCTGCTGTGCTTCGTTATCAATCGGCCCCTGGGTGGGTCAGGTCCCGGGACATTGTAGAAATAAAGGAGGGGGGCACACAAGCCCCCCTCCTGCTTATTACGCCCCAAGGACCACCACCCCCTGGGCTTATTTTTAATAGAAATGTGGGGTTTGCCTGTTCAGCAACCCGTGTGCCCTGGGGACCGCCACCTTCTCAAGGCAAAATGTGAAGTTAATGCAGGGGGGCCTGTACGGCCCCCTTGCATCCCCAGGGACTGCCACCTCCCCGAAGCTAAATTAAACATTGATGCGGTGGGGCTAAACAGCTCCCCCGCAGCACCGGGGACCACCAACTCCCCGGGGCTAAAATGGAAGTAGTGTGGGGAGCCAAAGGGGCACCCCCACACCCTCAGGGCCCGACACCTCCCTGGGGCAATTCTTCATAATTAAAGACGGAAGGCCGCTGGCCCCTGCAGCCCTGGGGACCTCCACCTCCCTGGGACAGTGTAGTGCAAGGGAGGGGGACTGTGTGGCCCTGCCCTTCTGGCACCATAGATGGCCATGGGGATGGCCCCCCAGGGCTGGCTCCTGCTATGTCCTGGGGTGCCCACCCCTGGGACATAGCTGTTTGTTATGGCTTGGCGGGAGCTTTACCGCTCTTTCCAAACCATAGCAAACTGTGCTCGGCTTTGAGCAAGTGAGAGAAATGCTTTTGCTTGCTCAAAGTGGAGCACAATTGCTTTGACAGAAAGAGAGCTGCATGTTCAACAGCTCCCTCTCTGTCAAAGCAATGCTGGCTCCTGCAGGAGGCTGGGAGCCTGCAGGGACCGTGGTGGCATTCAGGCTCCACCATGGTCCCCAACAGAGTGGGTGCCCTGGGTGGGACCAAGGCACCCCCAATTGAGGCCGGGCCCTGGTGGATGAGGACCCTGGGGCCAAAATCAGCCCGTGAGGGTGGCCGCTTGGTCCCCCTCCCTTTAAGTTTAATTATTTTTTTTTTTTATTAAAAGGCCCGGCCCCAGGGTATTGGATCCCTGGAGACTAAATCAGCAGCCCTGTGAGGAGCCTTCTCGGCCCCTCTCCCTTTAATCTACTAAGTAAATGTAAAAAAGCAAAGGCCGGGCCCCGGGGGTCCCCAGGGCCGAAATTGGGATAGGGAAGCGGGGGCCACGGCTCCCCCTCCCCAAATAAATGAAGAATGAAAACATAAAAAAAGACCGGTAAGTCGCCAGAGGCCATGCCCCCTTTCTCCACAATTCTGCAAACACACCTCCTGGTGTAGTGCAGGTTGGGGGGATGAAGTCCCCTTGGCTCCAGTGGGTCCTTGGGGGCCAACAAGCCCTCCTGTTACCTCCAGTAAGTCCCACAGAGCAGGATTGCTGAGAGGACTTCAGATGCCATGCCCCCTTCTCTACCACTTGGCAAATGCACCTCCTGGCTCAGTGCTGGTTGGGGGATGAAGTCCCCTTGGCTCTAGAGTGTTTTTAGGGGCCAACAAGCCCTCCTGTTTCCTCCAGTAAAGCCCACACAGCGAAATTGCTGAGAGGTCTTCAGATGCCACGCCCCCTTTCTCCACCACTCGGCAAATGTGCCTCCTGGAGCACTGATGGTTGAGGGATGAAGTCCTCTTGGATGCTAATGGTTTTTGAGGGTCCATATGCCCTCCTGTCACCTCAAGTAAGTCCGACACAGCAGAATTCCTAAGAGCTGGTCGGAGGACCCGCCTCCTTTCTCCACAACTCTGCAAACGTGACTACTAGTCATAAAAACCATAGAAATTCACTTAAAAAACTAAAGATTACAGGGACATTATAGATAGCAAATAGAATTTAAAAAACCTTAAAGATTCACTGAAAAAAACAAAGGTTACAGGGTCGTTTTAGTTAGGCTCAGATTTCACTCATATAAAACCAGTGAATTTCAGCAGTTCTAGTTACCTGAGCTATAACTATAACTTACACCCCCGCAATGCACTTCCTATGACCTCACATATTACATCACTCATGACATGGTCAGTGCCAATCTGCAAGTGCTACTATACTAAATGGAACTACAGTAAAACCTCCCAATAGCTTCTCTGTGTGGACACAAACTGCGGCAATCCTTGAAGAACCGAGAGGAGTAGCTGAAATAATCAGCCACCGCACAGAGCACGGGAGAACAAAAGAAATCCCTAGCATTACACCAGGGAACATAGTCAACCCTATGGTGTCATCACCACATGGCGGCCTTCCTAAGGCACCAGCTCAGAACCCCAAAAGGCTAAACACCCTGGAATGGACTTGTAGCAAGGGAGACACCAGGCTGCCCCATAAACCAGCAGAACGGAACTACATGGTGCAGTGCAATGGCCAAGTCTCTGAAAAAGACTCTGACCTTAAGATCATATTATACCCTGAGTATGCCTCAAGAGGGAAATGGGACATTCTCAACAGAGGGAACATTGTGAAACTCTGTGCCAAGATACCAGGACTGGGAAGTATCACCCCTGCTGATATTGATGGAGTGGCCTTCCCTCCCCCAGAAACTGGAGAGTCAAACGAGCACACTAAAATTACATTCACCAACTGTGCCCTGGTAAATGCCTTAAGGAGGAATGAAACACAGCTTGAAAACTGGAGAAAAAAAGTAATAGTTCCGACAGTGCCAAAATAACCCCGCCTTCCTAATAGCGAAAGATGATATTGTTAGCAAAACAATAGACCAAGGTCTGGAAAACAATATCAAGCCAAGGTACTCCACCAGCTCTGTTTTAAGAGGTATTAAAAAGGGAACTCTACCTCCGCCAATTACAGAGGGGGATTTAACAAGGACAGCAACCAAATTGTCACCATTGCAGCGCGCAGCCGTTAAAATCTCCAGACTGGGCATGGCTTCCGAATGCTCCTAGCTCCTGACCCTAGCACACAGCCTGCTGAAAACACAAACCTCGCAACAAGATCTAATTTGAAAATTAGTTCATGGAACATACGAGGAATTTATCGATTGTGAAGCCATGAAGGTGGCCATCAGTGAGCTGAAGAAATGTGACATCATCGCCCTTCAGGAAACCTCGTCACTCCACTCGTCTCCGTGGTCGGACTTCACATTCTGGCTAAGGGCCGAATCGCATGAGGTAATTAATTCCAGGGATCAGAGGAAATTTTGCCTATGGATCGATAAATTCTCCAACTTAAATCGCCAGGCGACTGCTGCCAATAGTGCCCCCTGGGAATTACATTAAAGACCTTTACGTGGACCATTTGGCTGACCACAGCATGCTCCAGGCACCTGAAAAGGGATCAAATAGGCTAATGGAAACCCTAAGCCGGCCCCCTCAGACATGCCATCTATAGGCTTGGCCCAAGTAACAACAGCGATCAGATCAATGCAAGCAGGGGGTGCCCCCTGACCAATTGGCACCCCGGCTGCAGTATATTAGTGGGCCTTGTCCCAACGAGCCTCAGTAATGGCTCACTCATTCCAGCAATACCTTTTGGGGGCGACTATCCCTGAAACATGGAGGGGCTTACTCCTGGTCCCTGTTCCTAAGAAAAGCTTGCGATCATGCCCCGGGAACTACTGATTGATCGTGCTCCTCGACACTGAAGGGAAGTGCATTGCTAGCATTCTAATCCAGGAATTCTAAGCCTGGGCGGAGGAAAAGAAGTTGATCCCTCGGAGTCAAATTGGCTTTCAAAAGGGCTGCCACATTGAAGATAACCTCATCTGCATCTCGTATTTGAGTGAAGCCGCTTTTGTTGCAAAGGGTAAGACCCTCTATGCAGGGGTTATTGATTTCCAAACAGCATTTAATAGTGTATCATGATCCAAACTCTGTTAAAAACTGAACACCGGCGGCATCCCTCCAGACTTTTTGAAAGCCATCATTGCCCTACATTCTGACACCTGGGCAAAGAAAAGAGTCAGTGCCAGATGAATTACTATGGGCAAAATCCATACAAACAAAGGCCTGAAGCACGGCTGCATACGGGCACCACTATTATTCAACCTGGACCTGGCTGACCTGCCAGGCCATCTGGAGTTGGTGAGGACTTTCCCACCAAAATTGGCTGGCCTCAAAGTTCCATCACTCCAGTATGCAGACAACACAGTCCTCTTGGACCAAATGCCGATTGGCCTCCAGAGGCTCTTTAAGGCAGTTGGCGGCTACTGCAGGTCCAACCACCTAAAGGCGAATGCAACAAAAACAAAGGAAGTGATAATCTCCCGCAAATTGAAAAAAAGGGGGCATATGGTTATTAAGGGGGAGCCCATTGAAGTAGTGAATGCCTATAAGCATCTAAGAAGATGGCTAAACCACAGAGGCCATTTGACACCAGAGATCAACACCCAAAAGGGAGCAGCAAACTCCCTAGAAAGGGATTTCTGTGTGCTGCAAAATCATCGAAGAACCCAGATCTATCCCCTTCTCTTGAAGGTAATAGAATGCAAATTCCTCCATACCATCGCCTACGTGGCAACGATATTCAGAGACAAAACGGCCAATTGGCTGGACAGAGTGCAGTCTTCTTGCTAAGGAGAGTATTTTTGCTTCCAAATTGCACGTCGCATGCCCAAATCTGACAAGAGTATAGGTTTGCTTTGCAGCATTGGACAATAAAAGCAAAGTTTTTAGCCTACAGCCTTAAAGCTAAGAAGACAAAGAACCATATGTTAAAAAATATAACTTGGGAGATGATAAGCAACCTCGTAACAAACTGCCACAAGTATCTAAATCATGCCCTTGAGGCCCTGGAGGCATGTGAAATCTGGACAAGCAGCCTGCAGATGCCCGTGACTGTCAAACTGCTGATCAAACAAGCAATCAATCAATCAATCATGTCACTTATAAAGCGCACTACATACCCGCGAGGGTCTCAAGGCGCTGGGGGAAGAGGGGGGTGGTGCTGCTACTGATCGAAGAGCCAGGTCTTGAGGAGTCTTCTGAAGGCCAGTAGGTCTTGGGTCTGTCGGAGGTGGGTGGGGAGGGTGTTCCAGGTCTTGGCGGCGAGGTGGGAGAAGGATCTGCCGCCGGCGGTCGTTTTCCGGATGCGGGGGACTGTGGCGAGAGCGAGGCTGGTCGAGCGGAGCTGGCGGGTGGGGGTGTAGAAGCTGAGTCGTCTGTTGAGGTAGGCTGGTCCGGAGTAGTGGAGTGCTTTGTGTGCGTGGGTGAGGAGCTTGAAGGTTATCCTCTTGTTGACAGGGAGCCAGTGCAGGTCTCTCAGGTGGGGTGTGATGTGGCTGCGTCGGGGGATGTCGAGGATAAGACGTGCAGAGGCGTTCTGGATGCGTTGCAGCCGTCTCAGGAGCTTAGCCGTCGTTCCTGCGTAGAGGGCGTTTCCGTAGTCCAGCCTGCTGGTGACGAGGGCCTGGGTGACTGTTTTTCTTGTTTCGGTGGGGATCCACTTGAAGATCCTGCGGAGCATTCGGAGGATGTTGAAGCAGGATGAGGAAACGGCGTTGACCTGCTTAGTCATGGAGAGGGTGGGGTCAAGGATGACCCCTAAGTTGCGTACGTGGTCGGTGGGTGGCGGGGCTGTTCCCAGTGATGTTGGCCACCAGGAGTCGTCCCAGGCTGAAGGGTTGGAACCAAGGATGAGGACCTCCGTCTTGTCCGAGTTCAGCTTCAGGCGGCTGGTCCTCATCCATTCGGCGACGGCCTTCATTCCTTCGTGGAGGTGGGCTTTGGCGGTGTGAGGGTCTTTGGTGAGGGAGAGGATCAGCTGGGGGTCGTCGGCGTAGGAGATGATGTTGAGGTTGTGCTGTCGGGCGACGTGGGCGAGGGGTGCCATGTAGATGTTGAACAGCGTTGGGTGGAGGGAGGAGCCTTGGGGTACGCCGCAGATGATCTTGGTGGCCTTGGATCGGAAGGGGCGAGGCGGACGCTTTGTGTTCTGCTGGAAAGGAAGGATGTGGTCCAGTCCAGGGCCTTCTCTTGGATCCCGGCGTCGTGAAGGCGTGTTCGTAGTGTGTGTGGTGGCAGACCGTGTCGAAGGCGGCTGATAGGTCCAGGAGGATGAGGGCTGCTGTTTCTCCGTTGTCTAGCAGGGTCCTGATGTCATCGGTGGCGGCGATGAGGGCGGTTTCGGTGCTGTGGTTGCTGCGGAAGCCGGACTGGGAAGGGTCCAGGATGTTGTTCTCCTCGAGGTAGCGGGTCAGTTGTTTGTTGACGATTTTCTCGGTGACCTTCGCGGGGAACGGGAGCAGAGAGATGGGTCGGAAGTTCTTGAGGTCCTTGGGGGTCTGCCTTGGGTTTCTTGAGTAAGGCGGTGATCTCGGCGTGCTTCCAGCTTTCCGGGAAGGTTGCTGTCTCGAACGAGATGTTGATTATTTTCCGGAGATGGGGCGCGATGGCTGTACTGGCTTTGTTGAAGATGTGGTGAGGGCACGGGTCTAGCGGTGAACCGGAGTGGATGGTGTTCATGATCTCGCTGGTGTCCTCGTCGTTGATGTTGGTCCAGGAGAGCAGGCGGTTGGTGGTTGTGGGGGCAGTGGTCTCGGTGGTTGCCGGGGCGGTCGTGGTGTTGAAGCTGTCGTGGATGTCGGCGATTTTGCGGTGGAAGAAGGTGGCCAGTGAGTCGCACAGGTCTCGCGACGGCTGGATGTCGTTGGTGTTGGAGCTGGGGTTGGAGAGTTCCTTCACGATGTTGAAGAGCTCTTTGCTGTTGTGTGCGTTGTTGTCTAGGCGGTCTTTGAGTGAGGCCCTTTTGGCGGATCTGATGAGGTGATGGTGACTGCGGGTGGCGCTCTTGTGGGCGGCGTAGCTGTCCGCTGTCCGTTCGTGGAGCCAGATCTTCTCCAGTTTTCGGCATGTTCGTTTGGAGGCCTGGAGGTCTTCGGTGAACCAGGTGGCTTTCTTGCTGGTGTGGCTGTTGGGCGGATTCTAGAGCGGGGCGAGGGTGTTGGCGCAGTCGTCGATCCACTGTCTGAGGTTGCGGGCGACGGTGTCGGGGTCGGAGGGTTCGGCGGGTGGGCTCAGGGCGAGGGTTGTGGTTAGCTGGTCTTCCGTGACTCTGCTCCAGCAGCGGCGAGGTATTTGTTCGGTGCGGTGGTGCGTGGTGGGCTTCCTGTAGGTGAAGTGGATGCAGTGGTGGTCAGTCCAGTGGGGTTCGGAGGTGTGGTTGAAGGAGACGTGTGGGCTTGCGGAAAAGATGGAGTCGAGCGTGTGGCCGGCGGCGTGGGTGGGTGTAGTCACGAGCTGTCTGAGTCCGAGGGTGGCGAGGTTGTCGATCAGGGTGGTGGAGTTGGTGTCCTTGTTGTTCTCGAGGTGGAAGTTTAGGTCCCCGAGGAGGATGTAGTCCGTGGAGGCGATGGCGTGTGTGCTGACGAAGTCAGCGATGGAATCGCTGAACTGTGGTCGGGGTCCGGTGGGGTCTGTAGATGAGGGTTCCTCTGAGGGTGGTGTTGGGATCGGTGTGGATCTGGAAGTGCATGTGTTCGGCGGTGCTGAGGGTGTCGTCGGTGTTGGTTGAGACTCTGAGGGTGTTCCTGTGGACGATGGCGATGCCTCCTCCGACTCCGTTGGTGCGGTCCCTGTGGGTGATCTTGTATCCGTCCGGGATGGCAATGGCGATGTTGGGGGCTGAAGTGGGATTCAGCCAGGTCTCCGTCAGGAATGCGACGTCTGGGGAGGTTGAGTCGAGAAGGTCCCAGAGTTCGATGGCGTGTTTGCGGGCGGAGCGGGTGTTGAGGAGGATGCATCTGAGGTAGTTGGGTTCTTTGCTGGGCGGTGGTTTGGTGGGGCGGGTGCTGGCGAAGCTGCAGTTCCGGCAGGTGAAGGGCCCTTGGGTGCGCTTCGGGGTGGCCTGGTAGCAGGCGTGATCTTTTCCGGGGTTGAGTGCGTGGAGGGTGCTGGCGTCGTATCGGCGTCTGTTGATGTGGCGGGCGCGGGGGATGCCCGGACCAGGGGGTCTGGCGCTGGGCGCGGTCACGGCGCGGACGGGAGCAGACGGGCTTGCCTTAGGCGCGCCTTTGGCGCGCCAGCGGCGCGGCCGCGCAGCGGTTGCCATAAATGGGGAGGTGGGAGGGAGGAGCAGGGAATGGGGCATCAAATGGGCAGTGAGGGGGCGGGGCCGCAGGGTCGCAGCGGCGGGAAACAGGCACAGAAGGGAAAACGAGCACAATCAGGGCATCAAGGGGGCACAGAAAGGAAAAACGAGCACAATCAGGGGCAGCAAGGGGGGCACAGAAAGGAAAAAACGAGCACAAACAGGGGCAGCAAGGGGGGCACAGAAAGGAAAAAACTAGCACAATCAGGGGCAGCAAGGGGGCACAGAAAGGAAAAACGAGCACAATCAGGGGCAGCAGCAGGGCACACAGACGGAGCTGTGGTGGGGGAGCGACCTACCAGTCAAGGTCAGGGGTCGCTCTCTTCAACACGCAGCGGCCGCCATAAATGGGGAGGTGGGAGGGAGGAGCAGGGAATGGGGCAGCGAATGGGCAGTGAGGGGCGGGGCCGCAGGCGCAGCGGCGGAAACAGGCACAGAAGGGAAAACGAGCACAATCAGGGCATCAAGGGGGCACAGAAAGGAAAAAGAAATGAGCACAATGAGGGGCAGCAAGGGGGCACAGAAAGGAAAAACTAGCACAATGAGGGGCAGCAAGGGGGCACAGAAAGGAAAAACTAGCACAATCAGGGGCAGCAAGGGGGGCACAGAAAGGAAAAAACAAGCACAATCAGGGGCAGCAAGGGGGCACAGAAAGGAAAAAACGAGCACAATCAGGGGCAGCAAGGGGGCACAGAAAGGAAAAACGAGCACAATCAGGGGCAGCAAGGGGGCACAGAAAGGAAAAACGAGCACAATCAGGGGCAGCAAGGGGGCACAGAAAGGAAAAACGAGCACAATCAGGGGCAGCAAGGGGGGCACAGAAAGGAAAAAACGAGCACAATCAGGGGCAGCAAGGGGGCACAGAAAGGAAAAACGAGCACAATCAGGGGCAGCAAGGGGGCACAGAAGGAAAAAGCGAGCACAATCAGGGGCAGCAAGGGGGCACAGAAAGGAAAAACGAGCACAATCCGGGGCAGCAAGGGGGCTCAGAAAGGAAAAAAACAAGCACAATCAGGGGCAGCAAGGGGGCACAGAAAGGAAAAAAACGAGCACAATCAGGGGCAGCAAGGGGGCACAGAAAGGAAAAACGAGCACAATCAGGGGCAGCAAGGGGGCACAGAAAGGAAAAACGAGCACAATCAGGGGCAGCAGCAGGGCACACAGACGGAGCTGTGTGGTGGGGGAGCGACCTACCAGTCAAGGTCAGGGGTCGCTATATCAATGTAACAAGATGTACAAGACGTGAAGAAATTGGGATATGGAGGGCTGGCCTCTATTCTGTACGAGCCAGGCACCCTCCCATCCTACCTTCCTCTGCCCCTCAACTTGAGCATGAAACATCAACTAATGGGATAGCATTTGGATGAATTCCTTTAAAATCCTATTGGTATGGATGAAGGAACCTGGATGACTCTGATAGACAATGTAGCCTCTGTGCAAAGGGAGAGGAATCACTGACCCATGTACTCTGTATTTGTGATAAGTTAATTCCACAAAGGAAGTTCTGGTTTCGCCCAGTATGGCGTATTTTAAATGTTAGGACTAGTCGAGGTGCTGTAGAAGCCTGTCAGAGGCGAATCAGCTCAGCTAGCTGCTCAGTTTGTGAAATGTATTACATTTGTAGTCGTTTTACTTGCTTCTCTCCAGGCCCCTGATCCGCGTCTATGCTGAATTCCACACACTCATAATATTTAATTTGGCTGGGTTGTGAAGGTTTGTCAACCAACCCTTGCCCTCAATTGGATTATGAACAGCTGTTGAAGGGGGATAAATCAATCAATTAGGATTTATAATGTGTGGCTAATCACCCAATATGGTATCCAGGTGCTTTTTAATTCCCTAGTTACCTGTGTATTCCTCCCCTGTTCTGGGGACCTTGATTATAATGATTTTAATCACTCATGCAATAAAAAGATCTATCTAGCTATCTATCTATCACATAAGCAAGGATCTCAAATTCGTGATGGCCTTGCCTCAATCTGCATCAAATATGATCCACACAAGTTCGTCAACAACATGTATTTTTATGGTATTCTCATATCATTGATCAAAAAGACAGTTCAACGAAAAAGCTGGTGCTCCAAGTGACAGTGCATTGCAATTGTATAATGGTGAGCCAAACAGCATACATGACACAATGCACAGACTTTATTTACAATACACATATGGGTCCCACCCAATGGAACAATTTGAAATCCTTGTTTATATATTAAAAGCATGGTTGAATGATTTCTAGAGGAACATTGTTCTTTTTGCTGTCTATAATGAGCACATTAGCTGGTCCATTAGAGCATTAAGAAGACAAGTCATTATAAGTTAAGCAAATCTTTATGTGGAATGTCCAACATACCACCCGTTGAGATACATCAGTACCTGCCATAGAACAAAAGGAAAAAAAGTGCCAGGGCCATCCTGCTATAATAGTCTTATGATAGTTGCCCTTAAGGTAATCATTTGCTCGTCTTTCTGAATTATGTAGCATGGAGGGCTTGTGTGGCAACATAAGAGCACATTTCCACAATACTGAAATAGTGGTAGTGGCTTGCCACAGCTACCAGACAAGAGATACATTTTCTATACTATTGCAACAACTTACATGTGACCGGCCCCTCTATTCAGGAGGGAAATATATGTCTCATAGGCCAACACATAAAAGGATATCAGAATCACAGAAACCATTTCCATTACTATGATGCAAGACGAGAGCTGTGGCAGGCAAAGCACTCTCAATTATGAGGTGATAATATTGAACTTCTTGCAATTAATGCAATGGTTAGTTTTTAAAAGTAGTTAAACCGGATTGTTTTCATAGATCAATAAATGGATTTCCTTCTCCTGGCCATAAACATCTTTATACTAATTAGGATTAGGTTTTATATAAACCGAATTGATATGAATCTATGGCTAAAGTTATTACCCTCTTCCATTTATTCACAACTATCTCCCTTCTTCCTAATGCTGAAATGGATGTTTCAAAATTTGTATCTATGGATTAGTCATCAATATCACTTTCATGTTTTAGTCACTCACAAGGTCACTGCTATGCATATGGTTGTTTTTTTTAAATATACCTGCTTCCGGAAAAGTTACAAAACCCTTTACAAATGTAAAGGGTTATTATATTCAGATCATTCAGCAAAGACAGTTCATAGAAACTCATTAAGATCAAATATTGCCTATTGCACTATATGTATCTTCGACATGTAGCGCATGAGACCATACCCAACAGTGCTGACTTTGGACTTGTTAGGGCTTCCCTCTGCTAGTTTTGAAGTAGAGAGAAAGAGACAATCAGTGTAAAATAAAACATATTCGTAAGGCTCTGTGGTTGGAGAACATTTTGTCAGAAGTCATCATTCCTGATCTGGAATGCATCAAATAATAACTCTAACACCCCCATATCACACAAGAACATCATGGCTAAATTGAATAAGTACATCATTAAGAAGATCAATGCAAGGGTAAATGAAGGCAAGACAAACCAACATATGGTATCATGAGAACTGGGCAAATGAACTCTTCTTTTGACCCTAATTAGTCTAGGGTCATTGGGAAATGGCTTATAAGAACTCAGGAAAACCGTACATCAATTTATACAGAAACCATACAGAAGACTAAGGGGAAAAAGTGTGTAGCCCTTCTTAGTGCAATCAAAAATAAAATCCCAAAAAGTATTTTGGAAATTGTTGGCTGGTTGCAAAAATTGTGGCCACTTTGGCCTTAATGTAGGTGTGCAAGACCTTGAAAGAGCAAAAGTTCCTTCTATCATTGTAATTGGTAACCTGGCTAATGCCCACTAGTTTTGGTGTTTCCTGTTCTATTTCTTGCCTTTGATCACATGGATTCTGGCAGAGGCATTCAAGCCTTGCTAAATTCATTCTTTAACTTCCCCTCATCAATATGAAAGACAAAAGCCAAAATTATCAATAATCTCTGCAAATATATCCCTCCTGTCCTTATTGTATGTTTGAAATTCAGCCTAGTTAAGTAGTTAGACTACACAGAATCCAATTAAGAGAGAATGAGTCAAACCGTGGAAGCAAAGTGGGATAAAAATGTGACCGAGATGAAGTGAACACAAAGTTCAGCAATAAACATGGAAGTCCATCGTGAGCCACAGGGTAAGTAATAAGAACCACACAAGTACATCATCTCAGTAGGTGAATGTGGAATTCATCTGTTATATTCACTCCTTAATCTGAAATAATAATTGCAAGGTAATTTCAAAAATATTTCCCTTACACAATGACACCAACACTACCACTTTACCATTAAAATGAAGCAAAATGAGTCATTCTGAAGGCCCTTTATAATCCAATATTTGACTGGGTGAAATGGTACACAGAATCACATTTAGAACTATACAAGAAGCACTACCAGACCTAATAATGAGACCGTGTGCAAAAGGTACCATCATATGGATGGATTATGAATTGAGGCATGGAGTCAACCGCTGCTCTAAAACCCTTTATATGGTATAATGTATGTTCTGAAATACCATAAAGCCACTCACAGGATAAGTGAGTTATGAACTATACATGTTATAAAATCAAGAAATATCCTTAAAAAAATTCCTATGAGGAGGAGTGGCTACCAAATATTTGTCTCCAATGCTAGGATCTTACAAGTTTGACATTTACAATATTGAATGTTCCATTTTTGGAGTGGTCAATGGGTAAAACGTTGTAAGCAGGCTGTGGTAGGTCACCGACTATTTCATATATGGATGTGAAAGTACTGGAGATGAGGGAATCATACCTGGATACTTGCTGGGAATTTTGTACATGTGTATTTTTAACAAAGCTTAGCAAAGAGTCAATCATTCAAAGATGGTACAATATGGAAAATAGAGGAAATTACCAGTTTTCTAGTAGGAGGAGAAGATCATGTCAAATGTTTGTGTTACACTTGCCCATTTATTAGGTTTAAGTGTCTTTGGCATATCTGTACAATACAGAAATCTTTATCATGTTCTTTCTAAAAGCAGGTCGACTTAATGCTCATGTTCTGCTGCTGCCACTTTCTAAATTCAAGTCTAGAATCTGGAGTAAGAGACTGGATTAACAAAAAATGTGATTGATCTAGTGATATCCGTCCTAGAGAAAGGACATCAGTCTCCAGTGCTATTGCAATTTTGATGTTTCTCTTCTAGGTCAAACCCAGTTACAAAACATCACTCACTGTCTTATATGCAGAAGAAGCAATTCTGAACTAAATAATAACTCAAAATATATTCTCAATGCCTTTTTATTTATGTATTTATTCTGATCAACTTCGCTTGCCACATGTTTGTTGAGGTTTTCATCATGATTTCAGTTGGAGAAACAGTGAATTGTCATTGTGAGTAATGACACTTCAAAACTTACTCGGTCATTGGCACATTAAGCATTTTGATGTTCTTTATTTGATTCTGAAAATTGACTTAATTATTTTGTGAATACTTGCAATGCTATTTAAATATTGAAACCTTTTAACTTTTACATTGTAATGATGGTGTATGTCTTTCATGGAATTAGTTCCGAATAAACATATTAGTTTGTTTTACATTTTCTAGGTATTAAAGAGATTCTAACATGTTTTAAATGTTTAGTGAAACTTATTTTCCAAACCAAAATGATATGTCTGTTAGGAAAAAATGCTCTCACCTGCCAATGGAGGATTATACTCCAGATCAAGCCAAGGGTAAGTTTGTGGTTTCCATCTACTATGTCTGTGCTTCCAATATTGACCAGTTCTACCTTTTGGAGAAAAAGAACATGACATATCACATTTTAATACAATAATTATCAGATTAATTCCTTAATAAAAAAAATATAAAAATGTTCTAAACAAGATTGCTTCTGTAACATGAATGTCAATCAGGTTCACAAACATATCACACACTTTATAGGTAATTATCATTGGGAAACTATTACAACATAATGACAAGCTACTGTAGAGTACAATTCATCATGGTAACAGCTAAAACATGAGAACTGAGTTATTGTATATGAAAGTCAGTTGGAATCATTATTTGTTAAAATCTCTAACAAAATTCACATTTTAATTGAAACTTCATTGCATTTTTTCGAGCTGGCCTGCTGCTATTAATTTCAGCTGCAAGAGGAAATGGCCACACAGGAGTACTTTCAGCCATGGCTCATTATGAATCTGACATCTCTTGGATCTGTCCCCAGATATCCCTTTGGGCTGGTATGGAGCAGAGTGAGACTCAGCAGCAGAACATCATGACTTTTATTGTTGAAGCAATACCTTCAAAGAATGAAATGCTATGAGAGAGTACCAAGGCAAATAATGGGAGTGGGTGGAGGCCCTGGTGACAGTAAGACAAAAAGAGGCAGGGGGCAGATTACCGAAATTAAAATAAAAAAAGAACAATTGCACTCGGCCTGTTTGGAGGTTATTCATAGAAGATCACCTCAGACAACAAAAAATAAAGAGTCCCTGAAGCCTGTGATGGATGTAATGAGAACAAGAGGTGTGGAATGTAGGGATGCAGCTGTGAGATTTGATGGTGCTATAGAGTGTGAAAAGTAAAATTGCATTATTCTCGCATTTTCACTGTGCTGTTAATGAAGTAAGCTAGTGGGAAGCTTTGGTCCTTACTTGAGCTTAAAAGGTTCTACAGCATCCCCAAGGCTTTTTCAGTACCTGTATAGTCCTACAGCAGGATTACAATTTCCCTGGGGTTTCCACTACTTTGGTATTAGACCGATATGTTTTACTGCTACTTTTAGTTTGATGTGCTGCATCTCACTCCTAACCTTTACCCATCTATCTGATCATTTACGGAGAGACAATGGAGAAGCGAGAATCAGACAAATTGCAAGAGGGTAGTTAAAGGCATTATTTGTGAGGGTTTATCCCAAGATTAGATCTCCTACAGCATTTTTGTGCTATGTACAATTTAGTAATCCACTCTATTTGCAACCAACAATAACTGTTGTTTAATACAAATAGCACCATATATGATTGAGCCAAGTATGATTCAGAGCAGTGGTATCATTATATATACAAGCAAACCCAGATGGTAAATATGACCAATATTTGAAATTAGTTGGACGTGTCTGAATCTAGAGCTGATTGCAGCTTCTCTTTTCTATGTAGCTAAGAGGGACTTCCTTGGAATAAGTAAGAGCTGGGATATGTAGGGTGATTAAATCTCAAATGCCAGGGAGATTCATGTCTGCTTCATAGTATTTATTTATGTCCCTCTACCCACTCATGTTTGCCTGTGCTCTAGGCACTTGTTTATGAAATGGAAGGAGGAAAGATTGGAGATACCTCAAGAACAACTAGTAATCTATCTGCAAATGACTGAACATAACAAGTTGCTCACTGTGAATTTGTACAAGAAGAGCAAGGTGAATATTAAATAAAGCAAGTATCAGTGGGGAGCTATAGAACATTGCTTCAGGAGTAAACAGTATTATCCTCTCTCCTTATTCTTCAAATGCATACATTAAAATATTGACAAACTTTCTTAAGTTCCCCCTTGGTTCTCTCACCCTAAGAGTTATCCAATCAAGAAAAATAGGATGGTGTAGAATATCGAAGCCTGTAAACCAATTCAACATGCCTCGAGTTCCCTTAATCTACTTTTTCTAAGATATTAATGGTAGTGTGAATTCAACAAAATTCGGATAGGCTGGCAGCATCGAGACTAGAAAAAATTGCAGCTTTTAACCACACATGATTCTAACATTTTGCTGATTTTGTAATAGGAGTGAAAATTTCCAGGGCTAATTCCAGCTCTTTCAACAGAGATGTTACTGCCAACTGGGTTAGACTTACCGGTACTACCCCTTCCGAATGTCATTTGTTCAGTAGGTAGCACCACAATGAAAGTATGCATCCACTTGCTTTAGAACCTGGGGTCATGGTCCATGAAGTAGTTGATACCCTTAATTTGGAGCTACATTCGTCTGCCTCGAAGACGCCTATCTGAATATAGAAGGTGGTGACTCTCTTATACGTTTGACAGAGATGCTAGTTTATCAGTTGGTGGGGAACCTTAGACTTACTGTGCCATTTTAATAAATAACAAACTTATAAAGAGCTAGGTTAATCCCTAAATCTTGTGCAGGAGAAAATAAAGGTATTCAAACTGTATGAGTTGGTAGATTATTGGATTGTTTGTAATACAGTTTGGGGTGCATTTTTTGTCTCTTCTATGTCGGCCACTCAGTAATCTGTTTTGGTATTTAGGCATCTTTCTGTAGTTTTGTATGGAGTAGCATACTCAGTTTTTTATTTTAGGATTTTTATGATTGCACCTTTTTGCACCTACATGATGGTCAACATACACTGTGATTCTTGGTATAATTAATAACTTATGCTTAAAAAAAAGCTACACTTCTATAAAGCCTAGGTTTCCTCTAATCATTTGTTAGATTTGTGGATTTATAGAGATTCATCTAACTCCTTAGGACTTTTCCTGGAAATGTTTGCAAATCACAGATTTACATGTAGCCCTTTTCTCTGGCCTTACTTATGAGGATTTTTCAGACCATTCACAGTGTTAAGTACTGTTGAAATTTGTTTGGACATCAATAATTTTTTTCACCATAGGGAACCATTTTACATAAGGCAAAAACCCTTTCCAAACTCCTTTAAAGGAAGGGTAAAGTCTGGAAAGCATTTCCCTTCAATTTAGAGTTTTACTTCAATTACGTTTGAGGTGTACTTCTTTGTGTAAATGAAGTAGACAAAACTGTTGCGAACATACCAAGGTATAATATCTTTACCTTCATATGCTTTCCATATTTACCTTGCCTGGGAACCCCCATGATCTCACCCATACCCAAACTTTTGGACTGTAAATATTTGGTTGGCATTTTTACCAATATGATGTTCAATCTCTTGGTGCATAGACCTGTAGATCCTAATTTAAGTAACCAACATATATAATATACATCTGCAGGTGGATTTTGTGTTGAAATGATAAACACAACTTTTAAATGACATGTCTTCTCTTTATTCTGTGTTATACACCGGGTGCACAAATCAACTTTACCAATAGACATGAGGTAGCTGAACGCTCAAGGACAAAGTGTAAAATTGCATAGAGGTCATTGGTGACAATAAGAGATGGGCGTGGGCAGCGAGCCAACATGGCGGACGCACTCTGCTAGAGCTCCGCTGCGAATCCCTCAGTTCTCCTGCCCTATATCCTGCATCTGACCCATCCACACGAGTGAAAGGTGGGAATCTGCTGGAATTGGCCTGCAGTCGCTGCTGGGGTCCTTCAACTAAGCTGAACGCAGAAGCGGACTGTGAAATCGACGTATACCGAGCTGAGGCCTACCCAGCAGTGCGGCGAACGCGGGACTGTGGCCCTAGCTACTGAAGGCCTGTGGAAAGCGTGGCGATTCCAGACATACCGGCGCGAAGCGGCTGCACCTGCTGCGGTCCTCGAGACACTGTACTGGGGCCACTGGACCATGCACACCGATTCTTTTGTCCGGTGAGGCTGACCTGCAGAACGCTAAGACTTGTGCCCCGGACCCTCCGTGGCGCTGAAGCAGAGAGCCTGAACTACGCCACCTTGCAGCAGAGGCCTGCGGTCTGCCCCGCCGGGCAGCGGCCGCGCGATTGAACTGCCCGCCTAAGCAAGAACCCTGTGTCAATTCCGCGTCTGGACCTCCTGGACCCCTGGAAGCGGGGCGCACAGGAGCCATGGCCGCCATCACAGCGGAAGCGGCGGACTGAAGGCTGTTGCGGCCCGCGCTCAATCCTTGGAGGGCCTAGCCATAGAGTTTACTAGCGCTTGTACGGCACGGCCCCAGGGGCGAACGCCGTGAGGTGGGGTGCTGAGCCGCGAGACCACTCGGCGCTGCATTGACTCACCGGGACGTCCCCAGCGGCCTTCCGCCTTAGCGTGGACCATCAGAGGGTGCCCAGAGCGCGTTGATATCGCAGGAATTGGCGGCTGCACCCGGAGGGGCCTGTGCATGGGTGCACTGCTCGCTGTCGCCCGCGCCACACGGTGGCTGTGCCCCATGACTCCTGCATCGCACACCACTACTTGTGCTGGAGCGTTCTACGCGGAGGAATAGGGTGCCGAGCTGCGAGACCACTCGGGGCTGCACTGACTTACCAGGCCGCCCCCTGAAGCCTTTCATCGGAGCAAGAACCATCGGAGGGCGCCCAGAGCGCGCTGATACCACAGGAACTGGCGGCCACCGTGAACAGGTACGCTACTCGCTGTTGTCCGTGCCCGCGCTGCGAGGTGGCTGTGCCCCGTGACTCCTGCCACACACATCACCACTTGTGCTGGGGTGCTCTGGAAGGGCTTCCTCCAACTGCAGACTGCCAGCCTTAGCACTAAGCCTGTGACCATATGCCTGATCGGCCGGGAGGCCCAGCAGATACCCCCACAGATGCTCAACGTGCGCTCTGCTAAACAGTAGTGCTTACCTGGGGACTCAAGGTTGGCTACACATTGCGCTTCGCTGCCTGCCCATCCGGACTACATGAACACGGAGTCCATTGTACGGGCCCTGATATACAGTGGCACTAGGCACCCCGGGCCTTTGTGAGTGGATGCCGTTTGCTAATGAATGCCCCGCTAAGCCCTCACAGATAAGATTCAAACACCCTTGCCGCTGCTGGGTCTCTGTACGGGTGCAGATCTCCTGTAGAGCGGGTCCCCTCTGGTAAGAGATTTCTGGGTTGCGCAGACGTTTCATTGGACCCGCGCTGTCAACTCGTGTGGAAGAGGCCACGGACCCTGTGAGTAAGGCCTGTGCCAGACGTGCTACTGTGGCGCACACGCACACTGCTTTGTCCACTGGTTTTGACGGACTGTGTCCCCCAAGGTACCGTAGTGACAGCCGGTGCGTACAGTAATGCACAGGACCTATGCGGCCGCTTAACAGGAGACCACTCACCATACACGTGCTGTGCACCAGCCGGAAGCCCAGAGCGCAATAGCCTACTACCTGTGCAGTGGTGGGACCTTGTGGTGGTACTGCGGGGGACCGAACACCGGGCTAGCAGGTGGTTGCCTGACAGGCATGTAGCCGCACCAAGGTGAAGCATATTTAACCTCAGACTTGGCCAGACCACTACCACTCCCCCCTCAACGGATGCCTTGTTGTTAAGTGATTGGCCACAGCGCTTCAAGCTGCAGTGAATAAATCACCCCTGTATTCTTCAGGGAGAGTCTACAACACTGACACCTGCTCTGAAGGTGCGGAATTCTGGAAGGGGATCCCAGCCCGTACTGCGCACCAAGTGAGACAACGCCAGTGTCACGGGGCATCGGTGAGTCTCAGCGCTGTTCCTCCTGCCATGGAAGTAGACACTAGAGACGTTCCCGCACGCATAACGTTAGCGTGGAATACACTGTCACGAGGCCGCTTACCGTTGGGAGTCAATGCTGTCCGATTAGAAGCTAGCCATGGGATGCCTCCATGCAAACACGCAGCAGCATGCCGCGAGGGCTAGCATTCCAGACCCGTCGCCTATGGGAGATGAGGACAATGTTAACGCCTCGAGCGCAGCGCTTGCAGCTAAACTGGACTCAGTGCTGGCTGCAGTGGAGAAAATCGGGACCACACTGGACCAGACCAGAACATCACTTGAATCTCGAATCGACAAGGTCACCTCAGACTTTACTCTATTGCGTGCTGACCACCATAAACTGGCGGAGAAAGTCCACTCACACGATCACTCGCTCTCAGAGCTGAAACCCGTCACCCAAAGCCATACCGCGGCCTTGCAGGACATCCTAGACCGTATGCACGCACTGGAGGACAGAGACGAGGACGCTGAAGGGCGCTCTCGCCGAAACAATGTCCGGGTGGTGGGCCTTCTGGAGGGAGAGGAGGGCCGGACCCCGGAACTCTATGTGGAACGCTGGCTTAAGACCCTCCTGCCCACAGGGGCGCTGTCATCACAATTTGTAGTAGAAAGGGCACACCGTGTGCCGGCTCACAAACCTCCTCCCGGAGCCCGCCCAAGGCTATTCCTCTTCAAACTCTTACATTTTAGAGACCGTGATGCAGTCTTGCGCGAAACCCGCAAGATCTCCGACCTCCAGGTCGGCGGTAGTCCAGTCATGCTATTCCCGGATTATACGGCGCAGGTGCAGACGTGGAGAAGCACCTATGCTGCTGTGAAGCGCCAACTGCGTGCCCTGGACCTCCCATACTCCCTACTGTTCCCGGCTAGACTCAGGGTGGTAGCCAATGAAGTGGCCCATTTCTTTGACTCGCCTGCAGAGGCCTGGGACTGGCTGGAGGTCTCAGGCTTATGGTCGGGGCCGCGCCCCTCAAATGCAGGGATACCTAGGCTCAACAACAGGAGGACCCATCGTCGAGGGGAACGGAAGAAAATGGGAAGCGCGTCTACAATGACTGCGGCACCGAACCCAGAACAGAGCTGGTTGGAGCAACGCGACGCCTTGGAAGTAGCAGCGACACTGGAGGCACAGACATATCGTGAGAGCCGAGACGTAAGCTCCTCTTGGTCTGCCACTGCTAGCGGCTCATCTACTCCTAGACTGGAGGACCTGGACAGAGTGCCACTGCCGGAAGTTACACCACAGACCTCAGATGACATCATATGAGCACAGTGCCGCTGACAGGAACAATGCAAGATGCGGTGCACGCAAGTAGTGACTCTCTTATGGACATTGACTATATTGCTGCTCACTTATTACGATATAGTTTGCCACCAATGCCCCAGTTCACAACATGAATGTACACTACACTCGGCCATGACTGCCGCGCCACACGTATAGCGTAAGCGCACACTAGCGCACAGGTTGGGGAAGCAGGTGACACTTCTGCGTCATGGAGGGATAGGTGACGCTCTTAGTAAGACACACATTACCCATCCCCATACCAGTCTTCACACTGGAATAGTTAATGCCACTGTTGGGCAAAGAAATAGTTTGGACGAGCCCCACCATGGCGTTCGCCCTAAGCGTTAACATGGTTCCAGTTCATGTTCTAAGTTCTAGTTTCTCAAGATCAGCCCGAATCCCCCGCATGCATTACATCTCTGTAGCTACATGGCACATCCCATACCAATTGAATCGATACGTTAATCAGACATGACACAGGTTCAAGTGACTATGTGGAATATACGCGGCATGCACACGCCTACACGCCGTTATTCTATATTCTTGTACTTACAGCGCTGCAAGACAGGAATAGCGTTGCTTCAAGAAACACACATGTCTGCGGTTGAGCTGGAGTGCTTGCATAAGAGGTGGAGAGGCCAGATATTCAGCACCACATATTCCGCACATGCGAGGGGCACATTGATATGGGTCAGAGCGGGAATCCCGTTTGTTAGCAAGGAGGACACAAGCAACGCAGACAGCAAGTACACTTTCGTGAAAGGGCGCCTGAATGGTCAAGAGATACTGCTAGGTTCCTTCTATGCCCCAAACTCAGATCAGGCCTCCTTTCTTGCACGCATATCTGAGGTAGCAGCCCGATGGAGCGGGATCCCCTGGCTACTGGGGGGAGATTTTAACTCTGCACTGAATGTATACTTAGACAGGTCATTCCCGCCCCTCAACAGAACCCTTTCTGCATCCAACGCACAGGCCCTCTCTAGTTGGCTGGCACACTGGGCCCTACATGATGTGTGGCGAATCCAAAATCCCACCGCTCGCATATAATCTCATTATTCGGCCGTGCATGGATTACATGTGCACCTGGACAGGCTGGTAGCCTCGCAGGCATTGCTCCCATTGGTCCAAGGTGCTGAGTATCTAGGGCGGACCCATTCAGATCATAATCCCTTATTGCTGCAGCTGAGATGCGAGGCACATCGTCCTCCTGTCCCCACGTGGCGTCTACAACCTAGTGCCCTGGAGGACCCGGCGTTTCGGTCGTCACTGGGGACAGCGATCTTGGCATATTTTGATCTGAATAAAGGCACAGACAGCGACGCGCTTATTGAATGGGAAGCGTTCAAGGTGTCAATCAGAGGTCACTGCTTGGGGGCCACGTGGAATGTTCGCAAATAACTATCTGACTCCCTTGCGAGGATCGAGACCCAACTGTTGCGCTTTGAACATGAGGGAGAGGGGACAGGCAGAGACTCGCTGCGCCTAGAGATATTACGCTCAGAGCATGCGGAATTCATGGAACGGCTTCGATGTCACAATTACACCGCGCACACAGCCTGTACCCACACCGTGGCAGATAGAGCGGGCAGACTACTAGCCTGGCTGATCCGGCAGGAACACGCCCATGCCCCTATTGGGTCATTACGAGCACACACAGGACAGATGTTAGTCACGCAACGCGACATACGCGCTTGTACCAGTCCCGCTGCAGCTGCGATGAGCAAGACCTGGCGAGGTTTCTAGGCAGTCTGCAGCTACCCACAGTGACCAAGGATCATAGAGAGATGCTCAACGAGCAGATATCACTGGAAGAGATCGGCGACGCCATTCAATCCTTAGCGTCCGGGAAAACCCCAGGGCCGGACGGGCTGCCAGCAGAGTACTATAAGGCGTACCACGTCTCACTAGTGCAGCGCCTTGGTACGATACTCACCACGGCCTTGGACTCTCAGCAGCTCCCTCCCTCTATGCGCGAGGCACACCTGGTGTCATTGTTGAAGCCAGGCAAGGATCCGGTGGAAATGGGCTCCTACAGACCCCTGGCCCTGCTCAACACTGATTATAAAATACTCGCGAAGGTGTTGGCAGATAGGCTGGCGCAGGCAGTTCCAGGGTTGGTCCATACGGATCAGAATGGCTTTGTGCCAGCACGCAGTACCTCACTCAATTTGTGGCTTTTTTTCAGGGTGGCCACTTATGCGGTGGAGGAATGGCCAAGAGTGGGGTGCCTTGTGGTGGATCTGGAAAAAGCCTTCAACTCTTTGGAGTGGCCCTACCTGTTTGCAGTACTTGAGAAATTTGACCTTGGCCCAACATTTATTTCAACTAACACGCCTGCTCTACACTGGCCCAACCGTCAAGGTCAAGGTAGGCCCCTACATTTCAGACTTCCTCCCTATACAGAGAGGTACGCGTCAAGGGTGCCCTTTGTCCCCGCTCCTGTTCGCGCTCGCAATGGAGCCACTGGCGGAAACGCTGCACACCCTGTTGGGAGATGGGATGCCTTTGGGGGACGCTACCCATCAGGTGTCACTCTATGCGGATGATCTCCTCATTTATATCAGGGATATTGATTGTGTCCCTGCCCAACTAGCCCAGTTACTGGAGGACTTTGCTATGCTCTCCGGATTGAAAGTGAATGTGGATAAATTCTGCCTCTACTCGTTTAAGGAGGGGCTTCGTGATCCTGGTCTCACCATGAGTGGCCCGCTGGTGCAGTGGAAGCCCGATACGTTTCACTACCTAGGACTCCAGATCTACTGCCAATCGACTGACCTTTTTGATGGGAATCTGGGAAGAGCGGTGACGTCCATCAAATCGCAGATGCGATTCTGGAGCACGTTGCCACTGGCTGAGACGGGTAGGATAGCGCTCACTAAAATGGTGATCCTCCCGCGGCTTCTGTACTATTTTATGAATTTGCCAATGTACGTGCCAGCTTCCTTTTTCGCCGCCTTAGAGAGGCAGATCAGAGATTTCATCTGGGGCAATGCCAGACACAGGATGGCACATAAAAAACTGTGCCTGCCGACAGACCAAGGTGGACTGCGGCTCCTTGTTTCGAGCATTACTACCTGGCCTCTCAAATGCAATGGATTGCGCGGTGGCTGTCAGATCGGCATTGTGCAGACACTGCAACTACGCAGACGCCCTACCCTCTGGAACATGTAGTCAGGCTATTCCACCCGGGAACAGGACCGCGCCCACCGGAACCTCTGCTGCTCGCTGTGGCTTATAAATGCTTTCGCAGGAGTCTGTACATAACGTGCAGCGTGATCCCCTACGCTCCGGCGATACCCTTAGAGGGAACCCCCAGTGGGCAAGCGGCACTGACAGCACTTGCACTCAGGGAGTGGCAAGAAAAGGGCATCCACACTCTCGGAGACCTATATCATGAGGGGGCACTCGTACCCTACACAACGCTCATAGATGAAGAGGGACTACCGCCTGGGCAATTTCTCACCCATCGCGCGCTGGTGGCCTCACTTGCGGCAAAATGGGGGGATGTTACTATAGAGCCACAGACGCATCTCACCATGCAGTACTTGCACGTCATGGGACAGGGCAGGCACCTGACGCACTGGTTTGCAGCCTCACTCAGAACTCACGCAGCGATCAGCCTTGCCACACTTCGTCACGGGTGGGAGCAGGACCTGGGTCGCCCATTCACAGATAAGGAGTGGGCCCAGGTGCTCCAGAGCCCAACACGCATCCGCAGGAACATGCCCTTTTGGCAGATACAGCTATACATAGTTCATAGGGCATACCTCAAGCCTGTGAAAATGAACCAATATTTCAATCGTGGAGATGGCGCATACAAGAGGTGCGCTGAGACTAGGGCTGACTTGCTGCATATGTTCTGGAGCTGCACCAGAGTGGGTGCATACTGGAGGGAAGTGGCCGCACTTCTGCATGTTTGTACTGATCAGGTGCTGCCTTTCGATTGGCCTACATATTTATTGCACAAGTTTCGCAGGATACCCAGCACGAAAGTTACGTCCAGAATAATAGATCTGGGAATGATAGTGGCCAAGAGGCTGATCAGTAAAAGATGGAAAGCACCAGATCCCCCCCACATACAAGCTTGGCGTCACTCTATGCTCACGTGGGCCAAAGCGGAAAGCCTCGCCATCAAGCGTGAAGAAACCCTGGGACTGCGTAAGATCCCTATCGCCACATACTGGGACGCTATCTACACCGAACTACAGTGCACTGTAGACACACCATCCACTGACCCCTCCGATGCATAGGCAACTAACATGATCACAGGCTGAAGCAGAGTATATACCACGTCACTCTCTTACTGACAGACATATGCTGACTGTGACACTATGTAAACAAACATTTTAAAAATGGGGTGGCAGCTAGTAACTGTTAACTATATGAACCACGCGTAACAATGTACATAGAAGCGGGGCGTTGGGGGCTGTACGCTTGGTTGCACAAGTTTTGCATTTCTTTTCTTTTCCCCCTCTTCCCCCTCTTTGTAGTTAATGTATGCAAAGTTCTACCTTCCCTTTTGCCTACCTGTGAATCTGTTAGTGACACTTAATCGTTTATGAACGCCAGTGCCACTGCTGGAGCTGCAAGGCAGTGCGCGCCAGGACGTGCAGTAATGGACATGCTTCAGAGGACACTCAAGAGAAGTGTAAGCCATGGTGCAACTATCATGTCTTTTCGCCCTCTCTCCCATTCTCTCTTTCCTTCCTTCACCTGCCTGCTGGTGACAAATTGCAAATGCGCCTACAAGTCTTGTTCTCGACAGCTTTTTATACTGCCCTGAGCGAGCACATGAATATGTGCTGTGCCTTGTGTAACAACTGAAATGCCCGACAGTGCTTGCGTATATAAGTGTCATATTGTACTAATACAAAAAATCAATAAAATAGAGTCACAAAAATAAAAATGGGTGACAATAAGAGATACAATTGAATAGCATATCTTTGTTGAAGAATACCAGGATCGATGGTATAGGGTGTACCCGTGTTTTCAATAAAAGGTTCAATTAAGGAGCACACACAATATTTAGGAATCTGGCCCTCAGAGTCTAGTCAAGTAAGGAGATCCTCCAATGCCTAAGGAATTACAATTTGTTTCCACCCTTTCAAATATAGATCTTTGAAGACTAAGAAAATGAACAGCTAGCACTGGCTGTGTTTTTTGCAGGGTTACAAAAGTATTTTTTTAATATAATTTTACAGATTTAGAGATACACACAGAGTGTGCCAATTACAGCTGCATATCGCGCATATTGTTTCGCTTACATTTTCTTTTTTGACTTTATCATTTTAAATTCTGTTTTAAATTCTGTTTTCAGCTAGAGCCATTTTATCGTTTTCAATCAGTTATCAGTCAATTATCTAAGATATTCCAGCAGGCCGCTTGGCAGTAAACGCAAGCTCCATTGCATTGGTGTTCATATTCATTAGTACCTTCTATTTCAGCCTTATATTGTTGTTTTATGTTATAGGAAGAAGTGCATTTGGATAAATGTTAGATCAGTGGCCAAGCAGGTTGACTATTTCCTAGGGCTATGCATTACTCAAACAAGATGCAATTCACGTAATTCACGTTATTAGGTGCCAGTTTTTATACCAGGTTGTATGAATTTGTTAAAGTACAATGGAAAACAAATGCCGTTGAAGGGTGTAAAACAATAATGGTATAGTCGCAATACATTTTAAGGCAGATCAAAATTTCTAAGACTAACATACCTTCTTTTGTCCTCAATGTGTCCGTCTTATTTTTTATCAGTCTATATCACATATGCACCTAGAATATGTATGTGCTTTACTCCTAAAAACACACCTTGCATAATGGGTGCTGCTCTGCATTGCATGACACCTTTTTAAATCTGGGCCATTGTATGTCTTTATAAGCAGTGCATCACTGCTAGGGTTTGGTCTGTAGAGCAAAAATGATTCAACATTCTGTCGTTCCTGCATGTGCAAATACATCTGTTTATTTTCTCATAGATTTCATGGCACAAACAAAAGACATCAAAAGGTTTATTTATTAAAATGTAATAATATTAATCAATATTCATTTTTATCTTTCTCTTTATATATACATGTGTGTGTCTGTGAGTGTGTGCGTATTTATATAACGTAAAACGTATTTAATTAATTTAACATTACCATGGGGTATTATTTCAATTCCTTAATTACTTGCCTCTGTTGTTTTCTGTGGGTGTGTGTTGTAGTACCAGTGGTTAGCCATGCGTGGTGTTTGACATACTTTACTGCTAAGCTGATGTTCAGTTACACCTGTTTAGAAACTTAGTAACTTTTAGTTTTAGTAACTTTAGGCATGCATTTTGTTAATTTCAATTGACTTCCTCTTTTGTGGATGCAAGTTTTGTTTTAGCATGTCTATCCCAAACCTCTCCTTAAACTTGCATAAACTCCACCCATTTTTAATAATTATTGCTCTTTGTCCCACTGCTTCCCCTCATTCCTTCCACAATTATTGTAAAATTGGATACCTACATGTGCATTGTCGTGGAGATGTTCATAGATAAAACATAGAAAAGGTGGAGTTTGAAGGTTTGTGAATTGCATTCTAAAGTATGTGAGCAGTATTATTGGAGTGATATATATGCAGAACAAAATGCTGTTTGTGAATCAAGTCCACCATGGTTTGGAAAAACATTGGACTGATTCACAAAGATTTTTCTGTCAATAGGTGTGACTTACTCTTGCAGTGCTACTGACTTATTCTTGCAGGAGTAAGCCAGGAGAGCTGCAAAACTAAGTCGCAAAAATATTTGTGACTTGGCCATATAATTTCCTAACCATGTGCCCTCTCTGTTTTCTTCTTAGCATTCTAATTATCCTGAAGCTTTTCTGTGGTCAGGCAGCACTTTACAACAGAAGTTCATCACAACGACTAGTTGAAATTTTTGTCATGAAATGGACAATGATTAATGAAGGCAACAAACATCTTGTCTAGGTATGGACCATGGTAATGACAAGACAAGAGTGTGATGCAGTAGAACATTTGCCTAATAAAGAGTTGATAAATCATAGACCATTAATTACAGAGGTTGATGAAACCTACTGAAAAATCAAATGGTTGGGGCAAACTTCACAGTGGTGTTTCGTGAGATTATTTAATAGTAGGAGAGAGACTGGCCTCTTGCTGGATATCTGTGAAGCATCTATCAAATGCAAGAAAGGCAAGGAGATTTGTAAAATATTGTTGAAGGTTTGGAGACAGACCCAAGTGTTTTCTATATTTTGCAGCACTTGTTTCCAATTTTGCACAATTCCACTCCAGGTGCTGGTGTTGGGCATGGGGAATGCAGATGGTCTTCGTGATAGTCTGCATACATCTTTCCACCTCTGCAATGGCTAGTTGCCATCTGGGAGTTACTCGTACATGCCTGATGCCCAAGGATTTTAGGTACTCCGACACCTCATGCCCTTGGAAAGGGTGACCGTTGCGAGTGTGCAGTTCCCGCACTAGGCCATGTGCAACTATATTTGTTTTCTAATTTGGGGTTCATAACTTCCACTGTGGTGCTGGCACTACCACCAACTCTGGGTATTTAGGAAGCCATCAATTTTGAAAAGCATAGGTCAACCATCTGGGAGGCTCCCAAAGTCTGCACTGGACAGTCGTTGCAGGACGTCCTTATTCATCAGATTGGAGGCGGGTCTTCACATCCAGCAGTTTGGCACATATGGCACGCCTGAATGAAGCTCACCACCCCTTCATCTAATGGTGGGAACTGCACTTGGTTTCTGAAGCAAGTCTTGGTCCATACTGTGCCCTTGTGACCCCATGGGTGAGCTGGGACTTAGCCTCCCAGCAGGCACCCCTCCTTGGAGGCTGCTAACTCCTGTCAGACATTGTGCATGGACACCAGTGTTTGTTGAGCCTCAGGAATACGGCACAATAGGTTCTGTTCGAGCCAGTTTCAGTTTCCAGGCCGCTTGCAGTGCGTAGGACTTCGGCAAGCGGTTCTAGGTAAAGGTTGAAGAGGGTGGGGGACAGCGTTGATCCTTGAGGGACTCCAATCGTGACCGGAGAGGGAGCAGACAGGTTGCCGTTAATTAGGAATCTCTGTGATCGGTTTTGGAGGAAGGATCTAAACCATTCTAGGACAGAGCCATCCAATCCCATCCTGAGTTTGAGGCGTTCGAGTAGCTTTTCATGGTTGACCGTGTCGAAGGCCGAGGATAGATCTAGGAGGATTAGGAGACATGTTTTGCCTTGGTCAAGGGCTTGGAGGGCATCATCAACGATGTGGAGCATGGTGGTTTCAGTGCTGTGTCCAGATCTGAATCCGGATTGGAAGTCATCAAGTAGGTGGAAGTTGTTGATGTGTTGACTTAGCTGCAGTTGCACACACTTCTCCAACACTTTAGCTAAGAGAGGGATGTTGGAAATAGGTCTGAAGTTGTCAGGGAGGCTGGATCCAGCGACGGCTTTTTCAAAATGGGGAGGACTTGGCCGGCTTTCAGAGAGTCAGGAATCGATCCCTGCCGGAGAGAGGCGTTAATTATTGCAGTCCAGCTAGGAATAATGGATTGGGCGGCGGCAGCAAGGCAGTTGGAGGGGAGCGGGTCATTAAAATGGTTATTCGGGTTTAAGGTAGATAGGATTTTAGAGACAGAGTCTTCGTCGTAGAGTGTGAAGTCGGTCCAGTGTGCTTGATTCTTAGGTGAAGCCTGTCGGGGCGGCGTGGAAGGAGGAGGCAGGTCAGTAGGTGGTAGAGAGTAAGAAGCGGAACTAAGTTCGTTACCTAAGGCTTTGATTTTGTCCGCAAAAAAAGAGAATTCCTCGGATGATATTAGAGACTTGGGGTTTTCTTTCGATGTTTTGGCCAGTTTGTTGGATTGGTGTTTAACCAGTTCGAAGAGTTTACATGGTCTATTCTTGGTGTTCCCCAGTTCCGATCTGAAGAATTCTTTTTTTGAGTTGAGGATGTTCCTGTTGTAGGTATTTCTGGCCTGGCGGAGACGTTTTAGATGTGCGGCAGAGGGGTGCTGTCTCCAGATTCTTTCGGCTTGCCGGAGGGATCTCCTCTCATTGTTGAGGGATCCAGTGAACCAGGGGTTTCTATCTTTGATTTGGGTTCTTTTTAGTTTTAGTGGGGCTAGGTCATCCAGAATGTTCGATATAGTCGCAGAGTAGTGATCGTTGAGGTAATTGATCGTTGTGATGTGCGAGGGGGGGGGGAGGTCAGATTTGCACCGAGCCTCCAGTTCTCTGTGGTCCAGGTTCTTGGTGTCTCTGACCCAGCATTTATGAATCACTGGCTGCGGTGCCCTAGTCTTGTGGGTGCCAGGTAGTAGGAAGGCGATGGCGTGGTGGTCAGACCAGTCACATGGGTCTATAGAGATAAGCTTGACTGTTGATTCCTTAGAGATGATCCAGTCAAGAGTGGCCCCTTTCGAGTGAGTTGGGAGTGAGCAAGATTGGGTCAGGGCTTGATCGGCCAGGAGGTCTTTGATGGCGCTGACATGAGGATCCTTTGGATCGTTCCAGTGCAGGTTGAAATCGCCAAGGAAAATGTCTTTAGCGTTGGAGGAACTCTTAGCTGTGAAAATTTCCATGAGGTGGTCAGTGAAGGAGTCATTCCTGCCTGGGGGGTGGTAAAAGATGTGCAGGTTGCACAGTAGGGTGGAGTTGTTGCAAATGGAGAGGGCGAGGTATTCGCAGGAGTCGGAGGTATCCGCTAGAAGTTCCGTGACAAGAAAGTTAGAGCGATAGATGCAGGCGATGCCTCCTCCTTTCTTGCTAGGTTGCCTGTCCAGCCTTGCAATGTTATCGTTGGGAGGGACTAAGAGGTCCAGGCATGGGGATGAGGATTCGTTGAGCCAAGATTCTGTTAGAATTGCTAAGTCAAAATTTTTGTTCAGGATGAGAGCAGCAATATCGGCGGCGTGCTTAACTGCCGATCGGCAGTTAATTAAGAGACCAGTCAGAGAGGGGTCGGAGGGAGTGTCGGGAGTCGGGGCGGACAGGGGTACAGGCACTAGATTGCTTTTAATCACACTTCTGTTACGGAGGGTAGCTGATCTGCTGGGGTTGATAGTGACCGTGCAGATGGGATGTTCGTGTAATAGACAAGGGGTAACTGGGGCTGCATTGTAGTCCCGGAGGATGGCAAGGATTTCCTTTGCAGTGAGGTCTAGCGGACTTGGTGTGGCGAGGGTAGAGTTGTAGGAGAGGACGAGAGCTAGGGTTTCCTTCTCCGAGAGGTAGCAAGGATGCTTGCGAGGGCGAAGGTGTCTCAAGGATAGAGGTAGTGGGTGTTTGGGGAGCTCTGTGATAAGAGGGGGGGTGGAGTTCAGCAGGGGCTTGAGGTTAGCAAAGGAGAGTTCGGCGATGTGAAGGAGGTTCGTTAGATCCAGAATGGAGAAATGGATGCTCTGAATTATTTTGGCAGCTCTGGAGTGCAGAGTTTCGATATCCATATAAGAGGGAGGCGCTAAAGGACAGGGGGGCAGTGGTTCGGAGGCAGTTCTATCGTCATGCATACGGGATAGGATAGCAGGGCTAGCTCGACCTGTGTTGTAGGTCTTTGGCTACAGTGATGTCCACAGGAGACTTCGGGAGAGGTTCAGACCTCTCGATGACCATTAAAACGTATTCCTCTTTGTTGCCTGCACTCCAATCATCATCCACGAAGGGCTGCTCTGGAATGCTGGAAAAAATAATCTATGGTAATTTGTGCCCCTGATTTGTACAATAGTTTGAATGATTACTCTTCAAGCTGCGGTGCCCACTTTTCAAAGTGTGGGGGAGGTTTCGGTGCTGACCCATTGAACGGGATTAGGGGCTTTTGGTCAGTGTGGGTGGCGAATAGGTGGCCACACACATAAATGTGGAAATGACATCAGCCGCACTGCATGTTAAGTGTCTCTCTTTCAATCTGGGAGTATCTTTGTTCAGTCGGGTGAGGACACACTAGTATTTATGGTCCACATGACATCCGGGCCGAACCAAACTGTGCAGGGTAGTCCATCATAAACACTGCAGACACCCCGGCAACCAATTTTTACTGAAACCCTACTAACCTGTCAAACATAACAGGCTCTAGAAAGAAACATTTAGTTTTCTCTTGCAAACACGTCTCTCGGAGGTATCACGAGAATTTTGAATGGGGAACCAACTGCATACAAATCATCACACAACACTTGCTGCATTCCTCTGAAAAACGATTTACAAAAAATTGCATGTATTACATTGTAAACTCATGATAAACGACTTATGTTTGTATTGACCATAAAGCAGCGAGAGAAAAAAGCCTACTGAATACTGCCACACCTTACGGGGACACTTCAAAACATCTCTCATTGCCAATTTATTTGAATCTGACTGTGCCCTCTTTGGTTGCAAAGATGCAGGCGACATTTGAGTATTGCAGTCAAAAGAGAAAACTGTATTGCAGTAATATTTTTGTGCAAAAATATACTTTATCATCTGGAACCTTTTATTTCCACATTCAAAATCAGAATATATTTTTCTAGGTAGCTCTGTTTTCCATGTTATTATAATTAGCTCTCACACAGCCATGGCATAGTCCAGGTAGAACTGGCTAAAACGAAGAGTCAATGCATTCTATACCATAGCACCTGCACAGACTGCGGGAGTCTCTTTGTGAGAAGGGTGGAGCTAGCTGCCAGTTCGAATTAGAGCTTCATGGTGAGCCATGGTGTGTTTCTGAGCAAGTACGTACTCAGATAGTATATGAAGAAACTCTTGTGAAAATGTATCAACAGCTGCTCATAAGAGAAAGGACTTATTACAAACCGGCAACCCAAATGACCATGGCTGCGCTCATGCCTTGAATGCCAAAAACATCAGTGAGGGCAGTGGTTGCTCTTTTGTTGTAGTTCCAAGGCATGCATCACGCCTTTGTTTTATTAGTATAATCAATGATTAAACCACCCTGCAGATTACTGAAGAAAGCCATGGCGCTGTATGATATTTATATTTAGTTACTGGAATGTCTGCTATGGTACCAATGCAACCGGCTGTGCCTCGACTCTCCAAATTAAAGGAGTTACTGTTTAAGTCACCATTCTAATATGGGAGTGGTGTGTAGTCCCATGCCAATCATGCTGCAATAGCTACCTCTTTGGATGTGTTGCATTTTTGGGTGGTATGGTTTGAATACATTAATCCATTTATTTATTAGCCAAAGGAAATCAATGAAGTCCCCACGATTTGTGATTTCAGAGCAAACAGTTTCAGTGAAAGAATCTTCAAGCGGAGCACCGCACCGATGGGACTAGCCAAAGTTACCTTCTCTTGCGCTGTTAGAGATCCCTCACGGGCTTTACAACCGAAACTCTAATGAGGCTCAGTGACTAATCGGCAATGTACAGTTTTACATAATGCTTTAGCTTGCACTTGCATTTTTCTTCTGACCACTAACGTATAATCGGACTCAGCGGAGACATGAAAAACTTGCTCCTGAATCCTTAAAGCTCTTGTTGAGGGAGTAGACAAATTTAGGCAAATATAGTCTTGGGGACCAGTAGGCAGGTCTCCTCAAGGGCTGGGTGATGGTACCAGGGTCCCTCTTCCATTGAGTGTGTTCTGCTCTGACCAGGCTTGGTGCAAGTCCTTGGCTTCCCAGTTGTCCAGTTTTTGTGAAACTGTGATGTTCACTTGTAATTGCTTGCACTGGCACTGCTCACTCTTGTGTGAAGCCTGGGGTTCTTCTCTAGATGCCTCTATTTGGAGGGGTGTAATATCAGGTAATGTAGCTCCCTCCTGCTTTCAATTCATAACATGAATTAGTGAATACATTGCCACCAGTGACTCCTAAATCTGCATTTTGGAATGCTTAGCTACTGGATAATCAGATAATATAGTGGGAATGAACAGACAGTAAAAGAAGAGTTACTTTTCAGTACAGTTATCTAGAGACTTTCAGTCGTCCATTTTCAGGTGTAATTGTCCAAACCCTTTTTGGTCAGGTGTAGATACTTTTGGTATCTGACAGCGTGTTATAATAACAAATCATATTTATCAATGATGGGTTTTGGGTGAACCTCTCTTCACCCATTGATTTGCTGATGTAGCACTCAATATCTGGATCAACCTGCAGTTAGCATACATAGGGTGGGGCAACGGCTAAGGTCCTTCAGCTATTGACTTTGGTACCCAGTGCTGTTAATATTTTAGAGAACAGATGTAGGGTGCCTGTAATGACAGGCAGTATTTCTTATGGCATTTCAAAGCTTTACTATTGAGTCCTCTTCCTGAAGAGGCAAGTATCAAGCAGAACAGAAGTCCCTATCAAATCTCTAGCATGAATCACTGCACACAACCCTCCATGCAGGCTCTATTGAGGTGTACAATTCCATTAAGAGTGGTGTGCAGAGGGATCTGCACACACAACTAAAACATGGCACCACACATGAAGCAAGAGATGTGCTCTCCACCTCTATATGCGCCCTGCAATGATTTATGGAAAGTGCCAAGCTAGGCATGCTGAACCTAAGAGCTGTTGGCCATTTCTTCTCGGTACAGAACCAGACGTGCAGTACCGTATCTGCACTAGAGGTGGCAACGGAGCCTCTGACCAATGAAAGCAACCCACAGATGTCTGTGTTGGTCAGGGATCAGAAAGCAGGGCAACTTTGTAGTACTGACCAGCTGTAGGCATAAGGGAGAATTTCACACATGCTCCACTTGCCCACATGCAGAATGGCCTTGTGCCTGCCCATGGCATTTGTCTATTGAGTTAATGGTAAACTGGATTTGCATATAGTAAACATCAGGAAGCAAATGCAGTCCATGTGCAAGCTATGCAAGAACACCTAATATTAAAATTTCTGAAAGTTATAAAATCTATAGGGAATAATTGTTTAAACACATGGGAACTAAATCACAAAAGCATTTATTAGTAACGGGAATAGTACTCAGGAGTACTTTTTTACCTACTCTTACATGCTTTGCGAATTGGCGGTGTAATATCCAATACACTCTTACTAAAACGTCATAGAGGGCATAGTCCTTCCAATTGTACATGAATATTTCTTGAATATTCCCATTATATTTCCATTTAAGATGTTTTGGGGTATATTCACAGAGGCTTGTAACCGTATGTAAAGGAGTACTACTTTTTGTAGTCCAAAATTACTTTGTGGATAGGCCAAAATATTTTCTAGGGGTAAACCATTCCATCTGCCCACACCTTGTGGGTCACTTCATTTATTCAGTCTGTATAGGGTGTTCACACAAGCAACTGTTTAAATGTTCGCCAACTCTCGATCTTCTATTAACGTTTAACAGATCCACACAAAGGCAATGATACAACTAGGAAATGCATCGGCTCTTAGTCTACCTGTTTCGAAACTCTTAACAAGTCCATTTTGAGGCATCTTTGCATTTATGTAATCAATCAATCAAGTTCTTTTTGGCGCCAAAATAAATTGTACATGACGCTCACCTTTTATCTATTAAATGAAATAAATATGTCGGTGTGTGAATTCTACAACTTGTATAGGACATGTAATCTTCGTTTTACTTTCTACTGCTTAACTGTTTAAAAAAGATTTAACAGCATTTCATTGCCTTTGCGAAAACCCACATTTTCAAAATTCAATAGAGGTTGTGATTGATAAAACAGAAATATCAAATCGTGCATACATTTTTTTCTTGTGTTTATAAACATTTTAAGGATTGGCATGTTCTTACATCACTATAATTGCTCAGGGTGCCAGGATGTATTTCAGCTAAGGAGAGCATAGGACCTTCAAATGAGTTGTTCAACTATTTACATTGCACTTAAACTGAGATGGTGCTAGGGTGTAACGGATTACATTCTCAATTTTTGGGAACCTTTACAACTGCATGTGCCTGGATTTGATCACACTTCTCTACAGGGAGGCTGTAGCATGTAGTGGACAGTCATCCTTCACAATAAATAAAAGGCCCAGACACTATGTTAAAGAAAGGAAAGGAACAGGACTTTTTGTGATTGTTGGTGATATTCCAATCCCTTCTAACAAAACATTGCCAATCAAAACATGGTAAGCGCTGCTCCTTCATGTTGGCTATCAAATCTCAATCTAAGCCATGAAATTATAAAGTAGGTTTTAGCCATTTCGATTAATTTCACATGGAGAAGTTTCGTTGCTGTGGGGGAATTTTCTAAATGGAGTAAAGGTGAACTTATTGCAAATGCCTGTTAGTGAAAGAAGAACATGACTGCGACACAAACTCACCCATCTCAGTACACCCGGTCCACAGTACAGCTATTTGGAGTTTAGAGTATCAGGTAGTGTGAGCGTCAGCATTTTGCTGTATTACATTTCAGTTCACACCAGCATATCAGCAGGAAAAACTGTCCATGTCCAAACATCGGCAAGATCGCTACACATCAGCTCCAGTGGGACACCCCTGAACGATGACGCTTCATGGAGGGAGGTGTAAGGCGTTCGCAAGCGTCTTAGGAAGTAAAGTGGGTTACTAAAAATGGGAGCCCCTGCACATGGAATAAAGCACACAAAAGAAGCCAGACTCAGCACTCAACTGCGAGGTGTTACTAGGCACGGTGTTCACCTCATGTGTTAGGCATCCGTATCTCACTTCTTTTCTGTTTCTGATCTGCTCATGCTGGGTCCACTTCTCTCCACTCTCTTCACCCATTATCCACTCTGTATAACCCCTCAACCTCTCTCTTCTTTCATCCATACTTCTTCTATAGGTTCTCATTGTGCTTTGTCTTACCCCCAATCTTTCCCTCTTTTTCTCTGTCTGCTATACTCTCATAATTTCACCTCTGACAACTCTGCTTTCCCCCATTTGCTCCAGGGGTCCACTGCCCAGTCTGTCTTTAAGCTCTTTTGGGGACAAGTCACCTCTGTTTACTCTCTACCTCACTGTCTCTTTTGGTTCTTATTTCTTCCTTTCCCCCACTTGGATGGCCTGCTCGCCTCACTCCTTGTCCCATCTCCCAGGCCGGTCTTACAATCTGCACTTTTTCCCACATCATCAGACATAATAAAAAGGAGATACTATAAAAAGGCAGTAAAAGTGAGTGAAGCTATCACTCTCTCCATGGCTGGACAGGCCTTTTATTCCACCGGACATTTCCCTAGTGGACTGAATCCCTTGGAGGCCGGTTTCTAAAAGCCTAAGGCCAGTGGTGTAACGAAGATTGAGGGGGCCCCCTGCAAGGTACATGGAGGGGCCCCCGCTCCGGATTTAATCCGGAGCTCTCAGGCCTGAGTACTGTGCTGAGGGGCCCCCCTCACCACGGGGGCTGCGGGGGCCTGTGTTAAGCCACTGCCTAAGGCCGCTCAACATGCCTCTGTCACTTTCTACAGCTCCCCGAAGTTAACTGTACAGAGTAGGAAAGGGAGGAAGGAAGGATAAAGGTAAAGAGAAAGTGGTCAGATTGGGAAAGGAGAGGAGAGAGAGAGAGACAATGGATGGCTGGTTTGAGTATTTTTGTCCCCGATGCTTTTGATTCCCCAGTCCAGTCCGGAGTCACTGCATATCATCCACTGCTTTACATTCACCACTTTACATTCATAGAATCATGCTGTCAAACTGACATCATCATACTGCCTTCACTCGCACACCATCAGATTAATTGACATCACATTCACCGATTCATACTTATAGCATCAGACTCAACATTACACTATCATACAAGCACCATGACTTTCACTGTCATCATCACACTCATTCATTCACACTGAGTGCTGTAACAGTTGCTGAATCACACTCACTACATCACACTTGCCATTATTACACCCCCTCGGACCACCAACACATCCACTGTTATTATACCAAAACTATGTGATACATTGCTCAGCAGCAGCGGCCCTTGCAGGTAAGAGGGGCGGGGCTAGGTGGAGGGTCTGGGGGATTCAACGGTCGACGACGAGGAAAAATGATTTATTTATTTATTTTCCTCCGTGGTCGTCTGTTGAATCCACCCCCAACCTGGCTCACCGCTCTTACCTGCACGGGCCGCTGCTGTTGCTCCGCATCATTTAATAGACTTGCACTGGTGGCGACTCAAGTACAACATTTTGCATGCTTTGGGTGGGGGCTTTTGGTGCCCAAGTGATGGGCACAGCAGGTATCTTCAAAGCAATTTGTGAATGACAGCACTCTATGAAGTGCACAAAAGACATTGCTGGGATTCAACTAACCCTTTGACTTGCGGGGTGTCTGCACACTACTGTGCTCGATTCATTTAACACCGTTTGTAAATACTATATTCAAGTATTGGAAAGACTCTTCCCTAAACACAGTTGGCTCTATCTACACGTCATAAATACTTACTGTAATGAACTGTGGTGCAAACCATGGAAATGGCAAAAAAAAGTGTCTGAGATGGAAGCTAAGGTGCTTGTCTTGGAAAAGCAGACACTGATTTGCAGACTGATTTTCTGACCCAAGCTCAGGATTTAAGATGTGGAAGGGAGGTCCCGGGTGAACATTATCTATATAGTAGGAATTGTAAATGGCATGAAGGGCATGTTGTTGGATTTATTTTTGGAGGAGTGAATAGTCTGTCAATGGCTGCTAGAGGATTCACTATAATCTTTCCATTGACAGGATGCATCGGACACCCATACAGAATCTCCCTATAGTGTTGCCCCTGGGGAAAGATTCCAAAGATATTGAGAAGAGAAGGATTGCCATATTCTGCATGCTCCGATTTCTTGCAGAAAGTGATGAAACAAATACAATAATTTAATTTGCATTAAACACCAGCCATGTGCAGGGGCGTAACAGTCATTGAGACTTGGACAGTGTGAATCTCAAATTTGTCAACTAAAAAAGCAGAGGGATGCAGGGTGGAGGGGTGAGAAGACCAAGGTTCAGGATTGACTTTTTCCAGGAGGAACAGAATCCATACTGATTTGCGTTAGGTTGGCCTCTGTCTGGAGTGGTACAGTGGGTGAAAAACAATGGGTTGCAATGCTACCCGGAATAATTGCCTCTGGTTAGGCCATTTGAAAGCATTCACCCCAGCACCTTTTGGGTACTTGATTACCAGTCGTATGCCTGGAAACCTGAGACTGGCACAGCTATCAAAGTCTACAGTGCCAATGTTTGTAAATTCCAAAAAGTAGTACATTTTCACCCATTCAAGGAGTGCTATTATGGATGCAGATTTACTATTTGTTTGGTAAATCATTCACTATACATATTTAAGTTTCCATTCCAAGAAATGAACAACTTCAAACTCTTTGCAAAATGAGAACAAGAAAAGCCAACACAAACATGGAGAACTCCACTCAGGGCCCCAGACCCAATTAATAAGCCAAGAATGCATTTGAGGGTTGTCACACCTGAAAACACTCCCCTGAAATTACACCCATGCCCATCCCCTGTGCCTGGTAGTCCTCCCTGGGAACTCAGGACTACGGTCACATATCATCAAATGGCCTGGATTCCCTACCCTAGGACCACTTATTTAAAATGTATTTTTTCTGCACACACTCTTCTTTGTCTGTGGTACGAGAAGCCTTCATGGTAGAGTTATCAAAATGGAGCATGTAGGCAGGGCTTCATGTTTCCATCCTTTCCTTTTACAAATCGTTTTATAAAGTGACTGATGACCCTAGTTCTAAGTTGCAAACCTAGGTGGGCGCACCAGCAAATTATTTGAGCGAACAAGAGTTGATCCAAGGACCTAGTTTGGCTCTAAGAGTCCATGCACGAGCCAAGCAAACATTTGGCATGTATATTGCGCAGCAAACGTAATGTAAAAGTGTGATACAATCGCTTTAAAACTTTTTGCACAACAAACATAATGTGAAAATATGATACAATCTCTTCAAACAAAATACAACATGCGGAAGGGTTTTATCTTTAAAAGTGATCGTTTTTAAACATGGAATTAGAAACATTAATGGCTTGCCCCCCAATGATAATGCCATTAGTGAATTAAGAGTTAAGTCAGTAGTCATGTAAACCCTAAAGGTGGCCTAGGCTCTTATTAAAGATGAAGCAACATTATATTCTGTTAAATCAAACATAAGAGATGCTTGTGCAGGACACATTCTGAACTTAAGTATTTAAAAGTGTTCTGATATGTGATAAAGAATAAAAAGGATGATCAGTGAAATAAAATGTTTGCCTAGGGTCACAAAATTTGGATAAGGAGGGGAGCTGGTATTGATTCCAGGTTATCTGGTTTCACATTGTAAATTCAGCCACCAGATGTAGTTCCCTCTTTCTCTCCACTATTTTACATCAAAGGTCACGGTCTTGCCTTTTATTTATTAAAAAAAAAACACACACACAGACATACTAGACCGACTCCGGGCCCACAGCTACAACTGCCAATCCAAGAATGCATTTATTTGAGAGGACGTCACAATCCAAACTTCCCCTAACGCAAAAACCCTGACTATGTGGTATAAATTTGAAGCACATAATATAGGCTAAGGAAAAAAACTGACTTTTTTAGAATGATGGCTCAAAGGTATCAATGGGCTTTGGCATGTATTTCCTAGTATGGGAAGATTACAATCTGAGGCTATTACTGTTCTTCCCATCACAACTAAATAATATACTGGTTAACCAAGCCTAGACATTAGAGAGGAAAACGCAGCAACCAGATTCAGGAGGAGCTGATAAAGTGCTGATCACCAGTCAACGAGTAAGAATAGGGATGCGACCAAGACAAATTTATGTTGTGGTCAATACAATAGGCAAATGTGACTAAGAACACTAAATAGCTATGCAGTATAGTAAGAGAGACAAGGCCAGAATAACAGTTTCATAGCTAATCAATAGAAAGAGTTGTGCAATACAATATATTGCGAGGACTTGGTGTCTCTCCAGGGCAGTATTGCTTATGTATTATACAATTATTAAGAATTATCCTCGCAGCAAATTAGCCCTGTTGTGGGGCAGTTCACAGACTTTTTGGCAGAGGCTTAGTGCACATAAATAAATGCAGCAGATAGAGAAAATCTGAATAGGCCAACTCCGGTGGAAGAAATCTTCTGGGTAACTTTCAATTTGAGTATGGGATTTTTTTTTTTTTTAAACAGATGGCATAGCCACTGAATTTTATTTGGAATATAATCACTGTTTTAGCTCCCACATTGTTAGTAATATTTGAAGAGGAGTTACATGATGGCAAGATAGTTGGGGCTCTCAGAAATGTTTTGGTGATATTAACAAACAGGCTTTTATTCCTTTTCGAAACAGACAATAGCATTCTTAGTGGAGGTTATTACAAGTGGGTCACACTGTCAATATCTCCCATCACAAGGTTGACTTCATACCTTGAAGGAGCACTTGAGAAATCTCATGTCTTACATTTCTGTTAACCGGCAAATGTATTCCTTTATGGTTTGGAACAGCTGAAGGAATATGGTATGATATCAGGAATGTTGACCAACAGGTTAAAATCAGTAGTGTTTTCCCCCTCTTGCTGAGACCACTCTACTGATTCTTTCCAGCAAATAAGAATAATGACATGTCTAAATCTGCCCCTGGAAACAACTTGTTAAAGTTGTATCATATTCTGAAAGTCTTAGATATTCTAAGATTTTCCTTCTTCTGGAGGGAACCCTAAGACCGTTTACGTTCCATGACAGTATTTTCAAGATTTTTGGTTTCTCTGTCCTACCTAAATCTGTCATGGGAAATATAGATAGCTGCGTCATACCTTAAGAACAAAAAGCTTATGTACGCTGCACATAATTAGAATAGTGAAAGGTTTAGGCAAGTCAACTTGAGATAATTGGTTATTAATTATAAATGAGGACAATTTTTTTTCCCTTTTTCCCACATGCTCCCACACCCCGTGCACGAACAAGAAACCTTTATTTTTTTTATTTTGTTTTTATTTGTGACCCATCCCACCCCTGCTTTCCAATCCCCCCACCCCGGGGAACCCTCCCTCAATACTAGAGGTATGCCGAGGATACCTCTACTTCGGGATCTGACTCTATCTGGACAGGAAATTTAAGATTTATCATTTGGATGTGCCTTTGATCTGATCAAAAGTTGTACATTTTATTGTTCCACATCACCTTCAAAGAGGTGGGGAAACGTAGGTTTGCTGTAGCGCCCAGGCCCCTTAACTCTTGAATATATTTCCCTAACTCCCACTGCCTGTCTTGGGTGGTGCGTGAGATGTCTGACCTGACACGAAAAGCCCAGTCTCCCTTATTATATACTCCTGCTTTTAACCCTCCAGCCAGGATCTTTTCCTTTACTGAGTATGTTTTAAAATTAACTAGGATCCTTCTCGGGTTTTTTTTTCCAGGTCTTTTAGTATAAGGGTCACGATGGACTCTCTGAATATCATCTTCCAGGGTCTGTCTTTCTATGTCAGGGTGAAATTCTCTAAGAAGGCTAATAGCGAAGGACCTTATGTCCCCTCCCTCAACCTCTTCTGGGACATTCAGGATCCTAATGTTGTTTCTTCTATCGCTATTCTCTAAACTTTCTAGTTTGTCCCTCAATTCTTTGTCATTGTCCTTTAGTCTCGAGATTTCAGATGAATATTTTTCCACTTGTTTTGAAAGATATTCCAGGGCTGTCTCCATTGCTCCGACTTTTTCCATCATATCATTAATTTTTTCTTCCAACGTTTCGCAGACTGTTTGGATTTTCATTTGATTATTTTCAGAGACAGCAAATTTTTCCCTGATTTCGGTAAGTAGCGTGGCTAGAAGGCCCTCTGTGGATGGTTGGACCTCTGCATTGGGGTCGGTAGCTGATTCCCTTAGCACATCCCTTGGCACATCTTTCTGTTGGGCGGACTGATTCAGCGGAATCTCAAAACTAGGATCATGTGGGGAGCAAATGTCATTCTCTACCACTGCCAAAGGAGCGAATCTGTTTTCAAGAGGTACAGTGTTCATGTCTGTTTCCAAAACCGCAGTGATTGCTATCCTGGGCAGTTCAAAAGAATTCGATAGTGTAGAGCCAGTACTGCTACTGCTGCTCATGGCCACCGTGGGGGTAAAGGTTCTGGGCTGACTAGCCTGGGTAGCTTGAGTAGACTGGGTAGATTGAGTAAATAAGGTAGATTGAGCCTGAACCTTAAAATATGAACGGAGTGAAGGCGTAACTCGAATATTAGCAGGTTTACTTTTGTTTAGCTTTTTTCCCCTGGTCGGGGGATCTCTCTCTGCAGATGCTTTTTTATTTTGTAAGGTAAGGGGGCAGGAGCGGGCTTCTGGGTTTTTTTGAGAATTAATTCGCACCATGGGCGGTGTGATTTCCCTGGTTTGAGTTTCACAAGGGGGCTGACTTTGACCCCAGATATCCCTACTTCTGAGGGTATATCTATTTAGCTTATTTACGCCTAAGTGTGTTTCAGCCTGATCTTTTTTTCTGCTGGCTTGCTGCTCTTCACATGCAATACCCTCCCCCACATTCCGCTTCGACCCCCAATCCCCCTTCTTCCTCCTCCTTACTGGGGTCATTTGCGAGTGCCATATGCCATAGCCCAAATACTCCAGATACGCCGTCCCGCCGTTACTTCGGAACAAGGCAATCCCAGGAAGTCCTAAATTTGTATTGGCTTCAGGAAAAATCCACGTTGAGACGCATGGAGCCGTCAGAGCCGTCACCCGGCTCCCGCTGCCCCGGAAGCCGACCCTGGCTGCGGCGCGCCTGCCACTCGCGATCCGCACTGCCGCTACTGCCCACCGGCTCCTATGCGGCGTCTCTACCACTCCGGCCGCCACCGTCACTTCAAGCAATAAAACACAGAGAAATTCGGGAACGAAAAGCCCCTGACATCACGCCCGCCTTCAGCAACTTCACACAGCTACCACATCCAGGTACCGAATTGTTACGCACTTAATCCACCAGAATCGAGCAAGAGCGACAACGAAGGGGGCGATGTGTGCACGCCCGACGGCCGTGCAGCGACTCGGTGAATTTTCTGAGCCGCGACAGGCCCTGCGACACGCTTCTCCGATGATGCGACGGCGTCTGCTGCGACGGTGACACTCTTCTCCGGTGATGCGAGGCGCTTCGGTGATGCGATGGCGACAGTGGCGGCACGCGTTCTCGGCGATGCGACGACAACTGCTGCGGTGGTGACATGCTTCTTCTTCGTGAGTCGCGCTTCCAGCTCCCAGCGACACGCAGTCTCTCAGAAGGCCCAACACAACAGTAGGCACTTCAAATTCCCAGCAAGGGAATTCAGGGGAGCTGGTTGGTGAAGTCTTGTATCCCTGAGACTTCAGCAGGAGGCAAGCTCAATCTTCAAGCCCTTGGAGATTTTCTGCAAGATGATGAAAGTAGTCACAAAGTTCCTTTCTCCTTTCTTTGGCAATCAGGCAACCACTGCAGGCCAAATCCTCCAAACAGCACACATCATAGGGATAGTCTCCTCCTTCAGTTTCTCTGGTTCCTCTCCTCAGCAAAGGTTCTTCTTGTTTCCCAGAAGTGATCTGAAATCTTGGGCTCTGGGTCCCAATATTTATACTAGCAAATCCTTTGTCCTCTGAAGGCAGAGGGTCCTGTACCTAGTCCAAACCAGTTCTGGGTGCATTCTGCCAGTGCACACCTTCTTCCTTTGTCAATGTGGGCCAGGGACATCAGACACACCAAAGGAGGTGGAGCCAGCATTGTGGAAGGCAGGCACAGCCCTATTCAGGCCCAGGTGCTACTCCTCCCACCACTCTATATGCAGATAGGTCTATTCAGCCCTGTGCTGACTCACCCTGTGTCCTGGAGTCCCCCAGCCCCTGTCACTCACAAACCGAGACATACAATACACAAGCTAGCAGAGGCAGGCTGGATGGTTAGGCAAGAAAATACCTGCTTTCTAAAAGTGGTATTTTCAAACACAGAATGTTAAAACCAACTTCACTAAAAGATGTATTTCATCATTCTGAGTTCAGGCATACTAAATTTGTTTTTCTACCATGTTCCCTGGGTCAGTTAGGATTATAAGATGTTATAATCAAACTGCCCATTCAGGCCTATGGGAGTAGGTAGCCTTGCAATAGTGAAAAACGAAATTGGATGTAATTCACTATCAGGACATGCCACACACATCAGGGCATGTCCTACCTCTTACATACAATGCACCCTGCCCGCAGGCCTACCTTAGGGGTGACTAATATGTAGAAAAGGGAAGGTTTAGGGACTGGTAAGTGGGTGCACTTACCAAGTCAACATGGCAGTGCCAGACTGCACACAGGCTCTGCAATGGCAGGCCTGAGACACACTTTACAAGCTGCTCCTGTGGGTGGCGGCACAGCCAGTGCTGCAAGCCCACCAGCAGCATTTGCTTCACAGGCCCTGGGCACAAACAGTGCACTGTACTAGGGTCTGACAGTGAATCAAATAGGCCAAACATGGAGTCACTAATCCATACATCAATTTATCATAGGGAGCACTTGCACTTTGGCACTGATTAGCAGTGGCAAAGAGCCCAAAGCATCTAAACCAGCAAAAATAGGTCAACAACAGTGGAGGCATAGTGAAAAAATGGAAGGGAGACCCACGCCAAGGATGCCAGGTCTAACATGTGTCCCCTCCAGCTGAAATGTGGGGAGAACTATCCTACCTCTAGGGAGTTCTCATCACTAAGGCGGAAGAATCTGGACAGACCATCAGCATTGGCGTGTTCTGTACCACGGCGGTGTTCCACTGTAAAGTCCATCCCCTGTAGGGAAATGGACCACCTCAACAGCTTTGGATTCTCACCCCTCATCTGCATCAACCATCTGAGGGGCCTGTGGTCTGTCTGAACCCGGAAGTGAGTCCCAAACAGGTATGGTCTCAACTTCTTCAGTGCCGAGACCACAACAAATGCCTCACGCTCAATAGCACTCCACCTCTGTTCCTGTGGAAGTAACCTCCTACTGATGAAGGCTACAGGTTGGTCTAGGCCCTCCTCATTTAACTGTGCCAGAACAGCCCCTACACCATGCTCTGAAGCGTCTGTTTGAACAACAAATTCTTTTGAGATGTTGGGCACCTGAAGCACGGGGGCCATACACATGGCAGTCTTCAAGGCGTCAAAAGCTCTCTGACAGGTGTCAGTCCAAATCACTCTCTTGGGCTGCTTCCTGGAAGTCAGCTCTGTCAAGGGTGCAACGATGCTGCCATACCCCTTGACAAATCTCCTGTAATACCCGGTGAGTCCTAGAAAGGCTCTCACCTCCGTCTGGGTCTTGGGGGGTTACCAAGCCAGAATAGTATCAATCTTGGGCTGTAGGGGCGCCACCTGGCCGCTCCCAACCTGGTGTCCCAAGTACACCACGAAATCCTGCCCAATCTGGCACTTACTCGCCTTGATCGTGAGGCCTGCCCTCCGCAGCTCCATCAACACTTCCCAGAGGTGGCGCAGATGTTCTTCCCAACTGGTGCTGAACACTGCGATGTCATCCAGGTAGGCGGCACTGAAATCTTCCAGTCCAACCAACACCTGGTTGACCAACCTCTGAAAGGTGGCAGGGGCATTCTTCATCCCAAAGGGCATAACCCGGAATTGGTAGTGCCCATCTGGTGTGGAGAATGCTGACCTCTCTTTGGCCCCATCAGTCAAGCCGATCTGCCAGTACCCAGACGTTAAGTCAAACGTGCTGAGGTACCGGGCAGCCCCTAACCGATCAATGAGCTCATCAGCTCTGGGGATGGGGTGCGCGTCAGTCCTGGTGACTGAATTGAGTCCTCGGTAGTCCACACAGAACCGGAGTTCGGGCGTGGCACCAGGCGCGGCAGCCTTTGGGACCAAGACCACTGGGCTGGCCCAAGGGCTGTGAGAGGACTCAATCACTCCCAATGCAAACATCTTGGAGACCTCCTTCTTGATGCAAGCTCTCACCCTGTCAGTCACTCTGTAAGCCTTGTGCTTGACAGGAGGACTGTCCCCAGTGTCCACATCATGGACGCACCAATCAGTGACACTAGGAGTCAGGGAAAACAGGTCAGGAAACTGTCCCAACAGTTGGCGACGGTCTTCCTGCTGCTCAGGTGTCAGGGAGTTACAGAGGTTCACACCCTCCACTGACCCATCTTGCTCTGTTGCAGACAGGAGGTCAGGAAGAGGTTCTGTCTCCTCTTCCATTCCATCATCTGTTGCTAGGAGCATGCCCACTTCGGACCTCTCAAAATGGGGCTTTAGGCGGTTGACATGTAGGACCCGCAAAGGGTTCCTGGGAGATTGCAAGTCCACCAGGTAGGTGACCTCACTCTTGCGCTCCACCACCTCAAATGGTCTGGTCCACTTATCCTGGAGCGCGCAAGGCTCCACGGGGGCCATGACCCACACTTTCTGCCCAGGCTGAAACTCGATCAGAGTGGCATTCTGATCATACCACCGTTTCATCTCCTCCTGGCTGGCTTCCACATTCACCTCAGTGAGTTGTCTGAATCGCCCAGTGTGGTTTCTAAAGGCCAGCATGTAGCTAAATACATCCTGGGGAGGTTTACTGGGAGCTTTCTCCTAGCCTTCTTTCACCAGACTCAGAGGTCCTCTTACCGGGTGACCATAGAGCAGTTCAAACGGACTGACCTCTAAGGACTTCTGTGGCACCTCCCGGTAAGCAAAGAGAAGGCATGGCAAGAGGACGTCCCACTTACGCCTCATGGGTTCTTCAAGACCCATATTCATGCCCTTCTGGGTTCAGTTGAATCTCTCAACCAGCCCATTTCCTTGGGGGTGGTAAGGAGTGGTGAACTTATAGGTAACACCGCACTCCTGCCACAGGGACTTCATATACTTGGATATGAAGTTTGTACCACGGTCACTCACCACCTCCTTGGGGAACCCCACACGGGAGAAAATCCCCATCAGTGCACGTCCCACCACGGGGGCCGTTACTGTCCGAAGAGGGATGGCTTCCGGGTACCGGGTGGCATGGTCCACCAAGACCAGGATGAACCTGTTGCCCATGGCTGTCTTGGGGTCCAGTGGCCCCACAATGTCAATACCCACCCGTTCAAAGGGGGTGCTGACCACCGGGAATGGCTGGAGGGGAGCCTTGTGCTTCCTCCCACTTTTTCCACTTGCCTGGCAAGTCTGACATGTCCTGCAATGAGTGTCTGAACTCTTGCGCATCTGGGGCCAATAAAAGTGGGTGACAAGCCTTTCAAAGGTCTTGCCCTGCCCCAGATGTCCTGCTAAAGGCACATCATGAGCCAAACCCAGTAGGAAGGCTCTGAAGCGCTGGGGTACCACCAGCACACAGGCTGACCCAGGCTCAGCAACCTTAGGCTCGCTATACAGGAGACCATTCTCCCAGTAGATCCAATGTGATCCAGACTGATCACCTGCTGCCTGGTTTGTGGCCTGTTGCCGCAAACCCACAAGAGAAGGGCACTTGTTCTGCTCCTCACAGAACTCCTCCCTGGAGGGTCCTCCTTCTTGCTGCCAATGGGTCAGCTCAGGCAGGTCCCCCAGTTCGGCCACTTGCTCCCCTGTAGGTTCCAGAGCATCCCCCTCAGGTTCTGCTTCCTCCTGGACCGTGGGAACTACAGGGGCCGGTTTTCGTGCCCCCTGCCTCTTCTCTTCAAGGCAGGCACCTGGGCCACCCTCTCAGGCTCCAGGTCCTCTTGAACGCCTCTACTGGCTGCCATAGACCGAGTGGTCGCGCACGCCCACTCAGGCAGACCCAACATCTCTAAATGAGACCTTCTCTCCACCTCTGCCCAAGGTGAACTATCTAAATCGTTGCCCAACAGACAGTCTACAGGCATGGCTGGCCTCACAGCTACTTGAAAGGTACCTGAGACCCCCCCCCCACTCAAAGGGAACCTGAGCCACTCTGCAGTGGTTCTCTGAGTTGTCCGCGGCAAGTACTGGGCAGAATGCATGGGGGATCACCTGCTCTTCAGACACCAGCCGACAACTGACAGCTGTCACACTGGCTCTCAGAGCCTCCACCCTTTGGCCATTGATGGTCACCCACTGCCTGTATTTCTTAGTGTTATCAGGCAGTTGGGCCCTGGGGACCATCTCACTGTCTCCTAAAGAGACCAAGGACATTGCTACGGGCCCCCACCCACCTTGGGCACCCATCTCCTCCCCCAGGGCTACACTAGCTACCTGCCGGGGTGGTGCACCAGTGGGTGCTGATTTTCCATACAAGGGGCATCTAGTCTCCCAGGAGCAGTGGCCCACTTGACCACACTTAAAGCAAGTCTTGGGCCCCCTGTGAACAGGCTTATCTGTCGGGCCCCTGGCTTCTTTTCAGGGGGAGTCTGGGAATCCTTCCCTTGGTTGCCTTGGGGATTACTTTGGGGCCCTTTCTGGAACTCCCTCTGTTTACCCTTATCACCCCCACTCCTCTGCTGGGGACCCTGCCCACCCTTGGCAGAGTCTCCCACGTGAGCCTTGTGGACCCGGGTGCTCACCCAGCGGTCCGCCTCCTCAGCAAGCTTCCTAGGGTTAGTCAGCCTACTATCAATAAGGTGCTGGCATAGCTCTGGAAAACAATTTCCTGACAAGTGCTCCCATGCAATCAAATCAAAGAGCGCTTCAAAATCATTCACTTTGCTACCCTTCACCCAACCATCCAATGCTCTGCAAAAAAAGTCACATATTCTACCCAGGTACTGCCCTCCAACTTTTTGCAATTCCTGAACCTCTGCCTATACAGTTCAGGAGTCAACCCATACCTGGACATCAATGCTTCTTTCATATGACCATAAGAATTGTGGACTTCAGAGGGCAAGTCTAAAAAGGTATCCCGCCCCTCACTAAGGAACAGCCCCCACAACCCCTCTCCCCAATCCTTCTCAGGGACCCGGTGTGAGGTCATAGCTACCTCATAGGTTTTAAACCATTGCCCAGTGTCATCATTTTTATAAAACTCTTTCACCACATCTTTAGGTATATACACTTGTGCTTCAACAGGCATGGACGGTGTGCTGCCACCAGAGGGAGTAATCTCTAAGCTCCTAGCTTTCAACTCCAACTCCCTCCAACTTCTCTCATGCTCCATTTGCATCCTCTTTTCCTCTAGGGACAATTTCTTAATTTCCAATTCTAACTGCCCACCCATCTTAAGCTTGGTCAGCTCCATTTCATGCACCCTACTCCTCTCCCTGTCCTCCAGCTCTCCTGGTGACAGGCCCTTGGAAGAAACACTGCTACCTGCTGGGGAAGGTGCTTTCCTCCCCCCTCGACCCAATAGCCCATCTAGCTGCCCTCCTGCATCCTCAGCCCCCTCCTCATGCTCTTCCACATGCTCAGGGGTACTTCTTGCTTCCACCCAGGCCTTCAGCGCCTTGTGGAACTCATCCTTCTTGGAGGGACCGGTCATAGCAACTTTAAATTTCCTGCAGAAGTGTTTCAGCTGTTTTACAGTGTAACTTTCCAGTTTTCTTCTTCAAAATCTAAATCCACAGATGCGATGGATGTTGTTTTGCTCATGGTGACTAAACTTGGCAGTTCTTGGCAAAAATAGAAATCCCAGGAAAAACAATCTACCAGAAATGTGTGTGGTTGCGTTTGGTCTGCACTCACTAGTAGTGTACACCAATTACTGTATATGAGTCACAAATGCAAGTCCAGAATCCCACCGCTGCCACCAATGTTAGAACTGGGGGTCTCTAGTTGGCAGAGGTAGGTACCTTTGTCCAAATAGGGACCCTTGCTTCTAGTCAGGGTAAGGGGGATACACTACTAAAATAACCCCTGCGCACCCCCTTGGTAGCTTGGCACGAGCAGGCAGGCTTATCTCAGAGGCAGTGTGTAAAGCATTTGTGAACACATACAGTAACCCAGTGACAACACTACAGATAGACACCACACAGGTTGTAGTATAAAAAGAAGTATTTTTATATAGACTTAACACAAGACCCAAAATGACAAACATCCACAATACACTATGAAAAATATGACTGTCAATGGTAGAAAATAGTTCAGTTCAATAAAGGTGATAAATGCGACACTCTACGTTCAATGTACCTTTCGATGCGTAACGCAATACAAACAAAAGAGTTGCAGGGAAGGTGATGCGTCGGTTCCTTACACGCAAGAACGGTGATGCGTCGGTTCCTTGCTCCGGGGGAGGTGATGCGTCGGTTCCCTACTGCTGCGTAGGGGATGGTGATGCGTCGGTTCCTTACCGGAGAGGAGGTGATGCGTCAGTTCTTCACCGCGAGGGGAGGTGATGCATCGGTTTCTTACTACGCTTCTGTGGCGATGCGACCAGCAGCGCCTCGATGCGATGATGACCCGGTGCAATGAAACGAAATGGCGTCATCTTCTCGATGCGACAATGAAGGGGGCGATGCGTGCACGCCCGACGGCCGTGCGGCGACTTGGTGAATCTTCTGAGCCACGACAGGCCCTGCGACACGCTTCTCCGATGATGCGACGGCATCTGCTGCGACGGCGACACTCTTCTCCGGTGATGCGAGGCGCTTCAGTGATGCGATGGCGACAGCGGCGGCATGCTTTCTCGGCGATGCGACGACAACTGCTGCGGCGGTGACACGCTTCTTCTTCGTGAGTCGCGCTTCCAGCGACACGCAGTCTCTCAGAAGGCCCAACACAACAGTAGGCACTTCAAATTCCCAGCAAGGGAATTCAGGGGAGCTGGTTGGTGAAGTCTTGTATCCCTGAGACTTCAGCAGGAGGCAAGCTCAATCTTCAAGCCCTTGGAGATTTTCTGCAAGATGATGAAAGTAGTCACAAAGTTCCTTTCTCCTTTCTTTGTCAATCAGGCAACCACTGCAGGCCAATCCCTCAAACAGCACACAGCATAGGGATAGTCTCCTCCTTCAGTTTCTCTGGTTCCTCTCCTCAGCAAAGGTTCTTCTTGTTTCCCAGAAGTGATCTGAAATCTTGGGGTCTGAGTCCCAATATTTATTCTAGCAAATCCTTTGTCCTCTGAAGGCAGAGGGTCCTGTACCTAGTCCAAACCAGTTCTGGGTGCATTCTGCCAGTGCACACCTTCTTCCTTTGTCAATGTGGGCCAGGAACATCAGACATACCACAGGAGGTGGAGCCAGCATTGTGGAAGGCAGGCACAGCCCTATTCAGGCCCAGGTGCCACTCCTCCCACCACTCTACATGCAGATAGGTCTATTCAGCCCTGTGCTGACTCACCCTGTCTCCTGGAGTCCCCCAGCCCCTGTCACTCGCAAACCCAGACATACACTACACAAGCTAGCAGAGGCAGGCAGGATGGTTAGGCAAGAAAATACCTACTTTCTAAAAGTGGTATTTTCAAACACAGAATGTTAAAACCAACTTCACTAAAAGATGTATTTTATCATTCTGAGTTCAGGCATACTAAATTCGTTTTTCTACCATGTTCCCTGGGTCAGTTAGGATTATAAGGTGTTATAATCAAACTGCCCATTCTGGCCTATGGGAGTAGGTAGCCTTGCAATAGTGAAAAACGAAATTGGCTGTAATTCACTATCAGGACATGCCACACACATCAGGGCATGTCCTACCTCTTACATACAATGCACCCTGCCCGCAGGCCTACCTTAGGGGTGACTAATATGTAGAAAAGGAAAGGTTTAGGGACTGGTAAGTGGGTGCACTTACCAAGTCAACATGGCTCTGCAATGGCTCTGCAACGGCAGGCCTGAGACACACTTTACAAGCTGCTCCTGTGGGTGGCACAACCAGTGCTGCAAGCCCACCAGCAGCATTTGCTTCACAGGCCCTGGGCACAAACAGTGCACTGTACTAGGGTCTGACAGTGAATCAAATAGGCCAAACATGGAGTCACTAATCCATACATCAATTTATCATAGGGAGCACTTGCACTTTGGCACTGATTAGCAGTGGCAAAGTGCCCAAAGCATCTAAACCAGAAAAAACAGGTCAACAACAGTGGAGGCATAGGGAAAAAATGGAAGGGAGACCCACGCCAAGGATGCCAGGTCTAACAGCAGTTGAGAAGCTGGGGCATTAAAGTGTCACTTTTCAGGAACAGCCCTATCCCCCCATACTGCTGAAGCAAGATGAGCAGCTTAATAAGAAGCAATCTGCCTCCTCAATTCTTAAGAGGCACAATAGGAAGGGCTCCCTCATGTGGGCAGCAAGGGGCTAACCATCAAATTCAAATCTGATCCAGCTGTCAACACCATACTTGAAACAGTCCAACACATGGTGGCGCTGCTCATCTAATTTAGAGATGAGCAGAACAGCAGTAGTTTAGGAATACAATATACATTAAAATTGCTAATACCTGCCTCCCCAGCCACTCCTTTAGTTTTGGGGACCTGGAATAATCTGAACTGTTGCATTTACATGCAAGAGAGATGGTTAGTAGTTGTTTTGGCAGCAATGACAAGGGCGATGGGTGGTGCAAGCTGCAGTGGCCTCCTGGTCAGAGCCCTGGCACTTAATATTTTGCAAATTAAGCACTGGCTGAGATGCAGAGAACAATTGTACGGTAGGGTGAGTCAGCCAATCGGAGCGGACTCCCCTTGGCACTGTCAGCGGTGCGAAGGGTGGATTGCTGCTTAGTGAAGCCTAGCAACTGTACCCGATCAAATGTTTGCAGACAAGTATGAACCTTCACGGAGACAGGATGATCCGATCGTCCAAAAATACATGCCTTGTAAAATCCAGGATTAGCAGAACTTTGCGATAAATAAGGTCCCATCCATAAAACCCCCTGTTAATCACTAAGTTGAGGGATGATTGAAGAGACTTCATAGAGAGGAATGGTCATCAAAAAAAAGCAGGGATGAATATTTCTGAGCAAAGCTCCTATGTGCTTCAAAGAGCAGTGATCCCAGAATGTTTTTAGAGGATAATTAATGATTTAGAAAATGGCAGCGGGCTTGGGTGCATTATCTTAAAGCTCACTTTTCAGTAGATCCAGGAAGTGGGGTAGCTTTGGAAGCCACGACGTCGGAAAATCCTATGGGATGTTATGCCCCCTACAATCTTGAGGTGTTGAACTATTCTACTGGCGCAATCATTAGAGTGATAGAGGGGTCCTGTTTGAACTGTGTGCCAGGCCCTAATGGTATTCCACAAGCCATGCTAAAACATAGTATATCAGTTTGGTCAAGGTACCTTGCGACAATGTTTAATAAGATCCTGCAATCAGGGATCATGCCAGAGAACTGGTGAGGCTCTATAATACAACCCATCTTTAACGGTTGCAAAGCATCTTCACCAAACAGCTATCGCCTCATAGGTTTGCTTGATGTTGAAATAGATATTTCTCTTTTTTACTGTTGAACAATCTCTCCAACTTGGCAAAAAAATCAGTAAGAATCCCTTTGAATCAAACAGGGTTCATGGAAAAACAAGGCACCCTCACAAACTTAATGGCTGTTAGGCAATTAATGGAGAGAGCATGCAATTACAGCTCATGTGATTCATTGACTTCAAGGTGGCCTTTGACCGTGTACCGCGTGGAAAGCTGTGGGCAAAATTAGAAAGCTGGGGCATCCCATAAAACTTAAGCCCATCACAATGCTATATACCAAGACATGGATAATGATTAAAGTAGGGGATGGAAGGCATCTGTCAAGGGAAGTGCAAACATTAATGGGCTGAAACAGTGGTATGTGCTAGCACCACTCATGTTCAATTTGTACATCTCTGACCGCTCAACTGACCTTGACAAAGTGACCTCACATGCCCCCAGCTTGGTAGGCCGATGCATATCACACTTCTTTAAGCAGATGACCTACTGCTGATAAGCAAAACATGAGTGGGTCTGCAAAGATTAATTAACAAGCTCACAGAATACACAGCAGGCAACTTCCTTGAAATTAACCTCAACAAGACCAGGGTGATCTCTCTCTGAGAGCGTATCACCAAACAGGGCAAGTGGTTGCTTAATGGAATGCCTATAGAAGTAGCCTCCAATAAGTATGTGGGATCACGCTGGATTCACAGGCTTCCTTTGCCCCCAGAAGGAAATGATCAACGGAAAAGTCGCGGTCCTGAACTTTGCACTTAGAGCCCTTTTCAAAGATTATGGAGCCACTCTTTGTATCTACTTTTAGCAGTGGTTACATTGAAATTCTAACCAACAATATCTTATGGTAGTGAACTGGTGCTCGGGCTGGATGACAAGACTCCTGGAGAACCTCCTAATATACAAAGATATATTCGACCTGCCGAGATCGCCAGCACAAATAAGGCTTGAACTCGCTTTGGCAAAACAAACCCTGGTTAGGAGGGATGCTTTTTTAAAATCCTGCCATAAGATTCAGACTGCGACAAATGAAACTTTGGATCAATGTGTTTTGGACGAAAATAAATATGTAGACAGGAAAGGCACATTTTAATAAATACCTACAGGAATCCATTGAAAACTTAGGCCTTAGGGAGCTATGGCTGTTGCCAACAAGCCAAGCTGTGTTAAAAAAAGCAGTGAACAAATGCATTCAGAAGCTAAGTGGGTTAGAGGACTAAAGAAAACTTGCAAAACGGGCCCACGGGTAGTTGGTGCTAAATTCTTACACAGACATGCTGGAGCAAACGCACTTACAAATCTATACAAATCAAAAGAAAATGTATGGCACTGCAACTAGGGTCATTCCCAACCTTGGATCATACATCAAAGGGGTTGTAAATTGGCAATCCTGTGAACAAAACATGCCGGCTATGCAAACTTGCTGATGAAACTATGATGCACATACTTTGCATCTGTCCGTACTTATCGACTTATCAGAGGGCACTCTATTGTAAAGAACTATTCGCCCTGGGAGGTCGAAGCTTCAGGCAAGCGCTCATCAAGTTGTTTAATCCATGGAACCTCATGCTGAAGATTCAAATAGTTGAATTCTTCAACCACTTTAACATGGAGATTGCAGATGTCATCGCACAGGTTCACAGGGCGGGGTTGTTAGGAGAGTTTTTATAAGACCATATCTAATGAATTTTGCACTTTCCTTGAATGCGTCAGTTGCTTTGGCTTAGTTACCCCTAGCTTCCTTAATTGGGTTATTACAGCTGCCCTTTTTTGATCTGTGTTCTGTTTTTATGCTCCGTGTCTCATCACTGCTTTTTAATGTGGTTTCCCCCATACGACAGCCTTTATCTTTCTGACAGTCCTCTTTTACTGGTGCTGGATGGCTGCTTGTCACTGTTTATGCTTTCTGCTCCAACACCTTGTTTAATCTGGTTTCGCTTATTTGACAGGCTTCATTTTTATGACAATCCTTTGTTGCTGGTGCTGGATGGCTGTTTGCCATTTTAGATTGCAATAGTTTAGCCCCCATGTAATACCCTATTTATGTTTAAATCAGGTACTACCCTACATAGACATTTCATGGACGAGCTATGCTCTGAAACTGCAAAATGCTATTTATATTTATTGCTTTTTGACAGCAACTCAGGCCCGGTACGTTGTACCTTGAATGTCTTAAACTAGCTATTTTTCTTCATGGTCTTTACTCGGATTGTGCTTCAATCTTGCAAAAATGTTATATATGTTGACCCTCCTGACTGCTTTTTTATGGTTCTCGTAAGACTGTGCTCGAACCTTTGTATTGGCATTTTCCTTAAAAATGTGGAATGCGTGTGTACCGTCTTGAATGGAACGAGTTGCTAGAGGATTGCCTTTTTAGCTGGGTTATTGTCATCTTCTATCCTGGCCCATTTAGGCCTTTCTCTATTACTGTGACATTTTGCTGCTTAAAATATGTGGGATATCAGTTTATCATCTTGGAAGGGGCAGGTTGCTAGAGGATTGCCTTAGTTGGGTTATTGCCGTCCTCTATTCCGACCTTTTAGTACTTTGTGCTCTTGGTATGACGCTTTGTTGTTCTTACTATGTTTTTATAATGCCAGGAAGGTCTACGTGGGGAAGTGGAATTTTTACTTCACAAAATTATGTTTTTAAAGATTTTATGGATCAATGCAATATGATGCAATGTAAATTGTGTGAGTAATGGTGCTGTCTTTTTTTCCTTATTTCTTGCAATTGTTCCTTATGATATTAATTAACTAATATATTGACTGACTTTTTAAAATGAAACCAAAGGAAGTGAAACAAGTTTATATACGGTGTCTAGCTGTTGGCCAAATGTAGGATTTCCATCAATCAGAAGTCAGCATTCACTGAAAATTAAATATCGTGGGCAAACGATGTGAGCACATGGGACTCTGTGGATTACACTCCTTCTCTAAAATCTGCTGATGATGATTTAAGGCCTGATTCTCAAAGGTAAATTTACACTTTATAGTAAGTCCACTAATTTTCGCTGCCGGGGCCGCTGCAGGTAAGAGCGGTGGGGCGGTAGGGCCGGGTGGCGGGGGATTTCGAGAGACGACCACGAGGGAAAATGTATTATTTATTTCATTTCCCCTCGTTGTCGTCACTCAAAATCCCCCTCCACCCGGCCGCACCGCTCTTACCTGCAGCGGCCGCGGCTGAGTTTTCAGTATTCACAAACTAAGTGCAGAGTTTTACGACTCTGCACTCCCTATACTTAAGTATAGGCAGTGCAGAGTTGTAAAACTTCTAACATAGTTTGTGAATTGCAATTTGTAGTACGTTTTTTAGTACAGTGGTGAGTTTGAGAAAGAGGCCCCTTGTCTACTGACCATGCTGAAACATAAGATACCATATGCCTCGAATTTTCTAGGAACTCAGATTACAGACCACAATAGACTCACTATGCTATACAACCCCTGCAACAGCTATGAAAACCACTACAGAGGTGCCTGTTTTTGAGAGTCTTATTAGACTGGTGTTAAGCATACATAGAAACATTTATTGAGCTATAATTTCGTGCTTCTATTTGAACACTTTCAACACTGTGATGTGGATTGAAAGTTGGAGATGAGTCCTGGAAGAAGAATTCGTTGGAATTTTTGTTCTATTATTGGAATCATACTTTGTCCTCCTTATCAACCTTGTCACCATATCAACTGTACATTGCACCTGTTGTGCAAGTCCGTTGGCCATATGGAGAGGGGATGGACAGGTCCTGGACCCAACCCACTGCAGGGGCCCTTGCACATCCTAGGAGGTAATAGTGACAAGCTCTTTTATTCTCATTTGTGGTTGGCTCGCAAAATAACCATTTGCTTTTTTTATGTTTATTATTGTCTTTTTTTAGATTTTGAGAGACTGGTTAGGTCAAAGTTTCTGGTGAAAAGACTTTTATTATTGCTAATAACATTGTTGGCATTTAGAAAATCTGTACAAATTTTATGCCAAAACGAGTTCATCTGGTTTAGGTTTGGCGTGGCAAGATCTACTCCGATCCATCCAGGACAAGGGGCAGTGGGGGAAGGGTGTAGCAATTAACTGCATTTTCTATTTTAACTTTCATAGGAATTGTTTATCATCATACGAAAAAAAAATCAAATGCTGAACGGAATTATATCAAATTCAGCGAGAAACTAGAACTTTACTTGAGGTGTGCATTTGCTTGCTTTGCTGTAAATCAGTTAAGTAGTTGTTGAGGAATTAGAATTAAATAAGTGTTCGAAGGTTTTTGAAGAGTTAAAACTAAACTGTTAGTTCAAAAGCTGTCCTCGAATTCATGTTAAAGGACAATTCAGGGACCCACATTTTAAAAATAAAGGTCACTCACTGGACATGGGAGAATTTTGCTTTTCAGGTCCCCAAAACAAAAGCTGGGTCCATGAAACCAAAAGGCTCTGACTGGCTGCCATTGCAAGATGCAGGTCTCAGTGTCCACGGTGTGTAAAACAAAATGAACAGAGCAATAAGGGGGAAGGGAAAGCATCTCCTGATCTCTTGTATTAGGATAGTAGCCAAAAGTGGTTCTTCTGGGCTCAAATTAAAAACAACAAAATACAATGATGAAGTTGCTGTGTTTATCAAACCCGAGCCCGGATTTTTGGACCTAAAAGTCTATATTAAGGTTCATGAAACTGAATCATAGTTTGCAGACCCCCGCAAAAAATAGGGGAAAAATAATACTGTTAACGCAAATAATAATAAGAAGTAAATGGATATTAATATTAATAAAAGCGTTTTAAAAAATATAATAAAGCCTATAGTGGGGAAAAAAAAAATTCCCGTGGGGGTTGGTGGCAATGCCTTGCCTTTGTCCACGCCCTGCAGCCAACCTCTTCTGCACGGAGCTAAAAGATGTGTACAGCTCTGGTTTGATGCCACAGTAGGTTTGGCATAGGTCCCGGCCTGTGGTTAGCTCCTGTGGTCAACTCCTGCAGTGCTAGGCCAAAGGTTAGCTCCTGTGGCCAACTCCTGCAGTGCTAGGCCAAAGACCATGAGCAGGGGGTTGGCCACATCTGGTAGGTTGGGTGCAGGGTCTTGCCAAAGCCTTTAAGGTATGTTTAAAAATCCTCTGAAATTCACTTAAAATACCACAGCTAGAATACAGTTATGGCTATGTATGAACATTGAAAAACTTGTGAAATATGCCAGTTATGATTATCTTTGTAAACCATAACTCGCACAACAGCTATGCAAACCTTAACTTGTACTCATGTAATGCTTATGACATTGCAATATTTATACGAATAAATAACACCCAAACGCACACTTTTAAATGATTACACATAATTGAACCAATAAATTAAACTTCATTCCCAGTCATCTCATTGATACTATTAATGGTAATGGGATAAATGATCTGACCAGTTAAATAATTTATAACATTGCTATTTGCATCTGTCATATCATGGGTGAGGTCAGGAGCATTGCATTTGGTGTGAAAGTATAATATTTATTTTCTATTCTGCTTATGAAATTTCATAACATGACATTTAAAACATGATATTCTGATAGTATACTATTACCTCAATGAAACGTACTATACGTTTCTGGTTCTTTCATTTACATCTACAGATGCTATATATGATATATATGTTTTGCTCTTTTTGGCCTTTTCTTTGAAATTGATTATATAATTTCAGCTTGGTCTTTCAACATTTTATATACGGCACATAAGTGCCATTATTGAGCTTCAACAATTAGCAGGCCATCAAAAGGAAAAGCAACAGAAATATGACATCTGTCAGAAATACGTGGAAATGGCCCAGGATCCCAATTGTAATAACTAGGGTCATTCACCAATTGTGTTGCCATTGGTATCCTGGAACTCTCATACTGAAGAGCCCTTACGTGGAACCCAAGTACTATTTTAAGTACCATTAAACTCTCCGAGTAGCCAGCTGAGCAGTCAAGGGCTTACTCAGGGGAGGCACTGTGGGCTAGAGACTGAGAAACCAACAAATAGCATTAAAAATTACTGTACAGTCAGTGTTTCTTATAAAAATTAAAACTACTTTTTTACACACACTACTAAATTCTTCACATAAATGTATAAATATATAATGGCTGGCAGGTTGAAAGGACTATGGTGACACTAAAACTGCTCCAACCAACAGGGGGGTTCACACTATAAAATGGTGTCACAGATCAGGTAAACCCAGAAATGTATGTTGTATCCCCTGCTGTAGAGGCACCTCTTACACTGTGCACACCAGCAAGCTCTGATCCCTGAAAACATAATGCTCCCCATGTACATAACATAGTGGGTGCAGTAAATAACAGCCAGGCCTACTGACTTGTTCAGGGTTTCACCACAACAATTAAAAACAAAATTATAAGGTGCAATCAATATTAGGCATTTCAGGATTGTTCTACCTTACAATGACATTCGTAATATGTGCAATGATTTACTATTAATACTGATATTGTCAAACATATTTCAATGTTTGTTATTATACAGTGTAAAAGTCGGTCTTCCATCTTTACATGAGCTGTAAAATTATCCACAGGACAAAGAAAGAAACCCCAGAAGCATGAAACAAATTCTCAGCTACAGGAGAGTTAATTGTAGCCTTGAAGTCTGCCCAAGTCACTCTTCCGCGCTCCTGGAAGTCGTAGAGTAACCACATTTGCTGAATGGCTTAGTTCCTTGTAGCGGGGCCTACTCCTAATCAACCATGATGGAAACTCTCCTTGTGGTACTACTGTGCTCCTATACGAACCAGCAGGCATTTATTTTATGCACATTTGAAGCCAGCTGCTGTGGCTTAAAGGATGATCCAAGGCATAGCTGACTCTAAAGCCTGGAGTGATCTTTTTGATACAGCTACAGACTGTTGTAAATATCGATTTTTTTGTAAACAAAAAAAGTACCCGCTGTCATGTTTTATTTTTTAAACTGGGACACCCATTTAATTTTTGGAGAGCCATGCTGGAGGCAAAATCCACACAGCCAAGATGGCTTCACACCCTTCCCCACCTGGCACATTTCTCTGCCAGAGAGTAAGCCAGAGTATTGTTTCCTCCCACCTGTCATGTTGCAAGGGTGAGAAACAGACTGCATTGTGCTATACTTTTCCACAAAAACACAGCAGAGGTAGCAGGTAACGCACACTGCTTTCCGTCCTGTGTACAGTGGAAGAGAAGAAACCAGTCCTCGGTTGCTTGTATTCAGGTTCAGGGAGGAACGGCCTGGCAGTTTGGACTGGGCTGTTCCCATTAGAGCAGGGTCAAGAATGCATTGCACATGGCTGGGTCCAAACTGAGGTGGAATGGTGTGCAAAATAACGATGGACTAGGATGAGGCCATAGTAATTACCAATTGCTGAGATGAATTCAAGCATTCCATTCATCACCTTTTTTAAATTGTATTTATTTATTTATTCATTTGTAGAGCGCTTGGTTACACCAACGGTGTGTCCCCACGCTGAGACATCGGATCTGAGGAGGTGTACTCTCATCTGCTTACCTACCAGGAAGTATAGACTACCTGTTGTAGCCGTTATTCAGTTTTGGCGAACAACCAAGTCTTTAGTTGTTTGTGGAATCTGCTTTCACATGGCTCTGTTTTTAGGGCCATCGGTAGGGTGTTCCATGTCTTTGCTGCAAGGTATCTGAAGGAGCGAGCCCCCATTCTTGCTCTATATATTCTTGGTACCGTCACCAGAGCTTTCCCCATGGATCTTAGACTCCGTCCTGGGATGTATTGGGTTAGCAGTGGTTGAAGGTATCTTGGGCCGTTCTTTGTGAGAATGCGATGGCAGTGGCACATTGCCTTAAACATAACTCTCTTTTCCACTGGCAGCCAGTGTAGTCCTATCAGTGCTTTCTTCGTGTTAGCTCTTCTCGGTAGACTAAGTACCAATCGAGCCGCCACGTTTTGCACCCTCTGTAGTTTGGACAGTCCTTTTTTTGTGGCGCCAAGGTATAGCACATTCCCATAATCCAATTGGGATGTTATTACCGCATGTATTATTGTTTTCCTGGCCATAGATGGTAGAAGATCAAGGATCTTCCTCAGGATTTTAAAGGCCCCATAGCATTTACCCGCTACTTTCCGAATCTGGCTGTCGAATGTCAACTCGGCATCAAACCATATTCCAAGGTTTTTTACTTCTGCTTTTGGGGTGGGTAGTTGGCCTAGTGACTCAGGCCACCACGCAGATGACCATATGGTTGGTGCCTTGCCCACAATCATTACCTCCATTTTACTCCCATTTAGTTTGAGGCAGTGGTTTGACATCCAGTCTGCCACCTCTTCTAAACATTTGGAGAAGCGGATTGCAGCCTGATCCTCGTTTTGAGACAGCAGCACAATTAGCTGCGTGTCATCCGCGTAGGACACGATCGACACATTATGTTGCTCCACTTGTTCAGCCAGCGGTCCCACATAAAGATTGAATAGAGTGGGACTCAAAATTGAACCCTGTGGGACCCCCTAGGACAAGGGAATGCTCTCCGATAGGTGTGTCTGTTGTGACACTTGAAAGCTCCGTCCGGAAAGAAACGATGTCAACCATCTTAGAGTGCTTCGCCTGATGCCACAAGCTTCGAGTCTTTGGAGGAGTAGTTTGTGTGATATGGTGTCAAATGCCGCACTGAGATCCAACAGGATCAGTGCAGCCGTTTGTCCTTCGTCTGCATGTTTTCTCAATGCTTCAGTGGCCAGGAGTAGTGCCGACTCCGTTGAGTGGGCCATTCTGAAACCTGATTGGGAGGGGTGTAATAGGTCATTCATATTGATGTGGTCTACCAGTTGTTTATTGGTTATGTACTTCAAAAATTATTTTCCATCGGGCTGTGCCACACCTAAGTGTAACTCGACACTTTTGGTTACTCATCTTTTCCAAGTGTAGATTTGTCCCTAGGTATAGACTTGCATGTCTCCACACCTTCAAATCGGTATAGGCATCTCTTACAATAGGATTTACCAGTGTAAGCTTAGTACTAGTAACTTTACACATGTAATGGGAGATCACTACCGTCGTGGTGGAGATCTACACATGGGAAACTACAGTGATAAATATTAAAGTTTATTATCAAAATAATACATATTATTAAATGTAAATTAATTTAAAACATTTAATGTTACCCTAGAAGTAATTAAAAAAGACATTGCAGCACATTAACTAATTGATTTAAATGGGAATTAAGTAATCAATGTATATTAAAATATTTTAAATATATTAATATCGTTTATAAATAATAAGGTTTAAACAATCATTATTTTCAAATTAAAATTGTATAAAACTTCGAAATAATGTACTTTTTTTAACATTAGCTTGTCTGGGGTGTTTTTTTGTATTTCCCTGTCTTCATTGTTTTCTGTGGAAATGTATTGCAGTGCCTGTGACTATGTATGGTACTTGACTTACTCCAAGGGTGGGCTGGAGCATATTTACACCTGCATTAATTCTGTTTAGGGCTGTGGTAAATATATAGAAGGGTATTTTGTGAATAGCAGTGGTATTACTCTTTTGTGGATTGGCGTTCATATTAGCATGTCCTTACATAAGCCCCTCCTTAAGTTTCCCAAAGCCCCTTTCATTTAGGAGTAAGTTTTCCCGATTTTGCCGCCAATCCCACTTGTCCCTCTCACATTTACTACTGAAACATATACTTACCTGTGCACAGATCTCCACCACTGTGGTGAACTTCACACGTAAGGGGTGAGGTCTCTGCCCATAGGTTTGTGAATAGCATTTTCTACTACATGAGTATTACTTCTGTAGTGCTACCTTCCATACTATAAAATGCATTTTGTGATTAGGCCCCTATATAATGTAGGCAGTGCTGGATGAAGGCTAACTTCCCTTATTAATCTGCATCGAATTGACCCGGAACACAAAGTGCAAGCTATAAAGATGCAGTTAACCAGATTTCAATTCCAAAATAAAATTGGAGAAGGTTAAGGTCCAGGGAAAATTTCAGTCCCTACATCTTTGAGATCTAGCATGATCTCTTCTCTAGACTGCTCACTTGTTATTAGAGCTCCTCTCTTCTTCACGCTTGTATAGATTTATTGTGAACTTTAAACACAGAATTTATAGGTGTTGACCTACCTTCCAGGAGCATTGCACAAAAAAAGATTAATTTATTACTTGAGCATGTTCGACAGCTCAGTGGCCATAGATTTTGCAGAATCTGAATTACATTTGGCACAAACAGATTGTCTTGAAACACAGCCCGTGGGTAAGGCTGAGTCACATTAATAGCGATTCTTTGATTTATAACTGGCCTTCTGAGCTTGCATTCTGCTAACAGGGTTTGAGCTCTGCCTTAAAACATTCAGTATACTGTCTGCAGAAGGTTCTGACCTCACCCTTGTGATTACTTACATTATTTCTCTGCAAGACCTGTAGTGCTTTGTTGACATTGTTCAGAGCATGAACTCTGGTGGAACCCTTTTCTTTCCCCTGTAAGAAAAAGAAAATAACTTTTATTAGCTATAATAAACAAAGCCATACGTATACCTTTCCATCTGTTTCAAACAAGATGTAATGTGTAAACACAACCATAAGCATGTCTTCCCATCTGTATCAAACAATATGTAGGACCTTTTCATACTGCATGAATGCAAAGAAGGTGAATAAAAACGATGATGATTATATGGGTAGAAATACATTTAGAGAATTATTCATGGACCACAAAAAGCACATCAACAAAAAAGAGAGAGAGACAGAGAGACAGAGAGAGAGAGAGAGAGAGAACATATTAGTGCATGGAAAAATGCACTTCTGAAAAAAAAAAACACGTGGGACTTGATTGCAAAGTCATATTTCGCTGTAAACCTACATTTATGACTGAAGATTATTCCTTTTATGCCTATCAGGAATCTACAAAAGGATACCTTACCTGCTAAAATGTTTTGATTACAGTGTAATATTTAATAATAATTCTTTCTTTATTCGGATGACAACACATCCATAAAAAGATACAATAAAACAGTCATAAAAATCAATACAAACAGGTAAAAGTACACAACGGGTTAAGACAAAGCAAGATACTAAGAACCCCACAAATCTATGGATATGTACCCCATCCCGCCAATATTAACCTTATAAATACAAAGCAATAGGGTTCAATCAATTCTTAATAACCTAAATCTGTAAGCTGCCAGCAAAAAACTAACACAACAAGGAGGGTATGGGGGTTTGGTAGCAACTGTAAATGCAAAAGTGCCACTTTTGCCTGTCTAAACTTCAAGGTCTTAAGTAAGGGCCGGAGGAATCGTTTTCTTGGCACTGAGAATAAATTACACAGTAAAACAAAATGGAGCGTGTCCTGTGGAGATCTAAGATCGCAGCCACAGGGGCCTCTTTGGGATGAGGTAAAAAATCCAGCTGGTGAGGCTAAAAGATGGTGGAGTTGGTTAAATCTAAAGCGCAAAATTAAAAATCTATCATGGGCGCTAGAAAGTGCACTAAGGTATGGTTCCATACATGGCGCAGACTTTAACATTACATAAGCCCTCGCTGAGGGTTTACTAAGCTCAGTATTTTCATGCTGGGCAGTGACAAATTTATAGTATACCTCTTTTGTGCTGTTCAAATTCCCAGGGCATAAAGTGTCATATGCAAAAAAAAAAGTTCTGGCCTTCCGATGGCCTGTGCAGTTTCCTTACTATAACTTATCCAGTGTAATATTTGTACAACACTACAATTCACATTTTACAAAGTGGGCAGATTCAGGGATGAGGATCCATAGGCAATAAAGTTGGGCAGCTGTGCAGGGATGGAGAGATGAGGTATTGGCTGAAAGAATGTTACATATGGAAGAGGAGAATTAGAGAAAAGTGTCAACAAAAACATTTAAGGACAAGGGGGTGGGTGGTCTAGGAAAATGGAGGCATTGGGAGGCCCTAGTAAGTGAGTAATAGGGAGGCACATTAGAAGGGGGACACAGGGACAACCAGGCATTGCAGTAGGGAGACATTGCAACTGAAAGGCAATAGATCATGGTAAATAGTGAAAAAGAAACACTACACCATGGACTCCTCTTCACACTCACAGGGATTTGGAGACAGTCTGCAAGACTGAACAACCCTTCAGTTCCCTCTCTATGGATCCCCCAAAATTACAAACATCATTGAAGACAATTACATGTGCTGTGCGGAGGTCTAAAATGTGATGTCAATGATGTAATTTGAGATGTCATGAGTGATGTCATAGAAAATGTCATGAGTGATGTCATGTGAGGTCATAAGTAGTGCATGGCAGTGGTGCAAGTGCTGCTAACTATAACTGGTGAATTTCTGTGTTTTCTTTAGTCCAAAAAGCTAATGTTGTCATCGACATATTCACCTAACCAGCTATCTTCCTCCCCACAGAGATCCGGTCCGGTCCTGGGGGTGGACTCCCTGGGGCCTCTGCTGGCTCGGTGAGGAGGGCCATGCGTTCCATCTCCCCATACATAATATGTGTGGCCCCAAGGGTGGGTTCCTCAGGGCTTCTGATGGATCAGGAAGGGAGGCCCCAGGGTGGGCTCCCTGGGGCCTCTGGAGGCTCGGGGAGGAGGGCCATGCAGCCCCCTCCCCATTATGAATATAGCCCTGGGGTGGGCTCCCCGTGGCTTTTAGTGCATAAATGCGGCCTGGCCGCCATTTTTATTTTTCAATCCCTCGAGTGTGTCATGGGATCCCAGCATTTTATGCCATTTTTTTTTCCTGGCCCCAGAGGTTCCCTCTGGGTCCCCCACCATAGGGCCTATGGGGTCAGAGTATCCCTACACTGCCCAATATATCTTTATTTCTTTATCACTTCAGAACAGGAGACTAAGTGCGAGAGTCATGTAATGGCTGCGAGCAACATTTTTATCATGTTGCTGGCAGTCAATCAGAGCGCTCATAGGAGTCTGACTCCCGCATAAACATAAACTCCCTGGGGCAATTGGAACGCTCTGTTTTTAAATTGGTGCTCCCGCGAGTCTCTCGCGAAAATCTTGCGGACACAACTGCCAAAATATACAATTATTTTTTATCCTAAATTTCTCATCATCATCAAAATCTTTATTCATTTTTTGCATAAAACCATAAAAGTACAGATACAAAATTTTCACATATAAAATACCTTCATATCCACATTATAGCAGAAATAAAATATTTGGGAATAAAAATAGAGAAACTTTACAAAATCCATGCAGAACATTATGAGCTCATCGTAAATATTACAGCAAACAATACGCATTTACAATAATACATAAAAATAAAGAATCAATACTTTTAACGAATCTTTAAGGTGCTTTAAATAGAATTCAAAGCAGCATATATGACTTCTGGGGGTGCCCACTTCATAAAGGTAGCCCAGGGCCTGTTCATAAGAACTCATACCCATTGTTAGAAACAGAGGGCGAAGGAACTGTCTTCTCTGTACAGTGTAAAGAGAACAAAATAGAATAAAGTGCTTGGTGCATTGCTGTGCAAATCCATCACAGGGGCATGGAGGAAGAGAAGAAAACCAAGTGCCCTGTTCAGGAAAAGCTACCAAGAAATGTAAATTATGAAGGTGAAGCCTTGTCAGCAAAAAATGATACCTTTCATTGAGAATTATCTGTAGGTAAGGTGCCGGCTGAAGAAAAAAAGGTTGGTGAGTTTCTCTGACTGTAGTGCTTCTATTCAATCCCCGGGCCAAATTTCTAAAATTATAACAAATTCCTTTAATTCGGCTAGATGAGACACCTTCAAGGCATTCTGGACTGGAAAAATATTCTGGGACACCCATCTTAGTAAAACTAAGTTTAATATATTTCATCCAAGTGATTTCTAAAGAATATCCCAGGGCCATTCAGTCACTTTTCAAGCCAAAGTAACTGCTGCTGCAGTTTTAATTAATCTTCCAAATTAGTTAAGCCCAATTCTTCGTGACAAAAAAAGAGAGGAGTCGATTGTGGAACAGCCAGAAGCCTTCTTAAAATTTGTTCTCAGTTATTTAGAGGGGTTTACTATTGGAAATACCCTAAACACAAGCACCAAACGAAACAATAGAGACACATTTACTTTTGAACACACACAACAGTTCTTCTATTGGCTTACGCCCTAGTCTTTTAGAAAATCTAAAAACAGCATCAAGTAACCTTTGAAATTGAAGAGCTCCGATATTCAACAGAAATTTCCATTAAAATCAACATCCACTGGAACTCCTAAATATGTAAAATGTGGAGTTTTAAAATTTTCAGTACCCCCCTAAAAAAATGTTTTATTTGTTTTGGCTAACTTTGGGCCACATTTCCTTATAAATGATTGGTTCTGATTTGTCTTAAGTCCCACATTTCCCATAAGACTATTGAAAGCATCAAGTAAAATTTGGAGTCCATTAGCAGTTCTGGCTAGGAGTACAGCATCATCTGCGTAGAGTAAGAGAGGGGCATATCGTGAGGCAAACTTCGACAAGTCCCTCCCCACACCACACAGATAAGCCTCCAGACCATTTATGTAAATTAAAAAGAGAAAGGGTGGCAAAACGGAAGCTGGTCTTACTCCTGCTACAGAGGGAAATTCATCTATAAGCTGCCCTTCCCTACTAAATCGTACCTGAGCTGTGGTGTTCACATGAGCCTAGTGAGCAAGTTGATGATAGCACTATCAATCCCTATAATGGACCACAATTTAGCTCAATCTACTGTGTGGAAAGCACATGTTAGGTCCATAAAAGCAAGATGGACACAAACCTTTATTTACCTTGGTATATTTTTGTACGATCAAGGACAGATTCAGGGATTTTTCAAGAGATCCTAGGCCGGGTCGAAAGCTGAATTGAACATCCGGGAGTGCTAGAGACGCCAATGCCCAGTCCTCCAGTTTAGCCAAAATCACCCTGCCAAGGGTATTTACAGTGCTGTCCAGCAAGGAGATTAGGCGATTGCAGTGAGATTGGTTCTTTTCCCCTGAACGTTTTCAAAAACTACTGAACCAAGTTACACCGAATCACAAAAAGCACAATCTGCGGACAAAGATGTAGCTTCCTGCCGAATTTGGTGTAATTCCATTTAGCAGTGATTTGGTGTAGCCTTGTGGAGCAGCATAATTTTGGCTCCACCCTTTCATGTTTGACCAGGCCACATATATACATATACATTTTTACACATGGCCACATGTACTCGTGTGATGTAACATTATTAATGTGATGTGGTGCACTAACAGTACAGAAAGTGCATTCACTTTTTAATCTCGACTTGTGTGTGCATAACTAATGTTTTCATTACAGTCACAGCGAATTATAGTTCCTATATATACATCTGTATTTGTATAGTTTGATTAAATGCTGATTAACTAGTACAAACTCATTTATTTATTGAATAGTACTCCATTTTTATATTGCAACTGTGTATGTATCGTTAATTATGCATTTAACATGTTAAGGAAACTAAAGGCCTTCAGCATTTGGATGCAATGTTTTTATTTTCGACGAGAAAGCTTGCCTGGGTTGTGATTTTTTTCTCTCCTCTGCAGGTGCACTTGCACGAGCTCAGGGTTAAAGAAAGGCTTATTGTGCAGCAGAGATAGTGAGGATCAAAAGGAGTTTCATCGGCAAGGACGAGGTACGCTAATGAGAGAAGGGAGGAAGATGATCCATGTTGTATCTGAAGGCTGTTGGAATGCAAGGACGTTTCAGTGTGTGGGGATCAGAAGAAAGGAGTCTAAATGTAGTTGCCAACGTTTTACTGTGAGAAGGTCGATGAGTTGTGGAACACACAACAGGAGTTCTCAAATGTTCTTTGTGGGTTTTAATAAGTGAATCCACTTTGCGGTTTGGTCAGATTCCCTTTAAACTTTGAGAGGTACAGACCTCTTTGCAACATCTCTGTTGGATGGCTTCATGCTATACAATATTATTTTCCTTTAGAGAACTTCTACAGAGGTTCTGCTATGCTTACACCTTTCTCCTTTAATGGATCTAATTAGGGTCTCCTCATCCAGTATTATTTTGGGTAGATTTAGGTTAGGAGATTTTGATTTTCCTCAAGCATAACTGGCAAGAGGACAGCAAATCATATACAGATCATCAAATGCTTTTTATAATATCATGTATCACGATTACTGAATTTCTTGTATGTTTTATGTTGCTAAGGCTAAACTTCATTCGTAGATTTGGCCTGCCTGTAGTAATCCTGTATTTTTACAATATATTCCTGAAACTTGTGTATAACACTATGGTTTTGAATTTGCAATAAATCCATACTTAATCCCATCTTCCGAGTCAGAGATTTACTGTTTGGCCAAATGAGTTACACTGTAATTGTTAAATTGCAGTTGTACCTAACTCCTTTTATTCCTCAGGCATCTAGAAAGTCCCATTGCCGGGTACAAGGATGAAGGAGTACAAATACTATGCGTTAGCACTTGTCTAAAGAAGTTTATGGAAAATGCATGGCAATTTTGCATTCTGGGGCCCCCCTTTTTTCTCAGCCTCCGGTTGTAGGGTCTCCCTCAAACTTTCCAGGAAGGAGCTGAGGTGGCTAAACTTTTTGGGGGAAAGTTTTGTGAAGGTTAGTCAAACGGGGCCAAAGTTATTAGCCAACTAAAAAATGCTCTTTCTATGAAAAGCTGACTGCCACTAGGTAATATATATATATCCTTGAGAGAGAGAGATTTATATGTTATGCATCATACCTATTAGCAAAATGGAATCTTAAATAAATGCATCAGTATTGTAACATGCAATCTGTGAGTTAACAGTAAAAAGCTTTTTTCTCTTGTCGATTTCATTATGCTCTGGTAAGAACATGGAAAATGTCCTTTTCATTGTAGCAATGTAGTTGTGAATATTTGCTAGGGGGTCACATTTATTTTCATTGCCATGGTGTAAATACATATGCGCATATGTGGGCCTTGAAATCTCAAGTTCTGCTGATTGACTTTACAGGGCAAGCCCATAGCTACAACGTACGGGTTTCCCTATCTGGGTGTAACATTTGACTTTCAGGGAAGCTGGGCACTGTGCCTGTCAAAAAGGATACTGACATTTTTAATGCTGTGGGATTCTGCAATCAGAAGAAAATCTGTTAGTTCACTTTCAGAAGTGTATAAGAGAAAGTGTTTATCTGTTTTAACTTACGGCTCAGGAATGTGGGGATACAAGAATGTAAGGGCACTGCAGACAGAGTAAAATATGCTCTGCAGGTGTGTTTTGGGCCTCCGAGCTAGCAGCCCTGCATATGCAATTCATGAAGAGCTGGGTCTTGCTTAGGTGGAAGACTATATCACTCTTTCTCCCCTGGAGTTATGGTGCTCGATCTGGTACAACCCATAGGCTATCTTTAACAGCGAGGTTATAGAAGATTGTCTGTCTTGTGACCAGGGGTGTTGGATTCCATGCCTATCCTATATCCAACAAACAATACGGAAACTGGGTAAACCATCAATCTTCTCCCATCCCAGGGCATTGGATGTCAAAGAAAAGGGATGTCGAAAAACTAATTTTATAGCCCAGAAGAGGGAGGAAAGGGTAGAGGCAGAATTAAATAAAACATCAAATATTGAACATCTTGAGTTATGCTCAACCCTTGGTGTGGAGCCCTATTTGGATTTTGGGCCTGATTTAGATCTTGGCGGACAGGTTACTCCATCACATCAGTGACGGATATCCCATCCAGCGACATATAAATCCCATAGCATATAATGGGATTCATATTTAGGCAGACGGGATATTCGTCACCACTGTAGCAGAGTAACCCATCCGCCCATAGTGTTTAACACATGGAGGGGTTGAATGAATTACTTGGACAATTTGTATTTTGTGGCATTTTTGTGCTCAACGTATACATATCTATTGTGTGCTTTTATGATCGTTCTCTAATGATCGAATAAAGCTTATGTTATATCTGGGTTTTGATATTATGCATCTTCCCTGTTTCTCTGCCTCTGCTGCTCAGCCAGTGTGAATGTACTGTGTAGAATGTTGGTGTGCATGGTGATGTAATGGAATGCGTGGATTGCTGTGAGTGGGGAGTGTCAGTTGGATCTTGGGCTGAGCAGCAGGAAGGCTGCTCCAGGTTGGGCTGATTACAAGTGTACTACAGAACTTACTAGAAGACCATCTTCACATCTAAGAACAATAAATCTTTCATTTATAACCTAACATCGGCTACTGGATCTCCTCCTTTCATCATAACAGCTTAATTGATTCATTTGTGCAAATATCAGAGTAGCATTGAACATTGATTCCTTTTATAAATATTCTAAACTGTTATTCAGCTGTGAAGGCAAGTAAAAAATACTTGAGTGCTATTAATAATAATAACAGAAATGTGTTCCGTGGGCTATTCAAGAAAATTATTTTTGTGCCCAAGTATCTTTAGTAGTTTTAGGATATCGTGGATGAAGTTAGAGTGGGTGGTAGAGTACCAAATGTATATTTACAGGGCTGGGCAAGCTGGAATCACAATTTACATCAAACTTGCAGTCCATAGTGAAGTCACTGAATATGACAAATTCTCCCAGTAGCTTTGTGCCAGAAATCATTTTTCTTCTGAGTACTGATCACGTTTTGTCCCGAGAAACAGAACACTTCTACTATATGGAAATATTTCTCCATCCTAAGACCCAAGGTTACAACACTTATTACTTCACCTCAGTATATACCTTGTTCCACACATAAACAATTGCCCTTGCAGCGCAGGCACCCTAGCAAAATGGCGCTAGGGTGCATGCGCTGGCGCTAGGCAGCTTTTTTTAGAGCCAGCCCTATGGGTAACACATTCTTGTGAATACAGTGCATCCCTGCATTTTGAAACTGTCTGGGCGCTGCGTTACCAAGTTTGGCGTAACACTGCGCTTCACCAGTTTCTTGAAAATATGCCCCCGTGTTTCTCCATGGAAAAAGGGTCAAATAATCAGGAGGGTTTCTCATTTGACCTGGAGAAAGGCCCTTAAAAGCTGGCTCATCTCACTAATCTGGCACTGCCCAGTTCATTCAGCCTGGCACATACCCGGTATTCTTCAGTAGGAACAGGCTTGTTCTGACAAACTCTCCAAGCACATGTCCCAAATTCTGTATCAAAAGGAAGAAATATAGATCTTTCCCAGGCCATGCATATAATAATAATTCATACTTGCGAAGCAAAGAAACACATTAAAGCCAAAATAAACGCAAACTGCAATGATAACAGTCAGGCTGAATTGAATTTCACTACATTTGTTTTGAAAGTACATATATATATTAGCAAGCCAAAATGTCCTTAAAAAAGTCCCATAATAAAATCAGATCTTGAAAGATTTATATAACAGGGTGCATACTAAAATGATAGATTGAATATAAAATGTCTTATTAAGGTGCTCAACCAAAGCTCTCCCATCTCTTTCAATTACTATCAGTTTGCTGTTGATGAAATGGTAGCAGGTGGGAAGTGCAGTTCATTTGTTTCTGAAAATAATGAACTTCTCTAAGTAATTCTAAGGTGGAAGATGCACTTGGAAAGAAGAATTGAAACCTATTTTAAAACACTGTGGGTTTCCATTTAATTAACTATAGACACATAAATTTAGAATACACCACAGAAGCACTTTATTTCGGTAGCAAAAGCTGTAGTTGTATTCAGGCAAAGGAGCTAACATTCCATGAGTTAGAAGAGCAATTGACACAGAACATGACAGTGCGTCAAACATTGCCTTTACAGCTTTCCAGAGTATGGAAACATTTTCCTAATTTTCTGTACAACTAAGCCATCTATAATTAAGAAAGTTTCTTGCGAACTATCCCTTTTTGTAGGTACATTATTCTACCTCTAAATTTGCTGCAATTGTGAGAGTTCCTGAACTCACTAATTCTTAATTGAGAAGTTTTTTATTTTTTTTATTTTTGAGGAGATGGCAAGGGCGTAGCAATCAGAGGTGCAGCCAGTGCAGTTGCACCGGGGCCCAGAGATGTGAGGCACCTACTCTGCACTACTGACTCTTTCGGCACGGACTGCTGCTTTGTAGAGCAGGCTTGCCCTGAGGATAGTTGGTTCTATGTACATAAATGGTCTCAGTGGTGAATGGATGTGTATGTATGATTGTGGTTGTTGTGTAGTGGGGGTGTCTGCATGAAATGAAGACACGACACCAAGAGGGGGTTACCATCTTTATTCAGAAACTTTGAGAGCATCAGATGTGCTCCTCGCTCTACACTTGTATGTCTCAGCCCTGCCTTCTTCTCCTCCATGGCTGGGACATGTCACTTTCCTATCCTTCCACCCGCGAGGTGTAGAGTCTGACTGTACAAGTCAGACTGTACACCTCGCCGAATTTTAAACTTGTACCCAGTCCTTCTCTCGAGAGTCTTCATCTCCTCAATGAACCTTCGAGGCTACATCATGTGGTCGTCCGAGCGAGTGGTCTTCTTCAATAGGAACACCTCCTTCACCCTTAGTCCACCAGAGGGGCCTGTCAGCACCTCAGGATTTGTGGCATTTCTGCTGCAGGTTGCTTCCTTGTGAGGGAGAGTGGTTGTCTTAAAGTGTGGTGCATTCCATGTGTTAGATTTCCGGTGCGTGTTGCAGTGACCGTGTTCCCTTTCACCTGGAGTGGTTCGATATCATATATAGTGGCCGACTCTCTCCACTGTTGTCATTTGACCACCAATCATTCACCATTCTCTGGTATTATTGTGTGCCCTTGCCGGTTGGTGCCAGCATATAATTTCATCTTTTCCTTCTTCTCACTGTCTGTGATCTTGATTTTGTCTGGGATGAGTTGCTGTCCATTACGGACGTTTGGTACAGATGGATCTCCCAAACATGATGGTGGCTGGTCTCTCACCCGTTGTCGAGTGAGGGAAGGTTCTGTATGATCGTACTGCGCTTTTTCAAGTGCTAGGCTTTCTATGTGCCTCTCTGTACAACCGTCTTGAGGGTGCCAGTAAATTGTTTTACCACACCCTTGGCATGGGGCCACAGCGGGGTTATCCGGCGGTGTTCGATTACCATGAGACTTACCATGTCCAGAAAGACTACTAGTGAATGTAGGTTTGTTGTCAGACTTCAGCATTTTCAGGAGTCCTCATGTTGCAAAGATGCTCTCCAAGGTTCGGAATACCTTTGCAGCCCCAGTCGATGAGATTATTTTGACCAGTGGGAACCGATAGTATTCATCTATCACCATGAGTAGGTATTTGCCGATGATGAGCAGGCTGAAGAAATTGACCGCCACCCAACTCCACGCACCATCAAAAAGTTCTGACATCTCTAGTGCCAGTTTTTTTTATCCCAATGACAGGCACATGCACATGTGGCATGCTCGTCGTTCAGCCTCTACCATGGCATCTAGCTTCAGGAACCACAGTCTCTCACGCAAAGCTCTCTTGGTGGCATCCATTCCCCGATGCCTTTCTTGTGCTAGTTCAATAACTTATTTGCGTAGGCTCTTGGTGATTAATATTCACAACCCCCTCAGTATGAACCCCTCTTGTTTCACTGCTAGCTCCTCGACATTATGTAAGGTCTGGATCTCCTCCATGGTACCGCGCCAGTCTTTGCTGTGGTTCCACTTATGTGTCTCTATGAGATGCCTGTCTAGCATAAGATGTCTGTCTTCCTTGGTGGCGATAACTATCTGTGGAACTAAGAGGCGCGGGCGTATGTTCATGTTGACTAGAAAGTAGAGGTATTCCTCTGCCAAGGACGTGTGCTGTTTTGTCTGTCACATAGGGTGTCTTGAAAAGTAGTCAGCAGGGTTGTGTTCTCTGCCAGGCTTTTGCACTATGACATAGTCATATTCCTGGAGGGGTCCACCCCATGCTTCAATGCTGAGTGGCATTTTTGCTAGGGGATACCCATAAATCATGAAGAGTGCCTGGTGGTCAGTTACAATAGTGAACTGTTTGCCATACAAGCTCAGACTACTGCTAGGCTCTCTTTCTCCAGTTGGGAATAAGTTCTCTTGGTGTCTGAGAAACTACTGCTGTCGTAGGCTACCACTTGTTGCTGGCCTTCTGGCACTCCGGTGTGTTGTGCTATAATAGCCCCCATTCCAACTGGGCTGACTTCTATAGTCACCTCAATGTCCAGTGTTGGATTAAAGAAGGCCATGACTGACAGTCGCCTTTTCAATTGCTGTTTTTTTTGGGGGGAAGCTTTGGTCACACTCCAGTGATGACAGGAAGTCCACTTTTTGTCTTGTGAGGTGGCACAGTGGAGTGATGATGGTGGTGATGTCCTGTATATATCTGGCACAGTAACTCACCATCCACAGGATGGATCGAAGCATGTTGACATCTTATGGGGGGCTGGCAGCTGTGAGGACCATTACTTTGTCTGGATTGAGCATCATTCTTTGCTCTGAGAATATATGCCTGAAGAAATTCAGTTTGTTCTTATGGAACTCACATTTCTCAGCATTGAGGGTGAGCCCTGTGTCTTTGAGTAGGTGAGGGGCCTTGTCCAGTGCTGCACTGTGTTCTGCACATGTGGTTCCAAATACCAGTATGTTGTGACTGTAGTTGAATGTGTTTGGCACCAGTTGCATGACTCAGCTGATTACATCTCGGAAGATCTCCACTGCCAACAATTGACGAAAATTAGTTGCTTGTATTGGAAAAGACCCGATGTGTGGAGAAGGTTGTGATGTATCAACTACGTTCCTCTAGCTCTATCTGATGGTACCCTTTGTATAGGTCAAGCTTGGTGAAAGGTTTTGTGCCATTTAATTAGATGATCATGTCTGCAATGTGTGGGCCTGTGTGGCTTTCCCACTCGATTGTTGTATTCGGCAGGCGCATATCCACACAGATCTGCACATCACCCTTTTTGCCCTTTTCAGCACCACCACTATCAGGAACACCCATGGGGTGGGGCCTTTGGAAGGCTCAATCATATTGAGCTGAAGGAGATTTTTGATCTCCTTCTCCATGCTTCCTGCAGATGGAATGCTACCTGCTGGTGCTTTTGCACCACAGGGTGAACGGCCTCATTGATATGAAGATTGACACGGATGCCTTTAAGTTTTCCTAGCTCTCTGAAGAGGGATGGGAATTTTTGGGTGACTCCATGGCTGGCCTGTATGTGGTACTTGATGGAAATGAGGCCCATCTCTGAGGCTGTGGCGAAGCTGAGAAGGCATGCCCATGATATCGTGTCATGTAAAACATGTATGGTGGTTTTAGTGATGGTGTCTCTGTGTGCTATGGTGGCAGCGAAGGATCCTTGGCTGTGTAAAGGTTTGGATGCGATCCATGTAAAGACTTAAATATCTGACCATGTAAGGTCTTGAGTGGGTATGAGCGCTGTGAAATGATCAAATGGCATTACATTGAGGAACACACCACTATCAACAATGGAGGGTATTGAGTGGTTGTTTTACTCTCAGGTGTACTATTGGACATTTGGCTGTGGGCCCTTTTGGTTTCATGTGCCAGGCTGTTTCCTCTTCAGTATGAGTCCCAAGTGGAGAGTGGTTTTTAAGCATAGAACTCTCGGTGCAGAAGTCTGTTTTTCTACTATGTAGACTTTGACAGTTGTTGCACATTCCTCCTGTCTGAGAATTGTGGTGAGTTTTCCTGCGATATGTAGAGGCATTTTCTTGACCCAACAGTAGATCTTCCTCCGAGTCACGGCCAGCAGTGCTGGATTTGGTAGGCCTGCCAAATGTTGATTGCTTATTACATTGACTGTGGCGCCACTGTCGATGATTAAATCCATGCTGTGATCCCCCAACATGAGTGTGACAAAATGTCGCTGATCCACTTGGCCACTCGTGGAATGCATCAGGAGATATATGTCCTCCTAGCTCTTGCTGGCTGAGGACGATGTGGAGGGCTGTCATCTGGACATCGATGCAATGTTTAGCACGTGGTGTTTTGTTGTGTCCCTTGATCTATGGTGATGTTTACTTCCCCTTCTTTCTTTGGCCGGGCATTTGTCGTCATGTGGGCACAATAGACCACATCGGTAGCTAGGCCAGGGGTAACCGCTGGATGGAGGTCAGTGATTGTCTCTGTGTGACTGGTGACCAAGTGTGTTTCCCTCAGCATGTGACTCTGAAATATCTCTGACTGGCACCCATCGATAATCCTGAGTCACAATCCTTTCTCATTATTGAATTTGTTGAACCAGCAGTGCTTGAGGAGGTCTTCCAGGTGCTCTACAAATTCATCTATGGTTTCTCCTGGCTGCTGTCGAGCTTTATTGAATGTATACCGTTCATAGCCCATGTCTGAGGCAGGGTGAATTTTTTTGGGGGAATGTATCCTTCACCTAATGGTATGTATTGGCGTCTTCCTTCAGGATCTTCTCGGTAACTTCTTTTACCCATCATGCGCAAGGCCCTTAAGGTATCTGAATACTTTCACCTTGTCTGGTTCCTCCTTTGCGCTAATGAAGTTTTCAAATTTTTCAATCCATTCGGCAGAGCTTGCACCCTGTTGTGCTTTTTTGTCATGTCGAATGGGGGTGGCGGCTGTAGAAAGGAGGTTGTATAGTATTTGGTGTCTCCTGTCCCGAGATATGATGATCGTGAGCCTGCTAAGGTTCCGGGGTGATGACGCAGACAGGGTTTGTTGGTTGCTTGTTCTAGGTGTGGAAGGACGCTTCTGTGGGCCTTCTGCCAAAACTAACATGGCAGATGATTTTAGGACATGTTGGGGTCCAGCTGGAAATGGCTCTTGCTCAAGGTGTATCGACTCAATCTAAGATGGCAGACACCGTTTTGGGAGTCTATCCCACTTGGCCCAATCAAAGAAGGCTGACTCAGTTTTTGGAGTCCGTTCCAAACGGGCCAATCCAAGATGGATGCCGTCGAGGTGTTGAGTGCCTAGTAGCGTCCTTAGAGCCGGAGGAATCTTAGGGGATCTTGTCTCACCTCATGGCATGCAGGGCTTAGTAGTCAGTGCCCATCTATCACCTGGAGCTCACGGCGTTCCTTGATTTGTGCACGAACTTACTGGGTGCAGCCGAGTCGGCTGCACTGCAGGGGTTGTTGGCTGGCTGAAGGGACACAGGTTCAGCCGTCTCATCACCAGCTATCATGTTGTGAGGGTTTGTGCATGAAATGATGGCACAACACCAGTAGGTGGTTACGGACATTATTCAGCTACATCAGGAGCGTCAAACCTGCTCCTTGTTCTACACTCATGTATACCAGCTCCGCCTTCATTTCCTCCGTGGCTGGGACATATCACTTCCCTTTACTTTCCCCCGCACCAAGTCTTAGAGTCTGATTCTACACCATTGTTGCTATTTGGGTGAGCTGCAAATTCAAATACTGGCGAAATGTCTGTTAGGCAATTACTAAACTGTCTAATGATCGCCTTATACATGTTATGTTATGTTCTGTTAAAGGATTTGTACAGCGCATAGCTGCCCCAGTAATGGGGCGTCCCAGCGCTAGTCCTAAAAGAGTGCACCACCAAAAGTGACCCATCACAAAGTGTCGCAGGGGGCAGCTAAGAAGAGAGTAGCAAGGTTTTCAGGATTTTCCTGACCGTCCAGTGGTTCTGGACACTCCTAATGGACAGAGGAAGCTCATTCCAAAGCGCTGGGGTCTTAGCACAGAAAGAACAGCCTCCTGCTCTGACTCTTCTGACACAAGGAACAGAGGCCAGATTGTGATCGGATGAATGCAGTGCCCGAGAGGCCCTGTCTGGGGACTCTAGATTGGACAGGATGCAAGACTCCTGGGTAAAAAAGATCTTATGGGTATAAGGTTTTAAAATGCACGTGCTTCTCAACAGGGAGCTGATACACTTTGCAAATAAGACCAAATCTTACAACTCATCAATCAATATGTTGTAGATGAACTTCTTTTCATAGCTGCTTGATGCCTGCCTGGGGCTTGTGCCAGATTACAGCAGCACAAAGCACTGAGTTTCTCTGCCAGGTGTCAGCTTCCACCATCATTTCAATTATTTACCTAGATTGGGTTACCTGGCATGACAATACATCTCCGGTCGCAGCTCTTTGACCGCCTGGGATACCGACGGACAGACCGTTGCCTCTCCCCTGAGCTGTTGCCAGGTTGAGGTGAGGCCTCTTATCCGCAACCAAACTGGTAAAACCAGTAAATCGTGTTCACCAAAAGTGGGATTACTGGTTTGGTATCCATTTTTATTACCTTTATTACCAATTACACGTATTAATTTTCACTTTTCACATAACTCAACGCAGTAGCACTTTGTATATAGGTTCTGAAGAAGGCCATGACACCTCTATGGGTCCATAGGCCAAAACATGTTGACCTGGTTCATCTGTCACATGCAGTAATTATTATTTTTATACTGCAGTTGCACTGTTTTTAATCCGGACACTAGGAATGAACCAATAAAGTATTTTTCACTCCTAGTAGTTAGTTTTAACATCACTTACCTCACATTCTGAGTTTCTTTTTCTTGCGCTGCGCTTCCTACCCAACCAGTTTTAAGATCCTCATCTGTAGGATTTAGTACATCCTCCGTAGAGAAGAAATCTTAAAACATCCCTGAGCTCCTCCCTCATAGTGAGGGGGTTGTAGCCCTTGGCGGAGCTAGGAGCCTCCGCCAAGAGGAGAATTCCAGATGATGAAGCATGCCACCTTGGTGGGTGATGGGATTTCATCCTAATTAAAGGACTTGCCCTCTAGCGACTAGTTATCTGTGCTGCTGTCCCGCCTGATGCTGTCTTCAGCATTCTAGACCCGAGGACTCTCTGTGTTTTGTATGACAATACATCCACCACTTATTTCAGGGCTTTCTTTCATATGAGTTATGCAAACATTTCAGAGGCGCCTCTGGCAGGTATGGAGCAAGAGGTGTGTGTGAGAAAAACAGTCTAAGCAGTCAATAAATGTCATAAATGCAAAGGACCATCAGGTCATGTTTCACCGGTCTTGGCCTTTTAGGCAACCACACTTTGCTTGCTAAACATTATTGGCCAATTTTCATAAAATGAGACACTCAAGCCCCAGAAACAAAGTGCTGTTGGTTTGAAGGCAGACATGAGAAATGCTGCCGGTGGGGCAGGTTGAGAGACTGGTGCATAAGACACTTGGTGGGGCCCATTTTCCTGGCTTGCATGAGGGCCCATGGCAACCTTGCTATGCTACTGTCAACCATTGTGCTTGTGTGTGCAACAGCGGTGCTTGTGATGTTTATTTAGCCTGTGCGTTCATGTTGATTTGAAAATGGAGCAAACATGGTCTTTAACAGGGACCAATCATATACCCTTATATAAAAATGTGCTACTTACTGGATTACTGGGATACCCATAAACTCTGATTTATTTAGCAATTCCCTTTTGCTAGCAGTGGCAAATTCTGACTTTTAATATGCATAAGATTCATGCTATTGGGTAAGAAGCAGTACCTTATGTACTGTTTAGTATTTTCGTTTTACATCTCTCTGTGAATTTCCCATGGCACACTGCATCAATTAAGGCAATTTGTTATAAAAATTCTCACTCACAAAAAATTGTCATGACTGGCATCATCCAAAACCAAGATAGGATTTCCAAACAAAATGTATTTATATTGTAGAGCACGTGCCCAAATATTTAGATAAGAGTGCTGCACAGAATGCATTTCAAGTCCAGGGATGTGTGTATCAGAAGTACAGTCATATGCAGGGCATGCCCCTATCCGATATCCTTATTAGGGTGCTAGGATAGGATATACTGCACTTGTAATAAGCAGACATTTGTGAAGAAGTACCCATCAGCCAAACTCCACAGGTGGCCCTAATTCTTCAAATGTTTCCTGAAACACAGATAATTGGGCTCTGGCCCCAGTGTTGGCTTCAGAGTGTTCCACAAATTTGAGCTTAGAGCTACAGGGGATCAGTCTATATATATGTTATATGGATCCTACAAATTAATTAGGACTATGTTTCTGGACAATCTAAACTTCAGAATATGAGGACTCAATCCACATATCATCAGAAAATGTTGGCCCAATTCCTAGCTAGTTCACAGTGCCCCATCTGAACCCCTAACCTTACCAGGATACCAGATGGTATCTGGAACCTCGAACATAACCACTCTTATTCCCCAAGTACATCGTGGAAACAGATCGATCCTTTCTTTGTTACTGTTGCAGGCCCAGGATAAACACAAGAAAGATATGTATTCGGCTTTTCAAACATTTATTGAAACAATCGTTGTTAGACCTGGCATCTTTTGGTGTGTTTTCCCTGTCTTTTTGCTTTCTAGCCTCCTGTTTTTAATGGTATGGCGGACTTCGTTTTGATGGTTTAGTGCCTCTGCGCACTTTCTCACTGCTGTTCAGTATTAAAGTGCAAGTGCTCCTACTGTAAATTGTGGTTATGGATTGATGTTTCCATGTTTCGCTTATTTTATTTACTACTAAGTCCCTATTATAGTGCACTGTGTGTGTCCAGGGCCTGTAAATCAAATGCTGCTAGTGGGCCTGCAGCACTGATTGTTTCACCCACACACGCAGCCTTTCAAAGGTGTCTCAGACCTGCCACAGCAGTGTCTGCACACAGTTTTTACAGCCATGTCGACCTGGCAAGTGCACCCACTTGCCAGGCCCAAACTTTCCCTTTTCTCACATGTAAGGCACCCCTCAGGTAGGCCCAAGGTACACCTCTGGGCAGGTTGCAGTGTATGTGAAAGGTAGGACATGTCCTGGTGTGTGTGACACGTCCTGATAGTGATATACTGTGTATTTCATTTTTCACTCTTGCAAGGCTATTTGTCCCATAGGCTAACATTGGAGTTGTATAACTTTCCATTGGGACAAGATAGAGAAATGGAGTTTAGGGTCTCAAAACTCAGAATTTAATAACACATCTTTTAGTAAAGATGGTTTAGAAAGTGCGCATTTTCTTGCTTAGCGATCTTATGTGCCTCTGCTGGGTTGTGCATTGACTGTCTGGTTTTGAAGTGACAGGAGCTGGGGATGCGCATTCACTGCAGACAGACACTGGGGGGGTGAGGTGTGTCCTGCCTTTCCTGGTGACTCAGAGCTGAGCTGAATAGATCTGGGCTATATTTAGAGTAGTGGGAGGAGTTTTCCTTGCACCTGAATAGGCCCTGTGTAGTGTGCACAATGCTGTCTTCACCTCCTGCCAAGAAGCTGGACCAGAGAGGACAGAACTGGTTTGGACTGAGCTGAGAGACTTTTGCCACAAGAGAACAAAGGTAAATGTGCTGTAAATATTGGAGCCCAGACCCCAGAACTTTAGAAGTCTTCTGGATCAAGGAACCCGCCAATAATAAGAGCTGGAGAAGCTGTGAGGAGGAACTACCACTTTGCTGTGTGCTTTGCTGTGTTGGCCTGCAGTGGCTGCTTCTGTCTTGGGCAGAGAAAGGACTGGACTGAACTTTCTGCAACTTATTTGTTTGAGTTTCTCCAAGGGCTTGAGGTAGAGCTTGCCCCTGTTCAAGAAGTCTCAGGAACAGAAAATACTTCAAGTTCATCTGCTACCAGCACTGGGAACTGTGTGTTTTGTGCTGCAACAGATGAAAAAGCACCCCGACGCCTTCAACGATGCCACTGCCGGCTATGTGTCCTGAAGGCACCGCGGAGGGAATGCTGTACTTCTAACTGCAGCCCTAGTCTCACCGACGACGATGCCTGACACAGACACCGAGCCGCTGCTTGTACCATTCTACTTTGCACCGCCTCACTTCACGCTGCTGCCTTGGTATCCCTGACGACGACGCTCCATGCCGACCTTGATGCCGCTGCTTGCACCGTAGCTTGAGGACACCACTTGTAAGTTACACGATGCACCGCCCCGTCCCACACCACAGTCTTGGCCTACCGATTCCGGCGCCATCAACTCCAGTTTTTCAGCCGACGACAGCCCTGTAGCAAAGACGACACCGCTGCTTGAACCACAGCCTGCCAGCACTGCGATGAGCACCACTTCACACTGCAGCCCTGGTCTCACCAACGCCGTTGGATGACCGTCACCGAGCCGCTGGCTGCACTGCGACCCGAGGGCACCGCATGCCACACCGCTGCACTTTGCACTGCAGCACCAATGCCCGCTGGCGCTCCCGACTTCAACCGCACGAAGTTCGATCTGCAACCCATGTGACTTCAAGGGTCTGATGACTCCTGCACCGACCTCCAGAACAGACGCCTGCTGACGCCAGCTCTTTGGAGCTCACTGCGAGGTCCCTAATGCCCTCCATTTCTAAAGGTACTGTTTTGCGGTTCTGCCCGACACCATAGCTGGCCTGCGACGCCAAGGTCAGCCAGAACTGTTTGGATTTGTTGTTCCTGGCGCCGTGATAGCCCCGGATGGAGCTATTGACTTCAAGGAACTGTATTTTAAGTCTAATTTTGCTTCTTAATATTTTTAAGAACCGTATGGTAGATTTTTATTGTTTTTGGTCTTTTTTTAAACCTGGTGTGGTGTCCTTTTGTAGTGTTTTCACTGTATTACTGCTGGTTATGTGCAAATGCTTTACACACTCTGAGATAAGCCTGACTGCTCGTGCTTCCAAGGGGTGAGTAAGGGTTATTTTAGAAGTGTATCCTCCTTATCTCGACTAGAAAGAAGGTCCCTACTTGGATAGGGTAACAACTTGCCAACTAGAGACTCCCATTTCTAACAATCAGATTCTTGTATAGAAAGTGTGACCTGCAATTATTAGTAAGATTAAACAAAGTATTGTAACCAGCACTACAAGATTGGTGAAAAAAGATAAACAATTCAACCATTATAACATTACTATGTGATTTTACTCCTATCTAATACTACCTATACAATTGAGAGCATAGTGGGAGTACCCTCTGCCAGATCCATTGGGACAGCCTAACCCCCATACCTGAATATGATGTGCCAGTAAGCTGGTCTAAAAGAAACAGGCTATTATCCTTTGCCTGATAAAAGTTATAGTCAGCAGGGCTGCATCTCAGTCACAGTGCACAGCGTTCCAGGATAATACCAGCACAAATGCTCCTCTGCCGAATGTAGTATAGAGGCAGTTTATATAATAAAAGCACTGTTCCAATTGCATTGTGTCAAAGATGCAAAGCTGATGCAATGGTTTGTATGGAGCCTTAGAACTGTCTCTCACCAGATGACCAAATACAAGGGCATCGTGTTCTATGTGCTCAGCCTTAGACAGAGTGTACGAGCGACATGATAATAATGTTTACTAAGAAATGAGCTGCATGTGAAATAGCTTCTAAGCACATTATTGTGTATGTGTAAAACATATAAAAAGTCACCATTAGAAAATAGATGTCAAGCTATAACGAGTAGCTAAAAGGAGACTTAGCAGAGGCCCTGTTGTACCTTATAACAGTCTCTTGAATATTTGTTGGGTAATCCAATATGATGTAGCGAACCATAGATTCCTAGTTGTGGTAACTGGAGTGCAAAATGATGAATGTATCTCAGATCTTTCATCAAACAAGCTTTGTAAACAGTAGAAAGACCTTCCTCTTAAACAGGCAGCTAACAAAGCTTTTTCAATGCTGCTTTTATGTAGTGATGCTTCATATATTTGAAAGCATAAAAAACAGATGATGGGCAGAATGCTTATCAATTCAAACACTCACCCCCAGTCACAGATCTGGGTTTAATCCATCGTTTTTTTCCTCACCTTTCCACTCAAGTTTGGACCCAGCCATATGCAAATCAGTCTTGACCCTGCTCCCCATGTGAGCAGTCCAGCCCAAACTGCCAGGTCAGGTCCTTCCTGGACTGAAAACAAACATTCTGGAACTGGTTTCAGGTTATCACCCATCATTAGCCAGGCTAGATTGCTTCCAGTTGCACAGTGAGCACGTGACCCACGTCTGGACATAACCTTCCCACTTAGGGTGACAAAAGCAAAAAGAACAGATGGACAGAATGCTGAACAAATCAAACACTCACCCCAAGTCACAGATCTGGGTTTAATCCTTCATTGCTTTTGTTCTCCGCGCCCCCCCCCAGTTTGTCCCCAGCCATATGCAAATCAGTCTTGACCCTGCTCCCCCATGGGACCAGTCCAGTTCGAACTTCCAGGCCAGGTCCTCCCTGGCCTGGAAACTAGTATCCTGGGACCGGTTTTGGGGTATTGCCCCTCATCATCCAGGTTAGCTTGAATCCAGTGGCACATACCCTTCCCACTTATTGCAGCAAAAGCAAAAAGAACAGATGATGGACGGAATGCTGAACAAAGTAAACACTCACCCTAAGTCACAGATCTGGGTTTAATCCATCGTTTTTGTGCTCACCACACCACCCATGTTTGGAACCAGCCAGATGCAGATCAGTCTTACCCTGCTCACAATGGGAACAGTCCAGTCTGAACTGCCAGGCCAGGTCCTCCCTGGATTGGAAACAAGCATCCTGGGGCCGGTTTCGGGATAGCACCCCTAATCAGCCAGGCTAGCTTGAATCCAGTGGCACAGTGAGCACGGGACCCATGCCTGGGCATACCCTTCTCACTTAGGGTGACAAAAGCAAAACGAACAGATGATGGATGGAATGCTAAACAAATCAAACACTCACCCTCAGTCACAGATTTGGGATGAATCCATCGTTTTTTGGCTCACGGCGCCACCCAAGTCTGGACCCAGCCATATGCAAATCAGTTTTGATCCTGCTCCCCATGGGAACAGTCCAGCCCAAACTGCCAAGCCAGGTCCTCCCTGGATTGGAGACGAGAATGCTGAGGGGCCGGTTTCAGGGTATCACCACTCATCAGCCAGACCAGCTTGAATCCAGTGGCACAATGAGCACGGGACCCATGTTTGGGCATACCCTTCCCACTTAGGGCGACAAAAGGAAAAAGAACAGATGATGGATGGAATGCTGAAGAAATCAACCATTGCGCCCAGTCACGATCTGGGTTTAATCCACAGTTTGGGCCCAGCCATATGCAAATCAGTCTTGACCCTGCTCCCCCTAGGAACAGTCCAGCCCGAACTGCCAGCGCAGGTCAAGACTGATTTGCATGTGGCTGCCTCAAATCTGGAATGGCATGGTGAGCAAAAAAACTATGGATTTAGGCCCAGATCTCTGTACTGGGGGTGAATGTTGACATTGTTCAGCCTTCCGTCCATCAGTTGCTCTTTTTGCTTCAAATATTTAGGCACAATTTGGCTTAAAACTACTTTTGCATTTTTCAGTCACAGGTTTTGGATGTTCAGAATAGACTACATGACAGTAAGGTAGCTGTGCCACTACCCATCATCTTATGAGTTCAGAGAGGAAGGTGGAGTAAAGCAGGGGTGGATCTTTCAGATCACCTGTGACCATAGCTTTGATTTGGAAAGAAATAGAATCAAACAAGATCCCTGTTTTTGCCTTTATGGCTATTGATTCTGGATTTCCATAAATCGGGGGCCGTTAAAAAGGGATGAATTTCTTGTGTGTTTCAGTCAAAAGCTTGCATCTCAGTGTTTATTCCATTTAATCAAAGGAAATGTTCTTTCATACAGTGGTATACATTGACAAGGTAATTTGAGTTTTTATTCCAGCTCTCCTATGACTCATCCATTTGAATGTGCATCTAGATATCATCGGCAATGACAGAACTGAGCTAAAGGTCTCATGTGTAACTACAACAGTAAAGGCAACAGTGCTGATCCTTGCACCACAACATGGTACACTTTCCCAGGAGATGAGGTCCAACTTGAGCTTTTTGGCCATGTTCTCTAACGATGACCTATTCTTATCTGGATTTTTCATGATGAAGATTGTGATGCTTAGAAGTTAATGGTTACCTGTCTTGAAGTTGAGCTGTCCAGTGACCAATACAAATGCCCAAACCTCTCATTGGATTTTGATATTTAGAAGTTAAGTTTGAGAAATTGATTTTTGTATAAAGCACAATGACATCTTGTGTCTTTTGTGAGTGTAGTGGGGCAATTAAAATGTAGTAGGACTTCAAAAGAGAGATGTGGAATTAAATCTGAACCATTTTTGTTGATGCAATTAAAATTTGTGAGAAAGCGAATTATTAGATGAAGTGGATGGTATTCCTCTTTAAATAAAAATGGTACTATTTCTTCCTAGGTCCAGTTAAATCTCAATAATTTAAATCTGAGCTCAACCCTTGGTAGCTGTAGCACAGAGAAGACAGGCTTAACTTACCACAAATGTGCAAAGAATTTATCAGTACTGTTAGAAAAGAGGGTCTCTAGTTGGCAAGGGTTTGCACCTTTGTCCAAGGAGGGACCCTTCCTTCTAGTCAGGAAAAGGGAGTTACACTCCAAAATAACCCCTGCTCACCCCCTTGGTTGCTTGGCATGAGCAGTCCGGCTTATCTTAGAGGCAGTGTGTAAAGCATTTGCACATAACCAACAGTAATACAGTACAGACACTACAGAAGGGCACCGCTCCAGTTTAGAAAAATATCCAATATTGTTATATACTTAAGACAAGACCGAAAACTATAAAAATCCACAATAGTACTTAGAAATCTTCAGTTGTCAAAATAAACTTGAAATAAAGTTCCTTGAAGTCGATAGCTCCGCCTGGGGCTATCACGGCGTAGTGAACAACAAATCCAAACAGTTCTGGCTGACTGCGGCGTCGCGGGCCAGCTACGGTGTCAGGAAGACCCGCAAAACAGTACCTTTAGAAATGCAGGGCGTTGGCGACCTCTCGTTGAGCTCCGAAAGCACAGCGTCCGCAGGCATCGGTTCCGGAGGTTGGTGCAGGAGTTGTCAGGCCCTTGAAGTCACACACGTTGCAGATCAAACTCCTCGCGGTTGAAGTCTGGAGCGCCGGTAGGCGTCGGGCTGCAGTGCGCAGTGCAGCGGTGCGGTGCCCTCAAGTTGCGGTGCAGGCAGCGGCTCGGTGACAGTCGTCCAGCGGCATCGGTGAGGCCAGGGCTGCCGTGCGACGTGATGCATTGCTCATCGCTGTGCTGGCAGGTCACGGTGCAAGCAGCGGCGTTAGCGTTGCTTTAGCGCTGTCGTCGGCTGACGAACTGGAGTCGATGGCGCCGGTGTCGGTAGGCCAAGGCTGCGGTGCGGGATGAGGGCAGTGCATCGTGTAGCTTATTAGCGGTGCCCTCGAACCGCAGTGCAAGCAGGTGCGTCTATGTCAGCGTGGAGCGGCGTCGTCGGGGATACCAGGGCGACGGCGTGAAGCGAGGTGGTGTGGAGTGCGGTGCCCTCAGGTCACGGTGCAAGCAGTGGCTCGGTGGCGGAGTCAGGTGGCATAGTTGGTGAGACCAGGGTTGCGGTGCAGCGCTGCAGCGCTGTCCTCTGCGGTGCCTTCAGGACACGGAGTCAGCAGCGGCGTCCTAGAAGGCGTCGGTTTGCTTTTTCTTCTGTTGCAGCACAAAATACACAGTCCCCAGTGCTGATGGCAGACAAACTTGAAGTCTTTGCTGTTCCTGAGACTTCTTGAACAGGGGGCAAGCTCTACCTCAAGCCCTTGGAGAAATTCACAAAAAGAAATTGCAGAGAGTTCAGTCCAGTCCTTTCACTGCCCAAGACAGAAGCAGCCACTGCAGGCCAACACAGCAAAGCACACAGCAAAGTGGTAGTCCCTCCTCACAGCTTCTCCAGCTCATCTTCTTGGTTCCAAAAGAGTTCTAAAGTTCTGGGGTCTGGGCCCCAATATTTATACTCCAAATTCCTTTGTCCTCTCAGGCAGAGAGTGTCTGTGCTTAGTCCAAACCACTTTGGCCCTCTCTGGCCCAGCTTCCCAACAGGAGGCGGAGACAGCATTGTCCAAGGCAGACAGGGCCTATTCAGGGGCAAGGGAAATGTCCTCCCACCACTCTAAATGCAGACCGGGCCTATTCAGGTGCTAGTGAAAACTCCTCCCGCTACTCTGAATGCAGCCCAGGTCTTTTCAGCCCAGCCCTGACTCATCCAGACTCTCTGGAGCCACGGCACCTCCCCAGCCCCTGTCACTGCAAAGCCAGACAGTCAATACACATCCTAGCAGAGGCACACAGGATGACTAAGCAAGAAAATATCTATTTTCCAAAAGTGGTATTTTCAAACACAGAATGTAAAAATCACCTTAACTAAAAGATGCATCTTTTAGATTCTGAGTTCAGGCATACTAAACTTTATTTTCCTATCTGGTCCCAATGGGAAGTTGTATTTATAAGATGTTATAATTTAACTCCCATGCTTTCCTATGGACCAGATAGCCTTTCAATAGTGAAAAACGAAATTGGCAGTAATTCACTATCAGGACATGCCACATACACCAGGGCATGTCCTACCTTTCACATACACTGCACCCTGCCCTCAGGGGTACCTTGGGACTACCTTAGGGGTGACTGATATGTAAGGAAAGGGAAGGTTAGGGCCAGGGAAGTGGGTACACTTTCCAAGTCGACATGGCAGTACCAGACTGCCCACGGGCTCTGCAATGGCAGGCCAGAGTTACATTTACAGGCTGCCTGTGTGGGTGGCACAATCAGTGCTGCAAGCCCACTAGCAACATTTGATTTACAGGCCCTAGGCACACACGGTGCACTGTACTAGGGACTGACTAGTAAATCAATTCAGCCAATCATGGAAACGCCAATCCATAATACAATTTACACAGAGAGCATATGCACTTTAGCACTGAATAGCAGTGGTAAAGTGCCCAGAGTCCTAAAACCAACAACAGCAGGTCAGAAAAAAATAGGAGGAAGAAGCAAAAGGTTTGGGGATAACCCTGCAAAAAGGGCCATCTCCAACAAGTACCAAAACAGTTCAAAAATAGAAAAAGAAACACAACAAACATGTTAAAGAACAAGTAGACACCAAAACGTCAAAAATCGGATGTAGGGAACTGAAAATATGATTTGTTTAATGTTCTAGCATGAAAAAACAGAAATCTCTAACTGAGGGTATCTGGTCATACTAGACTGAGTCAAAGTCAAAGGTTAAGGCCATCCAGATGGAGCACTGGTCAGATACAGGGACCATGTTTGGTCCGGTGGAAGGTTTAGCCTCTGAGTTAGGGGCTTATTCAGTAGAGGCCTGAGCTGCCAGAGCGTCACTTTTTTGGAAGCTCCGGTGTCACAGCCCTCTCATTCACATCTATGAAGTGACGCAAAGCCACCCTGCATGACCTCATAGATAAAGTGCTGTGTTGCCTTACTCTGTCTCAAGGAGGCGTTCCATGGGTGTTGCTGTGGGTGTTCCCACGTAACACCCATGCATTTTGATGTTCCCCCAGATTTACAAAATCACGTAAAGCTGGGGCAGCACCAAAATCCTATGCCTCCCCAGAGCAGGCATAACAAGGAGAATTTTCATTTCTCCTTGTTTTTTCATCTTTCCATGTATGCTGCATTCTGCAGCACACTAAAACGAGGAAAACGCCTCTCGGTATTGTTTTTGTGCAGAAAGGTGCCCTTTCCTGCTCAAAAACAATCCTGCTTGCAACAGAGACACCCTTGCACCTTGATGCAAGGGTGCCTACATTGGCGCTAGGCAGCAAATTGTGTGCCATCGCAGGGGGAAAGGACAGAAATGCACCGTATTTCATAAATACAGTGTATTCCTGCCCTTTCACATTAGCGTAGGGCAGTACAGGAAGAAAACTTGTGGCACTGCCATACGCCAAATTCCTTTTAAATGAGGCCCTTCGTCTTTTCCTTTAAGAAAATCCTTGCCGATGGGGACATTGGCAGATCGGGGTGCCAGCTGGATCCAAAGGAGAGCCTGTCGATGTCAGCCTGCTGAGTGTAGGACCACGGTGGGAGCCTCAGCTCCAGCAGGAAGTTTGCAGTTCCTTGCGTAGAAGGCGGGGAAACTCAGAGGGCGAAGTCAAAAGATCAGGCTCAGGAAGTTGTTGGAGGGGTGCTGCTCTGCATTAGTCCCAGTGAAGTCCTCTAAGTTAGTATTTAAAAACTTATTTGGAAGTCAGGAACCTTTCCGTGTGGCAAGCAAGCAATTTGAGTCAACCCTTCAGTGGTAGCCTCTGATTCTTTTGGCAAACATCCTTGAGAAAGTTTCTAAGTTACAGCTCTGACACTTATCCAAGGGCCCCAGTGCCTTAGTAACCGCACTTGGGGATCAGGACTTACTCCAGGGGAAGCTACCAGCAGGGTCTAGTGAAGGTCCAGTTGGAACTGGTCAGCTTTTCCTTTCAGGAAGGTGGGCTTCTTGTAGCTTTTGTGCCCCTTTAGCCAACTAGCCCTTGGAGTCCACTTCTCAGTCCTGGGTACAATTGGGAGCAGGCAGTGGCATAACCAAACTTGAGGGAACTTCAGTGCAAAGTACATGGAGGCCCGCATACTCCAAACACAGTCAAGAGCTCTCAGGACAAGGGCCCGCCGCCCGTGCAGAGTGCCGGAGGAGGCCCACTGCTAATGTTATGCCACTGGGAGCAGGGCCAGCCCTTGGGGTCTCTCTCCAACAGCAGGTGCAGTCCTTCTTCTGTCTTCCACAGGTCCAGATGTGTTCTAAAGAAGGTACCCAGAAGTGCCACTTGTATGTCTGGAACTAGCTTGTGTGTGGTTGGAACTCCCTGTCCATTAGGGAAAATGTTTTCAGGGGATCCCTACTCACATTCAGATCTCTTCCTGGGAATTTGACCATAAACAATCCCACAGTACTCTGCTCTGCCAAAATCCAGCTTGGCAGAAGCTTTCTTCCCTTATTCAGAGGTCTGGGCACACCCCTGAGTTGCATCTAGGAAAAAGAAGAATTCTCTCTACAACCCACTTCTGGAACAGGTCCCCCCACACTGGGATTGGCGCCACCTGGCAACTTGTACAATGTCAGGGGCAGACCTAGGTGTGAGTTACATCTTCCTGTGACAGAGGATGTCACTTTGAACTTCCTTTAAGGCCCTTTCCATCACTCATAATGTTCTATACGGGAGCGGCCCAGAACACCTTGAGCAATGCTTTAAATTGTACTGCCCTTCCAGACAATTGCGCTCTAGGAACACAAAAATCTGATAATCCCTCGCTACAGACTTGACTCCTGGGGAGGGCGAGGCTTTGTATAAAATGCCGCAGAACTCTGGAACTCCCTTCCAGCTCACATCAAATCTATTCCTGAACATTGGTGTGTCAGGAGAGCATTACAAACTTTGCTTTTCAATAACTAGCAGCTTCATTTTCAATAACTAACCATCTTCTTAATGCTGCAGCAGCGCCAAGATACCCTTGGGTAAACATTGTGCTTTATGAATAACACATAACGTAACAGTTGGGTATTAACTCTGAAAAGGCTTCTAGATGTTTTAGGCAGAAAAATAGCACCTTTCTAAAAGTGCCATTTCCAAAAGAGTAGTTTAAAATTCGACTTGACCAACAGATTGGATTTTAAATTCCTATTAATTTGAGTCCTTGAACCATGGTTCTAGTTATTGCCAAACTGAATTTATGTCTTATAAGGTGTTATAATGTAGCTCAGTGCTTTTTTATGAGCCAACCTTACTATAGTGAAAAAACACTTTCGAGATTTTTCACTGCCAGGGCATGTAAAATTCATGAACACTTGTTCAGCTTTTTAAATACCATGCACACTGCCCTTTGGGAATTCAGGGCATACCCTCACCTATGGAAATTTAGGGCTTGCCTTAGGGATTCCATATCAGTATTAAAAAGAAAGGTTTGGGACTGTTAAGAGGGGGATTTTATCAGGTGGAAATGGCAGTTTATAAACTGCCCTGTCATACTGTTGTGGCAGGCCTGGAGCCATGTTTTACATGGTCACTGTTAGAAATTGGGTATCTGGTTGGCAGAGTTATGCACCCTGTCCAAGCAGGAACCACAATACTACCAAGGCTAAGTCAGTAACACACTTTAAATTAACATGTGCTCACCCTCTGGTAGCTTGGCACAGAGCAGTCAGGCTTAACTTAAGAGGCAATGTGTAAAGTATTTGTGCACACAACACAGTAACACAAAGAAAACACCACAAAAGAACTCCACACCAGTTTAGAAAAATTACCAAGATTTTTATGAGTAAAACAAGACCAAAACGACAAAAACCCAATAATCAGAAGTCAAGTTATGAACTTGCAAAGAATAACCAGTCAGTTATTTAGTGCTTAGAAGCAGATAGCTCAAACAGGGGCTACATGGTCGTACTTGACCAGGGCAAATCCAAAAGTTCAGACCGACCGCAATGCATGGCTGTTGATTTCACCGATGTGGCAATTCGTTGGTTCCGAGCTGCGCAAAGTCGAGGATGCGTCGAGAGATAAAATGCGATGAACATCGGGGCGATGCTTTGTTGTCAAACTGCTGGGCTATAGGTGATGCATACAGCACAAAGCGATGCGTTGGCACTGGCCTGTGCAAAACCGGAGATGCATCAGAAACAGGGGACGATTTGTTGTGCAGTCGGCGATGCGGTATCGAAGGAAATGCGCCTGATCAGATTGGCGCAACATTGTTGATGCATGGATTTTCTGGATTGCAGCACTGAAACCTCACTTCCAAGGCCCCAGGACTGGATTGGCACCACTTGGCAGAGCAGAACTCACAGCAGACAGAGTCCAGATGCTGGTTGAGAGGTGAAGTCTTTGATATCCCCGAGACTTCCGAAACAGGAGGCAAGCCAACAAGCCCTTGGAGATTCTTTGGTTCTGGAATGTAGAGATGCAGGTTCAGTCCTTCTCACTCCCAGGCAAGAAGCAGCAGGCCAACAGAACAGAGCAGTTTAGGAAAGTGGCAGCCCCACCTGGCAGCACAGCAGTCCTTCTTCCTGGTAGATTGCCCTCAGTTCCAGAAGTGTTCTGATTTGATGGTGTCAAAGGTCCAGTAGTTATACACAGTTGAGCCTTTGAAGTAGGGAGACTTTCAGAGATTCCTTTGAAGTGCACAAGACCCTGCCTTTCCTGCCCTGGCTCCAGACTCAGTACAGGGGGGTATGCAACCCTTTGTGTGGGGACAGGGCACAGCGCTTTCAGGTGTAACTGTCAGCTCTTTCCTCCCATTCTGCTCAGGACGACCCATCAGTATGCTGATGAACACTCAGTCACACCTACCCTTACTTTGTGTGTGGCTATCTAGAGGGAATGCAGGACGCCAGCTGTCACCCACCCCAGACATGTATTCCAGAGACAGGCAGAAGGAACGAAATGGTCACAGCAAGAAAATGCCAACTTTCTAAAAGTGGCGTTTTCAGAATTAAAATTTAAAAACCAACTTCACTTTAAGTTGTGTTTTTACATTTTGGTGCCAAAGACACCAAATTTGGGGTCCCAGCTTTCCCCAATTGAAAATTACACATATTAAATGTAATAAGGCAATCCCAATGGCCTTGCAGAAGTGAAAAAACAAACATAAGAGTATTTCACCACCAGGTTATGTAATACTTGAAAGTACATGTCCTACCTTTTAAGTACACTGCACCCTGCCCAAGGGCTGTCCAGGGCCGACCTTATGGGTGACCTAGATTTAATAAAAAGGAAGATTTGGGAATGTCAAGTAGGTTACCTTGCCAGGTCGACATGGAAGTTTACAACTGCACACACAGGCTCGGCAGTGGCAGGCCTGAGACATGTTTAAAGAACTACTTAAGTGGGTGGCACAATCAGTACTGCAAGACCTCTAGTAGCACTTGATTTGACGGCCCTGGGCATATGTAGTGCACTTTACTAAGGGCTTATAAGTAAATCAAATATGTCAATTGTGGATAAACCAATGTTACCATGTTTTAAGTAAAGAGCACATGCACTTTAGCACTGATTAGCAGTGGTAAAGTGCTCAGGTTCCTAAGGCCAGCAAAACCGAAGTCTACAAAAAGAGGAGGTCAAAAGGCAAAAAGTCAGGGGAAACCACACCAAGGATTCCAGGTCAAACAGTCACTTTAGTGTAGGCACGATATTTTTCGCACTAGCACCATTTAACTTATATGCCCTGGGTACACAAGGTACCATATGTTAGGTACTTACAGGTAAGTTAAATATGTCAATCAGCGATTAGTCATTTATACACATCTTTTAGGGGTTCGGGCACATCCACTGGGCACTGGACGGCAGCATCCAAGTGTTCAGATTATATACATCAGCAATAACATCTAGAAAAAGTTGGGGTGAAATGACCTAGCAAAATGGGCATTTCCTTAAGAAAGGTATGACATAAATGCAGAGATAACAGATTTTTTCCTGAGATAGCCAATTATAATCAAACCTGACCCCTTGTACTGGCTGCGGTTGTTTTTTTAACGTAGAATCAAAGGCTTGGCAGGACTTTGACCAAAGAGACTTTTGAAGTGGAGTCTCATCCACAGTTCTTGTTACGTTTTTACTAAAGTTACAGATCTAGAGAGATGGCAAGATTTTTCACAAGAATCTTTTAAAAGCACAGTTATTAATATTGATAACATAACGGCATATTTGTTTCTGCTATGAAAACACGCACAAACACCTATTTATTTTTATTAGCAAAGCGTCACCATGTGAATAGTTTTCACAATTGAAAATATTGTAATGGAGTTCTCTGTGACTCCTAGAAAAATCTGCCTATTTCTATTGGGAAAATGGCAACATATCAAGGTTTTCATTGGAGAAGATGTGGAAATTACCCTCCCTCCCTGAATTACCCATTTAATGCTGTTGGCAATATGAAACCTATTAATAGTTTTTATTAGAGAGATTCTTAAGAAGTGTCTGATACTCTCGCCTTGAAGGCCTAATTATTTCTGTTAGAAATTTAAAAGCACATCAAGTAGCTTCCACAATCAAGCATATGGAAATTGTACTGCATCCGGCACTTTAAAGCCATATTTATTTATGCTTGGAAATACAAACATATCATTAGTTTTCCTTAGGGAAAACGTGGGAATCGTTTGCAACCCTTTATCATCTAACGCTGTAAGATGCCAGAGATTCCTACCTGAAAACCACTTTGATTTCTGGATCTTTATTTTATCAGATCTAATGTTGCTGTCTTTGTGCACTTTTGCCAGACTGTTATGTGATGGACATAACCACTGCTGTGAGTGTGGCCTTTATATTTGTAAAGAATTGAGGATGGACTTTAAGCATAGCCTATGTCAAGAGGATACAATGTATCCTAAAGATTGTAGGATGTTTACAAAGAGTCACCGTACTGTTTTACCACCAACACAGGGATGCAGTTTGAACTTTTATTAATGGCATGCTAATATTAATTGTCAAAAGACTATAGGCTTAATTTCATAATTTAGGGTTGGATTGAGCAGGAGCCCTGCTGCAAATCAATGGACCTCCCATGGTTCCCCATTTCCACTTAGAGGAGGGGGAACTACTGATTTAATATCTATGGAGCCTCCATTGGCATGTAATTATTCACTGGGATCCCTCTGCCTTAGGGCTGCCATCTTTCGTGCATCGGGCTGCCATCTTTCGTGCATCAGCAGGCCAATCCTAGTTAGGGCAGTCATTTCAATGCAAGTTACCCCTGCCTGGCTAGGAGAAATAAACAATGTCCCTCAACAGAAATAGAAAACGTCTTGTGAATTCAAGCCATGGCTTTGCTTGTTTTTCAGAAACGAACGCCTGGTTTGAAAGGGCGCGTGGGGGTTGAAAAGTTTAAAAAGAATGCAGACAGGGCCAGCATGAGGTGGTCGCCTGACTGCCATTCATGTCAGCTGTAGCCCTTTCATCAGAAATAAACTGCTGACCCATTTAGGGCAGAAGGTTTGCCATGGTGCGGCCAGGGGAAGCAATTCCAATGCTCCGGTGGGTCCGAATGGCTATTAATGCCCTTATCCTAAAAGATGTAAACGTGAACTTATGTCTTAGTTTGGGGAAATGTAATAAAATAGTAAGTACATTTTTAAGTCTAATTGTGTATCCAAATCACCAACTCATTATGCTGGAAATCATGTATAATTTTTGTTTCAAATAATGAACGTGAAAAGAGCGCTGAGGTGTAATTAAAATAACTATTCAACTTCTTCATGGAATAGAAATTTGGTAGCTATATCAGTGACCGTAGAATACATTTATAGTTTCAGAAGGCAAAATATTGATGAAAGCTTTATCTATTCTGCAAGTAAATCAATTCCGTTTCAATTTCTTTATTCGATTACATCACAAGTAATCATAAAAGATCAACATACAAACATGAATAAATAGTATTATAAAAACAGATAAAATTACTACTTCATTGGTAAAAACCGTTACAATTATTATTCACTTAAAAAAGAAACATTTTAAACCACAGAGCCTAATATCCACTACTAAAAGACAATATAATGAACATTCATTATGAATTACGTCAAGTGGCCATGCCCAGTTTCAGGGGAAGATCAGAAAAGTAACGATTTACGAAATAGAACCAATGATTTTAGAAAGAGCCCAATGGTTGAACAGACCTCAGTACAGTTCAATAATTATAAATAAATCAAGGCCAGTCCAACATTTATTAAAATTGAGTCTCTTAGTAATTGGCACCAAAAAATGTCATTGAAATTGGCTGATAAAAAAGAAAAGGTGTAGCAAGGTCTGGGGAAACTTCGTTAGAAGGGCAATTTCATATAGTAGCTATCTCATACCATCCCTGAGGGAAACTACGTATCCATCTAATAGAGCTTAACCTGAATCTAGTTACGAGCATCCGTTCCCTAGAATGAGAGACCAGGTCCAGGTAGGGCTCTATACCTAATGTGGTCTGATCATACTGTATTCCTGTACAGCTGGTTTTTTATTAATTGTGTTTTTCCCTCTTGGTCTTTCTTACTTTCAAGAAACTTTACCTGATCCACCCTTTGTCCTTCTTTTACAATTCTGACCGATTGTGAAAAAAGATGATCTATCAAGGCCAAGGGTGGCTTCCCTAATGTGGGAGAGCCAAGGAATTCTAGATCACAGTCAAAACAATCTTTGATTATCTCTTTATTCAAGGAACCTTGATCATGACTCCAAATTGAGGCCCGCTAAATAGTAAGGGAGCTAGTTATATGTGGTCCTCGTAATAATCCAGTCTCAATTCTTGATGAATCACATTGTGAACTGCTCATAAGATGCCTGATAGGGGTCTACAGACCCTATTCTCTTTAACTTGAAGCCTAAAATTCCCACTCCATATGTCAAAATAGGGATGCACTTCTTCAGATATATTTCCAATAAGGGGCTCATAGGATTTTTCCCTATATTCATTTCAGGTTGAAAATGGTTCCAACTGGTTGAAGAAACCGGGTTTTCCCATTCGAAATACAGGGCACCCAGGAACAAGAGTGAGCAAAGATAAAGCCCAATTAAGAGAGCTGACTGACTCTTTCTATAAGTCTTTCCTTAATTTTCAAATTGTGGGTCTTCACATGTTTGGGACCACATGCCATAGTAAACATTTTGGTAAAATGAGTTTCTAAATTCAATTCCTTCATGAAACTTACAAAGGCATCAATAAGGAGTTTAAGCCTGCTTGGTGTCCTTACAAGTAAAACTGCATAATCAGCATACAGTAATATAGGTACAGTAATATAGGAACTGGCTTATTATTCACAGTTGGCATATCCTGACCCTTCTTGACTAAAACATTATCCAGGTCATTAACATAAAGGAAAAACAGAATTGGGGCCAGGATGCAACCCTGAAGGACAGCACGTGTTAAAGGAAGAGGGTCCCTACATTTTCCCTCCTCCCCATACTGGAGAGAAGCAGAAAGATCAGTGTGAAAGGCACGTAAAAAATCTACTAACTGCACATCAGGATCCATTTTAGATTTTAAAAAAATCCCATAACTTTGATCTAGTCACACTGTCAGACGTGCAGGAGAGATACATTAATGTTAGATGGAGCTCACTTGGTTTTGCAACTTTATATTTTCTGACCAGCAAATGCAATTTTAGGCACTGCTCAAGAGTGCCTAGGCTTTTCCTAAATCCATACTGACTTCGGATAAAATATTATTCTCTATAGCCCATACCAGCAGCCTGTCCAAAATGATCCTTCCAATTATTTTCACAGTTGATTCTATTAGTGAAATTGGGCAATAATATTTTGGATCCTTTCTGTTCCACTTTCTAAACACTGGGGCTATTACTGCTGTGTGCCAAAAGAAAGGGAGACCACCTTTATGTGCTGCATTAATAGTATTAGTGAGAAGAGGTGCCCAAAGCTCTGTATTCGCCTTATATTAATTTTTTTTCCCACAGGGACCCCCTCTAGCCCCAAGGCTTTAAAATATGGACTACTTTATGGAGTCTGATACCCCTTCTAAGGAAAATATATATTTAACGGAATAGGAGGGAGATCCCTGTTGGCAGAACCACAGCCAGGTGGGCAATGGCTTGAAAGTGAGTTACCTATTGGTTTGGTCCAATATTTAGACACAAAGGGAACAGATTTACTAATATTTGACTCAACATAGCAAAACAACTTGCTGTGCTGTGTCAAATGGAGAGGGTAGGAAAGTGTCATATTCTCTCTCCAACCATGCTACCAAGATCTGCAACATTTTGCCGGCTTCCTTTTGCTCATCGAACCTGACTCAACCCCACGTCAGCACCCAAAATTGCCATGGCTATCCCAACCGGCTACAAGATCACACAACAGGTCCCCCCTCCACAAGACAGAACGAGGACTTGCCATCATCCACAAGGATACCATGAAATGCTCTACTTCCATGGATAACAACACCCCCTTCATGGAACACATGCACTTTAAACTTCAAATCAGCGACAGGTTCACCGCTTCTTGGAACACATGTACAAACCACTTCAGCAGCCTCATCACGTACTTCATCGTCCCCTTCACCATCAATTCCAGTGACTTCATACTACTCTACGATCTCAACGGATGACAAAAGTTGGCAGTGATGTAGTCCACTTTACAGCACATAGACAGCTGACCTGCTCACATTACCCTTCATGCCAATAGGATCTCTTGATAGACTCAAGTGTTTGTCTTAACATAGTTGTGAAGCCAAAGGTCGCCTTGTTTTCAATTAGACAGCATGTTCAATGGCTTGGGGAGCTAGATGTGTAACATTTGCTAAAACAACTACATGTAGGCGTGAGTTAGGAGGAGGGTGGATGACAGGAAGCATATCAGAACGTTGTTCCATTTCTTGTCAATCCAGAGACGTAGTGTCTCTTGTATTTGAGCTTAACTCCTCAATATGTTGAGTTGGTTTGTTATTTCTTCCACTAGGAGTCCTTCCTACTTCCCCGTCCTGGGACTCTGCCCTAGTCGCCTGGGCAATGGATGAATCAGGTTTCTGAATGGTGCATTGTGAAGCAGATTTTGTAACTATTGCGGCAGGGATGGTTGAGACTAATTTCTCCAAATGTTTCTCAATAATGTCCAGAGGGTTATAGATTGGGTGCAGATATCCAGAAGTTGGCTGATCTTGACAATATAGAAGTTCTAAAAAACACTCCGATTGGCAAGTGCTCCACACCCAGTATCAGGGAGATTGATCTAATATACAGGCTGCCTACTTTTCTGCAGCCGCTTCCTGTGCTTCACAGCTAAGCCTATGCATGGAGAAGGTAAAGCAATGGCTAATCCCACACCCTTCTGCTGCTGTGCTTCAATTGGCTTGCCTACTACGGTATCAGCTGCAGCAGAGCTAAGGCCTCTGACTCAGTTGAACACAGCAAATGCAAACCAGAATGAGACCCATGCGCATCAGAAGAATATGTTAACCGTCTGTCAGCCAGTTCTATTTCTTTAGATATAACCTCAACTGCTCTTCTTAGAAAATGATCTAAGGTTTTACTCCTATTTACCACTGGCTAAGCTGAGCCTGTCTTTTACTTGCCCATGCGTTAGTATTGGATTGGAATCATTTTCTTTCCGTAATAGTAGAATTTAAAGTTAGTATTTTGAAGAGGCTGAACAGGGTTGGAAGAACTGTATGAGTAGAGAGACTTGATTCCCACAAACAGCAATAAACACTGGCCATAGCTGGCATCTAAACAAATAGAGAGATTGCATGATTCTGCATTATAATCCAAAGCTGCATTTCTAGAGGGTGGTCCTGCCCAGCCACTTCCGGACGATGACAAGCGGTGTCGGACCCATCCTTGGTCTGTGCTATGCCTGGGGTTCTGCCGGCGCAGTGGTAGGATGATTCACACGTTATGGGCTGTTGTCAGGAGACTGTCTCGCCTCCTCCACTCCCTCCTGCAGGCTGCAAAGCACTATAGATTTTCAGTCCCCAAATTAAAGTCACTGGCTTAATATGCAGCAGGAGGATAATGTGTGCTTTATGTGCTGGTGTCAGGAGAGGGTCCTGCCTCCTCCGCTCCCTCCTGCTGGCTGCAAAGCGCTACGGGGTTTGCAGTCCCCCAAATTGAAGTCTCTGGCATCCTGCTCAGCTGACGGATGAACTGTGCTTTGTGTTGTTGAAAGAGGATCCTGCCTCCTCCACTCCCTCTTGCAGGCTTCAAAGAACAATGGGTTTACTTTCATCTAACTTAAAATCTCGACTTTCAGCGTCTCGCGTCGAGTAAGTCAAATTTCCATGTCACGTTCAGAAATGTGCTTGACTCAAATAACTAGGAAAGCTAAGTATTAATCTATGCCTTGGACAATGAATTTGAAGTGTGTCATAGATAAGTCATCTGAGAATGCATGATAAATTGCATATGCAAAATCAGGAAGATGACGAAATAAAATTGATTGCCAGATTTCAAAGGTTTTGTCTATCAACATTAAGATACTTTCTGAACGGGTAGCCAGGTCACTGAAATTCACTTTTTTAGAAGTAGTAGCACTGGTGAAATATCAAAGATACCTTTTCATTTTTATTATCAATTTAAATTCACCTCATATTAAGCAGCAACTTATGTGCTTGTCTGAAATAGATGACTTCTAAAAGATAGAATGGAATATGTTCAATTGATATTAAATATGCACTATTTAGTTCAAAATAACATTACGTAAGGGAAATGTGTTTGAGCTAAGTATCAGAGGGAGACCTTTAAATGGTTAACGAGCACCGATTACAATGATTTGTGCAAATGTTGTAAAAATTATGGGATAGTGCCAAAGTAGTGCTACCCAATAATTTCATTTAATATTGATTGATCATCAATTTAGAAAATAATAGCGTTGAAAAATGATGTTAAATCATGATATTTTATTACATAGAGATAAACAAACTCCCTTCCAGCCATGTATATGCTGTTGGTTATAATATTAGGCTTTCTGTTTTATATAAAAAGGTGTCATCTAATCAGCAGAGGCAAAACATATACACATTCAGAACTGATAAAAACCTAATTCAATCTGGAAATCTTCATCAGAGTACATCCATAATAAAATGTAGTGTTCTTGAGATTTTCTTAACCATTAAACTTTCTGTAGTACCAGGAGCAGGATGGCTCTCTCGCAAACATTTACAAAGGAAACCCAGCTTTATTCAAATGAGATCAGGTTAATAAAACTCTGGCACAGAAGGACTGAGTTCAGCACCAGATGAGTATGTTCATTCTCCTCGATTGATGACATCATGTAACTAGCTCAAAGATAAATTCTCATGAGGTTTGCCTCTCTTCCTTCTGATGATAATAATTCTAGGTATTGTACAAAATTGCCCTTGAAGCCCAATAATTCCACAATGTAATGCTAGTGTGGTACTTTAGACTTGCCACATTATGGGCCAGTTCCAATGAACATTCTTTGAGATCCAGTCCTGTTGCAACTTAGCGAGCTTTCTGCTTGCAAAGAAGGCCTATAGAATGAAGGTTACTTCCAGTGCAAGACAAAAAGTTGCTTGACTGATCCAAATCAATAGGGAGATATATTTAGCTTATTAACAGAATCATGGTACTGTCTTGTTTGCTGAGAGTTAAGAAGGCTAGGGGTTGGCCCTTGTCCTTTTTGCAGGGTCTACCCCAGATGTTTGCATTCCGTTGCTGAACCAGTTTTGTTGACATAATGACTCTTTGCACTATTTTTCCTGCTAACCAGTGGTAACATGCCTGTGCTCCCTCCCTAAACCATGATACAGTTAGCATCTACCTGATTGGTACATTTAATTTGCGTTAAAGTCTCTAGTATATGATACTACATGTACCCAGGACCTGTCAATTAAATGCTTCTAGTGGGCCAGTAGCACTCAATGTGCCACCGACTAAAGTAGCCTTTTAAAACATATCTCGGGCCTGCCACTGCAGCTTTAAACTGTCATTTTGACCAGGCAAAATAAGCCTTTTGCTATACCTAAACTTTCCTTTTTAATACTTATAAGTAACCCCTAACGTAGGCCCTAAAGGCTCATAGGGCAGAGTGCATTGGATTTAAAAAGTAGGACATGTGTACTCACGTTTTACATGTCCTGTCAAAAGTTGTTTTTCACTATATTAAGGCCTATTTCTCCCATTGCCTAACACTGAGTTACCTTATTACATTTAACAAATGATAACTTTGGATCAGGAGCAGACAGAAATTTGTTGTTCGCATTCAAATGAATTGTAATTGAAAATCATCTTTAATGGTGTAATCGGATTTTAAGTTACAATTATGAAAATAACACTTTTGTGCCATTTGTGCCTTCTGCAAGTATCCTGGGTCACATGACTGTGAATACTAAGCCCCACTTAAAATTCAAAGGGCTTTGCCTCTTGCACACACAAAGAAATATGACTCCAGGCAGGCCATGCCTTTTGTCACCCCAAGACAGTTTGGAGTCTTGACAGGGGTAGGGCAACAGCTTTCCAGAACCAGATGTGGGGCCAGGACAGGGAGTCCCCCACACAAAAATTGGCACCAGGTATACAATTTGGACTTCCAGAGTAACTCATCTGAACACTCCTGGGCCTGTGAAAGTTACAGAAGGATTACCTTGCTGCTAGAGGTCTGCCCTGCTGCTTAAAGGAAGGACTACCTTCCTATCTAAGAAGGAAGACTGGACCTGATTGACTTCATCCCAGGCTAACCTGAGTGACTCTAAGAGTAATTTGGATGACCTCCTGTGTGGGCTACATGGATACAACAAGCTTCAGAGGCCACCCTGCAACTGCCCAGCTGACCTGCTGCAACTGGACCTGTCTGGACTTGCCTGAGCCCTGATGGCCTATGCTGGAGTGAGTCTCTGATCCCCATCGATTGTAATGTGTTGTAATTGTTTTATATACCATTTGCTACCCCTGATGAGGCATCAAATCTCTTTTTGGTGAGTAGCACGCTATTCTGGAACCCAAAAATGATTAGTGGTGGATTAGTATAGAGAAATAGGAGTTAATTTGAGCATTGGGCACGTGAGTCTGTTAGTTGGATTGAATAAGATAATGGAGGGAAAGAAGAGAGGAGTCTAGAAAGTGTTCTTTGGGAGGTCATAGTAGTAAGATGAGGTTTGGGATGAGTAAAAAAAAAGATGGAGGAGGGAAGAGTCTCTAGAAAAGGGATTAGGGAGATCATGGTAGTAAAATTATATATGGGATGAGTCAAGAATTTAGAAAGGGTTGTTTGGGAGATCATAGTAGTAAATTAGGTATGGAGTGTGCCAAGGAGGGATAGAGGAGGGAAAACGTTATTTTGGAGATCATAGCAGTAGAATGAGGTTTGGGATGAGTCAGAGAGTAGAGGTAAAGAATATTTTGAGAGCAGTATAGGGTGAGACAGAGTTGTGCATTGAAGAGAGTCAAAGCTTTTTTCTTTTTTTTTTCTTCTTCTACAGTAGGAGCAAAGTAACAAATATATATAGACATAACTATATAGAAAGGATATACATGTATAAGGAAGATAATTATCAAGATTTAAAGTTGTACTGTATGAACTCAGACTTTCAAGTGTTGCTGTACTTGTAGCTAATTTATTTGTGCATTTTTATAACTTTTAACATTTTTATCTTTTCCTCAAAATTTCAATAGTGAAGCATCTGTAGATAAAATAGTTATGATGAAATTTACATATTGTGATAGATAAATAAAATAGAGACCCATAAGCATCTAATCAAATAACTTATATGAAAACTATGCAGCAGCCTATAAACATTTAACCATAAGTAATATATACATTTGTTAAGCAGACTGTTAGAACTGGGATTCCTGGTTGGCTGAGGTATACACCAAGACCAGGCAGGAACCACCAGTCTAGTCAGGGTAAGCGAAGTACACATTTAAAGAGAGCCTGTGCTCACCCTCTGGTAGCTTGACACAGAGCAGTCAGGCTTATCTAAAGAGGCGATGTGTAAAGTACTTGTGCAACACACACACACATTAACAATGAATATATCACAAAAAGACCACAGAGTTTTAGAAACATCAAAAAACAAAAGAACAAAGAACTGTGAGCATGGTTTCTTGCATCTTCTGAGCACTTGCCAAGTAGAGCTGATCAGAGGTCATACAACTCTTAATGCACCAGTTTCGACCTGCTGCAGTGTGAGACATCTACTCCAGATCTTTGTCTGGAGATAACAGAAAATGAGCAACAGCTGATCTGAAGAACATGCATACTGCTACATCCTCTGGAAGACCACCTTTCCCCTGGAGTTTCATGACAACTAAGATTGCTTTGCAGCAACTCTCATTGAGGCAATTAGAGTAGGAGAAATTGTTCTGAATATTACCTTTGACCTGCTATTGCTTGAGTGACGTGAACAACTTCAATGCATTCTTACGTAGAGTGCTGGCCCTTCCACATCCTTCAATATTATCACATAATTTAACAGGCTCATATAATAAGACATAAGCTTCTCTCGAACTGCTCCTATTTTTACCTCTGGTGCTTTTTAAGTGTTAGGTAGCCAATATATTTTTCTACATTAATGTCTCTGAACTCTAAGCATATTATCTTTTGACTTTATACATCGTGAATGTCGATTTTGCAGGGTTAACCTTTGAGCTCAGCAATGCTATTGCATAGAGAGCTAGGAGGACCCTTAGACTCATGTTAGCTTTCCTCGGTCAATGAAATGCCCAGTTTGGTGGCTTCAAAGCATAGTTTGCTAGCGCACACTAAAGTCCAGGTTACAAAGTGTCTTATCTGTGCTCTCTGCCCAAGTAAATTTTGATGTGTTTGCTTCCAGCTGTTTGACACCCTCTTTTAATCTTCAAACATATCTCTGCTCAAATGATTTTAAAAAAAAATTGTATTGAGTCCCTTGTTCTTATTTGTTTTTACCTGTCAATTGGGACTGTTTTTACAATTTTTTTTTTTTTAACAAAGGTGGGTGGCAGTGATTTTTTTGATTTGGGGCTTTGTTCAATATTTCTCCTCTGCTATGCTCCTGGATACCATTTTTACTCAGGTCAGCTCAGTGGAGTTGATTTTGGAAATTTCCTGACTAGTATTCTCTGCTGCAGGTGCCCAATTAGCAGTAGCCATTTTAGAACAGCTGATCTAGTTTTTTTCTAGCTAACTTACATGTGCAGCGACAGGTATATAATTCAATCTGCAGCTCGTCCACACAGCGGACATGCTGGTGGTTTGCAGAGTGGGAGTGAAAGGCAAGCCTGTCTGAGCCTGAATAGTGCCTAGGGCACGGTTTGGTGATTTTACCAGTGAGTGGGTCCCTTTCCAGAAATATTCGTGTGACTATCTGCTTCAGTTATTTTCATCGGTTAAATATGCACATTTATAACATGCTTATTTATTTCAATCTTTATTCTGAGCCTGTACTCGTTCGTCTGCTCCCACCCTCAGCAGTTACCTTTGAGTTTTGTCCCTTATCACTATCCCTTAATAATGTTAAGTCTGAGGCCATGTACCGCTATGCCATTAAGGACTTAGTTGATGATTTTAAAGTTGACATTCTGTGTCTTACTCAAACCTGGCTTGCCTAGGATATGCCTGATAATTTAAATGAACTCATTCCACCCAACTATACTGTACATACATTGCATTGTTCTGGGAAAACAGTGCCTGTTTAACCTTTCTCCTTAAAATGGTCTGAAATGCACTACATTAGAATCTAGTTGCACATTGGCCCTGGAAGCCCATACTGTAAAAATCAAAGCCCCTTCTGGGCTCTACTGGTCTTGTATCCTAGCCTACCATCCGCCCCATGGGCGTTTGAAGCCCTTGATTTGCTTTCTTCAATACTTTCCACAGTGATGTACGATACACCTCACATGGTACTCCTTGGAGGTTTTTAATTTACATTTTGAGGTGGCAGAATGTATTCCTTTCTTCATTTGTCTTGGTCTATAATACTCCTTTACTGACTGATCATTTGGGTAATCCCCTAGATATTATCTGCACTATTACCCTGTTTTGCCAAGCTTTTTGTCCTTCCTCCCTTCATTAGGGTCCCTCTTTCCTGTATTTCTCTTAAACAGCAGAAGTTTAATCCTGATCCCCAACTCTGTTTTAAATATCATGACTGGAAAAAGTGTCATCTGAGGATATGGTCCAGCATTTACCAGAGGTTTCCACTCTGGATGGCTCTGACCCTGAGTTTTGATTAACAACTATTTTGCATGCATTGATACGATAATGCCTAAAAGAAAGTTATCATGTACGTATTCCTGTCCCTCTTTAAGTTGTTTCCAAATTAGCTGGTTGCTCTTAAACGCTGTGTACATTTGGCAGAGTGCCAATGTCGCTTTGATTATAACACCGCCTTCAATTAGAACGGGTCAAGCTGAATCGTGTTTACAAGCCTGCATCAAAAAACGTAAGACAGCTTTCTTTACTCATAAAATTTCAGTGCCCTCGATAGCATTTAAGCGGTTTTTGGTGGTACCCATGAGTTGAAGAAATGTCCTACAAGACTTGATGAGGCCTTATCCCAGACTTTTAAAGATTTATTTGTTAACAAAATCAACACCATTTCTTAATCTTTGCGGGACCGTTTGTGACAGGAATTACAATCCTGTTCCATTTTTCTATTTTGGCTAGTTATTCACAAGCCGAATTATTGTACTCTTTGTCCCTTCTGGATGGTCAGAGTTTTCAGTCAATTGTGCATTTTCGTAAACTTACAAGTTTCACGTCAGAAACTCTTGCTGCAAAGCATCATAAGACCCTTTGACTGATCGAATCTGCTCTCCTAAAAGCTATCCTGAATGCCTCTCTATCCTATGCCTCAAGAACTGTTCCTAAATGTCTTAAACATGTCATAGTCACTCCCATCATAAAGAAATATACTTTAGACCCTGACACACTGGCTAACTTGGACCCTATATCTCATCTTCCTTACCTGGCTAAACCATTGCAATATGCAGTGTTTCTCCACCATCAGGACTTGTGACCAAACAGTTGGTTTATCCTCTTCCACAAATTGGTTTCTGGCCTGACCTCAGCACTGAGATAGCCATGGTGTTAGCTTTGGCTGAACTTTTCGCCTGTCTCGATTGTCATCTACCTGCCGGCTTAATTTTGTTAGTTGGTTTTCAGGTTTTTTAGCTGGAAATACATTTCAGATGTCAGCCTCTCCATTTACTCCACCACCAAATCCTGGATTGCAGGGTGCCCTAAATATTTATTCTTTAACCCCTTGTTAATTTATACATGATCCTGCTAGCTGATAGCTCATCTTATCCATTTGTAGAGATGATTCTATTCTTCATACAGATGGATAATGAACTGCAAGATTTATTCACTACCAGCCCTGGCAGCAAAAGGATACAACTGCCTGGATAGTTCTTGGCTGGCCAAACAACAACATTCTATTGGCATTAAGTGTAGAATGCATAGAAGTACATGTGCACTTAAAGATACATCACAACATCTGTCCCTCTTCATGAACCCTTAGCATTGATTACAAAAGTAGTAAATAATACACAATCTGAAGTAATATACTTGAATAACAACTTTAGCAATCAACAACATACCACAAATGCTAATAAAGGTGGATGTGCATACACAAAGGGCTGTCTTCATATACAAATTCTATTAGAATAAAAACTGACAACAGGGAATAGAATGATGAGATAATGAACACTTTAACCATCAAAAAACCCTTTCACCATCAAAAACCCTTATAGGATTTCTTATAAGCCTTTTGCTTTTGAAGTATATTTTGAGGATCATCCCATTCCACTAGATCACTAACTCCCTTCTCCCCCATCCACCAAAGAAGATTGTTCATTTGTTGCCTTGAAAATCTTGCTCTAATTCCACAATTCGTAGCCATTCACTCTGATGGTGTTACTACTCACAGCCTCAACTTTCACAGGTGTCCTAAATTTTGACATACTCTTCTCCTTCTGTACTTGGGAAGGTTCTTTCATCCTGACCCAATCACCAACCAAATGTTTTCCTTTATTCTCTTTAACACCATGTTTCAAGTCATATCTATGTTTGAACTTAAGTTGATGTTTTTTGAATGTGGGTCCAATAAAAATGTCCTTTACTTGTTCATGTTCGATTTGAGGATTCAATGTCCTTAACCATGCTGAACTGATCTTGAATGCAGAAATGTCACCTCTCATGACCTGGAAAGGACATCTTCCTGTGACATTGTTTGGACTTATATGATGAGACCACAACATGTTCAGATATATCAATCTTGTTATTTATTGCCCACTGGACATACTCAACCAATGTGTGATTAATTTTTCCCACCAAACTGTTAGCCTTGGGGTGATGAGGTACAATACTCTTGAGGGTGATGCTCCATTTGTTCCAAAAACCCCACAATTCTTTGGAAGTAAACTGGCCCCCATTATCTGACACCAGTTGCCTAGTAAAACCCTCGTTCAAAAAGATTTTTTTTAAACATTTAATGACAGGCTTTGTATTGGTTTCTTCAATGAATTATACATCCCACCATTTGCTATAATACCTAACTACCATTATGGCAAACCTATATATTACATAGTACAGACTTGAAATGGCCAATAAAATTAACTGCTATTTTAGACCACAGTCCATCGGGTTGTTCTATAGGTTGGAAAGAGAGATGGACACTCAGTTTTCAGACAATTGTCACTACTGGAGAAAATCACACAAGATCTGACTGTCTGGATAATATCTGCATTCATATAAGGCCACAAAAATACAGAACGTATTTCCCTTTTGGTGATGGTTTGCTACAGGTGTTCTTCATGACCTCCACAAACAATCTTGTCCCTAAAAAAGTTGGAGGAGTACATTTATTTCTTCTCATTAGCATCTTATTTTTCTCAAGGGAAAATTATTCACCTATCTTAAAGTAAGGTTGTGTGCTCCTATGTAGTGGTTGCTCTTTAGGTCACAATTCTACAATGTATTTTTGGACAATCTTAAGGGCTTTATCTTGTCTCATCAACTCAAATCATTCTTCTTCAGTAAAAGCTTTTTTCCAACACACATTAATTGCTGCAATCAGACATTCTTGGTCTTCCACTTCATCAAGTTTATTATGTTTACATGAAGGAATAAGTGATCTCGACTGGTAATTTGCTCTAAAATTCCTACCCTCAGGAATGTGTTACTTCTTGCAATTATACTGTAATAAGGTTATTCACAGTCTTGTAATCATTTGGGTGTGATCGTAAATAACACACCCATCTAGAATATTCACTAGGGGGTTTGTCGTCAGTCATAAGGGTAAATTTAATGCACCACACAAAACTCTTAAATTGTTCTACAGTCCAACAACATGTCAGTAACTCCTTTTCAATAATTGAAGAAAAACATTTTCATTGTCACACAGTGTCCTTGACGCAAATGCCATAGTTTTTTCACTTTGACTGTTACCTTGGAACAACATAGCACCCAAACCACTGTTACTTGCATCTACAGTTATCAACTTTTTAGTAAGGTCAAAAGGTGTATATTCTCTGGCAGAAACAATTTCTTGTTTTAAGAGCTTGACATTTTTCATTTCACAAAAACACATTGTTTTTCTTGAGTAGACCTTTCAAATGTTCTGTTTTTTTAATGCAAAATCTTGGATTCATTTTGAATAAAATTATCATACAGCTAAAAAGGAAGAAAGCTGATCTTTGTCATTAGATGTGGGCGATTTCATGATGGCCGCTACTAGACCATTATCCTTTGAAAAACAGATGCAGCGAAGTCCAAACCAAGTACTATCCTTTTGAACTGAGGTGTTCCACAGGAGAGATAAATGCAGTAAGTTGTCTGCAGGAAGGATCAAGCTCAACGTAGTAATATGCGGATGCCAGATTCATCATACTAAAAATGTTGGCATCAGCAAACATTGTTAAAATGTCATCTATGCAAGGAAGGGTGTGGGACTCAACCCAGAACTCCTTATTTAGACTCCTATGGTTAATGTAGACCGTCTATTGTCCATTCTTCTTTTGTGCTGTAGCTATAGGGGAAAGCCATAAAGATGATTCCACTGGCTCAATGACACCATCATAACAATTTTTTTTGCATGTCAGCCAAATCTTCTCTGACACTGAACAGTACATTTCTTACTCTATTTTTAACCGGCCTGGTTCCTTCTTCATCATGGATTTTACGTTTGAAGCCTTGGATCTTACAGAGTTTGTTGCTAAACACAGACTTGAAAGCCCATGGGTTTCCAGAAGGTTTTGTTTCATCAGGTTTAGTTTCTTCCATAACTAAAGAAACTGGGACTTTTCGTCCAGACCTTAGAGTCATACCAAATAAACCTTGGTGATCCCTGCCTATAATGTTTGGTCCTTTTTTGCTACATACCAAAATGTCTTTATCTCTGAAACTCAAAAACATTCAAAATACCCCAAAAGCTCAAATTCTTTCTTTAATAGTATACAAGACATATCAGGTGGTAGAAGTTCCTTTTGTGCCCCATTGTCTTTGAAAAGCTCTTTCGGTATCATGGATATTCTTGCACCAGAGTCAAGGAGTGAATTTAGAGCCATCCCACCGACTACTAAGACAGTGTATCGGTCATCACAATCACCTTCTCTCCCTGTAACAACCCGAATGACATCCTTAGTACTATTATGTTCATCCAATGATGCATCGCTGGCATCATATTCATATATGACATTGATTTTATTTTTGTAGCTCTATTACACTTTAGCAAAATGACCCTATTTGCTGCATTTTCTGCATGTGGTATTTTTTGCAAGGCAAGGATGTTCAGTGGGTGAATGATTAAGAAAGCCACTTCTAAAGCATATATTTTCCTGTTTGAAAGACATTGATTTGGCATTTTGCATTTCAAAACGTTTCTTATCTTCTACAGTTGTTTTCAGGGGTAGGATATCCTTCACAACACTTACTGTCCCTTGCCTTTTTTTTAACAAATTTCTTTGAAGAATTGTGTGTAAAACCATTGTTTTTAATAACAGCAATAGTTCCCAGAAGCAATAGTTTTTTTAATGCTAACAACTTCTCTTGAACTTCCCTGTCCCAAAATCTTATTACAATCTGATCCCTAATTAGCTGGACTATAAACTTTTCAAATTTGCAATCAGCAACTAATATGCGGAAAGCTTCTATATATGAGGCAATAGTCTCATCCTGGTGCTGTTAATGAGTAAAAACTTATTCCTGATGACAATTAAGCTTGGTTGAACATCAAACTGTTTTTCCAGTTTTCTAATGGTCTCTTGATATTCATCCAATTAATTTTCTTCATCAGACAAATTATTGGGTGGCGAATGCTCCCAAATAGCTTGCCCTTAAAACCCCAGGTTGTACTGTAGTAAGAATATCATCTTTCTGGGCAATATCTGTTATCACCAATCATGCCTAAATATTTGGTGAACGCCCCAAGTCAAGTTTTCCATTTAATGAGTGACACAATTTTTGTAAAATTGGAGGTGGGTATTTACATTTTGCCTTGTGCCAAAAGAAGAAAGATAGCAAAAAACTCAAGAAATGTGAGATGTGCAAAAGTGTGTGTCACTGTTGGTGTTTATTCCTGTAAGATCAGTGAAACCCAGAAGAACCAAGAGTGTGTGTCATACTTTTTGTCAAAGAAAATAACTCCTTTCACAAATTAACATGCAAGTGTGCATAACGCTGAATGAATCACTATAATAAGCGTGTATATGTCAGTTAGTCAGCACTGAAGGTCCAATTTATAATTTTGCTGATGGAGTAATCTCCATTGGCGTGGTAGAGGACTTGGGGCCTAATTATGAGTCTGGCGGTCCACAGACCGCCAGACTTGTGGGGGCATGGTGGTGGCAGTCTTCTGACCTTCCTATTACAATTAGGGCAGTCGGAACACCATTGCCCTGCTGCAGCTGCCAGGGAACCGCCGTTCCCTGGCGGTGTTGCGGCAGTCAGGAGGCCGAAATATGCTTGGCGGGACTGCCGTGGTCCCACCAAGCCTATTACGATTTTCCACTCTGCCACGGTTTTCATGGCGGTTCCTCCTCCATGAAAACCATGGTGGAGAGGAAACAAAGGGGGCAGGCGCCATGTGGTGCATGTGGGGGGCACAACATGTGCCCCCCTGTGTGAATGCACCCCAGTTCCTGCACAGCATGGACCTTTCAGTCCATGCTGTGCAGAAACTGTTTCTGGCGTTCCCACTGCGGTGCCCATTTTCAGGGTACCTCCGTGAAGACATAAAAAATTACCCCAGCCAGCCGTGAGAGATGCTTGTAATCTGGCGGGTGGGCCGACCACGGGTTTGAAGGTGCAGCGGCAGGGTGGACCTGGCGCCGCACTGCCAAATTCATTATCAGTCCCTTAGCGTCCGCTAGTGCAAGAACACTCAGCCCGCAAAATTTATAAATGACCACCAAGTTGGCAGTCATTTCTAAAGTATTGGCAGGAACCGTTGTGATGGTGGTTCCTGTCAATGCTTTTTGAAGTTTGGTGCATGGCTTTGTCACCATGACGGAGCCATCCATAAAACGGTTTTCTTTTTTTTTTTTCAAAAAGAAAATCCCAAAGCAGACGAGGGGAGCATTTAGCAGTTGTCACCGCCCGTTAATGCCAAAGTTTTCAAGGCATTGACGGGCAGTGAAAATTGACCTCTCATTCTACCCATCTAAATTAGTTAGGCAAAATTAGAGGTCTGCCTCCGATGGCCCTCCATAGGGCCGTTAGAGGTGTATAATCATGGCAGAGATGTGGAGATGTGATTAAACGAAAGGCGTACCTGCATATAAATCTGGTGGGCAGACCACAGTCTTGGGGGTACAGATACTCTGTCATCTTTGCAAAAGAGTATCCATACCTCCTACATTGAAACCAAGCCCTGAGTTTCTCCAACATGATAAGAAACAAATAAGTGTATGCGTCACTGTTATTAGTAGGAGCGCAAAGACATGCCGTCAAAAATAGTGTGACTATCACTGTTTATCAGGCCAGATTTATTCTGTAAACATATGACCTTCTTGTGAGTGTGCTCGTCACTATCAGAGTTTTATACCCTCAGGACATGGACATTTCAGCTTCTGCATTTACTTCTGCCAACGGAACACTGTATTGCAGGGTCTCCTAGAGCTCTAATCTTTCTCCTCTGTTTAATTTATGCATGATCCTGCTAGATCATCTTACCCATATTTAGTGATGACTCTTCACACAGATGGATAATGAAGAGCAAGATTTATTCTCCTCCAGCCCAGGCTGTGGCAGGATACAATTGCCTAGAAACGTTCTTGGCTGACCAAGTAAAAATATTCCATGGGCATTAGGTGTAGATTGGTCAGATGTGCAAGAGTACTTAAAGATACATTACCACATGATTATTGTGGTTTAGATTTGCTTCTTTACAGTGATTATACACAGATTGCCTTTATAGATTGAAGGATATTTGAAATTTGCAGCGACGCTGGTTTACAGTAGTCTCTATAAAGTTGAAGGTAGTCGGAGTTCAAACTATTTAAAATTAAAGGATGATAAGACTTAGATATCATGTCCCACCAGACATTCGCTATTCTTGGACCAACCTTTCGAACCTTCCCTAGCACCATACCAGCCTTGTCTGGCTTTATATGGAATCTTGGAGCAAATATAGACACTACTTTATATATAAATGTCCAGGTTAATGCCATAGTCAATACTTGTTATTTCCAACTTTGCTCCTTGAAACTTATTTAACACCTCTTTACTTTCTCTCAGACTGTGCAAATTGTCAATGTATTAGTGTCAGCGCGACTTGAATGTTGAAATAGAATTCAGATTAATCTGCCCACCTACATGATTCAAAAGTTTCAACAGATACAAAACTATTCTGCCAGGCTGGTGCTCTGACGTAGGCTTAGAGATGTCATTACCACAGCTTTGGTATCTCTACACTGGCTTTCGATGAATGACTAGATTGTATTCAAATCAGAGTGACTTACACACAAAAACCTGGTTTTTTTCTAAGGCTCTCCACTCAGTTCCTGTTTATCATTGTATTATCCATCACACACCCTGAGATCTAAGGATAAACTTTTACTGTCTGTTCAAAGAATCAGCCTCAAACTTTTTGTATGAGTCTATTGTAGTAAATATTTGAGACAGATGTCCAATCTCCCCATATTTAGGAAAGCTCTAAAAACATGATTGTTTTCTCAGTCGAGCTAGTTTTTATCTTTTGCTATCACATCTTTTTACTTGTATAATTTGCTTTTCTCAGTGCCAACAATGCGCTTTATACAAAAAATAGAAAAAGAAATGGGTGTAAAGTGCTGGCTTAGACCCAGATTAATTCCTAATTCACAACACTTAAATGATTTGCACGCGATCTGCCCAAGTGCAATGGATAAGTGACTAACCTACACATATGTGATTTCAGGCTGGTTTTGATGAACCAGAAAGACCCAGGTGAGTGTCAAATAAGTGTGTGGAACAGTTCTTGGTTAATGTGTTTACAACACATAGCATATTCACTTTTTTGAAATTCACAAAAATCTACATACTGAGGTGTTTATGGAAATGCAGAGTTCTTGTAAAAAGAATTCTATGACTCAACAATATTACTAAACGTTATGCATGCATATTGCTTCCAGGATGACTTGACCAAAGCATTTGACATTTGTCAAGTCATCAATGCAAGAAGTAACATAATTCATTGTGTTTAATGTCAAGTTGAATGGTAAGAATTTTGTAAAGCAATAGCACAGCATTGTACTGTGTGTATTAGTATTATCAATGCAATTTACACTTGCCAGTTTTTGGCCAGATAGCCCTTCAAGAAGCTCCAGAAGTCTTCGTCCATCCCGTAGATCATTAAAAAGATCTTCAATCTGATGTTTTCCAAACTAAAAGAAAAAGAAAAAATCCAATTACCTTTAAGGTAGAAACTATTCAATTCATTGTATTCAGTATATTGAGGTAAACCTTTCTTATGTAAGAACACAGTATCAAATCACGAAAAAAGGGATGAGTCAGTCATGAGGGGCTAGAAATCCTGATTCAGTGCATTCTCAAAAGACCAGAGAATTTACTGGAGGAACAAGAGTTAACAAGGCTGACATTTTCATGTCCTGCATCATCTATTGAAGCACTGACGATATTCTATGAAACTTGTTAAATACTTTTGGAGTACCTACAGAACACTATAAACAAAAGCCTTATGGAGTTCAGAACACACATATTGATCTTAAGATAGAAGCTATCCTTAATTTGTGCAGTGGGACCGTAATTAACATATCAACAGCATGAACCGCACGACTTCCACTAACCATTTCGATTTGAAGATGCTAAAATATAAGTGCATATGCATTGTTTTAACAGTTTTTTCAAATCAAATGGATGTTTAAGGCATCAACTCCATCTGTGTGATAAAAAATATTTGGATCTCAAATTACTGCACAATTTTATATCTCTATAGCTAAAGAGGTTTTCTTTGATCGCCCTCTTCATTGGGTTAGGACTACTCACCAGGTTCAAAAATATGATCTTGTAGTGATTTTTTATCATTAATATATATTAATTCAAACAGGGGACTAAAAGTGCATTTTATTGAGTCGAGATGTTTGTCAAGATTGTGTTAATTGGATTACCAGTGGCTTTGCTAAACACCCTTAGATTCTTTTGCAATATAGCTCTCTAAAAATTTACTCTGTGGTTTTCAACACAATGACAAACTACTATCTGGAGCAATGTAATGTATAAAAGCACTGTAAGAAATCTGGGCCAGAGGGCCTCAGTGTAGACAGGGGCTACTGGGCCCCAGTTGAAACAACAGCAGTTGGAAGCAAGTGCCATTTTTTACCATTTGACTCTCAGGACAGAGAGGCAGAGCCGTAGAAGGCTTACTCAGGGGAGTTGCAGTTTGTGATCATAAATGGAAAGTACTTTTTCCGGACACTGCTAAATACCCCACACAAATATATTCAGAATGGCAGGTTGAAATGCCTATGATGAGACCCTCTAAAGGGCCTCACAACCAATAGTGGTGCACACTGATGAAAGGTAGTATGGTAACCCCCCTAATTGCACCCTGAACCAGCTGACCTAGAGGTACCTTAAAAGGTACCCTAAAAGAACAATGTCAGCCCTAGGTGCCTAACACAACATGAGAGGTTCATTTAATAAAATTCAGGCCTGGTTTTGTGAATGTGTTACTATAATATTCAAACAAAATCTAGAATCAACAGCAATAAAATCAATAGTGAAACACTCAGAGTGGTTTGATGATTCAAAAGCAGTAAACAACATTGGTAATGATTTACTGTCATCAATGTGCACGTCAATAAAGTTTTCAACAATCAACATAACTCAATATAGTACCTTTTCTTTTACCTGATTTTAAAACAACCAGAGACCCTCATAGCAAAGGCCCATAGACTCCAGAACCTTTAGGCAAAAGTCCAGCTCCAGAGATGCTTAAAACTAAAGCAAAACTCTCCTCAGGTCATTCTTCCAATGACCTGGACAATTGAGGGTACATTTCAATAAGTTGACAAGGGCTTCATTGAGTTGATGGAGGTAATCACTGCTTCTCAGTGGCCCTCTAATGATTTAAAGGTCACTTGTGGTGCCCCTCCTTTTACGAGGTACCCCATGGCAAAATATGTACATTCATAAGCCTCACAGGGGATTATTAGGCTCTTCACTGGCCTAGCTGATTCCCCAGTTGCATCACTGTTTGATAACTTTTGTTGAGTGCCCACTGACACGCACATTTTCTTGTCCATTCTGATGCTTCTGTCCCAAGTGGTGCACCTGCAACTTTAACACTGCAGCCACCGAAGGAGCCCCTACAGCCCTGTAAACCTTGCCTGATTCTTACCCACCAGGCTCGGTTCTTGCTGACAATGAGGGAGGCAACACCTGTATTCTTCTCTCATCTGGGGAATCTCCAGCAATGAGCTTCTAGATCCCATATATGGGGAGCAGGAAGATGGAGCCCACTGGCACTGTTACGGCATGTGGAGCCTGCACTTCACACAGGCTGTTGATGTGAGGCCCAGGGTATTCCCAGACCAATCCTGTAGACAAGCCCTAGGGGTACATACCCTCCTGAGAGGTATAACTACACTGAGGAGCCTGTGTGTTCAACTCGCCAGACCGCTGGTGCTCTGGCCCTCCCTAGGGTTTAAAGGCAAATGGAGAGAAGAACACCACGCCTTCCTCCCTAAGAGGTAAGTCCCTCTGAGATATGGCCCTCCTTCTGGGAACTGAGATACACAGTGACGCTTTCCACAGCCAGACAGGCAATGCATTAATGTGCCCCATAAACTCCAGTCCTACAGGACCAAATCAAAACTTTTTTTTGCCTTTAGACATCTGTTAGACCAGTCATACCTTAAGGTGGTATTCCCCCAAAAGTTTTTCCTTTACCCTCCTACTTTTCTGAATTTGCTTTTGCATGTATTACGACTCTGCACACTTTACTGCTCTTAACCAGTGCTAAAATGCTTGTGCTTACTCGCTAAAATGTGGTAAAAGTGGCCCACACCTGATTGGCATGTTTAATTTACTTATAAGTCTCTTGTAAAGTGGTATACCATGAACACAGGGCCTGTAATTTAAATGCTACTAGGGGGCCTGCATCACTTATTGTACCACATACTTAAGTAGACCCTTAAAACATGTCCCACGTCTGCCACTGCATCCTGAATGCAGTTTTAAACTGCAATTCGACTTGACAGTATAACCCCCTTGCAAAGTCTTAAACTCCCCCTTTAATGGATACAAGCTACTCTTAAGGTAGGCCCTCTGTTGCCCATAGGGCTGGGTGCATTGCAATTAAAAAGTTGGGAATGTTCTTTTAGGTTTTACAGGTCCTGGTATTGAAAACTCCTAAATTTATTTTTCACTACTGTGAGGCCTACCTCTCTGAAAAGCAAATATTTTGTTGCCTTATTACATTTAATAAGGGCTAACTTTTGATTGGGAACACAAACATTTCATGTTTAGTGTCTGAGAAATTGTAATGTAAAGCTCTCTTTAATGGTAAAGTAGGATTTTGAGCTACAATTTTGAAAATGCTAATTTTAGAAAGTTGGCATTTTCTTGTTCTAGCGGTTTGGTGCCTGCAGCCTGTTTCTGGGTCACATGACTGGGTTTAGTTTGCAGTTGGACATTGTTTATTCCTTCTAGTCAACCACACAGTAGAGAGCAAGCGATACGGCAAGCGCAAGGTAAGTGTTTGACTTTTTTCCCCTCTTCGTCTGTCAACTCCCCCCCCCCGCTCTTACCTGCAACAGCCACCACTGGGTGGGACCATAATTTAAACAGCACCAGCGATCTGCGCCTGAAGCTGCAAGGTGTGAGCATCGTCCTATTAGTAGACTATATCACATTCACATGTCTTGGTCTATGCAATAGGAGCTGCTTTATTCAGGGACCCGGGGACCAGGTTGCCATTGAGAGTCATTATGATATTGGCCGGCATTGAAACTTTATTGAAGGGAGGTGCTGCAAGGGTGGGGGAGGGGGTGGGGGTTGCAGAGGTACTAGTGCTGCACCGCTGCATTTTTGGGGTGCACACTGCAACCACAGACTGAGCTTGGAGGAGTGTGACTGGCGCTAGAAGGGAGCTCCAGTGCTGCAGAAGGCTTCCTAAGAAAGCCTGGCCTGAAACAACCACAAGGAGAGCTCAGGAGGAGGTCTGAGACAGAAGGAGCGCTTCTGGTGTACAGGAGAAGGTCTGAAACAGACAGGAGGGGAGTGCGCAGTGTGCAAGAGTAAGCTAGAGACTGTCCTGTGATGAGCAGCTCACGGTGCACTCACTACTGCTTCCATCTCTCTTAGCTCCTGCACTATGCACAGCCTTGCTGTCTCTGGCTCACTCTGGGGGTTGAAGGGTTGGGGGGATCAAGCATGGCCAGGATTGGGGTGCAGTTGAGAGGCGATATGAAACCGTTATTAGTAAGCGCACACAGCTGCGGCTCTGGGCCATTTAACTGTCCCATTTAAACACCTCAGATCTGGGGAAGCACAGCTCCAGGTCTATAAACACAAGGTTCAGACTGGGAAAGCACAGTTCCATTTCACAGCACACAGTTCAATCTGGAAATGCACAGCTGGAGGTTTACGGAGCTACATCAGAGGGGCCTCAGTACACCCTGTTGATCTCTCAGGCAGATTCTTCCCTCTGTCAAGTCGGGAGCCGTCCTCTCTTGAAGGGCAGAATCTCGCTCGCTATCCCCGGACTGCGGACTTGTTTCAAGCCCCTGAACAATGGGACAGTCTGTCATCTGAGGAGTGAGGACTTTGTCTGTGTCTCTGACACTCTAACCATCTTTTCGACCCCCTAATGCATGCATCTTCTAAAGGCCTAAAAAGGAGGAACGAAGGCGTGCATAGCGCCTTCTTTTTGTGGCACCTCGATGAGGTGCGGACAGCTGCAGTGTAATCATGCCATAATAATTATAACAACAAAAATACGAGGCCAAAAGATGTTTGTTTCCAGCTTTTTGCTGAACACGGTTACAAGGCATATTACTAAATATGGACAGATCCAAATTTTCATCCTGAACTCTCAATGGGAAAAATGAGTCCACAACATTTAATCTGTCCAGCTTGTGATTTGTATTAATACCCAAATTGTGAGCCAGGTACTGAGAAAACGAATCATTTGATGAGGGAATGAAAGCCCATGTATGGTCTATCTTACAATCTGTGCATTATATACTAGTCTATAACAGAGACTAAATTATGATCAAATGGATGTATATTTTTAATTGTATTTATCATTCACATGGGAAGTCATTTCTGTCTCCCACCTTATTTACCAGAAAACACATGAAAAATACCCTGTATGAACTCCTATAGGAGCTAACACAATGTAAATAATGTTAACCCAGCACAGTGTCCTGGAATCCTTAGGTCAATCGGGTGGTAATGATGAAACACAACACCACCTGGCCTCCTTAAATTTGAAATACACTCCAGGTATTTTTTATCAACAGTTGGCAATAATGATGATGATAGTCAGTTCTGTACAGCAGTAATTTGGGGTTTTCAGAGCTGCCTCAGTCATGGTACCGTCATAATAGCTAAGACTTCTCAAGATTGAGAGGGCCAGCATGAATCACACGGTCTGCTTCTCTTCTCCACTTGCCATTAGGGTTAACTTTTAATGAGACGTTAAAGAGTTTCTAATTCCATCAAAGTGTCTCCTGCCTGCAAAGCAGTTAAGAGGGAGGGAGTCAAAAAAATTATTATTTTCTGTTAGAATGCCTGAGTCATCTTCATTTGTTTTTCTACAATTTGTAATCCGGAAATTTCTTTTGACGGTAGTGTCAAGAACAACTTATGTTTTGCTCTACATTGCATCAAGTGGGTGCACTATGGGTGGGCCAGTTGCGTACCATTAGTCCCTGCAGCCCTTGCGGTGCGGGGGTGCGGCCCGAGGTCCAGAGGTCCTCTCAGCACAGTACACTGACTGGGTCTGGGACACAATCACGCACTGACTTGCACTGTGCACGGGCGCCTAGCCCCTGGCCTGAGGGCTCCTGACTGGGTCCCGGGCAGGGGGGGGGGGTCTCCATGCACTTTGCAGGAAGGCCCCCTCAAGTATAGTTATGCCACTAGTCTTGCATAGGCAGAACTTATACTTGTTTAAACGTTAAGTTTTCTATTTGTCATTTTTTCAGTTTTATATAGGGCAAACTCGACAGTATTGGGTTGTTTTACATAAGCACCTGTTACATTACAGAAGCACAAGTTCATTTTATAGGGAGATTAAGTAATTTGTCCAGAATACCAGGCTTTTGAGCCCACACCGAGGCTCGAACATTGTTCCCCAGTTCCAAAGTGAACAACTCTGGCTGTGACGCCATATCCTCTCCTGTGTGATATATTGTTGTATGTATATATAACATTATGCTCAGAAAAGTTGTAAAACCATTCAGTAAAATATTAGGGCAAAGGGCATGCTTTAGTATTGACAAGCAGAAGCATATATTTACAATATCTCATAATCTGTGGTGATCAGGTTTGCTGAAATGGCCTCTGGAACAGACTACAGGCATACAAGTTCCTGGCCAACTTATTACAGAGAGTATTAAGAGCAAATACCAAAGGGCAAATAGATGAGATCTGACCATGCCATGTTCACTGTTCAAATGATCCTGCAAACGCAACAGGAGGAAACCACAGTTTAGTAGTGGGAAAACGTACGAGTCCTCTATGAGGTTAGAGTGATTGGGAAGAGCTGGTGCTCAAAGGATCGCAACAATGGCAAAGCTAGATGTACCGAATCTGTCTGTGGTGGTGTTCAAGATCTCCATTTGTTAATCAAAGTTGCCAAGGCACACAAAACAATTGCATTGCAAAACAAGCATTGGCATAGCCAATAGGTCTCACCTTTGGGGCCTTATAAGTGTTTAGCCATTCCGCGCTAAATCCTGGTTTACTCTTGAAATTCGGGAGAAAGTCTGTAATACTATAAGAGTAAGACCCGTCAGTATGTTTGGTAATCCTGCCCTAAGTTTTTGAATATATGACTGCATGCACGAGTGTGTTTGCAAGCAGCTCTTTGATGGCAGTTCTTGGCTCACTGTGCTAGATTACTATTGTAAATTATGAACTGCACAGTAACAAAATGATCTCTGTGACAAAAGCAGTAACCCACTGAGCTATGCACATAAATACACTGCTGTAATCTGCGTGGTACACATTCTTTGCAACAGTCATATTAACCCTTAAAAATGGTTACAAAAAAAGGCATAAAACAATTAGTTTATAACCTGGAGAAAATTAAAAGTGCTAAACAAGCACTTTAAATTCATAAGGGGAAAATCACAGCAAGGAAAACTAGAATAAGTGGCACTGCAGAGAAGTTTCCAATTCAATAGTCCTGTGTTTCAACCTCTCGGGCTACATTTTTTTTGGTTTGCAATGCCAAGTACATTTGCAATCTTGATTGAAGAGATCGGCGACTTCTTCATTGTCAAAGAAAAACAAGGCTTTTGATCACGGATTAAATAAATCCATATGCATGTTGAAAGAACAAGAGGAGTGATGTGGGTTATTATTACCATGATACAAGTAAGGGAATTGGATAAAACATGCTTACAGTTAATAGTTACTCATGCTTTCCTTTTGGTAGTAACACCTAAAACGAGTTAACTCCCCGTCTTTTCATAAATGTTATGTGATCAGTGAAAAGAAAAAGAAATTATTTTTCTTCCCCGCCCTCCGAAGCATGACATCTTGCCAAACGTACAAAATATAGTGATCATCGAAAGAATGTCTAAAATAAGGATAGCTTTACTTTCTTGACTTTGTAATATGCAAACAATGATTAAATATAGTAATTTGCTATTTGTAAATTATGTGGTTTCACCTGATAAAATGGCTTATATATCTCTCCAGCTCCTTCCCCTCCTTCGTTTATCCTTAACTAAATAACTGTCCTTCACTGGGCAATAAACATGTTTTCAGCCGTGAGAAGCTCTTTCCTAATACCAATAATCTAGTATGACACATATTTCCTAACATTGATGGAAGCGTGTAGTGTTCCGTAACCGTCAGCCTCCTCATGCTCCCTTAGAATATGTTTACGCCACCGCGTTTTATTTTAGTGGAGCTCAAGTAGGATCCAATCGCGGTAGCTACACGGAGACGGTTTTTGTACCGCACATATTATTACCAGTGGAATGTAATTTAGTTAAAACAATATATTTAATTACCATTAAAAAAAACAATTCAATGTATTCTTAAATAGCACTAAATAAGACCTTCTCGAGGCACCCTTGACTATAATAGACTAGAACAGGGCTTTAAGTGGGATGAAAAAACTGGAGGGTCTCTCAAAGGGGCGTGGCCAATGTAATTAAGGGCGCGGCTTAAACACTTAAGCTAAAAAATCTGTGCTTAGCATAGTGTGCCGCCCGACTTGTATTTTGCTGTTTCTGTCATTGCATCTAGATATATAATACAACAAGTAACATCATACTTACAACAAGTCAGGACTATTGGCTTCGTCAATGGTTGTTAGTTGCATAAGATAAATAACTGCAACTATGGCTTGTATATAATATTGAACAAGCATTTGCAATGCAATCGGTCTCGCATTTTTGAAAGTTAGAGCTGTTGGCGTTGAAAATGACAATGTTTTTTACTTTTATTTTGTTTATTTGTGGAGGAGTGATTATCTTTGTATAGCATTATTGCCATTGGTATGACCTTGTATTCTAGCTGGTAACAGCCTTACATTATACAGTTATTGTTGAAACATTCCTAGTGTTATTATTGTAGAGTGGTCTGACACCCCCAAGTCTAGTACCCTCTATATAAAACTGCAAATAAATAATTATAAATGAATCAATCCTGGGCGTAGAGTATTCTGTTGTGGGCCTTATGTACAGCTGTGGCAATTGTTTCTTTAAGTCTGCAATTACACAAACAGTGTGAAAAGAAAAACTGCATGTCCCAAAATGCAGTGTACTGTTGTCTGACAGTGCTGGTTGATGCTGTCACACGTGACACGTGTGTTCTTTTGGCAGCTATACAGCACCATGTGGGGTATGATTAAGGGATTTTGCAGTTGTGTGGCTTATTTGAATCAATTGAAAAATGTGACTTTAAATAATGAGGGGGAATTTGAGGAAGTGGCGTCGACATCAATATGAACAGAAAAGGTGCTGTGCCGTCGACTTTTTCGTGCCAGGGAAATAAGACGAGGGCACCAAAGCGATGAACAATAACATAATAAGGGTGTCGGGAACCAGTCACTTCTGGGAGGGAAGTTTGAGATTTTATTTTGCTGAGTTACAAACCATAGGATGTACAGTTTCACACCGCTGAACACACGACACGCAAGGTAGTTATTAGTAGCCGCTGCAGGCATTGCATTCCATAAAGGAGGTGCAATCAGAATGAAAATAAAAACGAGACTGGCTAAGTTAACTGGAGTAAAGAGTACTATTGGACTGAAATGAGTGGGAATGGTAGGGGTGCGATCCAAAGTGGCTAATGTGTCTAAAGTGAGGACAGAGCAGGGTTACTCGTGAGATTGACATTGAGACTTCTGAGATTACTAGCAGCATACCTGCATGCAGAGTAGCTGTATTCAGAACAGTCTGCATCCAGTGCATGACATAAAGTAGAGTTGAAATCACATTGCAAGGCAGTAAGTCTGGGCATGTTAACTAGATTAACTAGTTGTATACGATGCACTTCCGGAATGAGGCATAGTATGCGCTACTGTAAGTGGACTCAGCTAAGTGCTGCTGCCATGATGGAATATTTTGAGACAAAACTGAGTGCGATATGTTTAGGACGGCAAGTGGACTGGAAGGACCACTGCTGCCTGGACTCAGTACATTGTGGTGATTTATTAACTTTGGCAATTTTTTTTTTAACTTCGGCAACATTTTATCAGCGCGTCATGCTGCGCTTTATCTTTAAGCATGGATGCGCGGCTCTCATCCACATCTATTTATTAAGTTTGGCCAATCATTCTAAAACCAGCAAAAACGAAATGCAGCACACGGTCAAAAACAGGAGGTCAGAAGCAAAAAACGACAGGGGGAAAACACGCCAAAGATGCCAGCTCTAACAAGTATCTTTTCGAGTGCGGCATCTCCGCACATAAAAAGACTTATCAGTGTGTAAGTGTAAGTTTACCATTGTGAATAGGGCTCTGGATAAAAATCACATCCTGGGAAGTTAGTATGTACTAGGTGTCATAAAAACTACCCGGTTACTTCAGTACTCGTGTTGAACATCTCAGGAGAATTATACTGGTAATGTTAAAATACGAACTAAAAACAGTAAGCTGCTCTAAATATCAATATACATTTTCAAGATGTGACGGAAACCAACTAGAATGTTCTTAAGAACAATTTCATAAAGTTCTAAAAATAGATAAAGCAACAACTGGATGTACTAGGCAACACTTGCAACTAGTTAATATGAGTTTTTGTCACAGATATGAACTTTGGGAGTTTCTGCTTTGATTTCAGTTAAAAAATAAAACCCATTGGTAGCTTTACTCACCAAATATTACAAATGTAGCCATCTGCCTCGAGTTCAATGTTTATGTTCTCGCTTTCGTTTTCATATATCTATGGGATATACTGCACCTTCACAACGGGTGTGTCTGCACTGACCTTTTATGTTTTTCTATTATACAAAATGGTGCAAACATATTTTGCCCCAGTTTAAATTAAAGAAAGATGTTTGCACTGTGGCTAAAAGGGAGGAGGCAAATAGTGAAAGCATACGCTCCATGGGGATTGCTTATAATTGATTTCCAGTGAGTAATACAAATTTTAGCAAAGAAATCCAAGTAACCCTTTTAAAAGAAATGTATCGAATTCTTTTGCACTATTTTTTGCTGCTTATGTAATAAGTAATAATGCAGGTTGTAACACATTGATTTACCTCAAACGTGGTTTCACATTTGAAAAGCAGAGAAAATGTACCTCTCACACACCAAAACCAAGTCCGCTTTGCGGGCTTTTGTGTGGGGTGGGTGGTACGACCTTGTTTGCAGAGGAGGGCTGCTCTCTCCTGTCCACGCGTGACTCACCCAAAAAATATTTGGCATAAGGCAACAGGGTACTGACAGAACGTGTCTGTGAGCTGACGTCACAGCACTGCATGCATAGTTACTCTTCCCACAGCAGCAGTCTGGTCTTTTCGTGAAGAATGAGTGGTGGCATGTTCCATTTCTGCCCTGGTGCAAGCTCGATTCCTCCATTCACTATTACACAGGCAGCACAAATAGTACAAAAAAACGGAGACTACTTATTTTGCAACCGTGCAAATTTTCTGTCCTGCTACTGCATATAGACTGTGTATCATAGCATCCAGTACTTATTAGTAAGTCACTGAGACTGCACGGAACAACATACACGCCCACACAACAGCGTGGCAGACATAATACAGTGTAGGGCAAATGGGCATGCAAAAACAACAGTGTGGCAGACTTCTTGTCTAGTAATTGTATCAGGTGTGGAATCTGTGTTCTCAGAGCTGCAGGTTTAAGTCAGAGAATTACAAGGTGCCGTGCATGATTCATAGGCACAAACAATGAGAACTATTTTTGCCCGAGGAATGGTTATTCATTTAGCGATTTCAAGACTCAAGCTGTCATGCATCAAAATAAGTGTGTGTTTTTTAATGATGGCACTGTATGTTCTGTGGGGAAGTTCATTTCATTTATTTTAAATAATGTGTAAGTGCGTCGTTCGGAAAGCTATGTCAATCAGTGCTACGTGTGCCGTTGCATTATTAGCAAGCAGTTGTCAGTGACTTGTAGCCCGCGTGATTCTGCTGGTCGTTAGTTCAACCTACGTGTTTCACTCGTGTATGAAGTACAACAGTTTTACTGTACCTGAATAGTTTGCCCGGAGTTGGGGAGGACCGCCCCCCCCCGACGAGCTTACAGTAAAGGTGCCGCCTCAGCACTCCCCCTGCGCCCTCGTCCTCCCCGCAGGTGGCAATCGCCCAAATCCGAGCCCCCTGAGCCCAGTTAAAGTGAGGAGGATGGAGGCTGAAGCCGCTGCTTCCGGCCACAGCGACACCTGGGATCCTCTGAGCGGAGGCACCATCCAGCCCCGTCTGCAGTCTGAGGAGCAGCAGGGCAGTGCCGAGAAGTGCTGGGCATCTGGCAGATGATGCTGTCCGCATCTTGTGGCGCCCCACTTCTTCCCACCGGGGCGGCTGGTCCACCTGACCCGGGGGTGCCATCCCAGAATGGTGGCCTTGGCAGTCACTCTCAGACAGGGGGCCTCGGCATGCCGCGACTTCTTTCCCGCGTGGGGTCCTCCTGCTCACCACACTTTGGGAATTCGGTTTCAGCTCTACTGCGGAAACACAAATGGCAAATGCAACCCCGGGCACCCTGGCGCTGCCTTCCTTGAGATTACAAGGCAGTGAGCAGCGCAACAAAAGAAAGAACACAGCCCTGTGTACCCTGACCAGGCAGGCAGCTCCCCGCATCTGGGAGAGAGTAAGAGAGAGAGAGGCAGTGGGCAGTGTCACGGACTCCGGGAGGGGAGGGGGGAGACACGGGAAGAAAATAGTGCTGAAAGTAAAGGGGCCAGTAGCCATGGCAGGATACAAATGACGACATGCTCGTCATAAGGAGGGACTAACTAGCCTAAAACCAATCGGAAGGCAGCATTTAGGACCTAAGCCAATGCAAAAGATGGGCGGAGATTGGGCGGAGCTTCCAAGAAGCTTCCATGCTATACTGAATACTGCATGCCTCGCAAAGCAAGCAGCGCATGCGCTGCAACGCTAGGCTCGACCTAAAAACAAATGTGACACGGCACTTCATGTCTTTGTATTTAAACAGCCAGATTTTTCGTCCACCCAGTGAAAAGCCAAGGGCTTGAAAAGCTGAACGTTTTTATAAGAGAGGGAAGTGTCGTTTCATTTCACGATATTGGCCAATTGAAACAGAAATACGAGATTCTAGGCGGGTCACTCTCCCCTGTTCTGTCTTGAGCAACAAGGTGAACTGTATAGATATGAACGTAGCTTTGAATTCGTTTGGTTGCTGTGATCTTCCATCTCTTCAATTTCGATTTGGCGGTGCTTTTTGGAGGAGCGTTTTAAAATAAATAAATATAGAACGGTATATTTTAGAGTGGGACCAAGAGCATAAAAACAGAAGACAGACGCCCGATTGTCCCAGTATTCGAAAATAGCTCAACTCCATAATGACGGCAATTTTTTGCTTTCTTCAGATGGCAGCACTTTGACACACTTTGCATTGTGAGCACCTTAAGATGTTGCTGGCTGTGTATATAGTGTGAGAAAACGGGTGGGGATAAGTTGATGACGGACCAATGGAGAGGAAATGGACAGCAGGGGGTGGTGATGGGTAACCACTCGGCAGAGGGTGTGGGGGAAAATGAACGGTGGGAGTGGGGGAGCCAATACAGTGCCATGTACTCTATAAGAGTTCACAGTCAAAAGTTTAAAAAAATTACTTGCAGCACCACATGGCTAGTGGAAGGACACTGGCCGCAAACAGGAAGCTGTGCTGACTCCATGCTCGGCAACGTGGACAAAAACTCTGAGATGTCTGCTGGAGGAGCTGAGCAACTGCCAGGAGGCAGGAGGTGTGAAGTGGACACCAAACAGTGGTAAGTATTGGTAAGTAATGGGTGGGCTCTAAGCCCGTTTTAAAGTTTTTTAAAAACTACAATAGCTTTTGCTGATCGCATGCTCGCTGTATAGGTGAAACCAAAAAATTATACTAAGAGTCAGACAATGTTGAAAAGGGGTTTTGGTGTATCTCCCACATTGCAAAGCATTCCATTCACGTAAGATAGACTGCAAACTGTGTTCCACTGAATGAAAGGAGTGCTGGGCTCGAAAATATAATTAAAAAAAGAATAAAAATGGCTGACACGAATATCCTCAAAATGTAGGCAAACAGAGTTTACATGTAGAACCATTCAGGGACCTCCAAAATGACTAAGTGGTATGTATCCCTCAAGGCTCCAGTGCAGTTATAAACTTAGTTTATGTACTACTCGTTCTCCGTAAACTTGATCAGATATTTTGCAGCATTTTCATTTTCTTTGCCCGTCGCTCACTCTACAGTACCACCATCATCACTGCTTCCAGTGTCTATCACTTAAAGGCATTGTTTTCAAAGGTTTTCCATACCAGGTGTTCGGTCTAATACTTTCAGACTTCTATACCTAATTAGTATGCCACAATATTGTTTGTGTCGATATTCAGTAGTACAGTCCTGCCTCATATGTATACAACAAAACCTCTGCGTGGCCAAACTCAGAGCCGGGCTAGAACTCACCAGTAGCCTTCAGCTGTGGGTTTCAAGTGAAAGGCAATACATTAGGCCTCCCATGGCATTCTGTTCAACATGGTCCATCTATGCAAAGTTGCAGTTTTTCCACTGCAGGTAAGTTTGATAATTTAGTTTCTTCCAGTATTTCATTTGTTTGCTTGATAACTAGTCATTTCTTCCAATATTTCATTTTCTTAGTCCCAGACACATATTTTGCTCTTCATGAGCTCTTGGGTGGCACACCGCAATTACTGAGTGCCAAACTTGCTTGAGTATAACATTTAAAGACCTGTGCCTTCTTAGCTGTTCGATAAACAGCATTTTACTGCAAAAGTCATCCCTCTCTGGCTCATAGTTTTTGGTCCTGTGAACCAATGTGTGCAACAACAACCTCCATGTAGCCGAAATTCAAAGCAGGACTGGCATTCACCAATAACCTTTAGCTTTAGCTGTGGGTTTCAAGAGAAAGGTGACTCATTAGTTGCCTCACTTCATTCTGGTCATTGGGTTTGAACTTCAGGTAGATGCTGGACATACAGGTCTGGATCAGGTGCAAGCAGTGTTTGATTGTTGGATGTCTAGGGCAGAGGAGATTTTCAAAGAGTTTGGTAATTACTGCATATTGGTGAATTTTGATGCTGTTATAGGCTCTATGTAGAATTTGAATATTATGGAGGACATGATTGAACCCTAGAGAACCCTGCATGTGATTAGGATATTCTGGGATCTGGAGGTGACCATGTGAAGCAACTGGCGTCAGTTAGAAAGGTAAGATGAGAACCACTGAAGGGTATTACTGGTTAATCTCATTCTAGAATTGAGGCTGTGGATGAGCGTGGGATGTTCAAAGGTCTCAAAGGTTGCTGAGGGATCCAGCATCAGGATGGCATCATATAGGATGTGTAGGTTAGCTGTCTCTGTGCTACAGCATGATCTGAAGCCAGATCTATCACAGTGCATGAGATGGTTGCCATTAATGTGATCTTATAGTTGGGCGTAGATCACTTTTTGGAGGATCTTGCAAATGAACGGTAGATGAGTGTTGAACCATTAGTTGGCGAGGTCATCAGGTTCTAGTGGAAGTTTCTTCAGGCGTGCAAAGTTCTGGTCTGTCTTTAGAGCTTCTGGGAAGATGCCTTGAGGGAAGGAGGTATTGACAATGGTGTGTAGGTGGGGGTGAAAGAGCCTTTCTAGAGAGAGCTTTGATGAAGTAAAAGGGTGAGACATCTTTTTAGGAAATAGCTTTGGATATTTTAGCAGCACCTGCAAGAAATAGGGCTTCGAAAGAAGGGGTGGTTCTAAACAGAGAAGCAAGCTTGATGCTCGTGTGCTGTTAATTCTTCTGTATTTTCACTATATTCATACATTTAATATTAGACAGTCAATTTCACAAAGCCCAAGAAATAAGATCAAACTCCGTATTTATGCTATAAATTAAGCGCCATTAGCAAAAAGTGGAATCCTTCATGGCCTCAAACTGATCATATCTATCTGCACCAAAGGCATTCCCCTCAGAAAAATTAGCATTAAGGTCTCTAACTATGAGGGCCCCTGAGCCTTCTGGTTCCATGGTGAAAGTGGCAGTTATCAAGTTCAGCACTTCATTCAATTTCTGATCATCAATCCATTCTGTAGATACACATACATCAAAAATTAGCATACGAACAGTGGTCCTACCATGAGACTCTGCTACCAATATATTTGTATACTGAATCAATGGATTATTTGTTATGAACCTCTTATAAGTAGATCATTTAACTGTTTGTGAGCTGTACGACATTGGGTTATTGATTGAGGGGGTAACACCCACAATCCTTGTCACAATGAACCAAAAATGTCACTGAATTAACCTGTGCTAAACCGTCTGGTAGCTTGGCGTAAAAGCAGTGAGGCTTAACTTAGTGGCAAAGTGTAAAGTATTATATGAAGCACACAAACAGTAATAAAGTGAAAAAACAACACAAGAAAAATCAGAGAACCAATTTAGAGAAATAGAATACATTTTAATAACTAAAATGATACCAGAGCAACAAGAAAAACAACATTGTTTTATGTAGGTATAGCGCCTAAAAGCACAAAACTCCACTCACAGTAATCTGGTCATGCTAAACCAGGGGGAAGTCTCACGTTCAGGCTGACTGTGATGGAGTGCAGGCTGGATACTGGGACCGGGTTAGTCCCTCCGCAAAAGTTAACTTCTCAAAGTCTGGCACGAAAAGTCAGAACATCCAGTTATCTCCTTTTTTTGTAGAGGAGTGCACTCTGATGCCCATCAAGGGTTCAGGGTGTGGGGAGGCACCTCTTGCAGATCAGGGGCTCACTTTAGCAAAGGCCAGCAGGGCTCACTCAGGTCCGGTTGCAGGTCCAGACAGGTCCTGTTGCAACACGTCAGATGAGCAATTGCATAGAGCTCTAGGGAGCTTATTGTGTCCCTGTAGCTCAGAACAGGAATTCAGCCAACTGACTCTTACAGTCACTCGGGAAGCCTGGGTTGAAGGGAGCAAGTCCAGTCTTCCTTCTGAGAGAGCAGGGTGGGCTTCAAACAGCAGGGAATAAGGCAGGCCTCAGGCAGCAGGGCAGTCCTCTGGGGAACGAGGCAAGCCTCATACAGCAGAGTAGTCCTCTGGTAACAGCAGGGCAGTCCTCTGAGGAACAAGGATGGTCTCAAGCAGAAAGGCAGTCCTCTGGGGAACAAGGCAGTCCTTATTCTGTGATGCCCATAGGTCCAGGAGTGTACTGAAGAGTGGCTCAGGAGGTTCAATATTCATACCTGGCACCATTTCTTGACGTGTGGGAATTTCTGTGCTACCCCCACATCTGGTTCTGGAAAGTTCTTTCCTTCTCCTGCCAAGGATCCAAGAAGTCTAGGATCACAAAGGACTAGTGATAGGTTCCTTTGTGTCTGCTAGTGGCAAGCCCTTTGAAATATAAGTAGGGCAGGGAACAGTCACGCCCACAACCATCCTGGCAGGATGGCCCATCCTGCCTACATTTAGTCCCCTATCATTCACTGTCTGGGTCCAATACACATTCTTAGTGGGGGAGACATAAACAGGCCCAGGCAGCTGGAAACTCCTAGAAGGCCTAGAATAGTTTTGGCAGGAAAATGCCACCTTTCTAAAAGTGTCATTTTGAAAATTGTAATCTAAAATCTGACTTTACCATTAAAGAGGATTTTAAATTACAATTTATTTGAGTCCAAACATGATATCATCATCATAAAACTTTATTTCGGTCACAGACCATAAAAGTACAAAACAGTACATACCATACAAGGCAATTAAAAAGCCAATTAAAATGCATTAATAACCTGTTAAAACTGTCTATCAGAAATTCATTAGATGAGTTGATTGAACATGAGTGTACAAGTAGGACTGAGACAGCCAAAGCCTATGCCTGTTCAAAAATTGGATGGCATGACTCGCTGAGCTGGTTTGGTTCTAAGGTTATGGACACTCAAGGCCAGTTGGATGATGTCGAGGAAGTATAAAACATAAACAGCTAGGCTAAACAAAAGAAGAAAGAGAAAAGTACTTAGGGAAGAAAGAATAAAGTCATGTGCAACAGACTCATACTTTTAGTAAAATCCTTCTAATTACCCATAAATGTCCCAGAAACTTTGCAACAGAGCAAACAATTGCCGGACTGGAGTCTTATCTTAGAATGCGGAGGGCTTCGCCATGGCAATGTGTGCCCAATTGCTTGCAGATTGGCCTCAGCTATTTTCTTCTTGGCGGGAATACTTAGGACAGACAAAAAATACAAGGGCAATAGACTCTATTGCAGTGTTGCAGTTGGGGCAAAATGAAGAGGTAATAGATGACTGCCGCCAGGAAGCGGTAAACGAGTTCAGCGGGAGGGAACCAAACCTGAACTGCATGTAGAGTTTCCTGTCCTGGAGTACAGTAATAATCTCTAGATAAGGTTCATGCAAGCCAGTCAGTTTAAAATTCATGAACTCCGTAGTTAGGCGTCCCCAGGATGAGCTAGTGAGCGAGCCCTGTACCACCCAATCCCAATACAGCTTCTTGATATCGTCTTTGCTGGGAAGCGATGATGGATCCTTGGTGTCCCAGTGGCCCTCTAATCCTATTGCATTTAGCAGGAATTTCACAAAAAGAATCCAGCCTATCTTCTTGCAAAGATCAAGGGTGCTAACTTCCTTAAGGGCAGCAGCATACGGGAGCAACTCTGGGGTGGACATTATGCGTCGCCAAAACAGTAAAGGGCGTAGCTTAACCTTCTCGATAATAGAGGCTCTACCCAAGTCCAGCCTTAGCGGGTGAAGTGGTGTGCTCAGTGGTAGCGAAATCAGGGACCTAAGGAACTTGTTCTAGGAAGTCAGGAGGGCTCCATCTTTTCAAAGCCCCACAGTTCGGCTCCATAGAGGGCGGTGCCTAATGCTTTGGCGTCATATGTCTAGAGTGGGGCTGCCACCAGTTTGCTAAAGGAGCTGCTGTGTTCTTTGATCAGAGTCCCTACTGTTTGCCTGTGCTTAAGGGTCTGCTTAGCAACATGGAGCTTCCATGACACGTCTTCTGAGAAAGTGATCAGGGCCGGACTGGGAACAGAAACCGGCCCTGGCAAACTGCTCAGCCGGCCCCCCTTGGGGTGAGGGGGAGTGCAGCTGAGCAGTTTGCGAGGGCTGGTTTCAGCCGATTTTGTTACAGGGGGCCGATATTGCCGACCCCCGGTAACAAAAACGGCCCCCCAGGGGCCCAAAACCGGCCCCCACCCTAGCGACCTACCGGGGAAACGCCCGGTGCCCGCTATGGCCAGTACGGCCCTGAAAGTGATGCCCAGGTAGTTAAAGGTACTCACCCTCTCCAAGGGAACCCCTCCTAAGGTTAGTTTGCCTCTGTAAGACCTATGGGGATTGAGCTATAGGAGCTTTGTCTTTGCAGTGTTAATCTCTAAGCTGCAAGAATCGCAGAACGTTTTAAACCGATTTAAAAGCAATTGGAGCCCACCTGGTGTTTTTGAAACCAGCAAGGTGTCATCTGCGAACAATAAGTTACCACTTCCCCCCCGCCCTCAGGGATGGGTCATCCGCAGGGACTTCGGAGAGAAACTGAACAACCCCATTCACAAAGAGGGAGAAGAGTGTAGGTGCCAGTACACAGTCCTGGCGTACCCCCATGTTGATTTCTATATGGTCAGTGAGCTGATCTTGGCTACCCCAACGAACCCTAGCAAAGTTTGCCTCATGGAGGCGAATAATGAGAGATAAAATCTCCGGAGGGAGGCCCATATCGTTTAAGACATTCCACAGCTTGTTCCTTGGAACAAGGTCGAAGGCAGACTTTAGGTCAATAAAGGCCACATAGAGGCTCCCGCGACCAATGACCACAGTTTTCCAAGTGAGGAGACGAAAGCGGAACACCTGGTCAATGGTGCTCGTTTTTTGCCTAAAACCAGCTTGGAATGGAGTCAGGATGTTTTGTTCGCTCATCCAGCCCTGTACCTTTAAGAGGAGTGCAGGAGAAAACACCTTTTGGATACAGTCTATAAGACTGATAGGTCTATAGGTGCATGGCAAGGATCTATTGCCTTTCTTAAACACAGGAATCACCTCTGCTCCCTTCCAGGCGATAGGTATTTGGGCCCCCTCGGCTATTGCGTTGCCTAAGGCCAACTTATAGTTTGAACAGTTCTCACAGTCATAGACAAATACGTCACCCGGGATATACCATCATGACAAGGAGCTTTAGTCTTTACGATAAAATTGTTACAGATCATAATTTCGCTTTTGTAGAAGTCTCTAGCTCTTACAAGAGTGAGTCCATGTGGGGTGTCTTCTGATTATAATGCACAGGGCCCTGAATACAGTAGAGAAAAATGGTCAAACCATTATGAGATAGAAATGTTGTTAGTTGGAGGTGAAGGCCTATTGGCACCACCCCCCTAGTGACTAGTAGCCAGAACTCGTGTGGATCCTTCCTAGCGCAAGCCTCCCCAATCAGCGTCCATCTGTCTTCATCCCACTCCCTTTTGGCCCTCATTTGCACTAGCTTGTACAACTTCCTCAGTTCCCTCACGTGGGTCAGGTTATTCCCTCTAACTGCCTTGGCTAGTTGCCATCTAAGGACTCTACACTCCTTGGTAAACTAAACAAACTGGGGTCTTTGCTGACGACCTGGTTTGCAAAGCCGCATCGGTTCAATAAAGTGTGTAGCTAGCCGCTCAAAGAGACCAGTGTGGCAGTCCAGAATCTTGCCCAGCCTTCCCGGTTGGTGAATTCAGCTTTGAATCTCTTCTGTACTTATCAGCAGATTCTGCTTAATTGATTCGAGCTTACCTTCATCCAAGGCCACCTGGGCCCATTTGAGTCGTCTGTTATTGTTAGTTGGGAGTAGCTCTCTTGAAGATAAAACTGGTGATAAAGGGCCAGATGTACGACTCTAAAATGCATGCGCAAACGGATTTGCGACCCGTTTGCGCATGCAAAAACTAGTAGGGCAATGTACAAACCCTATTTAGTGAGTCGCAATTTATTTGCGACTCGCTAAATAGAATTTGCGACTCGCAATTAGGAAGGGGCGTTCCAAGGGCGTCCCTTCCTAATTGCGACTCTCAACCCTATGTAAGAATGTTTTGCGACCGCAATTGCGGTCGCAAAACACTCGCAATTTACCGCCCTCTTCAAGAGGGTGGTAATGCACTCGCAAATGGGAAGGGGTCCCCAGGGGACCCCTTCCCCTTTGCAAATGCAGGGGAAAATATTTTTTAGGGGCAGGCAGTGGTCCCAGGGACCACAACTTGCCCTTAAAAAAACAAAAAGAAAACGTTTCATTTTTCTTTTTTTAAATGCATCCCGTTTTCCTTTAAGGAAAATGGGCTGCATTGAAGAAAAAAAACTGCTTTATTTAAATGCAGTCCCAGACATGGAGGTCTGCTGAGCCCAGCAGGCCACCATACCTGGGAGGGCCAACCATTCCCAATGGGGTCGCAAATTGAGAGTGTCTCATTAATATTCATGAGGCATGCAATTTGCGACCCCATTGGGAATCGAAAACAGTGTCTGACACTGTTGTACATCCCAATTTGCGAGTTGCAAATTGCAAGTCGCAATTGCGACGCAATTTGTGAGTCGCGAATCGGGTGGTAATACATCTGGTCCAAAGAGCTGAATGGACCCCCCCATAATGGCTCCAGCGAGAGACTCAGGGGATAATGCCAATGATGCCACTCAATCCCACAGCCTAATACTCTCTCCTTCCACTGACCCTAGACATACACTGCTCCAGATGAAGGCATTATGCCCTTTCAGCGCACTTACCCAGCTACTGACCCGTATGGAGCAGAAAATAGACTCCCTAGCGGCAGATATCCTACACCTACAACAAGACCTTCCCAACCGGATTAAGCCACCTTGCTCACACACTCCGGGTAGCTACACACCTTCCCCACATACAGCCTCTTCCATGGCCCCACTTGGCACTCCATGGCCCACCAACCCTATGAGGAATCAGGCTCATCGACCTAGCCGAACCCTCCAACCTATCTCAGAACGAGAAGCAGATAAGATCAAAGACTCTTACCTCGCAATAAGCCAGAACACGGCCCCTTTTGCAATCCCTGTTATAGTGAGCACTAATAGAATCCCTAGACCTGTCCTCTCGCCCAGACTCCCTGCTCTATACACTTCTATACATACAGCACACACCAACACTGAGGCTCCCCGTCCTCTATCGTGCATGCTCCTCAACTTTAGATCAGCAGTACAACACGCCACAGATATTGCTGAAGTTATACTCGCGGAAGAAATAGACATCACATTCCTCACAGAATCCTGGGTCAATGACCATTCTACCCCCATCCTAGACCTTCTCACCCCTCCAGGCTACAACATCATCAGACACGACAGACCTGTCAAAACAGGTGGCGGCCTAGCTATCATTCACAAAGAAGGAATACAGCTTACCATATTAAAATCCACAGAATATCTGACTCTTGAGTACCTAGGTGTTGAACTTACAGTCAAACGCACCACGCCCATCAAATTTCACACCATCTACCATCCTCCTGGTGAACGTACCCTCTACACTGAAGAACTAACCGACCTAATAACTCATTCCTCCCTAACAGACACGGAAGATGTGTTCCTGGGTGACTTCAGTATCCACTGGAACAACCCAAAAGACACCACAGCCCAGAACCTCTCCAACCTGCTTGAAATTACCAACCTCAAACAACTCTGCAATGAACCAACACACATCAAAGGAGCAACACTGGATACGATCATCACCAAAAATGAGCTGGTCTCTTTGAGATCGATTTCTCCCATTGACTGGTCTGACCACCACCTCATACTGTTTAATATTGACTCACATGTCAGAAACCAACCAATACGATCTGACAAACCAAAGCACTGGACCAGGAACATCAAAGGAGTCCCAATAACCGAACTAGAATCAGGATTCATGCCCACCTACAACCCCAGCATTCCAATATGACGGCCGATGACCTCACAGCCCACTTTAATTCCACAATGACAGAGGTGTTAGATCAAGTAGCGCCACTCAAACTCAAACATTTGAGATCTATCAAATCTAAATCCTGGTTCAACGTAGATCTTAATAACGAAAGACGACAACTCAGACAATCGGAAAGGGCTTGGAGACTAAACCCTTCGACTCTTCACCTAGCGCAACTTAGGTCAACCCGGCTGGCATATAAAAAACACATTTTTAGAGAAAAGGCCATGTTCTTCCGCAGCCAACTAGACCAGGCGAAGAATAGACCTAGAGAACTCTTCAACATTGTTAAAAGTCAAACAAACGGCACACCCCCACAAGAAATAAAAGCCACCAAGGATCGATGCGAAGAAATCACCAGCTTCTTCGATAAAGTCACAAAAATTGAGCAATCCTTCATCCAAACCTCAAATCCTCCCTCCCTCGCAACCTGCCCCCCTTTAACCACTCCTGACCAAATAGATCGAAATCATACCACGGACAACCAGGCCCCATTCCAACTGAAAAATGACGCTAATTGGTCGAACTTCGAACTCATGTCGGAAATCGAAGTATTCAATAAAATTGCAAGCTTAAATCCTACTTCCCACACTATGGACCCCCTCCCATCCATCCACAATAGTAAAAAAACTCATCCACATCATTGCCCCTTTCTGGACAAAAATCATCAACGCCTCTCTCACATCAGGTTGTGTCCCAGACTCCCTACAACTAGGACAAATCACACCTACACTCAAGAAACCAGGAGCCGACCCCAACAAACTCAACAACCTCAGACCTATCTCCAACCTTCCGTTCCTAGCTAAAACATTAGAGAAGTGCGTTCTCCAACAACTTAACAAACATATTGATGACTTCAACCTCCGTGACACCTTTCAATCGGGTTTCAGGAAAGGTTGTAGCACTGAAACAGAGATGCTCAATATTTCAGACGATATCCACAGAGCCTTAGATGAAGGTGAAGCCTGTCTCCTCATCCTTATTGACTTATCAGCGGCATTCGACACAAACCATCCAGCTCTACTTGAGACTCTGAAGAGGCGCTCTGGCATTAATGGCACAGTACTAGAATGGTTCACTTCCTTCCTTCAGCACCGTTCGTAACAAATTAAAATCAACTCTTGCCTCTCGGTACCAACACGAGTCAAACTTGGAGTCCCGCAGGATCGATCCTCTCACCATCCCTCTTCAATCTCTTCATGGAACCTCTTGCAATTATTCTGAAACAAGCAGGGGTTCAATACCACCTTTATGCAGATGACACACAAATATACTACAAAATCAAATCACCCAGTGACGTCCGACACCTCAATGTCACGCTAACCAAGATCCAAACCTGGTTTAACGCAAACCACTTAAAGCTGAACCCGGACAAAACGGAATTAATACTGTTGTCTCCGAAAAGTAACCTACTCAAGACTGGCTCAAGAACCTTGATGCTCTAAACTGCTCCCTCGTCCTATCCGACTCGGTAAAGTCACTAGGCATTACCCTGGATAAGAACCTGTCAATGAAAGACCACATCAAGAACTCTGCAAAAGGTGCACTATACTCTCTAAAACACCTCAAGAAAATTAAACCTTTCATTCTCCAAGATGATCTCAAGACAATAGTACAATCCCTAGTCCTTTCTAAACTGGACTATGGGAACGCCATCCTAACAGGTTCACCAAAAGCTCACCTAGCCCCACTAAGGTCAGTCCTTAACATGGCAGCTCGACTCATAACTGGTGTAAAAAGATTTAAACACATCACACCTACCCTCAACACACTCAACTGGCTTCCCATGGCAGGTAGATGTATTTACAAACTGGCCTGCATCACACACAAGGTCCTTCACGCCCAATCCCCCAACTACCTAAACAGCCAACTGGTAAAAGCAGGAAAATCCAGAACTCTGAGAAGCACCAACTCACTTCTTCTCATCCCCCCGAAACTGAAAAGGAAAACAACCCAATGCCGATCCTTCTCTGGTAACGTTCCAGGATGTGGAACGCACTCCCTATTGACCTCAGATGCAACCCCTCCTTCTCTTGCTTCAAAAAGGACCTGAAACTCCTGCTCCTCAACCAATACTTTACCGACCAAGTCAACCAACCTAGGCATCAATAACCTAATGGACTCCCCTCTCACTTTGACCTTCAAGGATGGTGGTTTTCTGACTATTTCAACTACCTGTGTTTTTCTCCCCTTCACTGTATACATAAGTATTATGTCTTTGCTTATATCTTTATGCATCCTCATGTCCTGCGATGTAAGGCAATTTTTTTCTTTTCCTTTGTGTATGTTAAGTGCTCTGATGCCCACGGGTCTAGCTAGCGCTATATAAAACTTTATAAATAAATAAAAAATAAAATAATGGTCGCTGTCCATAGTGGAGCCCATGGCCATGTCAAACAATCTGGACCATAGCCTAAGGTCCACCAAAAAGTAGTCTATGCAGCTTGTATTATTGGTCCTATTGAAAGTATTGGCGCCCATTTTGTCCAGTCTAGTACAGCCATTTGCTGCTCTTAACCTAAACTCCAAGGAGAGGGCTTTCAGTTGGAGTGCCGCTTGGCTCCATTTTTTAATAGGTGGTCTGTCAAGGTGGGGGACATACCACATCATGTCCTCCTCGCAGGTCTTACAAACGTCCTCCCTCTCCAATGGTTCGAAAGTGACATTAAAATCACCAGCTACAATCAGGGATGGCAGTGTAACCCTGTCATCCAAAAGTGCCTCAAGCTCATCAAGTGTGGCTGAACTCCTTCCTGCCCTGGTTCCTCTAGCATAGACATTATAGATGTCAAGTAAGGCACCATCCTGGCCTTTAAGTTGGACAGCTAGAATGTCTGGGATAGTGGGCAGGATCTCACGGGTTGTACAAAGAAGTGCAATTCTGACCCAAATTATCAACCCTCCCGCTGGACGTCCTGGCTTGTCAGAGATTGCCAGGCAAAAAAAGGTTACATAGCCAGGGACATAGACAGGTGAGATACTCCAGGTCTCTTGCAGTATACAAATATCGAATGTTTCGATATATTGTATCCAATGCGGAAGGCCCACTTTCGATCTTACCCCGGCCACATTCCATGATACTAATTGGAGCATGCTGGGCTCTTCCTCGCTATTATTGGGGTAAGATGGTAGGTCAGCTAGGGGAACTAGGTGATTCCCTGCCTGCACATGTGGCTGTGCTTGGTTGGTAAATAGAGTTCCTCTTAACGGTCTACTATAAGTGAGAGAAAGCTCATTAAATTTCCGAGTGCCATTGAGCGAAGGACGGGAGGGATGGTTTTTAATGGGTTGGGTCGTATCTGTATGGATAGACTGAATACAATGAAGGTTTGGGGAAGGGAGCCTAGGACATGGATGTTTGCTTCGGGGCTCGAGTCAATCATTAGCTGCTAGGTTGGAGTTTAGGTCTAGATGAGTCCCTGAGGAATGAACAGTTACTAATAGAGAAGTAAGCAGTAAACTATACTTAAATTGAATGCTTGAGGGTGTGGGAGAACTGAACCTAGCTTCCAGAGCTACCAAACTGTGGACCACCTTCCCATCAGCCAAGTACAATTCAATACAATCCATAGGATTGTTAGGGCGAGAGAGCCTTCTGGCTCTCAAAATGTCGTCCCTGCTGACTGAACGACAGCCCCTCACATGGCAAATCCAGTGTGTGACTTTATTTATGAGTGAGTCCTCCTCTTCATATCTTTGATGGGATGGTATTTTAGGGACATTGGTCATATAAATGCATTTAGGGGGAGATGTATCATGCTCGCGCCAGATTTTGGAATTAAAGGAGAGATTAGCATCTCTATGGGGTCTAGGATTGTATTCATAAATAGGAGGGAGTCCCCGTTGCATTGGTTGGCCTTTAGTTAGTTGTAGGTGGGTTTTTAGAGACCCCTAGTTAGTAATTGCGTGCAATAGCATCTGTGGAGTTAGGCTTGGCACTAGGAGTGGCGACTCTTACGGAGGTTTGAATGGGATCTGCCTGCACTAAGGAAATTGGGTTAGCACAGTGGCTGCAGGTATGGGTGGGGGACTGAGTATTGCTTGCACTTCTGGCTAATAGTAGGATAACCTGCCTAGTTAGCTCATTGATTGCTGATTTCAGCAAGCTAACTTCTGACCTAAGATCAGCTATAATTGTAGGTGCAGAGAGATCGAGCAAGGATGGCCCCTCAAGCAGGCCAACACTTCTATCGTCTATTCTTGCGTCCCCCCACCTGTCTCATCTTTCGCCCTCCTCCTGTCTCACTCTATCTTCTCCCTTCCCTCATGGTCACCGCTTAGATCTTGAAGGGGTGAAAACCTGTTGCTAAGGGTGAGATCAGTTTCCCGGGGGTCTAGGGCTGTGTTGGTCGCAGGTAGAGCAAAAGGTCCGCCCGTGGCAGTTAGGGAAAATTGGCTTAGTGTGACGCTGCACGTGGAGGGCTTTGTGAACATACAAGGGATACATTTTTGAACCTTTTGTTTAGAGCTAGCTAAGGAGCCCCCTGGGCTACTAGTTGGAACAGACCCAGAGGGAACTAGAATTTTCTCCCACTCAACCAATAGGTTGTCAATGTGATCTAATACACAGTTGTTCCCAGTGTTCTTACTGGGCAGTTTGGCTTTATTCGTTTTTGCTTGAGCCTCCCTTTCCCCACAGATTTTCTTTTCCCCATAAAAAGCTTAACAAGTGAAGTAAGGACAGAGCAGTGACGGTCTTTGATCTTGTCACATATTAATAAAGAGCAGTGCCTTTGCCCCCCCAAATGCCGTCGACCTCTCTCCTGCCCTCAGTCCAAGAGATGACACAACATGTCTCAGACAACAACCAGTTTTTGACAATAGGGAATCAAAGAAGCTCTATATTCTTCTGAGTAAAACGGCTGGCGGCCTGAGAACAAATATAGGATTTTGGATGTCCCACTCCAGCGTGGCAAAAATGTATAATGGTAGACTACACAACCCAGTCTGACGGGGTAACGTAATGATTACAGGGCACAATACCTTAAAGAGGAATCAGCAACATCCAGAGGGATTCAGAATGCAAGGCGCAAGGGGGTGGCCCTGCCTCTTCCTGGCAATGACTGGTAAGGATGGGCCCGCCCTTGGCCCAGGCTTTGCCTGGGTGCGGCCCACCCGAGTCTCGCTCAGCTGGAGTTGCAGTTCGCTTAAAAACGCGAACTAAAGGCAGCGGCCCCTCCCTCAGGAGCAGAGAATCATGGGACTCCGAGTCCCTCCGTAGCAGCAGCAGTTTCGGGCATCTCATAATATACATGATATTTTTTCCTGCTCCCAATCAAAAGTTAGCATCCAATAGGAGGGATAGGCCTTACAGCCGTGATTAATGAATTCAAGAGTCTTTCACTACCAGGACATGTAAAACTTAAAAACACACATCCTACTTTCTAAATATGATGGTCCCTGCCCTATGGGCTGTTCAGGGCCTAGTTTAGGGGTGACTTATATGTATTAAAAAGGTATGTTAAGGTCTGGCTAAGGGCTTATTTTTCCAGGTGGAAATTGCAGTTCAAAACTGCACTATGGGCTGCAATAGTAGGCCTGAGACAAGTTTGAGAGGGCTACTTTAGTTGATGGCACAATGTTGGCTTCAAGCCCATTAGTATCTTTTAATTGACAGGCTCTAGGTACATGTAGTACCATATACTAGAAACTTATAAGTATTTAAATGTGCCAATCAGTTGTAGGCCAATTTTACCATAGTTTAGGGAGAGAGGAAAAGCATTTTAGCACTGGTTAGCAGTGATAAAGTGTACAGAGTCATAATGCCAACAAAAACGCATTTCAGGACACAAGAGGGGTGAAGGCAAAAGGTTTGGGGTGACCCTGCAGAGAGGCCCAAATCCCACATGAACCATATGCATTGGAAACAGATCAAAATATGCTATTTTTTAATTTACAAAAGCAATGCTTACAAATACCCATTGATGGCTGCTAAATTCTATGAAGCATCGTTAAGGTTATAACTGAGCGCGGCAGAATTCTAAATACTCTGGAGTAATTCAAGTAATTTTATGTGGTATAAATCACACCACAAGAGCACATTTAGCGAGCGCGAGCGCGAGTGACTGCTAGCTATTAGGGTTCTGCTGCATTTAGTGCTGTATCTTAGGGCAAAATGCATCTTCGTATCCATTTTGGATGTGAAGGTGCATTTTGCGCTATAAAAAGGTAGTAAATTGGGGCAGAATTCCACTCCAAGTGTACATTTAGTGAATGTGAATGGCTGCTTGCGCTTGCTATGCCTGTTGTGTTGCTTTTAGCGCTATTTCTTAGTGCAAAAATGCATCCTCATGTCCATTTTGGACGCCAGGAGGCATTTATGTGTTAATAGCGCTAAACACAGAATTATTATTCTTGTGTAATTGAAGCGTATTCTCATAGAATTCTTCGGTGATTCTGCATGATTATGCTACACGGAATTACAGAGTTATGCCCCCACCTACCTAAAACTGCTTTTTGGGTGTGTCTATAGCAATATTGTGTCTAGTCAATGTTTCCTGAAACCATGTCAAATTGGACCGCAAGGCATCTTTTTTCTCCTTTGTCAAAATATGTTGTTTGACCAACATCATTTATGTTCCGTATCATACCAACCACTGTCATGCCAAGACTCTTTCTTAGCCCAATCACCAGTATTAGTAGGAGACCTATGTCTGCCCTCTACTGGCAGCTGTAATTCTGGTCCTTCCCTCACGCAGTTCCCTCCCATTACATTGGAGAAATCCCTTGCATTAATGAAGGCCCTTAAATCCGGCTCACCTACTGACCCTTGTCCTGCCAAAGTACTGGCATCCATTGCAGAGGTGATTAATTTGGCGGTTAATTTAGTCTTAAACACCGCCCTGCATGTGGGGCAAATGCCGAAAATCTGGAAAAATGCAAAAATTCTTCCGCTCTTAAAAAAACCTACGGCTGACCCTTCGGTTGCCTGTAACTATAGGCCGATATCTTTACTGCCCTTCTTCTCCAAGGTTTTGGAGAGATATGTCAACTCAGTTACCACTGATTACGTGGAGGCCAACCATCTTCTGCATCCAAGCCAGTCGGGCTTTAGAGCTAATTTCAGCACGGAAACAGCCCTATTAGAAGTAGCTGAAATTATTAAAACCACACTTGACAAAGGGGGCAAAGCGGTGTTGGTGTTGTTGGACCTCTCCGCGGCCTTCGATACCGTGAACCCACATTGGACTACTAAGAAGGCTCGAAGAGGGTGGCATCGGAGGCACGGTACTTACATGGTTCGACTCCTTCCTAAATAACCGGCAGCAAACTATTTGGTCCCCGCCTTTCTCGGCTCCCATCCCCCCCATGAATGTCGGGGTCCCACAGGGCTCAATTCTCAGCCCAACGTTGTTTAATTTGTATATGGCTCCTCTGGCGCTTCTCGCCGAGAAACACAGGGCAAAAATAGTGTCATATGCTGATGACACTCAATTGCTGTTTACTTGTGAGAAGGGCGCCGAGTTCAATGGCAATGGGATTAATACCTGTCTGTCAGAGGTGTTCTCTTGGCTAAGGCAAAATCAATTGAAGTGCAACTAAGAAAAGTCAGAGATTATGTTATTTGGCTCCCATCCCTGTGGAATATGGCACAACTGGTGGCCGCAAGACATGTCCCCCCCTGCTACGTCTATTAACATCGTGAAAAATCTAGGGGTCAAATTCGACGACTCTCTTTCAATGAAGAAACAGATTCAATCAGTGGCCGGGACCTGTTTTGGATTACTGCGAATGCTAAGGAACTTTCTCCCCTTGCTTCCAGTCTCTCACAGGAAGACGGTAGTCCAGGCCTTGGTGGTATCGAGACTGGACTACGTAAACGCCTTGTAATTAGGCCTTCCTGATTATTTACTGGGCCACCTACAGGTGATCCAGAATGTAGCGGCCAAAGCCATTCTCTTGGCTGGGCGGAGAACACGTACAACCCCTCTGATGTCTTCCTTACACTGGCTTCCGGTGCGGAAGAGGATTCATTTTAAAGCGTTAGTGCTGGTTTTTAAAGCCTTCCATAAAATAGGTGCCCCATATCTTGGGGAAAGACTCCAGCACTATACTCCACGCCGAACCCTGAGGTCTTCTGCCCAGTTTCTGACCATTACCCCTAGGATACTGCTCTCCCGGATAGGGGGCAGATCTTTTCAAGTGGTGGCCTCACGCCTTTGGAATAGCCTGCCCCTCTCTCTTAGACAGGTCCAGGATCTCTTCACTTTCAGGAGAAAATTAAAAACTTGGCTTTTTCAACAGTAGTTCCTGTGTTGGTCACTTTGTTCTGTGTTGCCAGGTCTTTTCATAGTGCCGGGACACTCCCTGGAGTAGCCGTGCGCTCTAAAAATACCTGCTAACATAACATAACATGCTCATGGTTATGCACCATTTATAACATCTTTTGATAAATTGGGACCGAACATCAGATCTGTCACAGAAATGTAAATACAGATTTTATATAAGGGTATTTTTGCGACTGGAAGCTTGTGCAATTATTTTAAGAATGAATAAATATGGGCATGTCAGTGTAGATTTACTAATAAATAAGTGCTACAGTTTTGCGTCATCTGAACACAATGAAGCATACACTAAATGGAGACTATTACAGTAATCTAATTTAGAACCAACTGTGGCTCGCATGGGTCAATGTTTTGGTAAAAGAGGAATAATTTTCCTTAAAATCTTCAACTATAAGAAGTGGTTTTTGAATTATACACTGAAAGGGAAAGATTGTCGTCAACGATGATTCCCAGGTTATGGGCAGATTTAACTGGCTCAGGTCATGGTCTTGGTTCCATTAGCCACCAGTCCATTGGCCAATTACAGCTAGCAGAACCAAATAGACGATTCTCAGTTTTATCACAGTTGAGCTCAAGATGGTTATTGCTCATCCACCAGGCCACTGATAGCATTCATTTTGGAAGCTGTACTTAAGTAGTTCCTAATTACCATTAAGCTGTAGCACAATTTGGGTGTTGTAAGTGTTGCATCAAAAGACCATGCTAAAGGACTTGTAGGACATTGAGTTTATGATTAAGAGGGAAGACGACCCTTCTCAAGGAACAATGACATTCCCACAATCCCTGTCAGGGTGAACCGTTGCTCAACTCTCTTGTACTTTGGCGCAAAAGCAGTCAGGCTTAACTTAGAGGCAGTGTGTTATGTTTTTATGCAGCACTCTAACAATAATAAAGTGTGAACGCAAAACAAGTAAAACCCCACACCAATCGAGAAAAATAGAGAAAGGTTTAATAAATGAAACAAAACAAATTAAATCCAATCAGTAGAACCGGTGTTATGAAATGTTAACGTTTTTAGTGAAAACTAGCTCCAAAAAGATTAATGTGCCAACAGTGGACATCTAGTCGAGTGAGACCGGGGCAAAATCAAAACGGTATGGCTGACCGCGATGAAGTGTGGTTCAGATATACAAGGTGTATTGGGTCCGGTCTTGGCTTGCCTTCCGAATTAGAAGTGATTTTGAAGAAAAATGACCGAGAAGGTAAAGTTCAGTGGGGTAAGGAAGCCAACAGTGTCCAAGGAGGAGCCATTGTCATCAGGGACAAGATCACGGTGAAGATTTCTACGTTTGTACTTTGTCATTTCTTTGAAAGTTGAAAAATCTCCATCTGGAGAAAGCTGCAGGCTGTAGCTGACGAGGGCTCCACAAGGCCGGATACCATTCCTAAGAAGAGCCAGTGAATAAGATTTACTTCTTTGGAGAACATCATAGCGGGAGCTAATGCGCAGTCAAGCCGACCTGTGATGCACCTTGAGCATATTGACGAGTAGGTAAATTCCAGCCTTCTGTCGGTTCTCAGGCCATTTTTTAATGAAATATTTCGAAGTCCCAAATTTCTGTTTTTGGCTGTTTGGGTGCCGTTAACACCACTTTCATGGGTACAGGACTTGTTGGGTACCACTTAGAGAGCAGGGCTTATTTCAGGCAGGTTCCAGGTGCACTGTTCAAGGGTTTTGGAGCTTTTTGTGTCCCTGTAGCTCAGAAAAGGAGGCCAGTAAACTAGCCTTGGAGTCACTCTGGCAGTACTGGTATAAAACAGTAGGTAAGACCTCAAGCAGCAGGGCAGTCCTTGGAAGGTACAAGGAAGGCTCCAAGCAGCAGGGCAATCCTCTGGTTATGTTATGTTACAGTGGTTTGTTAAGCATAAACAAATATCCAAAGTTGTCTAAGCGCTAGCACAGCGGGAGAAAGACAACAAACTCAATGGAAATTACTGTATAGCCAGGTTTTTAGATTCTTTCTAAACATAAGCAGTTTAGTGATTCACCTGATGCAGAGGAGGAGAGAGTTCCATTGCTTAACAGTAGAGTTCACAAAACTTCTTCCTCCCCAATTAGTTCGTTTGAACCTACTGACTGTCAATTTTGAGTTTTCAAGTTTCTTCCTGGAGTATGCCAAAAGAAAGACTGTTTAATGAACTCTGGGCCTACCCCGTGCATCGCCTTAGGGGCAAGACAGAGGTCTTTGAGTTTGATGCGCTGCCTGACAGGCAGCCAGTGAAGATGTCTAATGGCCTGTGTGACAAATTTATGTTTTGGAATTCCCATTAGCATAATGGCAGCTGTATTTTGCAGGACCTGAATTTTAGTCAGGTGTTGCTGCTGTATTTTAAGATAGAAGGCATTACAGTAGTCGATTTTGGAAAGTATTAATGCAGTGATCACCGTTTTTTGAGAATTAGCAGGGATGAAAGGAAAGACATTTCTGAGCATCCTTAGAACAAGCTAAGCCGAGGATGTGACTGTGTTAACTTGCTGTCCAAAGGTCAGGTTGTTGTACATAACCACTCTGAAGTTCCTGGCTTTACTATCTGGGGTGGGTAGGGCTCCCAGTTCCTCTGGCCAATAGGTTGAGGCCCATGAGGACGGGAATTTTCCAAGTAGGATGACATCATTTTTCCCAGAATTGAGTTTTAGACAATTTTGGTACATCCAATTACCAACAGCAGTCATGCAGTCAGGCAAGTTAACACCTGTTTAATTATTCAATGAGGACATTGCTACCACAATTTGGGTGTCATCTGCATAAGAAGTGAGATCCAGCACAAATGATTTGATAAGGGAGGCCAAGGGCTAGGTGTGGATGCCTGAGGGACCCAACATGGCAGCGATAAAGGTTTTGACATGAAAGGATCTAGGGCTACCACTTTAGATCTTCCAGATTAAAAGGATTCAAGAAGTTAAAGAGCCGGCCTCTTGATTCCAACAGCCCATAGATGCTCGACCAGGATCTTATGGTCAACCGTATCAAAGGCTGCCGATAAATCGAGGAGTACCAATGCCATGCTGCTGCCACTGTCAACTATGGACCTCATCTCTTTGGTGGTTTTGATCAAGGCAGTCTCGCTGCTATGGCAGCTTCTAAACCCAAATTGGGTGGAAGCCAACAGCTGGCTGTCAGGCAGGAACTGAGATATTCACTTATTAATGGCCTATTCAATTTTTTTAGTTCGTAATGGTAGACAGGCAATGGGGTGATAATTTTCCAGATCATTGGGATTCAAATTTGTCTTTTTAAACATCGTCACGATGTATGCCTCATCCCAAATTGTGGGGAAAAGGCCTAATTTCAGCATGGAATTGAAAATGTTGGTCAGACAGGAAGCCACTGTTTCTGCAGCCAGGTTAGGGATTGTGGGGGTACAGGGGTCCAGGGCGATCCCAATTTGACGGCTCTAATCAGAGAAGTTACCTGTTATGTTATTATATTTTATTAAGTGCTTGATTACCCATAAGAATGTCTTGGTGCTGGACGCAGTATGGCAATGATTACACTGGGTTTATAGGCCTAAGTGGAGAGTTAAATAGAGAGGTTTTGAGGGATTTTCTGAAACCTAAAAGATTGGAAGAGGCTTTGATATGAAGTGGAAGTTCATTCCAGGCATGAGCAGCGCCCCACACTAAGCTGCGGCCACCCCAAGTAGGTTGTTTGAAGCTCGGTACTGAGACTATTTTTGCTGAAGAGGATCTTAGTAGCCTAGTAGGCTGGTACCAGTTAAAGCTGTTATTGGGGTCTTACCCGAGTTCAATTGGATGCTACTGTCTGCCATCCAGTGACTGATGGCCTGAATGCAATTGCAGAAATTGCGTCCTGTTTCTAATGACTCGTTGGCCAGCGATACCACGATTTGTGTATCATCGGCGTAGCAGGTAAGGCTAAAGCCAACGGCTTGATGAGTTCTGCCAGAAGGGTAAAATATATGTTAAATAGTGTAGGGCGGAGCTCCACACAGGAGGGAGAAAGAGTGAGATACAAATTTCTCCAATCGCACCATTTGTTCACGGCTGTGGAGAAATGAATTGAGAAGTTTCCAAGCCCTGCCAGTGACACCGATATTTTTTAGACGATCCAATAATCTGTCATGGTTTACAATGTTACAATGTTGAATACCGCTGACAGGCCCAGAAACCCGCGCTTAGCAGAGTGCAAAACAAAAACGGAATGGGAAAAAAGAAACGACAGAGCCAGGGTCCAGCAACCCGGATTATCCCTCACCAAGCTCCCCTTGGAGGGATAATTACAGGTAAAATAAAGGCCAAATAAAACAAAAGGGAGATACTTAAAAACAAAAATAATTAAAACCGGTATTTCACCCTTTTAAAATGCTGCCCGAGGTAAGAGCCACATCACAAAACAAAATGATGGACGAACTTTTCAAACACCCATTGCAGGTCACAGATCTGGTTTTAATCCATCTTTATTTTGCTCGCCAAGTAAGAGCCAGGCATCTCCTTTCAAAGTGCACCTAGAGTGCGAAATACAAGGAGAGAAAACTGGGCTTGTCGTCATTGCTCACCATAGAGCTGCGCGGATGCACTTTGAATTGCATTAAATCTCCTGGAGTGGTGGGCGTGGCCCAGAAGCCCACGCTTAACAGAGCGCAAAAGTAAAACAGGCCGGGAAAAAAGAAACAACGGAACCAGGGTCCAGAAACCCCAATTATCCCTCACCAGGCTCCCCTGGGAGGGATAATTACTGGTAAAATAACATCTAAATAAAACTAAAGGGAGAAACTTAAGAACATAAAAGGATGAAAACTGGGTATTCACCCTTTTGAGATGGCGCTCCAAGTAAGAGCCAGGCACCTCCTTTCAAATTGCACATAGGGTGTGGAATACAAGGAAAGCAAACAGGGCTTGTCGTCAGTGCTCACCATAGAGCTGCACGGACACGCTTTGAGTTGCATTAAATCTCCTGGAGTGATGGGTGCGGCCCAGAAGCCCGCGCTTAGCAGAGCGCAAAAGAGAAACAGGACGGGAAAGAAGAAACAACACAATCAGGGTCCAGGAACCCTGATTATCCCTCACCAGGCTAGTAGTCACAGAACAGTCCTCTGATGTTCAAAGCAAGCCTCAAGCAGCATGACAGTCCTCTGAAGTAGAAGACAGTCTTTCTGGGGGTCCTCCACTGTTCCAGGAGTTAGTCTGAGAGTCCAATAATTATACCTGTGCCAGCCTTTGAAATTGGAAAAACCTCAAGACTTTTACCCCACATCTTGTTCAGGAATTTTCCTTCCTTTCTTGCCCAGGCTCCATGGGATCTAGGGAGACAACAATGTTGAGTTCTTTGTGAGTGTGCTGAAGGCATGTAAGTGGGGCAGAGAATAGCTTAGTCCCTCCCATCCTGGCAGGATGACCCATCCTGTCAACATCTAGTCCCCCTTTGTCTTACTGTCTGGAAGGACTACACAGAGGCCAACTCTATTCACAGCCATGTGTCCTAGGACACAAGTGCAGGTACCAAATGGTTAGAACAAGAAAATGCCAACTTTCTAAAAATGTAATTTTCACAAAAATTACTCAAAATCTGACTTTACCATTAAAGAGGACTTTAAATTACAATTCTTTTTAGACCAAATATGACTTTTCTACCTGTTTCCAATCAAACATTAAACTTATTAAATGTAATGAGGTAACCCATTGTAATCCTATGGAAAAGGTAGGCCTCATAATAGTGAAAAAGGAATTTGAGAATAGTTCACTACTAGGACGTATAAAGCTTAGACATACATGTCCAATTTTTTAAATGCACTGCACCCTGCCTTAAAGGCTGTTTATGGCCTACCTTAGGGGATGACTTATATGTATGAAAAAGAGAGGATTAAGCCTGGCAAAGGGTTTATTTCCCCAGTTCGAGTTAGCAGTTTGAAACTGCACTCAGGCTGCAATGGCAGCTCAGAGACAAGTTGTAAAGGGCTATTTAAGTGGGCTGCACACTTAGCGCTGTAGGCCTACTAGTAGCTTTTAATATACAGGCTGTGGGTACATGTTGTACCACTTTACTAGGGACATATAATTTAAAGGTGCGAATCGGGTGTAGGCCAATTTTATCAGGTTTTGAGTGAGCACAAGCACTTTAGCATTGGTTAGCAGTGATAAAGTACACAGAGCCCTAAAACCAACAAGATTAATTTTCAGCAACAGGTTGGTTATAAGGCAAAGTGTTTGAGGGAAGACCACATCAAAGGCTGTCAGTTCTAACAGGAAGAGATTAAATTAGCCCAATGAGCCACGTAAATATTATAGAGGGTTGGGCTTAGTGAGGACCCTTGTGGGACATCTTTTTTAATGGCTCGGAAAGTGGAGTTATGCTAAGCTTCACAGGTTGAGCACATTTTCTTTAAATGGGTGCCTTGCCTCTGCCACAAGCCTCACATAGTCCTTTTAGGTGTTTTGTAGAGACTTGGTCTAGAAGGCTGCTGATGCGTCCAATAATATCAAGGCAGCAGGGCTGCCATTGTCCAGCAACATGCAAAGCTCGTTTTTCAACAAAGTCAAGGCAGCTTCAGTACCTACTGCCCCTCTGAACCCTCTTTGAGCTGGATCCAACAAGTCTGAGATACTAATGAAAGAAGAAATGTAGTTGTGTACGTTTCTTTTGGCAGCTTTTCAACATACTGGAGTAGTGACATAGGACGAAATTGCTGCTGATATAAACGACAACCACAGGTTATTTTTTAACAAGTGTGTCACAATAGCTTATTTCCAGAACTTAGGTACAAAGCCATGTTTCTTTTATGTAGAGCAATAATACAATCAGCAAGGTGAAAGATACAGACATGGCAAAGGTAACTAGAGGATCCAGATTTCACCAGTGTTTTATATTAAGGGCAGCATCAGTGGTTAGCGGCGCACACTCAAATAGTTGTGAATGTGAAGATTGATCTTCAAAAGAAGTCTTCATAATACATTCTGTAATACTATAAATAGGAGCAAAGGAGTTTTGAATCATGAGTATTTTTTCAACAAAAAACTTAGCTAGGGAATCACACTACTCTGGAGAAGCCGCTGTCACTCATTTGTAACTTTAAGGCTTATGAAATTGATCAACAGTTGTCAAAACTTACCCATGTGAGGTCCTGTGCATCATGCAATTGATAAGAATGGAAGAAAGTGTGAGCAGTTTTTATCTAGGTTTTTTATTTTTCCTGTACAGAGGAGTATATTATTTTTAAAGTGAGCATAGTTCTCGCACTAGAGCTTTACACTTGGCTTTATGAGCATCCCAGAAACGTTGTAACAAGGTGGAGAAGATCTGTGAAATGGGGTGATGTTAGCAGTATGATCAAATTTATCAAGAAAATCAGAGCTCCAACAGTTACCCACTGTTGCTTGTGAAGAACCATAATTGACTCTGTTGTAAATTATTCGAAATGTGAATGGAGAATTCATTTAACTCTGAAGCAACATTCGAGGAATTATCTTGGCTAAATGTGTACCTCATTAAAGAGATTTTGGAAAAGGATGTATTCTCTGAGTTTGAGGCAGAAGCGATATTTAACACAATAATATGATGGCCAGACCAAAAATATATGACCTATAGATGAATTTGTAATGTGTTGAGAATAAGTAAATATTAGGTCAATAATGTGGCGTGCAACATGCGTCCGGGTCGAGATTAATTGAATTAGTCTAAGTGGCACAAGGAGCCAGAAATCTTTTGACCATTAAAGACTTTGGGATGCCTGCCCAGACACTGAAGTCTCTTAACAAGGGAGAGACAAAACTATTTAATACTAACGAGAATATATACTTTTATGCATTTAACCGAACACGGTGGCCCTTTGCTAGAGATTTATATATCAGTGCATGGTGATTGAAAACACGGAAGACAAATATAATGAGCAAAACAGGCATTCATTTCTAGGAAATCCTTGATTTAATGGCAGTCAGTCGAAAATACTCGCAACAAACAATAGCAAACCCACCGCCCTTGCAACTTTTCTGATTAACAATATATATTTTATATCCTGCCTGAGTGCCATGTCAGGCTGGGAGGGTTACTTTTGCCACGTTTCTGAAAGAAAAGGCAAATCTAATTATTTCTTTGTAATGAGGTGATAAATTTCCAAACTTTGTTTACCTAGCGAGCACGTGTTTAGAAATGCAACATTTCAGCTAGAGAAGTTTCCATGTTAAGTTGCGGTGGTGACCTAGCATGCAGTGGTGCCAAGTTACACGCATTTTTAGGTCGATCATTCGAGACCTCTTGTATATACTTTAGTATATACTTATCATAGACTTATATGTGTATGTACTTTGTGGGCTCTGGAGATCAGCCCTAGAATTTGTCTGCTTCAGCTTAGGGACTTTTTTTTTTCTGTTCAACTGCCTCTATTTAACTGTCTTGATAGAAAACGACCAGCACAGGTCAGCAAAATACCAGAATTGCTTTCTGCTGAGGGACTTTCTTTTTTTAATTTTTCTGGCAACTGCCTCCATTTAACTTTCTTGATAGAAAACGACCCGCAGAGGTCAGTAAAATACCAGAATCACTTTAGAATTCTCTAGATTCCAGTCCTTAGAAATTGTCTCCCACGAGCACCCTTAGACAATAATATTTTTTTCAAATCTTGTATTTTCAGTGATATGACCACCGAAGGCCCTGATTTTATATTAAAAACAGAGCTTTGGACTATACCATTTCCCTCTGAAAGGCAATATTTCTCTCCATGTGTTCCCATACCTGGCGTGTCACGCAGTTTGGTGCTTACTTTCCCTCCATGTTAAAGAACAGTAGATGTTTCAGCACCCAAGCTAATGTGCTGCATAGCTAAATACATATAAGGTCCCAAAGGCGAGACTGATTGCATTGCAAATGCTTGTTAGGAGTAGGAAGCACATCACTGATGGGAATTGTGGCAGGGGCTAATCATTCTGAGCGACCATGCCTTAGAGTATTAGCTGGATTTATGATGAAAGAGTCAAAGATTCAGCTGCAGCAGGCAAGTCGCGGACATGCTTGGGTTTTATGCACCCTCGGCGCACCCACAGAACGTACACGTAGTGGGTCTCATTAAGTAGTGTTCTGCAGGTCGATATGTGGCCTACCATGAGCCTGAAAACACTACAACAGTAACTAGAAGACACATTGGGGTAAAACAAATGGCCTGGAATCTCATCATTCTTTCGATTAATGCAAATATTCAAGGATTACAACGCTGGCTACAAGAGTAGAAATTCAACCACATATCCCCCTAAGTAATATATAACCCAATATAAAAAGATGAGGGGGGGGGTGATTTACTAACATTTTGCGCTGGGTTTGCGTCATAAAAGTGATGCAAACAAGCACAATATGTTTTTTTTTTTTACTTACCAGCTCAAAAATTGACTAAAAGTAATGCAAAGTAGCACAAAGCACTGCTTTGTGTAATTTAGGGTCAAGAGGGGCGTTAAATGGGCGCTCCCATGCAACCACCCACCCTTTTTGACGCAAAACCCTATGTATGAATAATGTGATACAGGATTTTACGTTACAAAATAACACCTTTTGAAACCATGTGTTAAAAGAAGAAATGTTTTCATTTCTCCTTTCTTTTCTGACTTTGCATGTGTGCTGAACTGTACAGCACACATACAAAGTACAAAACGTTTTATAAGTTGTCTAGGCATAGTATGTTACACTGGAAAGGAATCGTTTGAGTACGAAACCTATGCTAGACTCTAGCACACACCCTTGCACTATGGCACAAAGGTGTATACGTGGCGCACAGCAGTAAAATTCTGCACTGGTGCTAGGAAGAGGAGAGGAGATATATCTTTGTAGATATGAAGCTCTTCTGCTCCCTCCCTGTCATGCAACGCAGCCCAGCCTTTCTGGCTGCTGCACTGCTGTGGGTGACACTTTAGTGAATCGGCCCCCATGTTTCCTAAACAAAGACGTTCCTGAAGACTCTACAGTAAAAGAAGGGCAAGAGAACATATTCTAGAGTTCAAGAAACTGATTGAATCCTGCAGCTGAAAGTCTTGATGTCTAAGTAATTTGCTTTTCATCTCACCCAAAGCATTCCACACAAAAAATGCTAGGTCATAACTCACGCACTATTGCTTTTGATGGACTAACTCCGTTCATGCTCATTATCTCCAGGCACGTTGGTCCAAATAAAAAGGACATAAGTTTAGTGCCATTAAAAGTTAGTCAAATCACTGCCCACCTGCTTAGAAATTGAAACAAGAATCATAACTGTGAGAAGTTGGCCTGGCATATGCTGTCCACTAATTATAGTGGGCACCTTGCACCAGTCCAAACAACCCCTTATTGGAGATAGGTTAAAGACAACCTTTATTGAAAGCTATCCTAGTGGTAGCTATGGAGAGCAGCCTTCAGGCTAAGTCTTGAAGGAATGTAAAGCAGCTTGTTTTACCAGTCTATAATCTCTTGAGTGATCAAATGAAAGAGCACCACACCAGGTATATATTCAAAATATATGTATTTATTGCTAAACACACCCCTCTAGTCTCTTTATGAGGCTAGAGTTCGAAGTACACAAGTTATAAGTTATTTAAACACAGTAATAGCACAAATACACGTTTGGGCCCTAGGGGCGTACCAAACCATATACCAATAAAGTGGTATAAGAACCACGACTGAGCTAGACACTAGGCCTAGAGCCTCTAGAAGTGCTTGGACCACAAGGAACCACCCAAGGTAGTGACACAGGGGACCCACGGGGACGCGTGCAGTGTAAATACACAACCGCGAGACGCCGTTAACTTCTATGGAGAAAGTCGCGATCAGGAAATTAAAGAAAAGGGACACTTAAAGGAGGACTTGGAGCAAACCCTTTGAGAACTAGGTCGTTCTAGAGTCTCTACCCACGGGAGCACCGGAGTACTCTTGTTACCTCACCCAGGGAAGCCGGGTGCATAGGTGCCTTTCGGGGTCGGGTTTCGTCGTCGATTTGAATGGCGATCTGCTGCAAAGTGCTGCTGGCGACCAAGTGAAAAGTGTCCGGGTGGATCCAAGAGTGGATCGGAGATCTGAAGAACCTGAAAGCAGAGGGGACAGAGTCTGGGTCACTAGCCAGTGACCAGGAAGGCGCTGAGCAGATGCCCACCGATGTCGAGTGCTTCAGGTAGGTTGACAGTCGTCTTGACTCTTCAGCCACGAGGTCCAGGAGGCGTTGTCGGCAACCAGGAGCAGGATTCGGGCTGGTACACAACGTCTGTCGAGTGCTGAGGTGTCGGCGACCGGATGAGACCCAACAAGCCTAGGCAACGGCAAGTCTCAATGTAGATGAAGAATGACGATGATGCAGACCAGCAAGGTCTGAGGAACTCACCCAGCAAGGGTAAGTGAGGGCGAGCCTGGAGCAACCAGGGAGCCTAAGAAGAAAAGGATTGGCCTTCGTGAAGGGCTACTAGCCAACGGGCTAGTGACCGCGAAGGAGCCTCAAGACGGTGCACGTGGAGCTGGCTCACAGGACACTCGTGGAGTGGAGGCCAGTGATCTTCAGTGCAGTTGGTGCTGGAGGCTAGGGCTGCTCGGAGCCCAAAGCACGACTTCGTGGGAGACCCAGAAGAGGATGCACTAGCAAATGCGTGTGGTGTCCAGGGGTCACGGTTCCACGTTACCCACGACAGCTACGGGCCTCAGCTTTGCTGGGGACTCAGGGCAGCCTCGGGGAAGTCTGGAAATCCACCTCTGGTGATGCAAAGACTTCGGCGTCCGACGGGAGCTTAGGCGATGCAGACCGGACAATTGCTTCTTTGGTGCCTGCCAAGCAGGGGAGTCACTCCTTGACCCCAAGGGAGATTCTTCTGTCCTCTAGTCTTGAGTAGAGCGTCGAAGGTCCAGGATTCTGTGTCAGAGTTTCGTCCAGGGATAATCTAAAGTCCTAAGGACTGGGTTCCTATACTTATACTAAGTTTAGGGGTTGGACTACTCTGTGGCCCCACCTATAGGTGGGTCAGGGCAGAGGGGTGGCTACACCCCTTTCCCTCTGTCCAGTTCGCACCAAAGCAGGGGCTGCAAGCCCCTGATCCGGTTTGAACTGGGGTATGCACAGGGACACCAAATGTGCCCCCAGTGCAGGACTTCAAAGCACCCGAAAGTGCTCCCGCCCAGCCCCAATACACACTATCCTGTCTGGGGAGGTGGTCACACCTCCCTGGGACAGGAAACCTATTGTCCAGGCCTCCCCGGCCGGAGTTTCGTCCAGCAGCAGGAGGCCAGACTTGTGTCTGTGGCAGCAGCATCCATTTTGTGATGCCAGGGCTTTAGAAAGAAGTTACCGGCCAGGCCAGGGTTAACATGTCTCTCCCTCTAGAAGGGTGGAATGCTACCCCCGCCGCCAGAATTGGCGGGGGGGTAGTATTCCAAGATGTTTGACCCTAAACACGACATGTTTCGGTGCAGCCATTCCAAAGTTAGCATTTAACTCGAGGTTATAATGCGCTTAAGAGTATATGGTCAGGCTGCACTACAAACAGCATCAGAGAAGGGTCTCCGAACGCTGCAGAGGGGCCCTGCTCATGCAGGGGCACCCTCTCACATAGGAACCACGCACTCTGCCTTCAGGATTGATAAGGCCTGCCATAGGAGTGACTTATAGGTTTATATGTGTGTATGTATATAGGGATATAGGTAACCTATATCACAGTAAGGGGTGCATGCACCACCTTACCCAGGCTGCAGTAGCAGACCTGTGGTGTCAGTTTGGATGGCCTTCCAGGGGTGGCACAATACATGCTGCAGCCCCTGGCAGGCCTCTGAGGTACCTATGCCCTTGGTACATAGCATACCATATACTAGGGACTTATAAGGGCACTCCAGATTCCAATCAGAGATGTGCCTAAGTCACATGGAAACCATTTTAGAGAGGAAGCAGCTAGGCTGGGGTTCTGATTAGCAGGGCCCCAGCCAGACTAATGTCGAAAAACAGTGAAGCATCAGCAAAAAGTGGGGGTACCCATGTGAAGCAGATCCTACTCTCCTACACAACCCCCCCCAAACGTAGGGACATTAAACTAACCTTGCCCAGTTAAGTCTTCATGTTCTAAGTGGAAGTACCTAGAGAGTCCATCTGCATTGGCATGGTTACTCCCAGGTCTATGTTCCACTGTGAAGTCCATTCCCTGTAGGGAAATGGACCACCTAAGCAGTTTGGGGTTTTCACCCTTCATTTGTTTTAGCCCTAAGAGGGGCTTATGGTCTGTTTGAACAAGGAAGTGAGTACCAAACAAGTATGGCCTCAACTTCTTCAGAGCCCAGACCACAGCAAAGGCCTCCCTCTCAATGGCTGACCAACGTTTCTCTCTAGGGGTCACCCTTCTGCTAATGAAAGCTACTGGCTGATCCTGACCTTCTTCATTCAATTGTGACAGTACAGCCCCTACCCCCAATTCAGATGCATCAGTTTGAACAATGAACTTCTTGGAGTAATCAGGACTCTGTAGAATGGGAGCAGTGCACATGGCCTGCTTCAGGTCATCAAATGCCTTTTGACAGCTAACTGTCCACTGAACCTTTTTGGGCATTTTCTTAGAAGTTAAGTCATTCAGGGGTGTCACTATTGATCCATACCCCTTGACAAATCTCCTATAGTACCCAGTCAGGCCTAAGAAGGCTCTCACCTGAGTCTGGGTAGTTGGAGCAGTCCAGTCCATGATAGTCTGGATCTTGCTCTGGAAAGGTTGAACCTGGCCTCCACCCACAAGGTGGCCCAGGTACACAACCTGACTCTGCCCTATCTGGCACTTGGTGGCCTTGATAGTCAGGCCTGCCTTTTGCAGGGCCTGTAAAACATTCCTGAGGTGGACCAGGTGATCCTCCCAGGTGGAGCTAAAGACAGCAATATCATCTAGATATGCTGCAATATAGGCTTCCAGACCTGTGAGGACTGTATTCACCAACCTCTGGAAAGTGGCAGGTGCATTCTTCAGACCAAAGGGCATCACCACAAATTGATAATGCCCACTAGGGGTTGAGAATGCTGTTTTGGGCTTTGCAGTATCAGCTAGTCTGATCTGCCAGTAGCCAGCTGTCAAGTCAAATGTGCTGAGATATTTGGCTGAGGCCAAAGTATCTATTAGCTCATCTGCCCTTGGTATTGGATGGGCATCAGTCCTAGTGACTGCATTGAGACCTCTGTAGTCCACACAAAACCTCATCTCTCTTTTACCACCACTGGTGTGAGGTTTTGGCACAAGGACCACTGGACTAGCCCAAGGGCTATCTGAGGGTTCAATAACTCCCAACTCCAACATTTTCTGGACTTCAGTCCTGATACAGTCCCTGACATGGTCAGGTTGCCTATAAATCTTATTTTTAATAGGCAGACTGTCCCCAGTGTCCACTTCATGAGTGCACCAGGTGGTCTGACTGGGTGTCAGTGAAAACATGTGTCTAAACTGATTGAGCACCTGTCTACAATCAGTTTGCTGCTGGGTAGTGAGGCTGCCTGCCAAGGCTACACCATCTACTGACCCATCGTCAGGGTTCTGTGAGAGCAGGTCAGGGAGTGGGTCACTCTCTTCCTCCTGCCCTTCATCAGTAGCCATGAGCAAGCCCATGTCTGTCCTGTCCACATATGGTTTTAACCTGTTGACATGGAGAACCCTGTGGGGACTCCTGGGTGTTCCTAGGTCTACTAAGTAGGTAACCTCACCCTTCTGCTCAACAATAGTGTGGGGTCCACTCCATTTGTCTTGGAGAGCTGCTGGGGCCACTGGCTCCAACACCCACACCTTCTGCCCTGGCTGGTAAACAGTCAGAACAGCCTTTTGGTCATGCCAGGCCTTTTGAAGTTCCTGGCTAGCCTCAAGGTTTTTAGTTGCCTTTTTCATATACTCAGCCATCCGGGAGCGGAGACCAAGTACGTAGTCCACTATGTCTTGCTTTGGGGGCTTGAGAGGTAACTCCCATCCTTCCTTCACCAAGCACAGTGGACCCCTGACAGAGTGGCCAAACAAAAGTTCAAAAGGGCTGTAACCAACCCCCTTCTGAGGCACCTCCCTATATGCAAATAAAAGGCAGGGCAAGATTATGTCCCATCTTCGCCTAAGCTTTTCTGGGAGCCCTTTAATCATGCCCTTCAAGGTTTTGTTGAATCTCTCAACTAAACCATTGCATTGTGGGTGATAGGGTGTGGTGAACTTGTAAGTCACTCCACACTCCTTCCACATTGCTTTTAAGTATCCAGACATAAAGTTTGCACCCCTGTCTGATACTAACTCCTTAGGAAAGCCCACTCTTGAGAAAATTCCCAGGAGGGCCCTTGCCACCACAGGTGCTGTAGTGGTCCTAAGGGGAATAGCCTCTGGGTACCTGGTGGCATGATCCACTACCACCAGGATAAACCTGTGCCCAGATGCTGTTTGGGGATCCATGGGACCAACAATGTCAATCCCCACCCTTTCAAAGGGCACCCCCACCACAGGTAGTGGTATCAGGGGGCCTTTGTAGTGCCACCTGCCTTGCCACTGGCCTGGCAGGTTACACAGGAGCGACAAAACTCCTTGGTGTCTTCAGACATGTGGGGCCAGCGAACGTGAGGGACAATTCTGTTCCATGTCTTGATCTGGCCCAGGTGACCTGCTAAGGGAATATCATGGGCTAGGGTCAATACGAAGCCCCTGAACTTTAGAGGTATAACCAACCTCCTGGTGGCACCAGGCTTGGGGTCTCTACACTCTGAGTACAGGAGTCCATCATCCCAATACACTGTATGGGGACCACTAGCTTTCCAGGCAGCCTCAGCAGCAGCTTGCTGTCTGAGGGGTTCAAGAGAGGGGCAGCTCTGCTGCTCCTGGCTCAGATCTGCCCTGGAAGGTCCCCCTGTCCCCAAGAACTCAACCTGGTCAGGTTCAAGCTCCTCTGGGACAGTTCCTTCCTCAGGACTGAGATCATCCCCCTCAAGGGACTGATCTTCCTTCTGAGCCAAGGGGGAAGGCACTGCCTTTACCCTACTACTCCTCCTCTTGGAAGGCACTTGGTCCATTATTCCAGAATCCAAGGCCTGTTCAGTGCTAGACATTTTGGCTTGTGACCTGGTCACAGCAAACACATCTGCAGGGATCCCCAGCATTTCTGCATGGGTCCTGAGCTCCACTTCTGCCCAAGCTGAAGTTTCTAAGTCATTGCCAAGCAAGCATTCGACTGGTAGGTTTGCACTCACCACAACCTTCTTAAGGCCAGTTACCCCTCCCCAGGAGAAGTTAACAACTGCCAGAGTATGGTCTGTTCTGACATTGCTAGCATTGGTCACTTGGTACATCTCACCAAGTATAACTTGCCCAGGATTCACAAGGTCTTGTGTCACCAGGTGACACTTGCCCCTGTGTCCCTAAATGCCAAAGCCTCTCGTCCATTGATTAAAGGCTGTTGTCTGTACTTGCCCAGATTACTGGGACTCACAGAGGAGGTCACATCCATGCCTCCATCACAGACTAACACAGCCTGAGTGAGTTCTCTGACTAGGTCAGAGCCCAACTCAGTACCCAGGGTCAACCCTACTAAACCCTTGGCTGGAGCACTCCCACCAACTCTAACTGTACTAGGGGGAACAGGTGCCTTAGGGGCATTGGTGGGGGCTGGACTTGAGTCTTTGGACTTGGTGCAATCACTAGTCCAGTGGGTCTTTTGCTTACAGACCTTGCACCATGGTTTTCTTTGGCCTTTCCCTTTTGTAGACTGTGAATCCCCACCTGAAGAAGATTTTTGGGGGCCTTGTGAAGACTTTTGATCTTTACCCTTCTCCCCACCCTTTTCAGAGTTCTTAGAATCTTGCTTCTTAGGGTCACCACCTTGGTTCTGTACCTTCTGCCTCACCCTGGTTCTGACCCATTTGTCTGCCTTATTTCCCAATTCTTGGGGAGAGGTCAGATCAGAGTCCACCAGGTACTGATGCAACAGCTGATTTTGACAGTTATTAAGAATCTGCTCCCTCATTATCAGATTGTATAATCCTGTGAAGTCACACACCTTACTGCCCATCAACCAGCCTTCCAGAGCCTTAGCAGAACAATCCACATAGTCTACCCAGTCTTGAGTCTGTGCTTTTTGGGTATCTCTGAACTTCAACCTGTATTGTTCAGTTGTTAGGCCAAACCCATCAATAAGAGCACTCTTCAAGACCTTGTAATTATCAGCATCCTCTTCTCTTACAGTGAGGAGCTTGTCTCTACCTTTGTCTGCAAAGGAGAGCCACAAGATTGCTGCCCACTGCTCCTGAGGGACCTTCTGTACTTTACAGGCCCTCTCTAGAGCAGTTATCCACTTGTGGATGTCATCCCCACTCTGGTAGGGAGGGACAATCTTGCTCAGGTTCCTATGGTCATAAGACCTTTCCCTATCTCTAGGGACATGGCTGCCACCATGGGACTCTAGTCCCAACTTTTTCTCTCTTTGTAGAGATCTAGGGACTCCCTGTCTATAGCCAGTTGCTGTTTTCTGAGTTCAAGCTGAGCTTCCTCATATTGAATCAGCCTCTTTCTTCTCTCATGAGAGGATTCCCTCCTATGAGAGGAGACAGAGGTCCCTATTGAGGTGCCAGAGTGGTTAGACTCCTGAGAAGGAGACCTAGACCTTCTGGGCACACTCATAATCCTTCCTGGGGGACAAAGTGGGGATCATTCTGATCTTCCTCCTCATCTTCCACAGGAGGGATTGGGTTATCCAGGTCAGGGTCATTGTCACCCTCCTGGTCAGTTCCAGAGGGGGGCTGGGGGTACTGCTACCCCTGGCCCCATCCTCATCTTCTGCCCCACCCTCTGCTCCTACCCCTTCAGTCCCTAAGGGCCTGCTGAGATCATAAGCCTCCAACATCTCTCTAAGATGTTGGGTGGTGGGACTTTGGCCTGTCTTCAGTTTCCTCAAGTTACATAATGCTCTCAATTCCAAGAATGGGAGGGTATCATACTTGGAGGGAAGAAGCCCATGGGCTTCTGGCAAGGACTCACTGGGTCCTGGCTTTGAAGACATCACTAGTGAGGTGTGGTGTATGCACTACCTACTCTAGTGTGGCCTACTAAACTCTCTTGAGTTGTAGAAAGGGTGTGCTATCCCTTAACACACAACTCTAAGTTCAGTAGAACTTACTGTATTCTAAGCTTAATTTATATGTACCTTAGGTACCTTTAGTGGTTTTCAGTTGATCAATTCAATTGAGATTATCTGGTAAAACAATAGCAAGCTGGAATCCCACACGCTGCACACCAATGTGAGAAGTTGGCCTGGCATATGCTGTCCACTAATTATAGTGGGCACCTTGCACCAGTCCAAACAACCCCTTATTGGAGATAGGTTAAAGACAACCTTTATTGAAAGCTATCCTAGTGGTAGCTATGGAGAGCAGCCTTCAGGCTAAGTCTTGAAGGAATGTAAAGCAGCTTGTTTTACCAGTCTATAATCTCTTGAGTGATCAAATGAAAGAGCACCACACCAGGTATATATTCAAAATATATGTATTTATTGCTAAACACACCCCTCTAGTCTCTTTATGAGGCTAGAGTTCGAAGTACACAAGTTATAAGTTATTTAAACACAGTAATAGCACAAATACACGTTTGGGCCCTAGGGGCGTACCAAACCATATACCAATAAAGTGGTATAAGAACCACGACTGAGCTAGACACTAGGCCTAGAGCCTCTAGAAGTGCTTGGACCACAAGGAACCACCCAAGGTAGTGACACAGGGGACCCACGGGGGACGCGTGCAGTGTAAATACACAACCGCGAGACGCCTTTAACTTCTATGGAGAAAGTCGCGATCAGGAAATTAAAGAAAAGGGACACTTAAAGGAGGACTTGGAGCAAACCCTTTGAGAACTAGGTCGTTCTAGAGTCTCTACCCACGGGAGCACCGGAGTACTCTTGTTACCTCACCCAGGGAAGCCGGGTGCATAGGTGCCTTTCGGGGTCGGGTTTCGTCGTCGATTTGAATGGCGATCTGCTGCAAAGTGCTGCTGGCGACCAAGTGGAAAGTGTCCGGGTGGATCCAAGAGTGGATCGGAGATCTGAAGAACCTGAAAGCAGAGGGGACAGAGTCTGGGTCACTAGCCAGTGACCAGGAAGGCGCTGAGCAGATGCCCACCGATGTCGAGTGCTTCAGGTAGGTTGACGGTCGTCTTGACTCTTCAGCCACGAGGTCCAGGAGGCGTTGTCGGCAACCAGGAGCAGGATTCGGCTGGTACACGATGTTTGTCGAGTGCTGAGGTGTCGGCGACCGGATTGGACCCAACAAGCCTTGGCAACGGCAAGTCTCGATGTAGATGAAGAATGACGATGATGCAGACCAGCAAGGTCTGAGGAACTCACCCAGCAAGGGTAAGTGAGGGCGAGCCTGGAGCAACCAGGGAGCCCAAGAAGAAAAGGATTAGCCTTCGTGAAGGGCTACTAGCCAACGGGCTAGTGACCGCGAAGGAGCCTCGAGACGGTGCACGTGGAGCTGGCTCACAGGACACTCGTGGAGTGGAGGCCAGTGATCTTCAGTGCAGTTGGTGCTGGAGGCTAGGGCTACTCGGAGCCCAAAGCACGACTTTGTGGGAGACCCAGAAGAGGATGCACTAGCAAATGCGTGCGGTGTCCAGGGGTCACAGTTCCATGTTACCCACGACAGCTACGGGCCTCAGCTTTGCTGGGGACTCAGGGCAGCGTCAGGGAAGTCTGGAAATCCACCTTTGGTGATGCAAAGACTTCAGCGTCCGACGGGAGCTTAGGCGATGCAGACCGGACAATTGCTTCTTTGGTGCCTGCCAAGCAGGGGAGTCACTCCTTGACCCCAAGGGAGATTCTTCTGTCCTCTAGTCTTGAGTAGAGCGTCGAAGGTCCAGGATTCTGTGTCAGAGTTTCGTCCAGGGATAATCTAAAGTCCTAAGGACTGGGTTCCTATACTTATACTAAGTTTAGGTGTTGAACTACTCTGTGGCCCCACCTATGGGTGGGTCAGGGCAGAGGGGTGGCTACACCCCTTTCCCTTTGTCCAGTTCGCGCCAAAGCAGGGGCTGCAAGCCCCTGATCCGGTTTGAACTGGGGTATGCACAGGGACACCAAATGTGCCCCCAGTGCAGGACTTCAAAGCACCCGAAAGTGCTCCCGCCCAGCCCCAATACACACTATCCTGTCTGGGGAGGTGGTCACACCTCCCTGGGACAGGAAACCTATTGTCCAGGCCTCCCCGGCTGGAGTTTCGTCCAGCAGCAGGAGCCCAGACTTGTGTCTGTGGCAGCAGCATCCATTTTGTGATGCCAGGGCTTTAGAAAGAAGTTACCGGCCAGGCCAGGGTTAACATGTCTCTCCCTCTAGAAGGGTGGAATGCTACCCCCGCCGCCAGAATTGGCGGGGGGGTAGTATTTCAAGATGTTTGACACCAAACACGACATGTTTTGGTGCAGCCATTCCAAAGTTAGCATTTAACGCGAGGTTATAATGCGCTTAAGAGTATATGGTCAGGCTGCACTACAAACAGCATCAGAGAAGGGTCTCCGAACACTGCAGAGGGGCCCTGCTCATGCAGGGGCACCCTCTCACATAGGAACCACGCACTCTGCCTTCAGGATTGATAAGGCCTGCCATAGGAGTGACTTATAGGTTTATATGTGTGTATGTATATAGGGATATAGGTAACCTATATCACAGTAAGGGGTGCATGCACCACCTTACCCAGGCTGCAGTAGCAGACCTGTGATGTCAGTTTGGATGGCCTTCCAGGGGTGGCACAATACATGCTGCAGCCCCTGGCAGGCCTCTGAGGTACCTATGCCCTTGGTACATAGTATTCCATATACTAGGGACTTATAAGGGCACTCCAGATTCCAATCAGAGATGTGCCTAAGGCACATGGAAACCATTTTAGAGAGGAAGCAGCTAGGCTGGGGTTCTGATTAGCAGGGCCCCAGCCAGACTAATGTCGAAAAACAGTGAAGCATCAGCAAAAAGTGGGGGTACCCATGTGAAGCAGATCCTACTCTCCTACAATAACTGCTCATTACGCCAACAAATACCCGAACATGAAAAGCAGGCAGAAAAATTCTGACTACCCCCAGCATGACCCACCCTAATCAGTGATTCATCAAAAACTCTCCTATTTTCTCTGTGCCTCCATGCAACTGAGTGCAAAAGCCCACAAGCCCATGCTTTGGTACACTGACAATATTGTGGCAATAAATATTGTTGACAAAAAAATGGTGTCAAAAATATCGTATACCACAATATTGTCTTCCTATACATACATATAATGGAAATTAAAAAAAATAACGACTTCAAAAAATAGTAGAAGGGATTATTGTTCAAAACAGGTAAAATATTGTTTTTTTAACTATATATACACAATAAATGTAATGTAAATTAAATAGTTTCCATTAATTGTTTATATAAAGGGTATTGTTCTATATATATATATATATATATATATATATATATATCAAGGGTACTGATATATATCAATATATATATCTATATCTATATCTATATCTATATCTATATATATATTCGAATGGAGTCCTTTATTTCGCCCCAATAGCAAAATAATACAGGAAGCGGCACACCAGGAGACTGCACAAATAATTTATTGTGCACCAAAGTTGAGGACAACGCGTTTCGGCGTTTAGCCTTTATCAAGGCTAAACGCCGAAACGCGTTGTCCTTAACTTTGGTGCACAATAAATTATTTGTGCAGTCTCCTGGTGTGCCGCTTCCTGTATTATTTTGCTATTGGGGCGAAATAAAGGACTCCATTCGAATTTATGTACGGCTGTTGCCGCCGTCCAGCAGGCACCGACGCCGTGGGAAGGGAACCGCTAAGTGCAACAACTATGCAGCATCTATATATATATATATATATATATATATCAAAACAATACCCTTTCAGGCTTAGAGTGCCACATAAATCATGCAAGAAAGGAAGCAAGGAACTCTGGCTAGTTCCCAAGTTTAGGTGGGAAGCAGATCCAATATGCCCTACAACACCAGCAACACTCTGAATCTGCTCACCTCAAATGTCTGTTTTTCTATTAAAATTTGTATCCATAGGATTAGCGCAGTGTTGCTAATGTTGCAGGGTGCTCTATGTTAGAGCTGCTCTCCGTGTAAAACTTGCTTCCTTTTTTGCATATATATGAGACGTCCATTCAAAACTCAAAAACAATTTAAAAAATAAAAGAACAATAATTATATCATTTTGTGTTAGAAATGGGGGTCTCTAGTTGGCAGAAAGTTACCCTGTCCAAGTAGGGACCCTTCTTCCTGGTCAGGATAAGGGGGGCACACTTCCAAAATAACCCCTGCTCACCCCCTTGGTAGCTTGGCACGAGCTGTCAGACTTATCTCAGAGACAGTGTGCAAAGCATGTGCACATAACATACAGTAATACAGTGAAAATACTACAAAAGGACACCACACCAGTTTTAAAAAAATATCCAATATTTTATCTGTGCAAAACAAGACCAAAAGCGGTAAGAATCCACCATTCGGTTCTTAGAAATATCAATAAGCAAAAGTAGACTCAAAATACAGTTCCTTGAAGTCGATAGCTCCATCCAGGGCTATCACTGCATCGTGGACAACAAATCCGACCAGTACTGGCTGACTGCAGCGTTGGTGGGCAGCTAGGGTGTCGGGAAGACCCGCAAAACAGTACGTTTAGAAATGCAGGCATCAGTTCCAGAGGTCGGTGCAGGGGTTGTCGGTCCTTGAAGTCACATGCGTTGCAGATCGAACTCCGTGCGGTTGAAGTCAGGTGCGTCAGTGATGTGGTGCGAAGTGCAGCCACACGGTGTGTGGTGCCCTCAGGTTGAGGTGCAGGCAGCGGTTCGGTGACTGTCATCCAGTGGTGTCGGTGAGACCAGGGCTGCAGTACGAAGTGGTGGGGTGCTTGTCGCGGTGATGGCAGGACATGGTGCAAGCAGAGGCGTCGTCTTGCTGAAGAGTTGTCTTTGGGTGACAAACTGGAGTCGATGGCAACAGCAGGCCAAGGCTGTGGTGTGGGATGGGGCGGTGTGTTGTGTAACTTATGAGCAGTGCCTTCAAACCATGGTGCAAGCAGGTGCCTCAATGTCGGCATGGTGTGGCATCGTTGGTGATACCAGGGCAGCGAAGTGAAGCGAGCAGGTGCGAAGTGCGGTGCCCACAGTTCATCGTGCAAGCAGCAGCTTGGTGGGACGTCGGGCGGCAGCGTCGGTGAGACCAGGGTTCCGGTGCAAAGTGCGGCAGTGCCCTCTGCGGTGCTTAAGGACTCAGAGCCAGCAGCAGCGTCGTTGACGGAATAGGGTTGATTTTTCTTCTGTTGCAGCACAAAACACACAGTTCCCAGTGCTGGTAGCAGATGAACTCGAAGTCTTTGCTGTTCCTGAGACTTCTTGATCAGGGGGAAAGCTCTACCTCAAGCCCTTGAAGAAACTCAAACAAAGAAGTTGCAGAAAGTTCAGCCCAGTCCTTTCTCTGCCCAAGAGAGAAGCAGCTACTGCAGGCCGACACAGCAAAGTGGTAGTTCCTCCTCACAGCTACTCCAGTTATTCTTCTTGGCAGGTTCCTTGATCCAAAAGAGTTCCAAAGTCCTGGGGTCAGGGCTCCAATATTTATACCACATCTCTTTGTGGCAAAGGTCTCCAAGTCCATGTCCAAACCAGTTTGGCCCTCTCTGGCCCAGTTTCACTACAGAAGGTGGAGACAGCATTGTGCATAGGAGACACTGCCTATTCAGGTGCTAGTGAAAACTCCTCCCACCACTCTAAATGCAGACCAGGCCTATTCAGCCCAACTATGAGTCACCCAGGGAAGGCAGGACACACCTCAACCCCCCTTGGGGCTGTCTACAGTGAATGCACGTCCCCAGCCCCTGTCACTCCAAAATCAGACAGTCAATACACAAACCAGTAGAGGCACATAGAATGGTAAAAGAAGAAAATGCCTACTTTCTAAAAGTGCAAAAACACTTTGTTCGCCCTAAGTTGGCAGGGTATGCCCAGACGTGGGTCCCTTGCTCACTTTGCCACTGGATTCAAGATAGCCTGACTGATGACGGCTGTAAGCCAGAAACCTGTCCCAGGATGCTTGTTTCCGGTCCAGGGAAGACATGGCTTGGCAGTTCGGGCTGGACTGTTCCCATGAGGCACAGGGTCAGACTGATTTACATATGGCCATGTCTGAACTGGGGTGGTGGAGTGAGCTAAAGAATGATGATGGATTAAACCCAGATCAGTTGACTGGGGGTGAGTGTTTGATTTGCTCTAACGCTCCGTCCATCATCCCCTTTGGTATCGCTTTGTTCGCCCTAAGTTGGCAGGGTATGCCCAGACGTGGGTCCCTTGCTCACTTTGCCACTGGATTCAAGATAGCCTGGCTGATGACGGCTGTAAGCCAGAAACCGGTCCCAGGATGCTTGTTTCCGGTCCAGGGAAGACATGGCTTGGCAGTTCGGGCTGGACTGTTCCCATGAGGCACAGGGTCAGACTGATTTGCATATGGCCATGTCTGAACTGGGGTGGTGGAGTGAGCTAAAGAATGATGATGGATTAAACCCAGATCAGTTGACTGGGGGTGAGTGTTTGATTTGCTCTAACGCTCCGTCCATCATCCCCTGTGGTATCGCTTTGTTCGCCCTATGTTGGCAGGGTATGCCCAGACGTGGGTCCCTTGCTCACTTTGCCACTGGATTCAAGATAGCCTGGCTGATGACGGCTGTAAGCCAGAAACCGGTCCCAGGATGCTTGTTTCCGGTCCAGGGAAGGCATGGCTTGGCAGTTCGGGCTGGACTGTTCCCATGAGGCACAGGGTCAGACTGATTTGCATATGGCCATGTCTGAACTGGGGTGGTGGAGTGAGCTAAAGAATGATGATGGATTAAACCCAGATCAGTTGACTGGGGGTGAGTGTTTGATTTGCTCTAACGCTCCGTCCATCATCCCCTGTGGTATCGCTTTGTTCGCCCTAAGTTGGCAGGGTATGCCCAGACGTGGGTCCCTTGCTCACTTTGCCACTGGATTCAAGATAGCCTGGCTGATGACGGCTGTAAGCCAGAAACCGGTCCCAGGATGCTTGTTTCCGGTCCAGGGAAGACATGGCTTGGCAGTTCGGGCTGGACTGTTCCCATGAGGCACAGGGTCAGACTGATTTGCATATGGCCATGTCTGAACTGGGGTGGTGGCGTGAGCTAAAGAATGATGATGGATTAAACCCAGATCAGTTGACTGGGGGTGAGTGTTTGATTTGCTCTAACGCTCCGTCCATCATCCCCTGTGGTATCGCTTTGTTCGCCCTAAGTTGGCAGGGTATGCCCAGACGTGGGTCCCTTGCTCACTTTGCCACTGGATTCAAGATAGCCTGGCTGATGACGGTTGTAAGCCAGAAACCGGTCCCAGGATGCTTGTTTCCGGTCCAGGGAAGAGATGGCTTGGCAGTTTGGGCTGGACTGTTCCCATGAGGCACAGGGTCAGACTGATTTGCATATGGCCATGTCTGAACTGGGGTGGTGGAGTGAGCTAAAGAATGATGATGGATTAAACCCAGATCAGTTGACTGGGGGTGAGTGTTTGATTTGCTCTAACGCTCCATCCATCATCCCCTTTGGTATCGCTACTTTCTAAAAGTGGCATTTTCAAACACACAATTTAAAAACCATCTCTCTAAAAAGATGTGTTATTAAATTCTGAGTTCAGAGAGCCTAAACTCCATTCCTCTATCTTGTACCAATGGAAAGTTACACTTGTACGATGTTACAAAGCAACTCCCAGGTAAGCCTATGGGACAGAAAACCTTTCAACAGTAAAAAACGAATTTGCAGTATTTCATGATCAGAACATGTCACACACACACAAGGACATGTTCTATGTTTCACATACACTGCACCCTGCCGACAGGAGTACCTTGGGCCTACTTGAGGGGCGTCTTACATGAAAGGAAAGGGAAGGTTAGTGCCTGTGAGTGTACTTGCAAGGTCGACATGGCAGTAGAAACTGCACACAGACACTGCAGTGGCAGGTCAGAAAATCCTTTGAAAGACTGCTTGTGTGGGTGGCACAATCAGTGCTGGAGGTCCACTAGCAGCATTTTAATTACAGGCTCTGGGCACACACAGTACACAGTACTAGGGACTTAGTACTAAATCAAATACACCAAACATGGAAACACCAATCCCTAAACACAATTTACATGGAGAGCATATGGACTTTAGCACTGAATAGCAGTGGTAAAGTGCCCCAGAGTCCTAAAACCAACAAAAACAAGGTCAAAAAAAGGCCAATAAGCAAAAAGTCTAGGGGTGAATCCGCTGAAAAAGCCAAGTTTAACAATTTGCTAATAAATTGAATGTAAAATATGAAATATTGTCTAAAGTAAATATTTACAATAACATAAGAAATGATGTTATTTAAAATGTTAAATTAAATTAAATATGTGTGTATATATATACACTGTGTGATCAAGGCAGTGAATGCCGAAACGCATCGCAGCGTTATTTTGGAATAAATACTGTATTTCCTGAAACCGCCCGAGTCGGGGGGGGGGGTGTGTGTGTGTGTGTGTGGGTATAGATATAAACAAAATACTACACATTGCTTTACAATTGATGTTGCGTCTTATACCTGTGAAAAAACCGCCATGAATATCAGGGGAGTTAAAATACTGTAAATATGGTAAAAATGCCTTAAAAATAAATTCATGTAAAATACATATAATTCTATTAAAAGAGCATTTAAAAACAGTATTAAAAAGCATATGATGTCTTTTCATAGAAAACTTTTTTTCTCTCTCCCCCCATCTACAAGGCCACATACTGTGAAAAATAGTACATGTAAAATACAATAATTCATACAGTACAATGGTCTACTGGTGGTTTCCTATGAAACACTCATGTCTGTTCCCATGGTAAGTCTAGGTTATGTTATGACTTTTGTAAAGCAGCAAAATTGTATATATATACATATATATGCTGTTCAACTCTATACCAATCTAAAGTGCTAAGTGAAAATATAAATAAAAGAATGTGCTACCACGGAACAAACCTTGTTCCTTAAAACATATCTAAAAACACCATAAGCATACAAACATCTATAAGTTCTCTAAAAAAGACTTTCCAAAAAACTTTTATAGCATAAATGCTATGTGGCAGCAAACTGAAGATGATAAAATCAATCAGGACAGTTAGGGAGAAATACCTAATATACTATGCATATATGTCTACAATGTAAACATAGTATCTAGGAGATGTTGTTCTGTATTGTTATTAAAGCCACGTAAAAAAATCCTCACTTGAGTTATGGCCATTGGGGGTCTTGGTGTCTAGTTCTATGATGTATTGTGTCTCTAGGCGTCTCAATTTCACCTCCCTATTGCCCCCTCTCCTAGATATTGGAATGGAATCAATCAAAAAGTAGGAAAAATGTCTTAAATCGCTGCTGTGTTTTTCCTTGAAATGGCGTGCAATGGGATAAGTGGCGTCACAGTTAGTAATCGCTCTCATGTGCTGCAGTATCCGTTTGTGGGCTTGTAACTTAGTACTGCCCACATACTGCAACCCACAAGAGCAACTCAATACGTACACCACAAACTCAGTCCGACAGGTCAGAAATTTTGTAATTTTGTTAGTATCCTCAGAAAAAGGGGTAGTGTATGTTGTTTTATTGGTTGCGTATTTACATGCCCTGCAGTTGTTGCATTTAACAAAGCCAGTGCGGGCCGTTAGCCAATTAGTTGATTTTGAGATCTCGGGACTACTGCTATCTATTGTGTCTTTCATGGACTTAGATTTTCTGAATGTTACACTGGGATTTTTGGTAATGATTTTCCAATCACCGGGTCACTTCTTACTACTGGCCAATTATCATTAATGATCTTTCTTAATGATTTTTGTTGTCTACTGTACGTAAGTATGAGTCTCGTTTGAGTATCTGCTGCCCTACCTAAACTAGGGTTTTGGGGCATCAACAATGTCTCTCTATCTAGTCTGTTGGCTTTTTGAATGGCTAGGTCTATTGTCTTGACATCATAGCCACGTTCCAAAAATCTACCTCTGCTAGATTGTTGTGCCTCAATAAGATCAGTTTCTGAGCTACATGCTCGACGTATCCTCAACATCTCTCCAAATGGTATACTTTGGATGAGATGTTGAGGATGGTGACTTGTAGCATGTAATAGACTATTACCTGAGGTTGGTTTTCTGTAAAGTTTAGTTTCCATTTTCTGATCTTTGATAAAAACCTCCACATCAAGAAAATATACACGTGTACTGCTGATGGTAGCTGTAAAGTGAAGGTTTATACCATTCTGATTGATACCCTGTACAAAATCAAGGGCTGCCTCTTCAGTGCCTGACCAGATTACAAATAAGTCATCAATATAACGCAGCCATAGCTGCACATGATTGTCTACTATGTCCTTGTGGTCTCTGTTCAACACCATTTCCTCCCACCACCCCATGTGGAGACAGGAGTAGCTAGGGGAAAAACATGCCCCCATAGCTACTCCTCTTGTTTGTTGATATACCTGATTTGAAAATAAAAAATAGTTATTGTTCAGACGATATGTAATCATAGCAATCAACATTTTGTTGTGGTGGGCCAGGTGTATTGGTCTGCGATTCAAATAATGTTCTATCGCTCGAATTCCGTCATTGTGATGAATGCTAGTATATAACGGCGTTACATCTAGACATATCAACAAATAGTTTGGGTCCCATTTGAAGCTACTCAAATACCTCAAAAAGTCACCAGAGTCTTGCACAAAAGATGGTAGTTTTTTCACAATGTCCTGTAGAAAAAAATCTATATATTTTGACGTATTCTCCAATAACCCCCCTCTTGCTGAAATTATCGGTCTTCCAGGTGGGGTTGTTATGTTTTTGTGAAGTTTAGGAATCAAATATAGCACCGGCATCACTGGATATTCGTTTTTTAAATATTTCAGTTCATCCATACTTAATAAGCCAGTACTACGCCATGCATTAATTTTGGCATAAAAATGATTCCATGCTGTTCGAACTGTTTGCATGTTGCACTTTTTATAACAATTCAAGTCATCCAATTGTGCCAATGCCTCTTTCATATACTCATTGCGAGACCAGATGACGATGTTACCACCTTTATCGGAATTACGCACGATTTGTTCATTATTTTGTAATTTTTGCATCAATTTCATATATGCATGTTGTTGATATCTGTACTTATTTTTTGACCTTGCAGTTTTGTATTTCAAATTTTTAATTTCAGTTGTCACCAATTCTCCAAAAATATCAAGAGAATCCCTCAACATTACTGGTTGGAATGTTGATTTGGGTTTGAAATTTGTTAGTGCTGTTGTAAGGTTGCTTCCATTTGGGCTTCCCCCTCCATTGGTATTGGGCATGCTCTCTCGTGCCAACTCTTGTAAATTTGCCAGCAATTCTGCTTCTGCTGTAGTCAGCGGGCACCCCTGTTGGTTGTCATTTGTCTTAGCCTCCGTTGGCAAGATGTTGTTGGAGGTTTTTTGATTCAACATATAGTATTTTTTCAGTTTTAATTTGCGGATGAATTGATGTACATCAACGCGTGTTCTTGTATAGTTAAAGTCACTCAGAGGACAAAAAGACAATCCTAATTCTAACAATTGTGTTCCTGCTTTAGTTAGTGTTATTGGTGACAGATTTACCACTGTATTGGTTTTTACATTCACTTGTTCTGCCATCTCTTTTTGTATTGTGTCTTTTTGTTCATGACGCCTCCTTCTGCATTTGCGCCTTTCTCTGCGTTTTGCATTGTGCCTTTGTTTGTTTGTGTATTCTGTTTGCAGGGTCTTAAAGTCTGTTTCCTGTCTTGTCTGAGACAGTTGACCTCCTCGGCTAATGAAAATTTATGAAACCCCAATCGTGATGACAGCTCCGCTTGATCCGTCTCTGCCTCACTCTCAACGGTAGAACTTAGGTCCGATGCTGAAGTAGATGATATCGCCGTCATTCCTCCGCTGGCTTGCGTAGAGCCTCGTTGATTGACCTGTTTTGAGATTTTCAACGCTTCATATTTTTTCGCAAACGTGAATACTTGTCCCTGATCATAGTCCTGTTTGTCTCTCTGGAATTTGTACGTTCTCCATTTTTTTATGATTTCCTCCTTTTTTTCAAGTCTAGCCATCATGTCATCACGATATTTCTTAATGGTTAGAGTGACTTCTGCTTTTGCAATTTCTGTGTTTACTTCGTCTATTTCTGCCTGTAACTTTATTCGATCACTCTCTGCATATTTGACGAGAATCTCAACTAAACGTCTCGATGAGTCGAGATTACAGCCCGCCCACTCACGTAACATCTGTGGGTCCGGATTTTCATAACTCGGGGCTATCATAATGCGTAATCCCCTGGGAATCCGTCCCACCTGCAGATAGCGTCCCAGTGACTTGTGTTCCCACCATTTTGACTGTTCCATGCGCATTAATTTCTCTAATTTTCTAAACATGTCCCTCATATTCATGTTCACCCCTTGAGATGGACCACTTGGGGTCAGCATTTGATTTGAAGTGCTAGGGGCATCATCAAACATTAGTTCAGCCGCTGCCTCGCGGCTCCGTAGCGCGTCTGCGGTCCTGGCGGCTAAGCGTTTAAACTTTTACTCTGGTTACAAGTAAGCAGCGCGGTGAAAATTCCGATGCTTTTGTACCCACACACCTCCTCTACTGGATATTTCCCCCGGAAATTTCATTTACCTTGTCTTGCGGCAATCGATTTTCGGGTCCTCCGACACGTTTCTCGCTACCACTCCACTTTGGAAAACTTTGCTTCGGGTATCCAGGGGCTCGTAACTTCCTCGTGATATATATCCACTGAATACGACGCCAAAAGGACACCCAGCCTCTCGGGTCGGGGCTTGTACAGCGGGCGTCACCATTTTCAATATTTCACAAGAACACACGAGCCAAAGACCAGCACCGTGAAACAAGCCCACCATCCGATCCTCTTTTCATTATGTGTTTATTAACAGCAAAGACTTCAGCATAACGCGTTTCAACCTCTGCAGGTCTTAATCATATGCCAAATACCAGGTAACCAGTTACATTTGCTTTTAAATTGCAACTTCCATCAACAGTAAAGAAAGACTTCAAACATGATGACCTTCAGATTACACTTTGTGCAGCGCGGATAAGTTGCAGCAGTGAAAATGTACGACCTTTAAATTATGTTCTTTAACAATCTTTAACATTCCTTTCACGTTATTTCTTGAAAATGTACCCAGTCAAATGACAACCTGAATTTTCACTGCACGTTTTCACCATGTTGTTCAATCCTGGACTCCAATGACCATAATGCACTGCAAAAGTGTTGTTAATCCTTGATATAACATTTTTAAGTCTTTATAGCCTTTCTACTAATCCCAAAGAACTATATCCTTAAACATGCCACAAAGAAATCAATTTCATGTAGGGCCAAGGATATAGGTATCTTGCAACTAATGTTCAAGGCAATTTACATGTCAATCCGTGTTTAAAAGTTGGTCCCAGGAAAGCTTCTGCTGTAATTTCACAGAATTACTGATCGGTAAGTGTAGAGGTGAATGCCTCATTGCTAACCCTGGCCGCTTTCATGTATACTTAAAGTTCAACCTTATCCTGGCGGGCCTCCCGTTTTTCATACAGTGGCCTCACCAATATATATATATACACAATTATAACTACATAAAGAATATATACAGTAAAAAAAATTGCAAACAGTTCTAGTACAAATATAATAATTAATTTGATCAATAAATTAAATAGCGAATATTACCCCCACCAAAAAACAAACATTTCAAAAAATAATATAAGCATTAAAAAATGAATAAAAACAAACAATAGTAAAAATAAACAAATACATACATAAATAATACAAACCAATGTTGCCAGCAGTAGGGAAAATGTTGGACTTTGGCTGAGTTAAATTTTCTATTCCCATTCCACTCTAAGCAACACTAAGGAAAATGTTGGACTTATAAGCAGTTAGATTTATTAATGCCACTCCATCCTAAGTAACAGTAGGGAAGGATTTGGACTTTGGAAGGGTTATATTTACTATTCTCACTCAATTCTAAGGAACAGTAGGGAAAGTTTTGGACTTCAGATAAGTTAGATTTACTATTCCCACTCCACTCTAAGCAAAAGTTGGGAAACTAGTGGACTTCGGAGGTGTTAGATTTACTTTTCCCACTTCAGTCTAAGCAACAGTAGGGACAGTAGCAGTCGGCAACATTAAAATATGGTAGGCTCTATGCCCAATAAACTCACCATATTTGTTGCGCTGGCACGCAGGGTCCCATTGCTCCTCTGCTCTCCTCGGCGGTGACTAGGAGCGGTTCGGCGGAAAGGTAAGGAACTTCCTCCATTGTGGAAAAATGAATCCAACCAATCCAGGATTGGCTGGAGCAGGCTAACCCAGCGCTCACCTTGAGGCTGGGGGTCTGCGGCTGCAATCCCTTGGCTGTTTCTCAGCCCTGGGATTGCAGGCTCTGAAGTGCGCATGTCAGATTGGCCAGCTGTAGGCAGCCAGCCAATCTGACATGAGCACTGGCAGGGGGCTTAAGTAATAGTGAAATTGCACTAATCAGCCCCGCCTCCTGCCCTCGCGCTGTAACAACTTATTACCATTTTATTATTAATGTTATTAATGTATGTGCTTGCTGTGCGCGCAGCAGATGGGGCAATGCTCCTCTGCCATAACCGAGGCGACGCCGCTGAGTAGGGAACATTTTGGTCTTCCGAGGGGCTAAATTTACTATTCCCACTCCAGTCTAAACAGTAGGAAAAGAGTTGGACTTTGGAAGGGTTAGATTTGCTATTACTCCAGTCTAAATAGCAAAAGGTGTAAGGGATTACTGAAAAGATGATACTCAAGTAATGCACATGAGTAACTCCAGGAGGGAGCTTTAGCCAGCAACACAACGGCCTTCGCTCTCTCCTTCCTCAAGCCTCTCCACATTCCAACCAGCCCCCGCATTTTAAAATAATCTCCAGACGTCATGTCATATATTTAGAGAAACCCAGCTACAACAATTACATATAAAAATGCAAGTTCTAATGATTGACTAAAAATATTTCAATATCTAATAAATAAAATTGTTAAATAATGTTTCATAGAAAAGCACAGTACATTCTACATTATAACACTATATTAAAAAATAAAATTACCTATAATAACATTCACTTGTTCAGCAAAGATATTACACATTTAAAATATGTGCCAAGTAATTTAATCTAAATTAATACTTTAAAAAAATAACATTTAAAAACAAAAATCATTCTGCAAATAAAATTTCCTAAACACGTAAAAAATTATTTAGGAATTCAAATAAAATAAATATTTAACATAATAAATACTACAGAACAATTAGGCATAATTAATTAGCAATTAATCAATTACATATCAATTCATATGAAAAGTATAAGAACTTTAATATCTTCCCACCCTATTCCAATGCAAAAAACTGCATTAAATAATAAATGTTTAATAAACAAATAAACATTAGAATGCACATTTAAAGAAATAAAACACCAATAACTGAACAGCAATAAAATAATTACGTCATTTACATAATTACCATTCAAGCAATATTTAATTAACATAAAAATAAGTTAATATTAAATGTAAGTACATTTTATTTGAATTAGCTTCCCACCCTATTCCCATAAAAACCCAACAGCCCACTACTAAAAATAACGTACTATTACTAATATTAAAATTAAAATATACTTTAAAATTACAAAAAAGACTACAAAATATAATATAAAAATTAAAGAATTCACAACGAATTACCAGTAATTTACTTCCAACCCTTTTCCCCTTCAAATCCAATAATAATCCTAATGAATATTTAATTAATCATTTAAACTTAAACATAAATTACCAAAAACTTACAATTTCAAACTATTTAAAAAAAAAAAAATTAACTGTAACACCTAAAATTAATATAAACAATTTTGTTTGCAACTAAAATAAAGAAAACAATATGAAAAACAACAATATTCTTGAAAATGATATTATATACCAAAAAAACAATATTCTTGACAACTATAATCTGTCCAGTGATATTTTGGTAGTAACAAAATTTGAAAAAAATATTTATGTCCCACCAAATTTCAAACTAGATATTTTGTACAAACACCCAAGTGCCATACTTACGACAATCTTAACAAACAGAAGCCACATTGCTTTCCATGTTCACCATACATGTCTGCCTGTTATCTCAAAATTGCAAGGCACATTCCAGTTTGGGTACCACATGTACCAACAGTCTCTTTTCCTGCGAGCACTACCATGTATGTGCAAGTGCCTTCTATGAATCACAGTCATGCTGTGACTTAGAAAGGGTGTCGAGGACCCTAATGCACGTAGAAAAATAGGTCACAAGCCCTCCCGCTGTGAAATAAAAGATAGCCACAACAGGGGAACAGGTGACCCCTCAAAAGCCTATGCCCTGACGCCAATTCAACTGTACTACTGAGACGTACGCCTCTGCATTTCTGCCACTCAAAGTATATACAGCATGAAATGAAACGCTATGCTGTATTATGTAATTAAACCCCTAAATTGAGACGGCGGGCCTTAATCAATGTGTCCATAATTGCAAAACCGTAATTATAAGGCATGTTAGCAGTGGATAAAAACAACCCCACCACATCCTCAGTACTGCTCACTTCATGGCACAACTAAACTGAGCCAAGGAAAGGGAAGCAGCGCTCTTGATGCTCGGCAATGGAGTTGGAGGCAGGCACTGCAGCACAGCGCTGAACTTGGAATCGGGACTTCTTAGTAATTCATACAAGAAAGAAGCGGAGATGATTATATTCGAAGCGCAGAATGAGGTCAAGGAAACCGGAAGCTTCCCGAATCAGTATGAGCAACTCGTCCAGTCCTTCGCATTCTGGTATTTGCAGTCCTCCATTTAGAATGTGAACATGAAAACAGACAGAACCAGAGAAATTGACAGCACTTCATATACTACTCGGACCTTACATAGGCAAGCGTGAGAGTTCTGGTTTCAATGTCATAAAGATGCATACGAGCAAGAGAAACTTTGAAAGAACCACACCCCAGAGACAGGAAGTGGCCAACGGAGGGATAAGAATCCATGCAATAGCGATTGCTCGAAACGATAAAGACACAGAGAAGACAAGAGACAATAACGGGCGAAAGGTGGGAGGAGGGGATTTGCATAGCAAAGATCTTTACATACAATGTACTAGTGTAAGCTAAATTTAGGACTTCTGAACAAGGATCACTATTTTACAATTTTGTGCAGATACGTTTTACTAGGCGCATTTGGTCTCTCTTCCCGATTGGAGATAATTAGAATGACCTTCCCACTTGAGTTCTGCTGGATCAGGCAAAACACTGTCAAGCATTTATTCTCAGACTTATCAACATCAAAACGAAAACATGAAAGGTTAATGGAACGGATTAGATTAGAATAATGCGTTGTGCGCTGTCCCAAAATGAAATTATTGCATAACATTCCGGCGAAGAAAGGCCTTTGCGGACCTCCTGCTTTTGTATCTGTTTTTTTTTACGTTCACACACACAATAGACGAATGTTCTATCCAAACCACGGAGATCTAACAGGAAATCTATTCCAACTCGTAGGCAGAAGAGTATTAATAGTCCAGCATGGCTTATTCGGCCTCACAGTCGCTATTACTGCCATTCTTACATGGAGATTAGAAGTTGAGGATTCTGTTTTGTGATGGACTTCACCACTCGTTTCCATAAGGGAGTCACCAGGGTGCATAGTGTGGGTCTGCAGAGAAGAAGGGCTGATACAAACACAAATAACTCAATAATTACTAGACTCAATCATCATTGTAACTTTGCAGAAAAGGTAAATCCTTAGACCTTTTTGGAAATTACCCGAGCTTGGCTCTCCATGGAGTGCACAAGGTAGTGCATTCCACAATTTGGCCCAATCCTTTAGGAAGTGTAGTGGTGATGTAATTGAATGGGGTTGGAATTCTGTATAGGTAATGTGGAGTGTATTGTTAGAATGAAGGACGTGGAGTCTTCCTCGGTTCGGGGTTCGATGGGCTGAGGCAGTTGCTGATCGGACTTCGGGCTGAGGAGGCGCTCCTTGTTGTGGGTGAAGTACATTACAATAAACTTAAAGTTAAACCTTAAGTAATGACTAAGTGAATCATTACATTTGGCGACGATCGGGATTTTGTCGCTTCACCCACCGACCGACCGAACGAACGAACGACCCACGCAGAGCTAATAACTGCGAGACCGTCGGACCCCTGGACACACACGAAGTTGAATCGGCGTGGCCTGAGGGACCTTGACCGTGCCGTCGGCACCTCTCTACCGGATTGCTGGACTATCTAAGGCATCGCGGTGGTTGCGGAATAACGGTAGGATTTACCTAATCAAGTGGTTGTGTACGCTCGACTGAGGCCCTCCTGCTACCGGTGAAAGATTCCGGGATTGACCTGGCTGACTGTCGGAGACTGCGCCCTGAGAAATGAGTTCTCTGCGGCCTAAAAGCTTAAACATGGTCAGATTCGCCCGCCCGCTGGTGATCTCCTAACTGACTTCATTTTTTTTTAAAAAAAACTTCTCGGAACACGAGTCATTACCTGCATTCTCCTGACTCCGACACGCTGTTGGTTCCCGGCCCCCTCTGTGACGCGCTCCCGCTTCTTGGCTTCTGTGACGTCCAGACGCTGGGCATTGCTGAAGGACGCTCTGCTGTTATTGCGTGACGTGAGCCTTCAGGATCGAACGTCGGGGGAACGTGCCGCCATATTGGGATTGGCGTCCTGCCTCAGTGGCCTCAATTGCCAACCACGGTTTTGTTATTTGAAGCGCACAGAGTCTAGAAAGCGTTTTCTTCTAGTTTGATCTGCCTAACAAGTAAAACTGACACAGGATCACGCTCGGAACATTCCTGTGTACTAAAGAATAGTGTTCAGCATGCGTGTCGAAAGTTTTTTTTTTTCTTTTGGGGTTTTGTTTTTAACTCTGCGGTGACACGCACACCTTAAATTTAAAGTGCACCTCTAGTACGATATCAAGGAGTGATATCAAGGTTCTAGTATCTTGAGTGTTCGGTGATACACTCACCTCGATAATACTACAGGGAACAATTTTAATATGGCTTCAGCACGAGAAGTCACTCAACCTCCTCCATTCTTGGACAAACCTGGTAAACCAGTTATGCTATGGGCAGAGTGGTTAGGTTTATTTCAGAACCATCTAGTGGCTATAGATGCATCTGAATACTCACCTCCCCGAAAATTTGCTTTATTGTTTGGCAGTTTAGGTCTAGCTGCCCAACGCATTTTTAAGAGCTTAACGCCGATTCCTCCTCCTTCTGGGCAATCAGGAGACGGTCAATGGGACGTCTATTTAGAAGCAATTGCCAGATTAAAGAATCAATTTGAGGAATCTCCTAATATTATGCTTGAAAGGCATAATTTTTATAAGCGAAAACAGAAGGAGGATGAAAAGGTCGAGGAATACGTCTCCGCCCTGAGGGTTTTGGCAATTTCTTGTGATTTTGGTCCCCTACTGGAAAATTACATAAGGGATCAGTTTGTATTTAATTGTTCTTCGTCTAAAATTAAAGAAAGAATCCTTAGTTGCAAGAATCCTCCACTCTCAGAGGTAATAGACCTGGCGTTAAGCATTGAAAGATCTGTAATTTCAACCAAGGCAATGCTGTCGGAATCAATCCCTAAGGTGAACATGATTTCAGAAGAATATAACGAGGAGGGTTTGTATGCAATTGGTTCTAAGGATAAATCTTTTAAACCAATTCAGTCTAAAGTTCAGAATTTCTGCTACAGATGTGGTTCTAAATTTCACATAGGCAATTTTAGAGGCTGCCCAGCTTTGAGTAAACGCTGTTCCATATGTAAAAAGATTGGCCATTTTCAAAAGGTCTGTAGAAATCAAAAGAAACCTGTAAAGATAAGCAGTGTCGATATGGATATGTGTTCAGAGTCACTTGACAATCTTTTATTGACTCTTGACTTGGAGGATGAGCCAATTCAAATTAAGGGTCCGTTGTGTGAGTCTACCATCAACGGAATTAATCTGGAAGTCATGGCAGACTCTGGTTCACCTATCACCATCCTTCGAGACTCTACTTTTTATGAGAAATGGGGCAAAGGTATTAGTTTACTGGAGACAGATGTGAATCCCAAAGCCTTTGGTGAAAAGGATATTGAAATGTTGGGGTTTTTCATGGGCACCTTACAAGTTTTGGAAAGATCGATATGTACAAAAATTTATGTGGCAATTAAAGGAAAAAACATTGTGGGGTGGAAAGACCTGGCAAAAATGGGACTGTATTTAGTACCAGGTGACGAAAATCCCATAAGGGCAAGGGATTTGTCGATTTGCAATGTGGAGGAACTTAAAATCGATCGCAAGGATCTATTATACGAATTCAAAAATGTATTTAATGACAAAGTGGGCTTAGTAAAAGGTGTAGAACATAAGATTAGGTTATTACCTGGAGCATCTCCTGTTGCACATAGAGTTCGCCCGGTGCCGTTAAGCGTCAGGGGGAGCTAAAAATAATGCTAGAAGATTTGTGTTCACAAGGGATAATACAACCCACAGAGTCATCCCAATGGGTCGCTCCCATCGTTGTAGCTCGTAAAAAGACTGGCGAAATTAGGTTATGTGCGGATCTTAGGGGTTTAAATAAAAACATTAAAGTGGACTGCCACCCCCTTCCAAGAATCCACGAACTTTTAGCGAATTTGGGGGGGCCAAATGGTTCTCGTTAATCGATTTAAAATCCGCATATCATCAAATTCCTTTGTCCAAAGATTCACAAGAGCTGACAACCTTTGTTACTCCGTTTGGGGCTTACAAGTTCCTGAGGCTCCCTTTCGGACTGGCGTCAGCAGCCAGTGTGTTTCAAAGACTTATGGATACCTTATTTAAGGATTTGAAAGGGGTCCAGGCTTATTTGGACGATATTTTGATTTTTGCAAAAAGTCTGGAGGAACATAATGTATTAGTGAGAAAGGTTCTGTCACTATTAGGAGAACGAGGTATGACAGTCAGAGAGGATAAGTGCAGGTTTGGTGTAAACGAATTAGAGTATTTAGGACACACTATATCAGAGGCAGGAATTAAACCAAAATTTTCAGTGGTCAGGGCTTTAAAAGAAGCGAGGGCACCTTGTGATAAGGATTCTCTGCGGTCATTTTTGGGGCTTGCAGAGTATTACGCAAGATTTGTGGTCAATTACGCTCAAGTGGTGGAGCCACTAAGAACTTTATTAAAAAAGGGTCATAAGTTTGTGTGGTCCAGAGAGTTGGATGAAACTTTCGCTAAAGTGAAGGAGCTGATTGTTTCTGCACAAGCACTTCACGCCTTTAGAGATGATTGTACCTCAGTCATTTCGGTGGATGCCAGCATGAATGGTTTAGGGGCAGTGTTAAGCCAGGAAGTTAATGGTAAAGAACTAACAGTAGCTTTTGCTTCAAGGTCACTTAGACAGTTTGAGCGACACTATAGCACTATCGAACGTGAGGCTTTGGCTTGTGTTTGGGCTGCACAGAAATTTAAAATGTATATTTGGGGACGGAAATTTGTAATTTTTTCAGACCACAAACCCCTTTCGTTTATTTTCAGCAAGGTGGCTGGTAATAATAATTTATCACCAAGATTAACTAGACTAGTGTCTAAACTCCAGGAGTACAACTTCGAAATGAAACACATTTCTGGAGGGAGAAATTTTCGGGCAGATTGCCTTTCAAGGATGTTAATGGAAAAAGATGATGAGGATGATTTGATTGAGGAGGATGTAGAATGTGTGGCAGTGGTGGATACTATTGAGGAATGGAGTTTGAAAATTTCAGAGAATGAGTGGAAAGAGGCTAGCTTGAAAGATACAATTCTATCGAAAGCAATGGAATTTTCAACCAAAATCTGGCCCGAAGCAAGAAATTTGACTGGAGAATTGAGAAACTTTGCTCAAGTTGCAGATGAGCTGTCCGTAAAGGACCACATCCTTTTAAGGGGCGATAAATTTGTTCCGCCATCCGAACTAAGGAGTACAATAGTGAAAATGGCTCATAAAGGTCATTTGGGGATTACCAAAACTTGTATGAGAATTAAACTGCACTATTGGTGGCCTGGCATAGATGCACAGGTTAGGGCGGTGGTGAATAATTGTGAGGAGTGCTTGTTGTCTGATAAACACTGGAAAACTTCTTCTGCTCCATTACATCCCACCCAATTTCCTGCTTCAGCATGGGAAAAAGTAGGTTTGGATTTTTCAGGTCCTTATAATATTTTACCTGAAGGAATGAGGTATCTCATCCTAGCAATGGACTATTATTCAAAATGGATGTACTATAAATTCGTAGATGCGCCTGATTCTGACAATACCATTTTATTTTTAAAAAAAGTATTTTTGTTAGAAGGGGCTCCTCAGGTTCTAGTAACAGACAATGGAACACATTTTGTATCGGAGAAAATGCATAAGTTTTGGAATTGCAAGACATTAAGCATTTTAAAGTAGCTCTCTACTCTCCTTCTTCTAATGGGCTGGTGGAACGCGGTAACAAGATTATGAAGGAAGGGATTCAGACAGCTATTGCTTCAGGTCTTGATGTGGGAAAATTTCTCGAGGAAAAGGTGTGGAATTATAATACATCTCCTCATTGTACCACGGAAGTCACTCCTTTCGAGCTGTTAAGAGGTAGAAAAGCACACTCTACTTTATTTCCCTCTTGGTTAGACAAGAAATGTATAAATGTTACAAAAGAAGGGTCTGACAGGGAAATGTTGGTAAACAAAGTTAAAGAGAAACAAGATCACATGAAGAAAAATTATGATAAAAAGAATTATTTAAGGAATTTGGAGATATCAGTGGGTGACTGGGTAATGATTAAAAAACCTTATAAGGTTTCGAAAGGGAATTCGGTATTTTCTAATCCAGTCCAAGTCAGCAAAACCAGCAAAGGAGCAGCTTTTTTGAATGAGAAGGGTTGGTGGAACAAAAGGCAATTAGTAAAAATGTCTCAAGAGCAAGCCAAGCTTGTTAGTTGTAGGAAAGACAATTTGGGTTCTGAAAGCTGTGGGTGGACACATTGGTTACAATCGGATGTGAAATCTGTACCTGTTTCCAGAAATGTAAATGTTGGTTCTGCCGGTGGTGATACCACCACTTCATTTAGTCGTTGCGGCAGGTTGAGGAGAGCTCCGGCTAGATATAATGAGTTCATTGCATATTAATTGTTAATGAGTTTATTCAATGTTAAATTGTTTATGATAAAGGGGGAGGTGATGTAGTGGTGATGTAATTGAATGGGGTTGGAATTCTGTATAGGTAATGTGGAGTGTATTGTTAGAATGAAGGACGTGGAGTCTTCCTCGGTTCGGGGTTCGATGGGCTGAGGCAGTTGCTGATCGGACTTCGGGCTGAGGAGGCGCTCCTTGTTGTGGGTGAAGTACATTACAATAAACTTAAAGTTAAACCTTAAGTAATGACTAAGTGAATCATTACAGGAAGTGTGCCCCCTATTCATGCCGTCTTGAATCTCGACAGATTTGGCATGTGCTGGCTAGCTATTTTTATGAGTTGCCTGGTGTCCTGGAAAAGTCTTCCTCAGATAAGACCCCAATTTCACAGATTTAATTACAAGACCGGAGGCTACATTATGCAATAACTTTTATTGCTGCTCAGACATGCAGCCCTTCAAAGTGTAACCATTACATCATAAGTAAAAACATTCCAAGTAACATAACAAGGCGCCATAGCAACCAATAATCTCCCTCTTTTATTCGCTGCTCCTGGACAGTTAAGTACAACTTCTTCTTAGCTCCATATGTCTCTGATGTTTTAGTCATTATTTATGCCTGTTTAACAATTTATTATATATTATAGCACACATAAGTATTCCTAGACTAAGGAACGATGCGTGTTACCCCCCCTTTTGTTTTTGGACCATTAATCTGATTCATTAGATTTCATTTAACTCGTTCCAAAAGAAACTCCTTAACAGGTAAGTCTTTCTACCCCCTTTAAGGTTCCCCTTCCAATTTATGGTTGGGTCATTTCCTTTTAGCTTGACTAATAACCTTTGAACGGTAAATTATTGCTTATAATTCTAAATCTGACCCTTCAACAACGTGGCAACATGTTGATAAACCTTTCTTTTCACCGGTTTCACTGTTTTTATACAAGCGGGTAATTTATTGTTAACGGAGCAAACCTTGGAAAGCTCGACGTTTACCTTCAAACGCGAGACACGACCAGCTTGCATTTCGCCGTCTTTCACAAACCATTACCGCTTTTTTCCTTCCGGGTCACAACCTTTCACGGAGACCTGTCCTGCCAAATTTAGGAGAAATGTGACCCCCAGGGCGCAAATATACGCTCTGAAGGTCCTGTTTTGACTCGCGCTTGGCGTTTCCATGGGGACGCTTAACGCGAAACCAACGGACCGGATCAGCTGCTCTTCTTCTTCGATCAGCTGTTGTTTTTTTCCCTTACTAACTGAGTTTTTCCTCCAGTGTTCCTAAGCCCCGCTTTTAAACAAATTTTAAAGACTTTAAAGGGACAACTACCTTTAAAAAAAATAAAAAAAAAGGGGGAACTACAAAACATCATGTCTCAAGAAGAGTCACAACCCATTAATGAGTCTCCACTCACTGAGACTTCACTCATGAACCTCTTTGAGAGGCAATTGAAAACTTCCTTAAAGGAAGCTGTTGAGGCAGCACTCGCCAAAAGAAAAAGGAGCACTCATGGCGATGACCAAGCTCTATCTTCAGATGAAGAGCACGACACTGTTCCAAAGAAAAGCGGTAAGGCCATTAAAAAATGTAAACACATTGAGCCTCACGGTAGCCTACGCGCTACTACAGGTGACAGGATTTTATCCATTGGTAGCCTGTGTGCTACAAAAGACATAGGTGCCCCGAGCGGCACTCAAAGAATGAGCGACCTGAATGGCGCAAAAAGTACGGGTGTCCCTCGCGGCACAATAAGATCAGGTGCACCTCACGGCACAATAGACCTCATCGAAGATGACGATGACTTCCTGTCCCCAAATGATATAATTGATGAGGCCGATGAATACATCTTTGACCCCCAGGAAAAATTTGAGGATGACCTCGATGGGGATCTGGGACAATCTAGCAACTCTAACATCATTAAAGACCCATCTGGGTCCGAGATGTTTAACCCTTCTAAGATTACTCATCCTAGAGGTTCTGATTGGTGGCCTCTTGATCATGTAGCCCAATTTATTAAGGCTTGGCTTAGAAAGCCACTGGAAAGAGATTCTCGGAACCTAATGAGGTCCGAGTGTCCAAGACCTTTTTTGGACAACAATGCCGGCTTCACACCCAACCTCGACCCTGAATTGCTCACCTTCCTATTTAAAACTGGGAGGGACCCACGCAAAGGCCTGGAACGCTGCCTTAAGCAGTGCCAGGATAAGCTCCTTGGCACACTTGGCCCCCTTGCTAGAATCCTGGATCTAGCCGAGGAATCCTCCATGAATGGTACCCCGGTGGATACCGAACTCCTTCGTGGATGGAACCAGCGCGCAATTTGCCTCCTCGGTAATGCCAACGCCAACCTGACCTCTGAGAGACGTAGAGCCATCCTAATGCGCATGAATCCCAAATTGGGGGATCTAGCTAACAAAGATGTCCTAGGAGACCCTAACGGCCTTCTCTTTGGAGATTCCTTTATTAAACCATTGGGTAAGTACGTCTCTACATTCTCCGCTTTTAACAAAGCACAATCCAACATGAGACGTATGTTCGGAGGCAGAGTTTTTGGAAGGGCTGACAGGGGAGGACCGGCTGCCAGCCGCGGATTCAACAGGTCCTCATTTCATCAAAATCAACGCGGTTACTCGAGATACTACCGGGGAAACAACAACTTTTACTCCCAGAGAGGCTGCAACACTCGAGCACGAGGTGGAAACAATCGTGGAAGATTCCAAGGACAACAAGGTAAGATTCACTCTTCCTATTTCTTCCCTCCCAAAGGTAGGGGGAAGACTTTCCCTTTTCAGCCACAATTGGTCCACCATAACGAACGATACCTGGGTCCTAGAGACTGAAAAGGGTTTCAAAATAGATTTCATTACTACTCCTTACCAGACCAAACATCCCAGGGAACTTACCCTGGACCAGGAACAATCCTCCTTGGTAGACGCAGAGGTGAACCAAATGTTAGCCAAAGGGGCGATTCTCATTGTTTCAAACACCGGTCCAAGCTTTGTGAGCACAATCTTTCTTGTAAAAAAGAAAGACAAGGGTTGGCGCCCGTTATAAATCTAAAGGATTTGAATACCTTCCTTGTATACAGACACTTCAAAATGGAGGGCATACACCTTCTGAGAGATATCCTCCAAGAGAAAGACTGGCTCATAAAACTAGACCTCAAAGACGCATACTTTACAATCCCTATGCATCCAGACTCTCAGAAATACCTAAGGTTTGTATGGAGAAGTACAACTTATCAATTTCGCTGTCTTCCCTTCGGACTATCCTCAGCTCCTTGGTGTTTCACCAAGGTCCTGAGACCAGTGGTCTCCTCCCTGAGAAGAAGAGGAGTTCGCCTTATTATCTACCTAGACGACATCTTACTGATGTCCCAAAGCAAAGAGGAATTACTGATTCACATGAAATGGACTGTGGATCTCCTAGAGAATCTGGGTTTCATCATCAATGTAGAGAAATCCATTATGACCCCTTCTCAGAACCTAGAGTTCCTAGGTTTCCAAGTGAACACACCTCTAACTCAGTTACAACTTCCCCCGAAGAAATTATCAAAAATAAAGAAAGAAGTTTCTTATGTCTTATCCAAAGACTCAGTCAGCCTGAGAGAACTTGCAAGGATAGTAGGTCTCTTATCTTCATCCATTCAGGCGATTTCACCGGGACCCCTACACTACAGGGCCTTACAGAGACTAAAGTCTTCAGGACTGAAGAAAGGTCTTTGGTATTCAGACGTTGTCCCCCTGTCCCTGGAAGCTCGGGAGGACCTCCTATGGTGGTGCAACAACTTAGGCAGTTGGAATGGGAAAGCAATATTCGGGAACACCCCAGACCACACACTGGAATCCGATGCGAGCAACCTAGGCTGGGGTGCCAGGCTAGGGAAGTTAGAAACCGGGGGGAAATGGTCCCAAGAGGAACTCACTTTACATATAAATTGCCTAGAAATGTTAGCCAGCCTGAACGCCCTAATGAGCTTCAAGCCAATCCTGAAAAACAGTGTAGTTCTTATCAAATTAGACAACTTTACAGACGTATCATACATCAACCGCTTAGGGGGAGCCAGGTCGAAACTTCTATCAGATCTAGCCCAAAAGATTTGGTATTTCTGCTGGAATCAAAAAATAATTCTGAGAGCAGAATTCATCCCAGGCCGTCTAAACACAAGAGCAGACTGGAACTCAAGGTTCCTAAAAGACTCGAGCGACTGGAAACTGAACCCTTTGGTCTTCAAGAGGATTCAAGACCTTTGGGGCCCTTTCGAGATAGATCTTTTTGCCAGCAGGCTGACTTTTCAGATAGATCGCTTCTTCAGTTGGAGGCCAGACCCTCTAGCAACTGCAGTGGACGCTCTTCTCCAACCATGGGACTTACCAAATTGTTATGCCTTTCCTCCTTTCGCACTAATCCAGAGAGTTCTCTTGAAAGTTCGGGTGGAGCGTTGCCACATTGTTCTAATTACTCCCTTTTGGAGCTCTCAGATATGGTTCCCAAGCGTGATGGAGTTGGCGATAGAAACTCCACGCTTTATCCCAGGGAATTTAGACCTCCTTCAGGGCCCAGAGGGAGAGGTACACCCTCTTCTCTTAGAAGAAAAAATGAACCTTCTTGCCTGGAAGATTTCAGGGGTTCAAGAAGATACTCGGGCCTTTCGGGAGAGGCTAAAATCCTTTTGGACGAATCTTGGGCTCCAGGAACAAGGAGAAGATACACCGGGGCTTGGAAAAAATTGTGTTGTTGGTGCCTGGAACGGGATATGGATCCCGTGGACGCACCTGTAGTTGAAGTAGCAAACTACTTAGCAGATCTTTTTAAATCAGGACTTTGCTATAGAACAGTTAATTGTTATAGATCAGCAATTTCTGCAGGACACTCCTTGTTAAATGACTTCTCTATCGGTACTGACCCCTTAATACGTAGAGTGATGAAAGGAATAAGACTTAAACGTCCACCTAAGGCCAAATATGATTCATTAAGGGACGTGAACCTTATCTTTGGGCTTTTTTCCTCTTGGCCCGATAACTCTTCCCTTACAAGGAAACAACTTTCTATTAAGCTAGCTTCCTTGCTTTGCCTTATATCTTTCAGACGTGTGTCAGATGTTAAAGCGTTAGAAATATCTAATAGGATTTATTCTCCTGATGGTGTTTTATTCGAAATATGGAAAAGAACCAAAACAATGTTTGAGAATATTTTCTACCCTTTCTTTTTTGACTGTCCCAAACTTTGTGTGGTAAGTTGCATGAGGGTATATGAACAGAAAATGAAAATTTTTAGACCTATGAATGAAAACCAGTTACTGATTTCCTTTGTTAAACCCTACAAGGCTGTCTCTTCTGCTACTATCTCCAGATGGGTTAAAACGGTGATGCTAGAAGCAGGTATAGACCTTTCCAAATTTGGCGCACATTCTTCCCGGGGGGCTATGGCCAGCAAGGTTTTCTGGGGTGGAGGTTCACTTTCAGATATCCTTAAAGCAGCAGACTGGTCAAATGCCTCCACTTTTGTTAAATTTTATCTTAAGCCTGTAGAACATGTAAGCAGTGTAGCATTGCAAAGCTTTAAACTTGCATAATGTAGCCTCCGGTCTTGTAATGAAATGACGATTCTCCAATTATCATACAGAGAGAATCTTGATTTCATTAAAGACAACAGAGGCTGACATTATCCCCCCCACCACTCCCTGGTGGATGAATGATTTAATGTTCTTTGAATATTCTTCGTTGTCTTATTACTCTTGTTCATCATACGTGAAGAATGTTTTTTCTCCAGTATTCTTTTCTTTTTTTCAGATTACACTTCCTTGTAAATTCAGAACAACGCTTAACATGGAGGAAGTTGTCCTAACGTTTCGCAGCTCTAAGAGGGAGATTATTGGTTGCTATGGCGCCTTGTTATGTTACTAGGAATGTTTTTACTTATGATGTAATGGTTACACTTCGATGGGCTGCATGTCTGAGCAGCAATAAAAGTTATTGCATAATGTCAGTCTCCGTTGTCTTTAATGAAATCAAGATTCTCTCTGTATGATAATTGGAGAATCGTCATTTACCATGTGTGCAAGGCAATGATTTTGAACTGCGATCTTGCACAATATCACAAGAAACATGAACTTGCAGCCTAAACGTATATATGGCGTTACAAGACTTGCAATAGTCCAATCTGGATGAAAAAAGTAGCTCAAATGGTGGTGTTTCTGAATCCACTATCAGAAAATGATTTTCTAAATTGATTTGATAGGTGATTTAGCTAACTCGCTTATTAGCTGATTCAGAGAAAAGCATGATTTAGAAGAAATTATCCAGAGCAGTGCCTTGGGGGATACCTGCAGGTAATGGCATAGGTGGGGAGTACGATGGGCATCATGGTATGAAAAGGGGTGGTCAATTATGTTAGGCAAAACCTTTAAACAGTGATCTCACAATGCCCAGAGACGAGTGGATAGCTTCCATGACCGGATTGCACAGGTCATTGACAGCTTCATTGAAACCTAGGAGAATATGGACAGAGGGGAAATGGTGGGTGAAGGTGATGAAGATGCAGACACAAGTTAATGCTGTTTTAATAGAGTGCTTCAAACTAGTGGCATAACACAGCCCCCCGCAGCCCCCGCAGTGCGGGGGGCACCCAAGCTCCGAGGGGCTCCTTCAGCACATTACTCTGGCCGGAGACCTCCTGATTGAGTCCGGAGGGGGCCCCTCCACATGCCTTGCAGAGTGGCCCCCTCAAGTAACGTTACGCCAGTGCTTCAAACCTGGGAACAGATTTTTGAAGCTGTGACACAGCGCAGGGCAACAACTTGCTGCCCTGTGTCACATGGAGAGGGCACGAATGCACCATATCTACTAAGATATGGCACATTCCTGCTCTCTCCCTACACTGGTGCACACAGTGCAGCCTAGCACCAGTGTAGGAATCCTTGCACCATGGTGCAAAGATTTGTGTGTTGCAGGCAGTATTGTTTTTGTGCAGGAAGGGACACCTTCTTGAACAAAAACAATCCTTAGAGGCGTTTTCCTCCTTCCATGTGTGCTGCAGAATGCAGCACATGTAGAAATATGTAAAACCGAGGAGAAAAAGTTATTTCTCCTTGTTGTGCCTCCACAGAGAAGGCTCAGCTTTTTGACGCATTCCCAGGTTTACTACTGGTAGTAAATCTGGGAATGCACCAAAATGCATGGGTAGATGTGTGGGAACATCCACGCTCCATCCATGGAATGCCTTCACAGGGCAGAGTATGCAAGGCAGTGACTTACATTGTATTGCATCACTCCAGGTTTACTATGCCATGCAGAGTGGCTCTGTGTGGCATAGTAAATCTCACTTAAGGCTTGCATAGCCCTTACGCCACCTTGTGTGATGCAAGGGTAATGCAATCCTTCATAAATGTGGCCCCAGGTTTGGAGGATATTGAGTACATAATGACCTGAGAACAACAGGGTGAGCCTATTGAAGAAGAGGTGTTGAAGGGTTTAAAAAAAGAATTTCGGAATATAAGGTGCTAATTTGCAATAGACAAGAGATTGACAATAGTTTCCTTGAATACGAGTACTATTTCAGACTAGAACCCAAGATGATAGAGAGGTGGGTTTGATCAATTGGAAATGAAAGGGTCATTTGATTTGTAAAAGGTGGCTGGCAGCCATGAGGATAAGAGGGAGCTAAGCAGAGATGATAAGGGATGAGGACAGTTTGGAGGAGTAGTCAGGGTTGTTATTCTGATGAAGAAGGGGATAGGGACAATAGTGGCTTAAGTGTTGATTATCTCCATGCAACCTTGGAATCAAACTATTAAGAGACGGAGAACTTGGTAGAAGGTTGATTGAGCAGAATCAAATTATGTGTTGGGTATATTCATGGACTGCTTGTAAGAAAATGCCACTTACTGAGTGGCCACCCCATTTTTGGCTGAATGTTATTAATGGTTTTTAGACTCTGCACACTGTGGCACTGCTGTCCAAATTGGGTGATCCTTGATGGTGTAAGGCCATAGTATATGGTGTACATAATGCACCTATGGCCTGGGAAGTTAGATGGGACCTGTGGACTGCAGAAGTTATTATTTCATCCACTAGTGTAAAAAAGGAAAACAAGGCTTCAAGCCTAACATTTTAGCCTGACTGCTGCAGTGCAAAACCTGCAGCAAGACCTGTTAAAATAACCCTATTTAACTGGTAAAACCTTCCTTTTAAATTTTAGTCAGTCACCCCTATGTAAACATGGTAGCCCACAAGGCACTGTGTATGATATTGAAAGTGGGGAACTTAGGAAATTAATGTTATAATGCCCCTACATCGACAAGGCCCTAAAAGCTACTTTCACTGTGGCAGGCATAGCTGTCATATGTTGAAAACCAGAGTACATACCAATACTGTATATTGGGAATGGAAACGGTTATGAAAATAAATAAACCACTCTTTGTAATAGGTATGAAAAATCCAATTCAATGCTGTCTGGCTTTTAATAAATAATAAGGAAGAGTAACTTTTAGAAAGTTACCCTTTACCTACCTAAATTGTCAGAAGGACAATTAGCATTAGCATCTGCCCACTCCCAGCCAGTGTTCTGCCTTGAATGCAGTATGAAATTCCTCTGAGAAGCTACAAAATGAGTTGGCCTGAATGCACAGGGATGACTCATATTAGTTTCACAGAATCTTCAGGGCGGGGGCTAAGGGCATCCTCATTGACACCACTGTGTCACATTCTACTTGTTAGATCCATTTGAGGCACACCTATAAGTGGTCCTGTATGGCCGAAATCCCATAATGTGGCTAGAGAGCAGAAGTCCCTGTCTATATTCAAATATAATATTATGCATACTGTCTTCTTCTCGATGTATATGTGATCGACCTATATGATGATCAATGTTTGAGCGAGTCAATATCTCTACACACATGGAGCCAACCCCACAGAAAATGTAAGTATGTCACCCTCTATTAGCGACTCCTACCTTGTCTCCGGTTATACTTCCGTCCCGGTAGTGTCATATGCATGTCTCAGTTATGCGTAATCATTCGTATTCAATATAACGTGTGTTTCTTAGTGACCTTAAAATACTTGTTTTCGCCGTAGCAGTATCCAGAATCAATTATACAGTCAGTCGTGTCCGGGTTCCCATAATCTAGGTGAAAGAGAAACGCTTGCGGGTAAACAATACAACCCCCTAATATATTATGAGTTGGTGCCAATAACCAAATACAGAGCAGACTGCACGGGAAACCGACTGCGTGCAATGCCCTGCTATATGCGAGTAGTGCACACCCTAGTCACCAGATAAAAGCTATCCCTTACAGGGAATTATGCATAATATTACATTTGAATATAGACTGGAACTTCTGCTCTCTAGCCACATTATGGGATTTCAGCCATACAGGACCACTTATAGGTGTTCGATTCTTTCGCAACATTGGATATCAAATGATGGTAATGTTTTGCACTGCGTCACACTGAATTAATTGCATGTAACTTGTAATGTTTTGAGTCTCACCAATGAGGACATATGTATTTAACATGTGCAAAGGGTAATGGCCTACACCACGATCTATTCAAAATATTTTACTGCATGAATCACTATAACAATTCTTGTCACCATATCGCAACCTAGGAGATGTAAAGATGTATAACAATGATGGCACTGTCCGTCAGGACACCTCCTGGTTTGGGTTAACAATGTTTGGTTTCCACTACTATTATGTATACTCGCATGTAGTGTGTGTGCTCACACACTACAAACCCAATATACCCTTTTCATTGTATTTTAGCCCTGAGGAAGTTGTGGGAAATACCTGATACAACGAAACACGTGTTGGCTGGGCACCAGAAACAAAAGAAAATAAAGAACAAAAGACAAAGATTGTTAAAGATATTGAATACTGTGTACATTATCGAATTTGAAGTGTGTGCTTGGGAATCGCAGTTTGCTACTTAGAGAGATCTCTTGGATCTCAGTTTTAGGAGGTAGGGTGATTCCTCCTTCCTTCAAGCACCACTGATATAGACAGGAGTGGAATTTAATATACCGATAATAGGGAGCGCCTGCTAGAGACTCGGAAAGTTATCACCCATGGTGTGCATCATTCCCTACTTGCAAGCTGTAGCGGGGGCAATCTACTTGGTGTATCCAATGTACCCTCCATCACAGATTGTCTCAAATCGCTGCTAGGTGGCAGTCTAGCGCGACCATTGACTACCATTGGAGCTTTGCACTTCTTGGCGCTTTTCTGACTTTAGTCTTTAACAGTTCATATGCCTGTTTCACCTTATTGGACTTTTGCAATTTTGTGTCATTTATTTATTATAATATTTTTTATTTTCAGAAATGGAAGTTGAGATTTTTATCATGTTGTGTTTTTGACTGCTTCAACTATTGTGGTACTTCTGAATGCTTTACAAATTTTCTTTAAGGTAAGCCTGTCGGCTGTGACCCACAGTTACCAGGGTATGAACTTTGCTTTACAACTGAAATCCCTGACTGGATCTAACAAGATAGTGACTTTATTACTTGTGATGGACACCAATCTATCACAACTATTCAACCACTTCCTTTCACTGCTTATAGGTGTTGTGGTCTTCTGCCTTTACATTTATACATGAAAGTCATAAGAGAGTGTATTTCAGCGATGTTATCATGCTTAGGACAATTTGCTGTTGGGTTGATTATATGAAAGGGAAATGAGTTTCAAATAATGTTAAATGAGAGTGTTATTGTTTGAACAAAAAATAATTTCAAGGCTGTGGTGTTTCTGCACAAGATTTATAGGAATGGTACCTAAATAAATTTACATGCTTAGCCCTGGGGAGCAGGGTTGTGAGGGATGCAACAGGGCTGAGAAAGTGGTCCGATGATAAAGGGTCTATTGAGGGGGTTCTAGGAGGAAAATATTATATTGAAGTCAATTAATTTGGCATATGTGTGGGAGGTGTTGCAGTGGGTTTAGATGAGGGAGTTATTATAAAGAAGTTGGATGTAAGAAACTATTGCTTGTGTTTTTGAGATTTACATAGCCAAGTATAATTACTGAAAGGGTGTTAGGGAGGAAGTATGAGATAGCAATGAGGGGCTCAAAACAGACAATGACTCATATAAAGATGGTATAGTCCAATACAATGTGCTGTGAAAGGGGAAGGTCAGTGATTGTGATATGTTCAAGAGCAGAGGGACCCAAGACACAGGCTGAAAAAGTTGAGAAGGATGTGTTTAATAGGGTGCCAACCTCTCAATGCAGCCAAACCCCTATGGGGTCTAAATGAAAGTCATGATATTGGTATTGAGTAACATGAGCATGGCTCAGTTTTTTATATTAATTCAGGACGTGTATTCTTTGTGAGCTTTGCGAAGTGCAATACCTTCCTACTGAAAGCCAGCCAGAACTCACATACCACAGGCGGGAGCAGGTTGATACACATTATGCCGGACTGGATAGCCAATACGAGGTATAATATGTGCTGTTCTTAATGGGAGAAAGCAAAAGACACACAATTGATGGACGGAATGCCGAACAAATCAAAACATTCACCCCCAGTCAAGAGATCTGGGTTAAATCCATCATTCTTTTGCTCACCATGCCACCCCAGTTTAGACCTGGCCATATGCAAATCAGTCTTGACCCTGTGCCTCATGGGAACAGTCCAGCCCGAACTGCCAAGCCAGGTCCTCCCTGGACTGGAAAGAAGCATCCTAGGACCGGTTTCGGGGTTTCACCCCTCTTCAGCCAGGATAGCTTGATTCCAGTGGCACAGTGAGCCCAGGACCCACGTCTGGGCATACCTGGAGCACTTAGGGCGAGAAAGCAAAAGACACACAATTGATGGACGGAATGCAGAACAAATCAAAACATTCACCCCCAGTCAAGAGATCTGGGTTAAATCCATCATTCTTTTGCTCACCATGCCACCCCAGTTTAGACCTTGCCATATGCAAATCAGTCTTGACCCTGTGCCTCATGGGAACAGTCCAGCCCGAACTGCCAAGCCAGGTCCTCCCTGGACCGGAAACAAGCATCATATGACCGGTTTCGGGGTTTCACCCCTCTTCAGCCAGGGTAGCTTGATTCCAGTGGCACAGTGAGCCCAGGACCCACGTCTGGGCAAACCTGGCGCACTTAGGGCGAGAAAGCAAAAGACACACAATTAAAGGACGGAATGCAGTCAAATCAAAACATTCACCCCCAGTCAAGGGAGCTGGGTTAAATCCATCATTCTTTTGCTCACCATACCACCCCAGTTTAGACCTGGCCATATGCAAATCAGTCTTGACCCTGTGCCTCATGGGAACAGTCCAGCCCGAACTGCCAAGCCAGGTCCTCCCTGGACCGGAAACAAGCATCCTAGGACCGGTTTCGGGGTTTCACCCCTCTTCAGCCAGTATAGCTTGATTCCAGTGGCACAGTGAGCCCAGGACCGACGTCTGGGCATACCTGACGCACTTAGGGCGAGAAAGCAAAAGACACACAATTGATGGACGGAATGCAGAACAAATCAAAACATTCACCCCCAGTCAAGAGATCTGGGTTAAATCCATCATTCTTTTGCTCACCATGCCACCCCAGTTTAGACCTGGCCATATGCAAATCAGTCTTGACCCTGTGCCTCATGGGAACAGTCCAGCCCGAACTGCCAAGCCAGGCCAGCATTTGTTTCATATCATCGTGATTATCATATCACGTTTTCCAACAAATGTTACTATCACCCTACTTCTTATGGAAACTTCATGAACTTATGATGTAACTCGCATTATGGATGTACACTCCTAAAATACAGATGAGATTGCCTTTTACATTGTGTGCAGATAATTTCATAAGGTTACTACCAACCATGTCTCGCTAACAGTGAATCTCGAATGCCCTGAAGAAGTCCTGCGTGACAGGACGAAACGCGTTGGCTGTGGCTTTTAAAGAACCAAAATAATAAAGAAGGAACTTTTTCGACTTGATGCTCATTTGATTATAACTATTTGTAATAATCTGTTCTCTTTGTAGTGGTGCAGCACTGATTTAGCTTGTTGGTACGATTGCCCTAGGGTAGAGTTAGGGGGGTGCTCCTGGACAGGGGGAACTTTCAGGAGCTTGCACACAGGTGAATCCGCAATTTTTTGAATTTATGGGCATAATTGTTTTTGATTGGTGCCATACATTTCGTAGCGGGTCCCCTGTCCAAGTTGTGTTTTTCCTCTTCTAGTATTTTTTGCTATTCACAAACTGCGGGCCTGATTCACACAGATAAACTTACACTTCTGTGTAAGTTTACTATTGTTGGCTATTCACAAAGGTATTTTACTAGAAGGATCTCTATGACAGCAGAGTCTCTACACATAAAAGGATAGGACAGTCCTCGCAGTTTTAAAGATACTACTAGTAAAATAAGTTTGTAAATAGGAAATAAATGTAAACTTACAGAAAACTGTAAGTTTACCTTTATGAATCCGGCCCTGCAAGTTTAGTTTTGCTAATAATAATTTTATGACTGCGGAGACTCCACCCATAAAAAGATAGGCCTCTCCTATCTTTTTATGTGTGTGGTCTCCAAGGTCGTAAAATTACTATTAGTAACATTACACTCGCATTTTGTGAATACCAAAAAAATAGTAAACATACACAAAAATGTTAGTGTACCATTGTGAATCAGATGAAATATATACACGAGTCTCATTTCACAGCGATTTTAGCAAAAAGGGCTAAAAAAAAAAGTGGAAAGTGAATGATATTTTCAAAGTAAATTCTTTTGTGCATACGTCTCACCTGCCATTTTGTGTACGCTGCAATCTTTGTTCCTTAGTCCTCAGTTTTCTTCGATACTAGTGAAACAAGCTATTTTAAAAATATGCATGCTAATGTTGTTCCTCGGGGGAATTCAGATAGGAGCAGCCAACCATCAGGGCTAAACCAAGATCATTTTAGATCATTAAACACAACATTCACTGTCAATCAGTGAGATTATAATTACAAAATAATGAACGCCTTAAGGACCATTGCTAAAAATAATCTGACATCTGAATCACTGCTTGTAAAAGCTCAAGCACAACATAACATCTTCTGAGTTCAGAGGCATAATGTTCCTCTGCGCTCAGCGAAAGAACACAATTCTGCTCCTTTTTAACGGGGTGATGAATGTGCAGCAGTCAGAGGTCATCATGCATCTGTGATCCGGAATACGCTCTGGAATCTGAACATTAAACATATGCATGATATGATTAAAAACATTTAATATAGCGCACAAATCACCCCTGAAGGAGTATCTCGGCACTATACTGTTTAGAGAAGGAGAGACTTCTAGAATAACCAAGTCTTCAAACCCCTTCTTGAAGGAGGTAAAATCTAAACAAGAGCGGAGACTAAGGGGCAGTTTGTTACAGTGATAGGAGGCATTGTAGGAGAATGATGCCCCCCCTGTTTTGAGGTCTGATGCGAGGGATAGCCAGAAGCGACTGATCCAAGACTTAAGGCATCTGGAGGGCAGATGGGGTTTTAATAGGGTAGACTGGTATACAGGACGGAATTTGTGGAGTGCTTTATGTATCAGACAATTTAGTTTAAGGATGGCGCGTTTTCTAATTGGCAGCCAATGAAGCTTCCGAAGTATAGGGGAGGAGGGTGAGCGAGAAGGAAGATTGCAGATAAGCCTAGCAGCATTGTTCTGGACCACTTGCAACTTGTACAGCAGGGTGTCATGTTCTTATGTCAGCAGAGCATTTCCAAAGTGCAGGCGGCTGGTGATAAGAGCCTAAACGAGAGTTTTCCTAGAGCTGTCGGGATGCCAAGGGAGGGCCTTTTAAGAAGATTCATAGTGGCAAAGCAGATGTCGCTGGTGGAATTAACTTGGTCTTTCATGGAAACTTCACTCTGAGATTTTTCACTACCTGCTTAGGTGAAGGGGCAGGGCCAAGTTCAGGAGGCCACCAGTCGGCAGAGACCAGAGCTCAGTCGCTTTTTCAAAAACCATAATCTCTGTCTTGTCGCTGTTTAATTGGAGATAGATGCTAGTCATACAAGCAGCGACTTCCCTCATGCAATCATTATCACACTCATAAATATCACAGGCGCCATTGTTAAATACGTACTCATGTTCGGTATCAAGTAACTTGGGCCATTTCTTTACAAATGGGTGGCTGGTGCATTGTCAAAGTTGTTCAGTTTCTTTTTTCGATGAATGATTGACACTTGAGCTGCAAAACATATCCCACGGGCTTCCAAACATCGAGTACTCGTAAAGAAAGCCTTCTCAAGAGTTAGAAAGGTTTGTCTTGTTGTAAAAGAAATCACAGAAAATGAGCCTTATTGTAATGAATGTTTCTTCCATGTTTCCCTAAATCTTCACTTTGGATCAAATTTCAAATTTTTGAAGAAATGTGCTTAACCTTTAACGTGTATGAGGCATCCCACTTCAGGGGACTGTCCATGTAACGAATAATCACCTTCAAGTTTGGCCTCTACAGGAGGATAGGTGGAAGCAAACATTATCAAGGAAACAGTGTACAGCATCAGTCAATACTAGCAGTATAGTATTACACATTCCTTAAACTCAAATGGTCGGTGTAGGGCTAGAGATAGTCTCACAAAAGTACACAGACTGGAAGGCAGTTACACAGATCCAGAGATGGGTGGATAGACAGTGGTCAATCAGTCAGTATACTGAGTGGATGAATGATTGGATGAATAATATTAACTCAGTGGGTGTATGTGCTACGTAGGGTCAGGCCAAGCATAAAAGAGAGAAACAGCTAGATGTATGAATGGACAGACTAAGAAACAAACCTAATCCTATAACTAAACAAGCATTTGCAATGCAATAGGTCTCGCATTACTAAAGGTTTGACTATTGGCGTTGCTAATAATAATGTAACACCAATAGCTCAAACATTTAGTAATGTGAGACCTATTGCATTGCAAATGCTTTTTTTCTCTCGCAGTTTATATAGCGCGAACTCGATCCAAAGGTATAAGAAAGAGCTCACTACAGAGCGAGCCGGCAGCAAAACGACAGCCACCAGTTAAACCTAAAAAAATGTAAAACAACCTCCTTTTTAAAAATAATTAAATAAAAGCCCGCAAACGGAGGAAGGGAGCAATGGATGAAAGGGTGGAGGAGGGAAGACTAGGAGAGAGAGGCGCAATGGGGAGTGGGCACAGGAGTAACAGAGGAGAAGGTCATTTTAATAAAATAAAAAGAAGTATATAGTAGTAGTTTAGTTTAATAGTTTAAAAAGAAGAACCTCCGGTAGCCAAGCAAAGATAAATTCCACACTGAAAAAAAGAAGCACAAACACATTCTCTAATATTATACTCAGGTAAAGAATTACAAAAATGAGTTTAAGAGCTCCACGTGCTCCTCCTCTAAGCAGACCATTACTAACTTGGAATGCTTTATGGCGCTCTCTGGTCGGTAGGAGAGGATGAACAGAGAATTCAGAACAGATAGGTTGTGATTAAAATCTGATTGAGACTCGTAGTGCGTTCCATCTGAGAGGTGCTCTGAGAAGCACACATGTCCTTTTGCAATGTATTATTTTTGGGGAACCGGAACAAGCTTTGGTTGGGAGAGGACCAGGGGCATTTTATGTCAAGATTTCAGCCACTGCATTCGCCGGATTAAACCAGAACATGTTTTCCTACATTACTTCACACACTTTTCTGTCGTTTCTAGGCACAGCAAATAACCGGTGTTACCATAAGCCAAATTAACGGGACCCATACATGATGGTAGTCACAACGATCACCGCACAGAGGAATGAATGGGCATAGAGGACCGGACATGGTCACAGGACGCTGATCTTGCACTAAGACAGCAAACGTGTTTATACATTGAATGAAGAATAAAAGTCACCCATAGTCCTAACATATACCCCTCACTAATTGCCAAGTCACCAATAATAAACATTGAAAGGGACAAAGGCTGGGTAGCCTACCCCCATCATCCAATATGGCAGCAATAGCTGCAACGCTCGAGAATACCTGGTGCTTAGGGACGGCAGTTGCTCCGGTTCAAACTTTCAATTAGAGCAGCGTGTTTTTTTTTTTTTATGAAGCATCACCACAATGTTTTCCTGCCTTTCTGCACGCATTGCTCCTCCATATACTGCCCATAGATGAAATGAGGGCCTCAGCGCGATCTCGGGCTGGCTGTGCATGCAGAAAACACATTATCATCTGCCCAGGGAATAATTGCCTGGCGCTGCATACAGATATCCAGTACCCGCGCAGGCAATGAGATACGCTGTGCAGAGGCAGGCAGCAAGCATTGCTGTGGCACACGTACGCTTTCCAGAAGCAACGGCGCCAGTCTAGCTGGCTGCACACACCGTGCACATGACTACTGGGGAGGCGGGCGCTATCACTGTATGCAGCGCAGGGGAGGCCGTTCTGTCTCGCGCCATTTCACTCTGCACACCGAGGTGGATGCTTGAATTAAGAAACAGTCACATCGCGGTTAATCACGGGTGTGTGCCAGGGAGCGGCGAGTGGTGGTGTTGTAATGCCCAATGCTCCATGGCTCTCTTATGGGCAGATGAGCTGGTCCAGAAACACCCCTTCCCAAGCCGGACTAACATGGCCCTATGAATCCGTGCTGTGTAGTGCTGTCTGAAAGCGATGCTTCGGCCGCCATTTCACTCTACACGGCGAAGCTTAGCAGGCATAACAATGCCAATTGCACCTGAGCAGTAACAAAACAGTGAAAGTAAAAGAAAATTAAACAAACACTTGTTCAATTCAATATGGAATCACAACCGGGTGCCATCCCTAAACCAGGGAAATTGTGCGGTGGCCGCCGCAATTGTGAAACTGAAAGCACACATGGCGCGCTAAAAATAAAAATGACAAAAAAAACAATTTCATTCCTGAATGTCCCAACATTACTGGGGTTACTAGATAATATTGGACTATCTGACAGAAATATGAGACAATGGTGTATGTATAAACTTTTCAAATCCCGGATGTATTCCCCAGAATGCTTCATCATGTTAGTTTTCTAGGATACACAAACTTACCTATTTTGCAGCAGTAGCAAGGGTACGGCAAAAGTCACTTCAAGTCTGGCGCCTGCTTGATGCCAGCTGTGGTCGGAGCATTTACTCCGCGCAACTTTGGATCACGACGTATTAAGGGACAGGCCTCTCGGAGACCAGGTCTCCGAGAGGGGGGCATGGGCTGAAGCGAGGCAACACACCCGAGTGGCCATTACAAGTGTGAATGACCCAAGGTTTTAAAGCTCTTCCTGTTCATGCTGCCGCGGTTGATGTCAGACTGAGAAGTGTTGTGACACCGCCACTGCACCCCTTCTCCTCTACACTGTCCCTGCCTCCCACATTGCCAAAGAGCACGGATTTAGAATGCAGAGCATGCATTAAGAGAGACTTACCGGGACCCCAGACGCCGCTTTGCTGCTTGTGCTGTCTCTGCCTCCCACAATCAATTGGAAAAATGTCACTGATTTGTCACGCATGCGTATGATGTAAGGCATCGCGCGCATGTGAAACAAAGAGTGCAAATTGAGCCACCAATCAGAAAACAAACAAGCACTGAAAATGCAACAGGACTCGTATATACGCGAGCCCTGTTGCATTTCAAACGGAAGTTCGGGCATTAAAGATGGCATGAATGGGAGGGGGTGGGGGGGTGGTTGTGGTAAAAAAAATTACGGACTGCGGGAGGGAACGGGTAGAGGCAGGGGAACAAAACGGTTTTTACAGTAAAGGGGCTGATAGCCTCGGAAGAATAATAATGACGACATGGCTGTCAGGAGTTGGGACTAAGAAGCTAAAAACCAATCAGAATGCTCAATTTATGATGGAAGCCAATGAAACTTATAGATGGAAAGTGGGCGGAGCTTCCCCCAGCTATAGTGCATACTGCATGCCTCGCAAAGCGGGCAGCGCAATGCGCTGCAGCGCTATGCGAGACCTAAAAAAGAGCCATTTCGAATATTTGTCAGTTTAAGCTCAAGACATGGAAACAATCAATTTCAAAGTAGCTACAGTGACATTAATTCTCTTGAGCCGTTCATATTACTTTACGACTCAAATTATGCGTGTTTCATTTTACTACAACAACCAGAAGCAAATAAAAACAAGAAACATAAGTAAGGTCATGTTGACAGTGTCAGTCAGACATTTCTTTAAAAAAAAACTTAACACTCTATAAAGAGTATTTTTTCAGTTTAGAGTAACAGTTTCAATTAGTTGTTTGCAATAGCACAGTTTATAATATATCTTAATGTTGAAGTTTATTAGTTTATTCACTTCTGTAATTATTTTGTTGCTAAAATATTGCCTTGATGAACAGAACTCACTTTCCCTAAAAGTCGTTTTCATATTTTAATTACTCTTTGGTGCGCTCTGTTTTACGAGTGTACACCTAATGATCATGCATCTATTATTATGTGGTGGTATCCGGTTTAGTGTTTTTCCATGTTTTTCAGCTTGACAGACTTTTTTAATAGTGTTAGCTTTCTCTCTCTTGAACATCATGGACATTGATTCACCAAAATGCCAGTGACAGCGGAAACATCATCACTCACCCTTGACCTTAATGACATCACAGAAACTGACATCATATGACCTTTGACCTTCAATCTTCAAAGGAAGTGATGTCACATGACTGTAACCATGACAACATCACAATAATTGGCACGCCTGAAGTTCCATAATAAATACATGATTAATATATTATGGCATAGACAAATGTATGTTTTAGATACCACCTGTATTAGAGTGCTGATGTGATATGCCAGGAGAATATTAATTGTTTCTCTTAATATTACATGAACAGTTACAAGTTCATCTGAAGAAGATATAGTGCCACAAAACACAAGAGGACTGGGAATCTAAATTATGTCTTGATTTAATAGGTCCCCTAGTGTATACTGTAGTGAGAAATGTGTGTAGTTATGTCCATATGTATTAATTGATGCAGACCATATATTGGAATAACTAAATTATTGGTTCAAATTAATCTTACTGTGGGGATGTGCTTTTGGTTTCTTTGTGGACTCATCAGCCAGGTGAAAGCTGATCACTTCAGCTGGGGCGGAGGAGGTGGGCCCCTCCAATCCTCCCTACTAAGGGCCTAATTATGAGTTTGGCGGTCCATGGGACTGCTAAATTTGCGGTGGAGGTGCGCGGCCTTTGGGGACCGCTGCACCAGTGGTCCGACCGCTGTATTACGAGTACGGAAGTTGGACCGTCAGAGGCCCACCGAAACTGCCAGGAATCCGCTATCCCTGGCGGTGGAGCGGCGGTCTTGAGGGCACAATATGCTTGGTGGTGCCGTATATTATGAGTTGCCTCACCGCCAGCTGTCTCATGGCAGTTCTCACGCCATGGAACTGCTGGCAGTGAGGAAACAAAGGGGGCCCTACAGGGAATCTTCTTGCCCCTGGGCATGGGGGTGCATGCAGGGGAGCACATGTTGTGCCCTCTTGTGTGCATGCACCCCTTTTCCTGCATGGCATGGACTGCACAGTCCATGCCATGCAGGAACGTGCATTGGCGGTCCCGCGGTGGTGCAGTTCTAAACCTTACATATGAGCCTTTATACTGCACCGCCTTGGGGCTGCCATGCCACCCGTCTGCCCGCCAGACCATGAAATTACTCCTAATCTGGTGGGCGGGTGGTGGTCCTGTTTGGTGGTGTGAGAGCGGGGTGGTGCCGAGGCGGCCCGCTTCCACACCGCCAAACTCGTAATCGGACCCTTTGTGTGATTAGAAATCCTGCAGCACGGGACACACTTTTGGTTTCTTTGTGGACTATCATTCAGATGACAGCTGGAATCTAAAGGAGGGGACGAAGGAGGCAGGCCCCTCCCATCCATTCTACTTAGCGTGATGAGAATTCCAGCTGAGTGGGGGCACTTTTGGTTTCTTTGTGGATGCCATCATCCAGATGGTAGCTGGACTCTGAAGGAGGGGACAGAGGAGATGGGCCCCTTACATTCACCCTACTTAGGGCAACAAGGATTCATGCTGGGCAGGACGCATTCAGCCAGCGTTGGGGCAAAGCCCAAGACAACAGCAGGCCCGTCTGTGTCCATCTGCAGCCATTTGAGACCAGACCTGGCTCCCTCTCTTTTGTCTGTTCTATGATATTTCCTCAATATTGGTAAGTGTAAATCTGCTACTAACTGTTCAAAAAGTATCCCCAGCATGACTAATATTCATGTTATTCCTGACCTAGGCAGTCATAACTGATGAAATCTGCTCATTACAATAATTAAGTCTAATTGACAAATGTCTTGGGGAGTACTACTAAATTTAAGACCTTGTGAAAATTTATTAGCAACGAACCCTGCAGGAAATGAGTTATAAAGTGTCACCAGTGGAGTTGGATGGCCCATAGACTGACTAACTGAATCGACTGTAATTCATCGACCAAGTGCTGACACCTCTCTTGCCCCCCAGCCTCTGGCTCGGAAAAGGAAGAAAAGGGAAGATGTGCCTTATAATCCGTTGTGACCCACTCACATGGGATATCAGCTAGGGTGGAGGATGGTGGACCAGTGGGTAGAAATGACCAAGACAATAGTATGATTAAAGCCTCAGTTACTGAACCTTACTGCAAACTGGAATCATTGATAAAAATGTTGTATGAGACCTGTAACCAACAGTTAAGTGTAACTGAAAGGTCTCTCTCCATTATGTCAACACCAGAATAAATTCCTAATACTCAACTTAAGGTAACAGCGGAAATAAATGGGAAAGAGGTCTGCTCCGCGGAGCAATCTCAGCCACAGCTTCAAGGTGGGCCTATTGTCAAGGAGGCTCCTGTTTATCAGAACAAAACAGGCCCCTGATTAGGGATTCTGCACCAATTGAGGACTCATGCTATATAAGGCCAGTTTGTCACAGTTTGGAAACATCTTTGATTCCACCAATTAAACAGTATTTTCCCCCATTTCTGAGGGGGAAGGACAATCACACTATAACTATGGATTGTCCCTTCCCCCTCACCTTTACCAGTATCACCTATAATAAGTGTTCCACCATACGCCACACCTTATGTGGTGGCTATGGTAAATGCCCAGTGATTAAAAGAAGGTCAAATAGAGATTTTTTTTATGGCTAAAAAATAAAGTTGCCCTTTAGTTTCATAAGCACACACAGGGGTGGGACATTTTATGTTTAAACATATTAATATGTTCAGATGAGTGGGCTGGATAGGGCCTGACAAAATAATCTTTTGAGCGTGATTGTGTAGTGGTAGATTTTGACCAATAGGGCTTAGTGGGCAGGCTTTTACATTATTCTGCACGCTCTGAAGTTCTTTCCTCAGAAATACAGTTATACCCGTTTTTTTTTTCTACAAACCACCTTTGCCCCAGTTCACTCCTAGATTTTGCTTGGGTAGCAGTGCCCATGGTTTAGATACTGGTGACAACCCATGTGTCCATCTCTTTAATAGATTTGAAGTGCTAAACTTATTAGAGCATGTGGTCTGACTTGAGTCTGCAGCTGATGAGAGGATTTTGCTCCGTCCTGCCAGAGTGGCAAAGGTTTGTAATTTAGATCAGAAATTCAGCTCCCAGCTGAGATATCCAAGTTGGAATATCATAGGCTTGGGGTTTTAGAGAAACAACCCTTTTTGATTTAGCCTTACAAAAGGCTCCAGTGTCATCACCCTACAGGAAACATGGGAGACTTCAAATACTTTTTTCCTGGACGGATATAGAACTTTCTTTTGCCCAGCAATTCCCTCCTCTTCAGATAGGGCTAAGGAGGGCCTTATTATACTTATATCTTTATCCCTTGAATGCTCCATAAGTAAACTGCTTTCTGGTTCCTCCAATTTTATGGAAGAATTACCATACTTTCCAAATTTAAGAAGGCACTTGGTTGTTACAGTCCTCAATTACTATATTTCGTCAAAATACCTTCAAAAGTATCGCATACAACAGTCGAGTGAAAACCATTCATGTGAAAAATATGTTACATACATGTTAAATTTCATAAAAGTTTAAGATAATACCTATTAGAACATTCAAAATATCACTGGTGTTAAATAACTCTACAAAAGATAAAAGTGAAGAATCATATGTACACAAGAATAAAACAGCCCAGAATTGCTTTGGTGGTAATTATACAGTAAGAAGGCCTACTTGGATGTTGACCAAAAAACTAAAATCAGTTAATATGCGATTGACCAAGCAGGGGCCTAAATAACATCTCGGTTAGTGATATTGTTTCCCCTATATAGTACATGATGGAATAGGCCATTTAGATGCTAGTGGCCACCCCACTACGTACTGTGCTACCTCCCTGCATCTTTGTCCTGATACCCCACATGTGGCCGAGGAACTTAGCAACTGCGCAGACAAAAACAGGTCTTGTGTCCGATTTTAAAATACGCAGAGCTTCCCGAAAGTTCCACGTGCCCAGTTGCTGACAGATGGGCTTAATCCATTTCATTCTGGGCCATGCGTAGGCAAGGCAAGCAAACAGCACATGAGCTATGGACTCTACTGGAGCCTCGCATCCTGGGCATTTACTAGGGCACAGGTCTTTAGTGTGCCATTTAGGTTTTACCTCGTTCACTGGGAGCGTGCCAAGCCTGAATTGAACATAAAGATTTCTGTCTTGGGTTATTTGCATTAGGTCAAGGTAAGGTTCCAGAAGTCTGGTCTGTTTATGAAGTAAAGATTCTGTGGTTAGTTTTCCCCAATCTGTCCTGCTGGTGTCTACTTGTGCGACCCATTCCCAATAATACTTCTTTACTACGGCTTTCCGAAGCAGGGGTGAATCGGGGTTTTCCCAGGCTTCTTTTATCCCTATGCCAAATACAAGCTTCTTTATATTGCTCAGCCACCCAACCTTATTAAAAACGTCTAAATGGATGACCTCTGCCATGGCTTCAGCATAAGACGATAACTCCAGAATGCTCCTGACTCTAGCCCAGAATAACAGTGGAGGAAGCTTAGCAATATCACTAATGGGATGTCCGCCCATGTCTAGCAATAGGGGGTGGATGGGAGTACTTTGGGGCAGCATCATTAGATTACTTAAAAATGTGTGCTCTGATCTAGTGAGCTCCATTATATTTTCGAAGCCCCACAGTTCGGATCCATACAGGGCGGAGCTAACAGCTTTAAGATCATAGACCTGTAGGGCAGCAGCAACTGGTCTAGTGTGGGAGGAATGGTGTTCTTTCGCTAATGCCCCCATTACAAGTTTATGATTTAATGTCATTTCTGTTAAGTGGGGTTTCCAGGACATTTTCACCGAGAGTTTAACCCCTAGATAGTCGAAGGTGCTTACTCTTTCCAGGGGTATCCCTCCTAGAGTTGGCTTGCCCTTATATGGCCTGTATGGATTGTAAGCCATATATTTTGTCTTGGAAGTAGTAATTTCAAGGCCCCGGGCATTACAAAAGAGATTAAATCTGTTTAGTAGTTACTGCAACCCTGCCGGAGTTTTAGACACCAGCAGAGTATCATCTGCAAATAAAAGAGTCACTACCTTCTCCCCACCTAGAGTCCGGGCATCGGCCGGCTCTTGTGATAAAAAACTTACAACTTCATTCATGTAGAGGGAAAACAGGGTGGGCGCCAGGACACAGCCTTGGTGGACACCCCTACTAACTGGAATGCGGTCTGTAAGTTGCCCATGTGTACCCCATCTTATCCGAGCAAAATTGTTTTCATGAAGTCGGGTGACCAAATTGAGGAATGGAGTAGGAATTCCCATATCAGTCAACACTTGCCATAGCTTTGGTCTGGGGATTAAGTCAAAGGTAGTCTTCAAATCAATAAATCAATCAATCAATCAATCAATCATGTCACTTATAAAGCGCACTACATACCCGTGAGGGTCTCAAGGCGCTGGGGGAAGAGGGGGGTGGTGCTGCTACTGATCGAAGAGCCAGGTCTTGAGGAGTCTTCTGAAGGCCAGTAGGTCTTGGGTCTGTCGGAGGTTGGTGGGGAGGGTGTTCCAGGTCTTGGCGGCGAGGTGGGAGAAGGATCTGCCGCCGGCGGTCGTTTTCCGGATGCGGGGGACTGTGGCGAGGGCGAGGCTGGTCGAGCGGAGCTGGCGGGTGGGGGTGTAGAAGCTGAGTCGTCTGTTGAGGTAGGCTGGTCCGGAGTTGTGGAGTGCTTTGTGTGCGTGGGTGAGGAGCTTGAAGGTTATCCTCTTGTTGACAGGGAGCCAGTGCAGGTCTCTCAGGTGGGGTGTGATGTGGCTGCATCGGGGGATGTCGAGGATAAGACGTGCAGAGGCGTTCTGGATGCGTTGCAGCCGTCTCAGGAGCTTAGCCGTCGTTCCTGCGTAGAGGGCGTTTCCGTAGTCCAGCCTGCTGGTGACGAGGGCCTGGGTGACTGTTTTTCTTGTTTCGGTGGGGATCCACTTGAAGATCCTGCGGAGCATTCGGAGGATGTTGAAGCAGGATGAGGAAACGGCGTTGACCTGCTTAGTCATGGAGAGGGTGGGGTCGAGGATGACCCCTAGGTTGCGTACGTGGTCGGTGGGTGGCGGGGCTGTTCCCAGTGATGTTGGCCACCAGGAGTCGTCCCAGGCTGAAGGGTTGGAACCAAGGATGAGGACCTCCGTCTTGTCCGAGTTCAGCTTCAGGCGGCTGGTCCTCATCCATTCGGCGACGGCCTTCATTCCTTCGTGGAGGTGGGCTTTGGCGGTGTGAGGGTCTTTGGTGAGGGAGAGGATCAGCTGGGTGTCGTCGGCATAGGAGATGATGTTGAGGTTGTGCTGTCGGGCGACGTGGGCGAGGGGTGCCATGTAGATGTTGAACAGCGTTGGGCTGAGGGAGGAGCCTTGGGGTACGCCGCAGATGATCTTGGTGGCCTTGGATCGGAAGGGGGCGAGGCGGACGCTTTGTGTTCTGCCGGAAAGGAAGGATGTGGTCCAGTCCAGGGCCTTCTCTTGGATCCCGGCGTCGTGAAGGCGTGTTCGTAGTGTGTGGTGGCAGACCGTGTCGAAGGCGGCTGATAGGTCCAGGAGGATGAGGGCTGCTGTTTCTCCGTTGTCTAGCAGGGTCCTGATGTCATCGGTGGCGGCGATGAGGGCGGTTTCGGTGCTGTGGTTGCTGCGGAAGCCGGACTGGGAAGGGTCCAGGATGTTGTTCTCCTCGTGGTAGCCGGTCAGTTGTTTGTTGACGATTTTCTCGGTGACCTTCGCGGGGAACGGGAGCAGAGAGATGGGTACAGACTGTCCTGACCAATAGTTACAACTTTCCAGTAAAGCAATAAAAGACGAAAAACCTGGTCAATAGTCCCTGTCTTTTCTCTGAAGCATGCTTGGTATTGCGTTGGAATAGCATTATCATCTGCCCAAACCAAAATCTTCTGAAGGAGGGTTGTGCTAAAACCTTTTTGCAACACATCAGGCTAATAGGCCTATAGTTACAGGGCTGGCCTCCATCCCCTTTTTTGTAGATTGGGACCACCTACGTTCCCAGCCAGGACCCTGGTTGCTACAGTATCCATTTACTTCACTGATTGTCATGGGGAATTTTAATCTTCATCCCTATGTTGAAAAGTTGAAAAGTGTCATGTGGTGAGACATTGCCTGAGTTCTGATGTGAACAACTTTCACCTTGAACATACGCATCAAGGGGAAATGGTAAATACAATGTTGCACTGCTTCAATGTTATGTTTAAAATGAAGGAGAATTATGTGTTTAATTAAACTTTTTCCTGCCCAACTTTCACAGGGAGAGGCTGTTCTTCGATTACTGATTATATATTTCTTTCAGCCTCACTGAACGCCCCCCTCTAAGGACTTTAAGATCATCCAGATGGGTCTAAGCGACCATAGCGCAATTAGTCTCTTAGTGGAGTGGGAAAACAACCGCAAAAGATCTACTTGTGCTCCAGGTGTGGCCATAAATCTAAAAGGGTAAGAGCATAGACTGATGTGGGCTAAGGTGATCCAGGAATCTTTCAGTAGTAAGTTTTTTTTTAGGAGGAGATCCTGAACTCCAGGTTTACTTGAATATTACCTCAGAACCTAGTGCAATTCTAGTTTCTTTCAGTCAGATCTGTCAGAAGGTTAATGAGGAACTAACTGTTGCTGGTGAATCTGGCTCTCCGCTAATTCATTGATGGTTTGATAGGGATTGCCCTCAGACTCATAAAGACCTATTGAGGATGTTAAAAATGAAACCCAGAGATAGAGAGAAGGCGATTGGATGTCATTTAAAATATTTTAAAAAAGCACAGTCTCACAAAGCTCAGTATTTTGGAAATTTGCTAATTTCCCCGTATTTGATAAAGCCGAGTCTCCTGCCTTGATAGCTCAAATCCCAGAACACAGGTGGGTTGATCTTTTTTAAGGGATTTATAAGTATATCGACACCCCCAACCCAGACTTATTTATATCCAAAGAGTGTTATGAGATTATTTTTAACCTGGATGAAATCAGTGAAGCAATAAGGGGTTATCTACAAACAAAGCACCCAGACCTGACGGTGTGCCCTTGGATTTACACAAATTGGACCCTCTTAATTCTGCCCCTCTACTGACTTGTGTTTAATGCTGATTCCAGTTCTGGTATTCCCCCCTCTATAATTGTCCCAATTTTTAAAAAGGGGGGCAAAAATGGTCTTTGATTTTATAGACCTATTTCACTCATCGATTCAATGATTAAGTGGTAGGCCAGGTTTTACTCAACTGGTTATCTCTGTGGGAGGAGGAAAATCCCATACTTTCAAAAATCCAATATGGGTTTAGGCCTTTGATGAGTACACTTAAATAATGCCTCCATTTATACCTCATTATCAATAAATATACTGGAGCCAAGCAGGAATCAACTCACATGGCTTTTTAGACGTCACATCGGCATTTGACAGGGTTAACAGAAATGAGCTACGGAAGATTTTGCTCTCTCTAGCAGTGGAACCGGATATTGTTAATTGTGTAATATATCTTTACATGAACACGTCTGCCTTAGTGAGATATGGAAGGGATGGTAGCACTTCTAATGCTTTTTACATCAAAAGGGCGGTCAGACAGGGGCGTATCCTCACCCCATTCCTCTTTACACCATATATAAACAATCTGGAGGAATCACTCTTGGGGTTATGCTCCAAGTTGGCACGCCCAATCCGAGCATTATTCTATTCTGATGATGCAGTGCTGCTGTCTAGAACTGACATGAGTTTACAATAAATTACATGACTCATCTGCAGTCTTTAGGAGTTTATTGAATCTTAGTATTCATTTTTTTAAATTTCATACTACAGTAGTGGGCCTTAGATCAAGCAAAGTAAGTTCACTCACATTGTATTCAAGAGAACTGCATTAGCATGGTTAATGCTTTCAGTTATCTGAGCATTTTATTTGACAATGTAATTCCTGCTCCCCACTAATTACTTCTGAGTAACATATGTGTGCCAGGACTGCTGCATTTGTCTTTGATTTGAGCTCATGATTGGGCCAGAGACCGATAAAAGCTATATAAAAAATATATTGGGCCAAATGCATATAGGCTGCTTAAGAGGACAGTGATATTTGGGGCTAATCGTGCTCTCAGAAATACAGATAGAGGAAAACTGCTTTATATGACACTTGCTATCTCTCACTCAGAGTATCCCCTCTTTTATCCTTTCTAGAGGAACTGGACCAGGGTTATAATGCAAGCAAATTGGCCCTTCGTCCACTCATAAGATGAATTATACTGTGGGTCAGGAAGAAAACGGCATTTAACCGTGTAACTTGGACTTGACAGGTCGTCCAGTATACCATGCATTACCATAAGAAGAATTTCACTCTCCTAAGTTGTCTTGAACTATTTTGTGACCTGGAGAACTTTGTTAGATGTGATTTGGGCTCGGTGAAAAACATTATATGTATCTACTACAGCCACAGGGAAGACTGTGATCTTCAGAAACCATTGGTTCATTTATATGCGTTAGTGAAAGCTGTGCCACTTACCGAACCTTATTTATTATTTGTCAATAATGCCAACCAGCTCTTTCTTTTAACCAAAATCAGTTGAAATTTGCTTCATTTATTGTTGGCAGTTCCTAAAGGCTGGTCGCAACTTAAGACTTTAGGTCCCTGCGGGTGCAAGGGCGTATCATAGCAGGACACTTTGCTATGTTCTGTGGTTAATATAAGCACATTCTTATTCTTTTTTTTTAACCCCTCTGCTGAAGATTCAAAATTATAGGCAGGTCAGATCAAACCTCTTATATTTAAAATTGTTAGGTGATGACTGTACCCGTTTTAAAGTGGCGTGTGTTTAAGTTAAGCTGTCAATCAAATAAGAGTTTGGGATTATTAAATGTTGTTAGACCCGTCAGCATTTTGTGTGGTATTTCCAAAAACGTTTTGCCTTCTCCTCTCCTGTTTTCTGAAATTCTTTATTGTTGGCTGTAGGACTTCACCACTGTTAACCAGTACTTGTACTCACTCCTTTAAACATGGTACAATTGGCTTACACTTAATTGGCATATGTAATTTACTTATAAGTCCCTAGTAAAGTGGTAATACCTGTACCAAGGTCCTGTACATTTTATGCTACTAGTGGGCCTGCAGAGCCTATATTGAGTGCTTCCCACTTAAGTAGCCCTTAAAAAATGTCTCAAGCCTACCATTGCAGCCTACCATTATGTATAAATGCACTTACTAATATTAATAAAGCATATTCACTTTAGTCAGTAATCATTGACTTTGCCTATGAGTATGCACAACAGTAGTCTCCCATGCGCAGTCTGTACACATGTGCACACATTTGTGCTCATGTTTAACTAACCAAGAGCCTTACCCTAGCTGCGTCGCAGCGGCTTCATCTTAAAAGGCGGACACTGGCAGTAAACACACACAGTCCATTAACCATGTGATTACCGTGGGTGAGACATATGTAGTGCTAGTCACCCACAGCAAAAAGTCCAAAACCGGGTGATCCAAAAAGCAAAAAATTCAGGCATACTGTATGGGCAGAACCCAATTGCAACAGTTACCTTATTACATTAAATAAGTGATAACATTTGTTTGGAAACTGGTAGAAAAGTCATGTTTGGTCTCTAATGAATTGTAATTTAAAACCCTCTCGGAGCTTAGGTCACAATTCTGAAAATACCACTTTTAGAAAGTTGGCGTTTCATTGTCCTAACCAGTTTGTTCCTGCAGCCTGTGCCCTAGGTCACATGACTAGGTGTAGTTGGCAGTTGGCCTTTGTGTATTCCTCTCAGATAATATAACAACAGGGGACTAGGTGTTTGCAGGATGGGTCATCCTGTTAGGATGTCAAGGGAGGAGCTGTTCCCTTTCCCACTTGCATTTCAAAGGGCTGCCATAGCACACTTACAAAGAACCGGACACTTGGGTTTTTTCACCCCAGGCATGTTGGGGCCTGGGCAAGGAAAGGAAGGAAATTCCAGAATCTGATGTGTGGGAGTCTAGAAGTCTATCCCACTTCAGAGCTGGCACTAGGTATACATATTGTACTGAACAGTTGGTCTGAGAGTCCACTTCTGGACCTGTGGACACTGCCGAAATCGAACTTCTTTGCTGCCAGAGAACTGCCCTGCTGTTTCAGGGCTGCTCTGCTCTCTGAGAAGGAAAACGTGACCTGTTACCTTCATCGCCAGCAGATTGGCTTCAAGGGTTGGGTGGCTGACCTCCTGTTATGAGCTACAGGGACACAGAAAAACTCCAGAGGCCTCTGTGGAAATGCTCAGCTGACCTGCTGCACTGAACCTGCCTGGCCTTATAGCTGGACCAGGCTGAGCCCTGCTGGCCTCTTCTGGAGTGAATTTCCGATCCCCAAAAGGTGCCTCTCCAGGTCCTGGTTCCTTGGCTGCAATCAGTTGAGTCCTCGCAGCCTCCTCCACTGTGAACTGGACACTTTGCACCAGACTATGAGAATGTAACATTTTCAGCGGGACTAACGTGGTCACTGTGTCAAGCCTGCACTCCATCGTGGTCGTTCTGAACTTGTGACCAGATAAACGCAAGTGGCACTTTGTGCTTTTTGATGCTATAGCTACCTAAATCTTTGAAATTGCATATTTCCCGTTCTATTGACTGGATTTTTATCATTTTGGTCTCATTTTATTTATTACATTTTACTCTATTGTTCTAAATTGATTTAGGAGTTTTCTTGTGTTGCGTTTTCACTTTATTACTGTTTTTTGCCTCATAATAACTTCACACGTTGCCTCTAAGTTAAGCCTGACTGCTTTTGTGCCAAGCTACCAGAGGGTTAAGCACAGGCTGATTTAGTGGCTTTTTGTTGTTTAGCTGACAGGGATTATGTTTGTTGTTTAAGAATGGTTTTTTACCCCCTCAATCAAAAACCCAATTTTCCACAAATGTTTTATGAATTGATATTTTATATTGTTTTCTACTTTTTAATAATTTGTCATGGAATACAAAGTAAAGGTGAGGATGATAATGATGTTGATCTTACTGTTAATACATTTGTAATTTGAGATCACTTGCAAGGCCCTAGCACTTCTGTCAACCACAGAGGTAAAGGTTTCCTTCAGACACCTCAATTTGGATGTATTCACAACAATGAAACGTTGCAACAACTTGCTTAAAAATGTTTGTTTTTAGTTGATTGTCTTTTTTAATCAGACAAATGAACATTGCACTGCTGACTAATTAATTTCATAAATCCCAACGTGTAATATCCCAGTCCCATTGGAGGCTGCAGAAAGAAAACAGTGCCTGTCAAGACACTCTTTATCTTCGGTTCTTGGATTGGCGGTTGGAGATTTTTAAAAGTCATGTGCTGTAATACTTGGCCTGAATTGCAGTGAGCAAGCCTAACATTTTCTAGAGAGGGCTCATGGGGGATAGAGGGAAGAGGTGGGGGAGGACTAATACCAAAAAAAAGTTAGAAACAATTGGATCAGATAGTGCATTTTAAAGCATAGTTTTTACATAAATTTGCTTAAAAAAAAAGCTTCTGGCTCTGAAAAAGCATTAATTAAATATTCAAGTCTTTCATGGTGTTCCAGACCAATTTAAACTGATGCTCCACAAGAGTCGACCCTTTCTGTTCAAAATGTGGTAGGGGGTGCCCCATATGTCAACAATTACCTCTATTGTGCCAGGTCCAGCATATTCTCATTGATGCTCCTCATATACCATGTGTACCCCTTTAGTACACCAATTACATTTGAAATTCCAGTGTCAGAATTTTGTCTTTAGTCCTGTCCAGAAACCATGGATGACCCTTATGTCAAACATTATCTCTAGTATGTCAGGGCCAGTATTTTGTCATGATTTTCCCGCTCCCATAAACCATGGTTGTTCCCGCTTTTGTCAACAATGACCTTCAATGTGGCAGTGCTAGTATTTTACCATGGATGTCCCCATTACTAAAGTGTCCTCCACTATGCCTGCAATAGCAGTTTTCCACAGGTGTTCCTATGCCACGAAATACATCAATTATGACAGTGCCTATATTTTGCCAAGTATAACCTCTAGTGTGCTCTCGTTTGCTAGCATTTTGTCACAGGTGCCTGTCATGTGAGAAACTGCATCCTGTATGCCAGTGCCAGAATTTTGCCATGGGCGCCTCTTTAAGGCAAGAATTACCTTCAGTATACCACGGTCAACGGCAGACTTACAGCCATAGCACCACATTCTCACTCATTCTCACTTACATTCACTCATTCACACTCACACTATCACTCATTCATTCTCACTCACTTGCACTCACTCATTCATTCTCACTTGCTGCTATGCTTGCCTACAGCCACTCTCACTCATTCTCACTCACACTCTCTAACAATACTTCATATTCACACTTATTACTCTCACTTACTTGCAGTCATTATTTCTCTCACTCACGTATACTCATTCACTAACTCACTAATACACACTGAAACACACAAAAGGTGCTGGGAGGAGTTCTTGAAATTTGTCTAACTCCTGGAAATCGCTCAGGGTAACATTCCAACCCAAAAATCTTTTGCCCACTGTACCACCTCAGATTAGACCCTGCCATATGTCAATCAACCTCAATACTGCTCTCATAGAATCAGTCCAACCTGAACTTGCCGAGGTAGGTCCTCTCCAAACCAGAATACCTTTCACCCTCGCTGGGGCTAGTCAGTTGGGTGTAGGTTGGTTTCAGCGGCACAGTGAGCAAGGGACCTACGTCAGGGCATACACTTGTTTACTTGGGGTGTTACATGAAACACACACACTGATGGGAGGAATGCTTGCAATTTGGCTAACCACTGGCAATCACTCAGGTAACATTCCAACCCTTCGTTCTTTTGAGTACCATGCCACCTCAGATTAGACCCACCTAGGCCCAAACTGAGGTGGCATGGTGAGCAAAAAAACAATGGGTTTGAATGTTACCCCAAGCGATTGCTAGTGGCTAGATTTGTTGCAAGCACTACTTCCACACCTTTTGTCTGTTTGATCACATACATGCACTGACATTTAGGGACACATTTACTAAAAAATAGGGCCATGCAGCACAGCAACAAATATTGCTATGCTGCATTGTGCTAGGTGAGAAAGAACATTGCACAACCATATCTACTAACATATGGCAATGCTGCTCACTTCCCAAGAGCAGTTGCATGAACAAGGTGACCAACATCACAAGCACATTCCATTGCATCATACTGCAAAGGTGTGCGGATGATGTCTAGCATAGGTTTCATAGTTGAAGGTTAACCTTCTAGTACAAAATACTATGCTCAGACAAACTTTAAAACTTTTCACATTTTGGATGTGTGCTGTGTAGTGCAGCACACATGCAAAGTGTAAAACGGTAAAAGAAAAAACATTTCTCCAGCTTACCCCCTGCATTACAAAGGTGTTATTTTTTGTTTTACAGCCTGTCTAATATTTTATTAGATAGTCCTTTGCATCATAGGCCCTGAGTTGTATTGTGGAAATGCCAATACAGCACTCACAGCATGCCCCCTTACTGTAAAATAGTGCAGACCAACACAAAGCAGTATTTGTTTTACTTTAATGCTACTTTTCAGTGTAAAAAAGGTTTTGTACTGGAAAGTAAATAATTTATCAAGACTTTGCATGCGTTTGCATAACTTTGCCTGACTTCACCTATGCAAGGTCTTGATAAAGCTGCCCCTCAGTCTCACTGTCTGTCACTCACTCTCATGCGCTTCCATGCACAGACACATACACACTCTCTCTCACACAAACACACTCTCACCAGCATCTACACAGCATACATTTACAAGCATTATATATTATTATTATTATTTTTTTTTTTACAGAGTTTTATATAGCGCGAACTTGACCCGAATCGAGTATCAGAGCGCTTTACATAGCACCAGTTGCATTACATGAGGACACATTCATTTTTGTTAGGCACGGGGAGATTAAGTGATGTGCCCAGAATCACAGGATGTTCAGCGTCATTGCCGAGACTCGAACCCAGTTCCCCAGATTCGAGGTCGACCGCCCTAGCCGTTAGGCCAACTCCTCTCCCCATACTTAATACTGCTGCCAGAGAAGGTCCTCCTCCGGCTCCTGCTGCTTCATTATTTATCATGCTAATACTGCAAAGGAGGGTGGAGCCCCGACACCTATAACTGTGAGCTACCTCTGTTTTCTTGGCACTGATTTTGCCACCTCTGAGGTCAGGGGTCTCAAAAGCAGTGCCAGGGCTTTCAGGGGGCAAAGCAGACGGTTGCAGCTGCGACCCTGGAGACCCCCAAATGATGTTGTCGCGGGGTGCCTCCCCGTGACCGGCTGGAGGGGGATGATGGCATACAATTACCCCCTTACCTCTCTCCTGTTCTGTTTTTGCAGTCGCCGGGGGAACCGCTAGCCTTGGACCACTGTGGCCCCTTTAATTCGGCTCACTGCCGCGAGGACGCGCCCACCCATGTGACGAGATCACATGGTCCACCTCGAGTGACGTATGAGGATGTGCCAGTGTTTGAAAAGGGTGCCGAGGACAGAGAGGGAGGAAGCACTCCGGCGAACCGCGCTGAAGACGAAACCGAAGAAGGAGTCCGGGAGAGAAACGAGGAGTCAGCCCTGCCGTCGCACGGACTATTCGAGACCGGGCCATCGGACGTTGACGGGGACTTGAGGAGCTGGAGAAGACGCCGCGGGAAGGAGACGGAGACCGAGGGAAGGAGCCAAGGATACCGACGAGAGAGGGAGCCGGACCCAATCCGGTACCGCGACAACGCCAGCCACGCTCCCGGAGGTGCGTGGCTCCCTGAGGTACGTGCCCGTGTCAGAGGGTGGTTTACGAAAGGGGCTGGAGGTCCTAACTCGGTGATACCACCCGGGGTATAAAGGGAGTTCTGCTGTTCCTCACGGGTCCTACCCCAATCACTGAAAACCCCTTGGTGGCGGTCCGGGTGACTTCCTACACAACCCCCCCCCTTACTTGTGCTATATCACGGTAGCCTACCCTGACCCTGTACTTCTTTCTCTTTCTTTTGCCCATACGGAGACCGACGACCTCACCTGCCAGACGAGAGGGATATCAGCCTACGACTCCTGACAAGCCCTGAAGTTAAAGAGCAAAGGAGACCACTATGGACTGATCTGTATCTTACAATAAAAGACCGTTACTGATACCTCTCATACTCTGGCCTCCTCGTGTTTCTCCACACGTGGTGTCAGAAGTGGGATAGAAGGTCCATTTAACCGCCAACAATGGAGACCCTCATCCAACAACTCATTATAGGGCAGGAGAAACTCGAGTGGGCCCTGGAGAAGCACATGACGTCGGCCCAGGCCGACAGGGAACTGTTCAGCACATCTATGAACCAGCAATTAGAAAGCCTCTATAAGGTGTCGGACAGACAGGACGAGATCGTGAAACAATTGCCAGGGAGGCAAGGAGTCCCAACGGCGTTCCCCACTGTACCCCTACAGAAATACAATGAAGGAGAGGACCCCGACTCGTTTCTCCTTAACTTCGAACGCGCAGCCGGTGCGTCTGGCTGGCCAGAGGCCAAATGGCCTTTCTTCCTAGCCCCGTTATTGACAGGAGAGGCCCAAGCAGCTTATCAGGCAGCCAACCCCCTAGGTACTTCCTCCTACGTAGAAATAAAGGGCATAATATTGGACCATCTAGGGTTGGATGCTGAAGCTTATAGATCACGCTTTAGGAAGGAAAAGGGGAAGCCAGGAGATACACCAAAGACACTGTTTCACAAACTAAAGACATCTGCTGATAAATGGCTGAGGCCCCGAGATCACACTAAAGAAGAGATCATGGCCATGATTTACCTTGAGCAATTCCTAGAGGCCTTACCCTACCCAACGCAGAAATGGTTAAAACAACATACTGGTCTTACCCTTGAGCAAACAATAGAAATGGCATCCACCTATTCCAGGGCACAACCGAAAGCACCAATCTGGGAGGGGGAGAACAGACAACGACCAGGTGTAGGCAAACCAGAAAAGAAGACACCCAGGTTCTCGCTTGAGGTCACCAAACCCCGACCACCTAGACCGGAACCTGTAACAGGAAAAGGACCACAGTGTTTTGATTGTGGTACTTGGGGACATATTGCCCGGTATTGCCCATCGAGAAAGACCAGCGAGGAACCCATGGACATAAACTATTTACCCCGCCACGTCATGTATACGGAGGAATTCGGTACCGGGTTTTTTGTAAGTCTAGTCTTAGACGGGGTCCACGTAAAGGCACTCCTTGACTCGGGTTGCAGACAATCCGTCATACAGAGCTCCCTCGTTACCACCAAAGACATAGTCCCCCACCGGTTAATCCCCATTAAATGCGTTCACGGGGATGTCAAATCCTATCCAGCCGCCCAGATAAAAGTGAGGTTACCTAATGGGAAGGATCTGTGGGCTATCGTAGGGGTATTGCCTTGTTTGCCCGAGAGACTTATCCTGGGAACAGACCATCCTGAGTTTATGGTGCTCCTCCGGAATAAGATCAGGGAGTTACAGCCTGAGTCCACCGTACTTATCAGTCAGGCTCCTTGGCAGAGCGACAGGAACTTCCGATATGCGCAGAAAAGCGACCCTACCCTCCAAGCTGCGTGGCAACAGGCCTCCCTGCCTATCACCACCTTTCCTGCTTTTACCATTGAGAACGACCTTCTATACAGGGTGGGTGGTCTAAACGCCACCAAGCAGCTGCTTGTACCCAGCAGCTTTAGGGAGCAGGTCATGTTTTTCGCGCATAGTCACCTGATAGCAGGACATACAGGGTCCCAAAAAACCAGTCAGACAATCCTTGAGCACTTCTATTGGCCAGGCATATACGCACAGATTACCAGATATTGCCAGGAATGCGAGGTGTGCCAAAGGAAAAACCCCTATCGCCCTCCAGCGGTCCCATTGCAACCCCTACCAATCATTGGTAGACCATTTGATCGCATTGGTATGGATCTTATCGGCCCTTTGCCTAAATCAAAGAAGGGGAACCAATGCGCGCTAGTCATTATCGACTACGCCACCCGTTACCCCGAAGCATTCCCCTTGAGAACACCCAATACCGTCTCTATCTGTGAGAAGCTGATGGAGTTGTTCTCGCGAGTTGGTTTTCCCCACGAGATACTTACGGATCAAGGCACACCGTTCGTTTCAAAACTGATGGCCCAGGTGTGTAAGTCGTTGGACATAACCCAAATCAAAACATCCGTATACCATCCTCAAACGGACGGTTTATGTGAGCGCTACAATGGCACTATCAAACTCACCTTAAAAAAAATGATGACGGCTGAAGGCGCTAATTGGGATGCCCTGCTACCTCTGGCATTATTCGTTATACGGTGCCAGAAACAAAGCAGCCTTGCTTGTTCCCCTTTTGAGCTCCTGTATGGTAGACAACCGCGTACTCTCCTAGAGATGACGCGGGAAGCCTGGGAAAGGGAAACCCCCGAAGAGACCCAGGCTCTTCTCGATTATTCAAAAGGATTGAGGTCACGGTTGTCCAAACTAAGGGAGTTTGCACATAGCAATCTCGAAACGGCTCAACAAAAACAGCAGGTGTTTTATGATAAAGGCAAGAAGTGGTGACATCTTAAAGTGCATGACTGGGTCTTGGTCCTTCTGCCGGCTTCTCTCCCTAAACATCGCGCAGAATGGAAGGGACCTTATGAGGTCATAGAGAAGATAGGGTTAACCACCTACCGTCTTCGTCTCTCCAAACAGAAGACCCAAATGTACCACATTAACTTACTGAAGAAGTGGTTAGGGGCTCCACCTAAATCCGTTGTGCTCTTAGCCACTAAATCGGAAACACCCAAGACTACCTTGTCTTCCTTGGACATAAATATGTCCCTGCAGGAACAACAGAGGAAGTCTTTACAAGCAGTGTTAGCGACGTTTTCTTCTGTCTTTTCTGATACACCCGGACGGACCCATTTGATTGAGCATACCATCCCCTCTATACCGGGAAAGACCATAAGACAACGCCCTTATCGAATCCCTGCTGCTCGCAGAGTCGCTATAGAAAACGAAATACAGAACATGCTAAACTCAGGCATCATCAGACCCTCCAAGAGCGATTGGTCCTCACCAATAGTCCTCGTACCCAAACCCGATGGGTCTGTGAGGTTCTGTATAGACTTTAGAGCGGTTAATTCCATCACCCAATTTGACTCTTACCCTCTCCCACGAGTGGATGAACTAATAGAGCAATTGGGGAGGCCAAATACATAACCACCTTGGATCTAACCAAGGGCTATTGGCAAGTACCTCTCTCCCCCAAAGACCTACACAAAACCGCGTTCTCCACTCCGTCCGGTCTATACGAGTTCACAGTCCTCCCTTTTGGGTTACACGGCGCCCCGCTACTTTCCAGCGTTTGATGGATGTAGTGTTGAGATCACATCAGGGTTACTCAGCAGCCTATCTGGACGATATTATCATCTACAGCACGGATTGGGACCAACACTTGTCACACTGCCAGAAGATATTCCATGCCCTTCGGGAAGCAGGTCTGCATATCAACTCAAAGAAGTCAAAGATAGCCTATCACAAGGTCCGCTACCTGGGTTACCTTCTAGGGGAGGGTGTGATAGAACCCCAACAAGAGAAAATAAAGGCGATTACCAACACGCCTTTCCCCAGAACAAAAAAGGGCATCCGGGCCTTTTTAGGGTTACTGGGGTACTACCGCAGGTTCATCCCCCAGTACTCCCAGATCGCCTCCCCTTTGACCGATCTTCTTCAGAAAGGGATAAAAGAGAAAGACCTCCTCTCACCATCCACCAAAGCACTTGAGGCTTTTCAGGAACTGAAGAACGTCATAACATCCAGTCCGGTGCTAATCTCCCCCGACTTTTCCCGTCCATTCATCCTTCAGACAGATGCATCTGACTCTGGGTTGGGGGCGGTGTTGTCCCAGGAGACCGGGGATGAGGTGGAGCGGCCTGTGGCCTTTATTAGTCGGAAGCTCTTCCCTCGCGAAAAGAATTATGCGATCATAGAGAAGGAGTGCCTAGCAGTCAAGTGGGCAGTGGAGAAGATGCGGTACTACCTGGAGGGTGCCCCTTTTGTGCTGTATACTGATCATGCACCTCTCCAATGGTTGTCTCGCAACAAGGGCAACAATCCCCGGGTCCTGCGGTGGTTCCTTTCCCTCCAGCCCTTCTCTTTCGAGGTCCGACACAGGAAGGGCAGTTGTAATGCGAACGCTGACTTTTTGTCCCGTGTGCCGCAGTTCCCCGACCGTGAACTGTCTGGGGAAGGGGTGTGTCGCGGGGTGCCTCCCCGTGACCGGCTGGAGGGGGATGACGGCATACAATTACCCCCTTACCTCTCTCCTGTTCTGTTTTTGCAGTCGCCGGGGGAACCGCTAGCCTTGGACCACTGTGGCCCCTTTAATTCGGCTCACTGCCACGAGGACGCGCCCACCCATGTGACAAGATCACATGGTCCACCTCGAGTGACGTATGAGGATGTGCCAGTGTTTGAAAAGGGTGCCGAGGACGGAGAGGGAGGAAGCACTCCGGCGAACCGCGCTGAAGACGAAACCGAAGAAGGAGTCCGGGAGAGAAACGAGGAGTCAGCCCTGCCGTCGCACGGACTATTCGAGACCGGGCCATCGGACGTTGACGGGGACTTGAGGAGCTGGAGAAGACGCCGCGGGAAGGAGACGGAGACCGAGGGAAGGAGCCAAGGATACCGACGAGAGAGGGAGCCGGACCCAATCCGGTACCGCGACAACACCAGCCACGCTCCCGGAGGTGCGTGGCTCCCTGAGGTATTTGCCCGTGTCAGAGGGTGGTTTACGAAAGGGGTTGGAGGTCCTAACTTGGTGATACCACCCGGGGTATAAAAGGGAGTTCTGCTGTTCCTCACGGGTCCTACCCCAATCACTGAAAACCCCTTGGTGGCGGTCCGGGTGACTTCCTACACAACCCCCCCCCTTACTTGTGCTATATCACGGTAGCCTACCCTGACCCCGTACTTCTTTCTCTTTCTTTTGCCCATACGGAGACCGACGACCTCACCTGCCAGACGAGAGGGATATCAGCCTACGACTCCTGACAAGCCCTGAAGTTAAAGAGCAAAGGAGACCACTATGGACTGATCTGTATCTTACAATAAAAGACCGTTACTGATACCTCTCATACTCTGGCCTCCTCGTGTTTCTCCACAGATGTCCATGAAGATCGTGCGACTACAGTCAACTCCTTGCCTTTCAAGAAGTGACTCGGCAAGGGTGTGCAGTCATACGACTGCTTTGTTGGGTCTTCAATGACTGAGCAACAGATTAAGCATCTGTTTTTGCTGCTATGCTGGGATTGTTCAAGCTATAAACTTGTTGGCAGGATTAGTAATAAGAAACAAGAAATTAATTAAAATCAGACCGTTTACAACTTACTCTGGTGAGTTTTTCATAACCTCCAGCACAAAACACTAGAATAAACCGATGCAGTTCTTCAATACAGTGTGAACAAACATCTTAGATAAAGTACCTTCTAGAGATCACGATAGATAGATATTACGGCCAATAAATTGTATATATTCTTCGAATGCCATCTGAATATCCAGAAACAGATTTCTGCATTCCTAAAGCCTATTTTTATGAGAGTGTTTGCACCCATGGTTTGTGAGAGCAAAACCCTGAAACAAATCGCATGCAAGAATTGCCCAAATGCCCTCATTGCACATCCAGGAATGGGCCTTGTGGATGTGTTATTCCCTATTCTAGTATAATTGTGAACACATTGTTCACCAGCTTATTTGCAAACCCACTGCTATGACAAATTTGCAGGTGCATAATTTGCACTTGTTCTTTTTATCTTGTATTGTAAAAGACTACTTTGTCAACGAGATCTGTTTGTGTATTAGGCCTTTTCTGTGCTTTAATTCTTGTGCCCTGGTTAGAAGTTGTGGGGTCATTTTAATCCTTTAGCAACAGGAAGATTGCACAGATATCGGTCTTCCAAGATTGCGGAAAAACATCACACCTTAAATTTTCCTCCGACAGTTTAGTCAGCAAAAACCAGGTGTAATTTAATGGAGGAAAATGCTTGGAAAAATGCTACATATGAGAAATACAATGTGGTAAAAACAAATTCTATGTCAGGACTGGAGGCGAGGATTATGCCTTCTTTCTTCACTTTATTCAAATAGCAGCTCATTAAAGGATAACAAAATCTACGTTTCCCATGAATCCTTGGGAAAAAGTAGATTAGAAAAAACACATAGAAACAGCCAATCATGGCATAGCAACAATGTCCAATCAGGGGGCTCATAGCCCAACATAGTCCTCTCTCACTGGCCGTTTGTCCTATTTTCTTCGCTGCTTCGCAGCCGAGATAAGTACCCTCCAGTTGTTTTGCACTGTTTGGTGCTGAAGTACTGTGTTATTTTACTGTTTTTATACTGTATTAGACTGTATTTGCTGTATTGCGGTGTAATTGCTTTTCCGCTTCATTTTCTGCTGATTTGTGTATGCACGTGCCACCGCGTCTTTCCTCTGTTTTTCGCCGCTTAGGGTGTTGTGTTTTATTACTGCCGCGCTCGGCGCGCTGTTGCGACTGTAATTATCCAGATCGTTCTTAATCTTTTGTTCCTCACTGCGGGAGCGTTTCTCGCTCTTACGTAGTGGTTGCTGGTGCCTCGCTCGAGGAGTCGACCTCCCACCGTCAGGGGGCGTGGGAGGCGATGCGGAATGCAGCACAATGTTTGAATTCCTCACATTCCTGGAAATTCAGTCATCGCGCGCATTCCTCGAGTGGCCGGTCCTGAAGGCGAGACGCCTGTCTGGGTCTGTATGCAATCAGGCAGCTTGACAAGAAGAAAGCAGCCGATCACTTGTGAAATTTATTAGCGCTCTGCTTCCCAGTGAGATTGGGAGCAGAGTCTGTATTTGAGCTTTATTACGCCCTGATTTTGGGTCTGTATTTAGGCCTAAAGGCCTGTGTGTGGGACACTGCCCGGACCGGCTCCCTTGTGACAGAGGTCATTACTAATTTAAAGCCTAATTCACCAGCCTGTGTGTCCCGAGGGGCTAGAACCCAATTTAATTTGTGAGAAGCTCGCACCTAATTTCAGGGTGACACCCAGCCCTTAAAATTATAGGCCCTACCTCAAGGCCTGGTGTACTGATACCCATTCACCCCTAATTGGTCCCTGACCTTTTACTCACCAAATAAGTTATGGAGTACCAGGGAGACTACCAGGACATGGAGGACCCTCTGGCTGACCTCCCTTGGGGTGATGAGTTCTATGAGGCTGTTGACCCCTCAATTTATCGAGCAGTGGTGGAGGCCATGACTCCGTTAGAGGAGAGGCTTTCACGCCAGATTGCCCAAGCCTTTGAGAGGCTGACTCCCCAATACACCACTCCTGCTCCCCCCTCCGACCCCAGAGGGACCACAACAAGGGAAACAAGGCCCGCTACCGCCCAAACAATCCGCTGACTCAGGGGTGGATCTGGATGCTTTTGCCTGGCTTAAGCAAGCCTTCCTTGACAGCCAACCGGCCCTACCTGCAGGGAAATCCCCTATTCCACCGCCAGTTGACCCTAACACAGATTTAAACGCGGTAGGAGATGCAGATGAGGAACCAGGTCCTTCCAGGCCTTGGCTTACATCCCGCCCTTCCCAGTACTCCCAAACACATCAGACATGCTTGACCCTGACGATATTATACACCCACGTTCCTCCGAATGGGCCCCGGCCGACAAGGTCGCTAGTTACGTGGCGGGTCGCATTCGTAGGCCACTCGAAAAGGAGGACCATAATTGTCTCCGGGCGGAGTGCCCCCGTCCCTCCCTCGAGGGAAAGGTAGCACTTACCACGGAAATTGACCCTCGCATGGCCACATTCTTACAGAAGTTTATTAGAGACCCTATGAAGGGTATTGACAGGTCATGGCGGGCATGCCAGGACAAGCTCCTGGATGCCTTAGGCCCCATTACAAAGATTTTGAATATGGCAGAGGAGGCCAAAGAATTGGGCTCCATAATTTCCCCGGACACACTGTCGTGGTGGGCCCAGAGGGCCATAATTTTTTTGGGCAACGCCAATTGCGCCCTCTCCACCGAGTGCCGCCGCTCCCTTCTTATTAAAGTAGACCCAAAATTGGGGGACCTGGCGGACTCGGAGGTGGGCGCCATTGCCCAAGGAGAGCCTTTTGTCAAAGAACTTGGAAAATTTGTCAACACATTTACATCACTGCACAAGGCCCAGACAACCATAAAAAGGGTGTTCCCGCGTGTTTTTCACGGAGCCAGTCGAGGTAGGGGTCGCTCGACCGGTCGCCAGTACCACCAGAATGCTCAAAGGGGACAAGGCTCCAGACAATATCAAGACCAGTCCCGATTCTGGAATTTTTACCCCACGAGAGGACATCGTGGCAAGGGCAGAGGTTTCCGAGGAGCGGCGGCCACCTCAAGTCCCGGTGAGTGTTCTCCCTTCTTCCCAACAAAAAATAGGGGGGCGGCTGGCGAATTGTTTCCAGGCTTGGATATCCATCATTAGAGATGCATGGGTTCTGCAGACGGTGCAGGGGTTCCACATAGATTATCTGGGAGAACCTGTCCAGAGGTCCAGGCCCCTTCCCATTCAATTCTCACTCCAAGAGACCGCCCTGGTAGACGAGGAAGTTACATCCCTCCTCAACAAGGGCGCCATCTCACCTTCCTCACCACACCCCAGTGTGTTTATAAGCAACATATTCTTGGTCGACAAAACCGACGGTGGCCGGAGGCCAGTTATAAATCTAAGCGAATTCAATGAGTGGCTAGTTTACCGCCACTTCAAGATGGAGGGTATTCACCTCCTAAGAGATGTTTTGCGCCCTCGGGATTGGATGGTGCGCCTAGATCTCAAGGATGCCTACATGGTAATTCCAGTGTTTCCTCCACACAGAAGATTTCTCCAGTTCGTCTGGCGTCATCAAACTTACGAATTCACCACTCTTCCATTCGGCCTGTCCTCAGCCCCTTGGTGCTTCACCAAGGTGCTCAAACCAGTGGTGGAGTTCCTGAGAGCTCGAGGCATATGGATGATTGTGTATCTAGACGATCTCCTTCTAATGGGTTCTTGCCTTCGTCAGCTGACAGCCCATCTTCAGATGGCAGTTAAACAATAATGGGGCGACCCTGTGTCCCTCAGAACCTGGGTATGGATAAGAAAACAAAAACAATGGTTCTGTCGGGTCTCCCTGACTAAACGGATGCGGATCAACAGGACACATGCCTGCCTCCGCCACACAGCACTGAATCCTCCGTTGCTGCCACCAACTAACTTTAACACTGAGACTCATCGCTCGGATCATCCACTCGACTTACGTCGCTTGATTTAATTTGGATCCTCAAAGATGTTTGAATAACCAGGAGTCACTCTGGTTTTCTGTGGGCTGTCACCCCCAACCCCTGTTCTTTGTCCTGATGAAGACCCGCCTTGACTACCTAATGGAGCTGAGTTTGGGTTGAAACGTCGACGACCTCGCATGGTCCAGATTGACCAAGGCTCTGTGTGATTAAGAATATTCATTACACAGCAGAGATATTGTTTTCCCCTAAAATTCTGGCCTATTCTTTCCCATGTACATATTTAAAGCCCACTGTACATATTACGCACTGAGCACCAGCACTGAGCACTAATGTCACTTGTTCACTTGTCATTAAAAACCTCACTTCGTGTTGAGAGCCTTTTTTACAAATATGTAAAAATATATATAAATGATTCAATTTATATAAAAACAAGTGAGTAGACAGAAATTTGTGTCTCGCTCTTGATTATTTGTTATGTTTTCTATCCTGATATGTTTTCTATCCTGTCTGGACAACTGAGTTACCTATGTTAATAACTACAGAATAATATATTAACACTAGGCTTTCTCATCTTCAGATGGCGGGGGATTTGCTTCAACGCTTAGCCTTTGTAGTAAATGAGAAAAAAATCTCTGTTACAGCCCTCCCAGCCTGTAACTTTTTTGGGGTTCGTAATAGATTCTACCTCCTCCACTCTAAGGCTTCCCTCCAGGAAGGTGGCGAAGATCCGGCACAAACTAAGACGTGTCCTCTCCAGACAACAGGTGTCCCTCCGCCAACTGGCTCGGGTGGTGGGCCTCCTTTCGGCATCGATTTAAGCCATCTTCCCGGGCCCTACAGCGCCTGAAGGCGTATTTCCTTCGCAAAGGGTACCCTTACTCTCACAAAGTTTCCTTGTCCGGCGAGGCTCGAGAGGAGATTCAATGGTGGTTGGAACACATGGAGGCCTGGAACTGCCGCGCAATTTTTGCCTCGGCACCAGATCTAGTTATAGAGTCCAACGCCAGCAGGTTAGGATGGGGAGCCAGGTGCGGGGATCTCTCTACGGGAGGATTGTGGTCTCCCGACGAACAGAAGTTACATATCAATTGTTTAGAACTTCTGGCGGGATCTTTCGCCGTCCGCTGCTGGACGAGGGACTTCTCAAGATGGACAACATTTCGGCGGTCCGATATATAAACCACCTGGGAGGCACCAGATCCAAAGCCCTTTCGGACTTAGCCGCGAGTTTCTGGCAGTACTGCCTAGACAGCCAGGTTTTGGTCACAGCAGAATACTTACCAGGTCGAGAGAATCAGGAGGTGGATTTTCAGTCCCGCAACTTCAGGGATTCCAGTCTCTGGATGCTCGATCCGAGCATATTTGCGATGTTGAACGACCGCTGGGGTCCCTTCTCGGTGGACCTGTTCGCCTCGAGATAGGACCACCAACTTCCCCGCTTCTTCAGCTGGAGACCGGATCCCTTGGCAGTGACCACGGATGCCTTCCTCCAGGACTGGAGCTCAGAGAAGGGGTACGCCTTCCCTCCCTTCGCGATGATCACGAGAACGACTGCTCAGGTCCGGCGACAAAAAGCGGAGTTGGTCAAAATCACCCCCTTTTGGAAGTCGCAAGACTGGTTTCCAGTTCTTCTGGAACTTTCCTGGGACTCTCCAATCCTACTCCTCCACTTTCCGACCCTCCTACCGGACGAACTCGCTGTGGCTCATGGCGTGGCGGATTTCAGGGGACGATGGGAGGTCCCAGGCCTTTCGCAGGAGGCTGAAACCTTCATATCCAAGGCTTGAGCAGACAGCACTGTCAAGAGGTACAGATCCGCTTGGGGCAGATGGTCCTGTTGGTGTTTGCGATGGGGTTTCGATCCCCTGGTCGCAGACGTAGTGCATGTCGTGAATTTCATGGCGCAATTGGCCTCCAATGGCATGGCTTACAGATCGATAAACACCTTTCGCTCTGCCATATCCTCCGAACATATGCCGATTAATGACACATCTGTGGGCGAGCACCCGATGGTATGCAGACTGTTACGTGGTGTTCGACTCTCTTTACCTCCAGAGCCTCGCTACTCCGCCCTTTGCGACGTGAACCAAGTGCTAAACTTGTTTCTGTCCTGGCAACCAAACCGTTTTCTCTCCAGGAAAGAGCTTTCGGCTAAGTTGGCTATGCTTCTCTGCCTCATCTCCTGTAGGGGTGTCTCCGATGTCAGAGCTTTAGACATCACAAGTAGGAAGTTTACTCCTAATGGAGTGACTTTCACCCTCCTTAGAAGAACGAAGTGTCATACCAGGGTTATTTCTTACCCAGAAACTGTGTGTGGTTAGATGCCTTAAAGCATATGAAGAGATGACGGAAGAGGTTCGCCCACCAGGAGAACGCCAACTTCTCATTGCTCTCCGGAAGCCTTTTAAGGCGGTCTCGTCACCTACCATTGCTAGATGGGTCAGATGGGTGATGCAAGAAGCAGGCATTAGCCTCCGTCACTTTGGTGCCCATTCGGCACGGGGGGCAATGGCCTCTAAAAGATTCGGCTTGGGTGCCCGTTTAGAGGATATCCTCAACGAGCAGATTGGTCTTCGGACTCAACGTTTAAAAGATTTTATTTCAAGCCGGTGCTGGACATGGCTCACCTCGTTGTGAGCAAGCTTTGAACTGGCATAATCCTTGCCTCCAGTACTGACATATAATTAAAAATTTCCTAGCTAACGTAACGGAAAGTTTCAATTCTATTAAGGACTCGGAGGCGAGGATTATCCCACCCTAGGGTCCAAGAAAGGACATCCCTCCCCGTATTTGAGTAAGTAATTTTGCTCATCTGTAAGGGGTTTGGTGGGAAACGTTGTTCTATTGCACTAACTACGTTTGCTGCTTAATTTTGCAGGCTTTGTAGTTTGGGCTCAGATGGTAATGTTCTCTGTCTTTGCAGGTTCGGATGCAAACAAACAGGATGCATGAACGTGATCCAACGGCTGGCTTCGCGCGACGAAATAGGGCGAATGGCCAGTGAGAGAGGACTATGTTGGGCTATGAGCCCCCTGATTGGACATTGTTGCTATGCCATGATTTGCTGTTTATGCGTTTTTTCTAAACTACCTTTTCCCAAGGGTTCATGGAAAATGTAGTTTTTGTTATCCTTTAATGAGCTGCTGTTTGAATAAAGTGAAGAAAGAAGGCATAATCCTCGCCTCCGAGTCCTTAATAGAATTGAAACTTTTCGTTACGTTAGCTAGGAAATTTTTCATTCTGCATATTATGTCTCATTCCTGCTTTGGTAACGAAGTATAAGAGGTATTTACCACACCCAATAAATACCCCAATTCTGGGTAATTTTATGTAAAGGACGCAGTGAGTGCAAATCCCTGTTCCTCAGTACTCAGGCCTCAATATCTTCAAAGTTAGGGTTTTCAGAGAGGAGTGCTCCTGTCTTGGTTTTCTTCATACTAAGATTTGCATTACTTGTTAGAACTGCAGATTTGATCTGCAGGTATCCGAGTATTTGCATTAAATGTGAGGTCTCTTTCATTGGCAAATTCATGCGCTTCTGACTTTATGTAATTGGCCCTCTCAATGATGGTTAGACACAGTAGCTTTAGGATCAATATAGTCCAATAAATAACGCTAGTGTCAAATAATGGACTGTGCCATATCCTTGACACTGTCTGTGGACCCTATGTATCATGCAGATGAACTCGATCAAATTATAAAGTGACAAGCAATTCAGTGTTATGTGCAGGTCCATTGTCAGAATGGAAGAAGCAGAAAACGAGTCGAGGTTATTATTTTGCATATTTTATTCTCATCTTAGGAAATTTTATTTAAAACCTTTTTTTCTACACTATAATATAAGATCCACTACAGATGCCATGAACTTGCTTTTCAGATTGGATGACCCACGATTGTGCTTTTATTTAGCTACATTTCTTCTGAAATCTATTAGTATTAGGAAATCTATGATTATTGACATTTGATTGTATGTTTTAAGGGTATCATGTAATTATATGCATTTGCACTTCTGAATTAGGATAATATATGGGATATAGGATAATATATGACCCAGTAAATGCTTGGACCCTTTTGTGAATCACGCACTTGCACTTTGTATTTGTACTAATATGTTTATGAACTTTGATGTATTTGCACTCTCCATCCCACTGTTTCATATTTTTTTGATCTAACTGTAGATTGAGGTTTTTTTATGTCTGTACTGCTTATATGGTTGATTTATTTAACCGAATAAAAGCTTTAAAATCGAAAATCGAGTCGAGGTTCCATTTAAATTACAGTGAGACCATCACTGTTAAAATTATATTCCATAAAGTTGTCCCTTTGACAGAGGACGTGCTTAATTTGACATATGGGTAACATCAAGCAATGTTATTTTCTGGGAAACGCTTTTCCATAGGCACAGACAAAGGAGTCAATGCAAGAAGTAATTTATGAGTACATGAAGTAGCATTCATGTAGCACTAATAAACATACTCCTGAATGCCAGATCACCTAAAATGGGATATTCAAGGAATGTTCATATGCAAATAGTGCAGAATTCCATTACTGGCCCGTTGGTTTTTAAAGAATTTGTACATCTGCATTTTTTGCCCCTGCCTTTCGCTTTTTAAGCAAAATCCATGTATAGGAGCGCCTTATTCTAAACTAGGAATAGTGCTTAGGTAATGCACTTTTTAATTTGTCCCCAGCAATATTGCTCAAAAGTGCTGTACACATGAAATTACATATGTAACTAAATTGGCCGATGAGAAGTAGGAGACACAGAAGCTCCTAGTAATCTAACCTTCAGCAAATAGACTTTTATAAGGATAGGGTCTACACATGCGCTAGGCTGTCAAAACGGTGCCAGCACAAGGGGAAAGGACAGGAATGTGCCATATTGGATAAATACTGCGCATTCCTGTCTTTTCTTTGTGAGGCATTGCAGTGCAGCAAGGTGACTTGCTGCGCTGCCCTGCACCACTAAACTCGTGTTGCCTGTTCAATGAATAATGTATAGCCTCTTAGCATTTTGCAAATATTTTCATCATCACCTAATCTAATGATAACTATTGTGCATCGTTTAAATAGTCAAAGGGTAGTTTTAGTATTCACATTGAAGCCACGTTCATCCTATTAGTATAACCTTACTCATGTGTAACATGTTCATTTATGATTTAATTCACTAAAACTCTGGCAAACCTGTAACATGTAATCATGAGTTACTTCTACTGATAGAGTGAAGTAAGACTTTCTGCTAATTCATAGGAATTTTTTAGGGTGCTTAGAGTCCATTTGTCCCCCAGAATCACAGTATCGGCTAGTGTGCAGGCGGAGTGGTGGGGCGGGAGGGTGTATGACGGGAAGGTGTGGATGAGGGAGAGGAAACGGCCAGCAAATAAACATTTAAAAAAAATAAAAATAACTCATCTTCCACCTGCCGCCCAACGCTCTTATCTGTGTCCTCGCTGCAGCGCAGGCTCTGGATGCGGTCTCCTTTATTCTCCTGGCGCTCTCCTCAGTGCTGACTCGGGCGGAAAGGGAAGTATTTCCTCCCTTGTACAATGCGAAACCAACCAACCAGGATTGGTTGGAGCAGGCTAACCCAACGCTCATTTTGAGGCTGAGGGCCTGCGGCTGCAATCCCTCTGCTGTTTCTCAGCCTTGGGATTGCAGGCTCTGAAGTGTGCAGGTCAGATTGGCCGGCTCTAGACGACAGGACAATCTGACATGCCTACTGGCAGGGGGCTACATGAGTAGAGAAATTGCACTAATCAGCCTCGCCCCCTGCCATCTCGCTGTAATAAATGGTATTTATTACCATTTTATTAATGGGTGTGCCAGCTGCACTTGCAGCAGCGGGCGATGCTCCTCCGCCATAACAGAGGAGCCACCGCTGCTGAACCAATCCACTCATGAAAGGTGCCGAAGGAAATATCAGGTGGGCAGACAAAAGTGGAGTAGCCTGCAACTCCAGTGCAAAGGATTGGTGATGTCGAAGGAAGAAATACACCACGTGAAACAACTTTTCAAAACAATGTCTGATTGACAGAATTCATAGATTATCCAGACTCACAGCCTAGGCAATTAACATCCCCAACATGTCTTGGAACTAAAAAGCAACAGCCCCAATGAAGATCTCATTCAAAACTTAAGTCCCCTCAGAGATCGAACCACGTTGGCACAACCTACAGAATGCTAAGGTGCCTTGTAACCAGGAAATTCGAGCCCCGTAAGTACACAGGATAAAACCTAGGCAGGGGAACTCTCATAAAACAGAGGGACTTTGTTCCCCAAGACAAAGACTTTGCTCAAACAATTGTGTGTATTTGTCAGGAATTGAGAATGGAAGATAAGCGTCCAGTGTCTAAAAATCAAAAAAATTATTTCACCTAACATGTGCGATCATTTCTTTCTGTGTGCACCCTGTACTGTCATTTAATGTTATGTTTTTGATGTCCTGTCTAATTATGTGTGTCAAATGATAATTATTGTGCAGAATACAATGTATAAAACATGCCACTGACTAAACGATATTATTTCATTGTGGTAACCTTTTGTATTATGAATTTCTGAATTAATCTTCAAAAACGCTAACAGTAAATGTCCAGTATTTGTAAAGCGCAAACAATTACCCAAGGGTGTCAAGGCGCTGGGGGCCGTCGGGAAGATTAAGCGAGCTATTGCCCAGAGTCACATGGTGCTGGGCTGATCTGCCACCGGCGCCGGGGATCGAACCGTGAACCCCCGGGTTCCGGAGTCAGTTGCCATGGCCGCTGCGCCACACCTCTTCCACGACGACAGTGACATGTTGGGCAGGGTCACGCATATATAAAATAAACAATCTATGGTAAATGAGGGTCACCTTGTTATCTTACTGTACTTTCTAAAAGTGGCATTTTCAGAATTGCGACCTAAAATTTGGCTTTACCAATAAAGAGGATTTTAAATTACAAATCATTTGAGTGTGAGCAGTAAATTTCTATCTGCACCCAATCCATTGTTATCATTTATTAAATGTAATTAGGTAACCCAGTGCTAGTCAAAGGGAGAGATAGGCCTTTCAACAGTGAATAATTACTTTATGGGTTTTTCACTGCCAGGACATATAAAGCCCCAGTGCACATTCTCTACTTTCTACATACAATGCACACTGACCTATGAGCTTTGAGGGCTGACCTTAGGGGGAAGTATATGCATAAAAAGGAAAGTTTAGGTCTGTCAAAGTTTTATTTTGCCAGATTGCAGTGACAGTTTAAAAATGCACTACAGGCTGCAGTGGCAGGCCTGAGACATGTTTTAACAAGCTAATTTAGTGGGTGGCACATTGAGTGCTTCAGTCTAACTAGTAGCATTTAATTTACAGTCTGTGGGGGCATGTAGTATATTCTACTAGGGATTTACAAGTAAATTAAATGTGCCAATTAGTTGTAGACCAATTTTACCATGTTTGAAGGAGAGAACACAAGCATGTTAGCACTGGTTAGCAGTGGTAAATTGCACAGAGCCCTAATGCCAACAAAAAGGAATTCAGCAAAACAGGAGGAGTTAAGGCAAAATGTTTGGGGTAATACCGGGGATGTCAGGTCTAACACACATACATACCTGCTAATGCCATTTTCCCTGGAGCGACTGGATTAGAGTCTCCATGTTATAAAGAATCGGCAAGTGCAGGTTTTGGAAGATAGTTTTAGGAGAAATTTATTTTGTGTAATATTTCTTCACCCCTTGGAACGTGTAGCAAACATGCCTTTTCTGCCTGGTCACCCCAGATTTTTCAAATTTTTCTGGACTCTAGATTTGCTGATTTTTTAACTCTGTGCACCTTTCCCCGCTAAACTGTAGTAAAGTGCCTAGGTTTCCTCTTTAAACATGTCTAAACTGGCTTATCTCTGATTGACATATCTAACTTGCCTATAGGTCCCAAGCATATGGTGTAGAAAATGTACCCTAGGCCTGAAAGTTAAATGTCACCTGTGGACTGCAGTACCTAAGGTGCCAGTCGCAGGGTTGGCCTGTAAAACATGGCTTCAGACATACCCTGGTAGCCTGACTACAGCATACTAAAAAGCTGTGGTCCAACCTGTCAAAATAACCCTCTTTGACAGGTGGAAAAGCCCTGCTTTGAAATATTATTAAGTCACACCTAAATACACCTTGTTGCCCACAAAGTAGAGGGCCTGATATTTAAAAGAGGAACATGTGTGAAATTAAAATTGAAATGTTCCTCCAGTGACTGATTCCTAAAACCTATTTCAATGATAGAGCTGCAGTTAAATTCTTGAAAATCTCACAGTCCACATTATGAACTTTAATGTGCAACTTTTGACATGAACTGGCTACAAACTTCATTTAAGATCTATTTTAAATATTTATTAAAAAATCCAGTTTAATCTAAAAGTCAAATTTTTAATAGCTATTTAGGGAAAGTAACATTAGCTTACAGGTAGCTGGTCTGCCAGTTCCTGGTCTTAATTAGGTGTAAAAACTGCTTCCAGAACAAGAACAATGTCCTTACTGTGGGATAGTGTTTTTCTTTCTCTTGCAGGAAGACTAGTTACGGTATACACAGGAACTTCATTATCTTGTAAAGAGGCCTGCTCTTTCATAGCACATGTAGGGTGAGACTTGAAGAAGGCAACCATTTGTCCCTCCAGTCTGGCTGGCACCAAACCCAGTAGTAGGGGAGCTACTCCCCAAGCCAGATTTAAGTGACCACATTGAAGGAGAGTGCTCATTACCCTGACCACACCTCTGGGTGGACATACAGGCTCTGCACAAAGGGAGATGGGTTTCCCCATCCTGAATGTTTGGAGGAAGGTTTTCTGTGGGATTGTTTACAGTAGTGCAAACAGGAACTGCTTAAAAGGTGAATAGAGTTACCCCTGGAAACTGTAACCCCATTAGTTCAGGATGGCCCAGGAGTCACTTCCATCAGTCATAAATGTGGCACCTCAGAACACTTTCTGGACCTGCAAAAGATCAGAAGAGGATTGAACCTGCTGTCTGTGATCTGACAGCAGCCCTGAAGGACTGGATCTGCTTCCTCTTGTACCCAGGACAAAGAAATCAGCTCCCAGGGTCAGGCAGCTGACCTCTGATGGGGCTACAGGGACACAAGAAGCTACATGAAGCCTTTTTTTACTGAAGTGACCAGATGACCAGTACCAACTGGACCTGGACTGGACCTCGCTGGTGGTCTCAGCTGGAGGGAGTCTTGACCCCTAAGTGCTACCCCTGAGGTCATGGAAGTGAGCCAGAGGTTCTGCTCCAGAAACTTTGAAAAGTTGGGACTTAGAACATTTTTCGACTTACAAGACCTCCGGAGCCGTCAGTGAGACAGTTTCGATGCACCTTCCTCGGATACAGCTTCAGGCTTGCACCTCTGGAGGATTTTGAGCTCAATAGAAAAGACAAAGTCAGAAGGTAAAATCTTTTGACTGGGAAGAACGCCCCTGGTGTATTCAACCCATGTTCCATTGCGATCTGCCTGAAATCATGCCTCAGTCCTGGTCTACGACTTTATAGACTATCATTGTCACTTAATGCTTTTTAGTGCTATTTTTACTTAAAATATCTTCGGTTCCCCTTATGATGTAAAATGATGTTTTGGTATCAGGTTGTTCATAAAAATATATTGTATTTTTCTAATTCAGTTAGAGATTTTTATTGTTTGGTCTTTTTATGTTATGCTGTTTTGGTACTGCACAAATATTTTACACATTGCCCTAAGTTACGCCGGTCTGCTCTGTGCCATATCTACTAGGAGGTTAAGCTCAGGTTCATTTAGTTACTTTAGGGTTTACTCGGACAAATTAGTGATATTAGTACATGAGGTAGGTGAGCACTTAATCAAATAATAATCCAATGTATCATAGACCTCTCTATATTTGTATTCTCCTTTATGGTAAGAGATACATTGTTGAATCTTCTTTCATTGGTTTTCTTTTGCAATTGTGTTCCCATGTGCTTCCCAACGCAGACCATGTTACAATTACATTCTGTTGACATTTAATCAAGTTACCAAGTTGACACTAATGGGTTTCAAATATCAAATCTGGAACAAAATATGTTAACTGCTATAGTTCAACCCTACCCTATACCAGAAAGGTTGAATAAGATGTATCATGTGGACTATATTTCTTACTTTTCTCCAAAGATCCTAATTTGATCTTTAACTACTTCATTGTAGGTTAGAAAGTTCACAATAAGTTTTTTCTCTTTGTTTTTTTAATTTTTTATTATTTTTCCCTCATATTACCAAAAAGTGTCTGCAAAGCAAAGAAAACCGCATCGTCTAACTATCCGCCTAGCGGTCAGTGCACTCGCCCTGGTCCATTCCATCTGGACCCTCACCTTTGTCAGTGAGTCGGTGTAATCATAGGGACGAATAGCCAACACCCAAGGAACGAGACCAAATCAGAAAGGGAGACCATATAGATAAGTCGGGGCTCTTTGTTATTCTCTGATCGAGGCACAGATCCTGACTGCGGCCCTGACCCCGTCTTCTGCAAAGGATCCCTCCATTTCAAACAGATTTCCCTCCTAGCGATAAGGATTAAATAGAAGAGCAACCTTCTATGAGGCCGCCTCAGCAGCAACGTTAATGCTCCATCGTCTCCCAAGAGGATAAGAGTTGTGTTTCATTTAATCTCTTGATTGAAAATCCCTTTAAGTGCTAGTCCTATACCGTCCCAAAAATTTCTAAGGCACGGACAATCAGCGTAGATGTGGACATCATTGGCTCCTATGCAACCGCACTTCACACACTTGGCTGAGGTTGAGGGGCAAACTTGGATATTTTATGTTGAGTCCAATAAAGGCGATTAATAGTAAAAAAATGGTTCTGCTTCAAGTTAGCAGGTCTTCAATGAGCTATCCCAAACTGACTCAATGCCCTCCACAGGGAGAGTTCCTCTCCATACCGCATAAGGGGGTAACAACTTTCTCTCCTCTGCCGCTAAGAGTCCCTCATAGCACCTTGCCACTTCTTTGTTCTTGGGCCTGATGTCTTGGAGAGACAGCTCTAATTCATAATCACCCTCAATCTCCTTTTTTGATGCCGGAAACCAGGAGGATAATTGGATAAACTTAAATCTGGACAGCTCATTGCTAGTTTTTGTATTTAATACTTCCCAGGGGTGAACTCCTTCCAATGAAAGCAAGTCCGACCAAGTTGTAACCCCCGCCCTTCTGAGTGGAAAACTAAGGGCATCCTTTAAACATTCTGGTGTTCCGGGGGAATCCCAAACTGGGGCAAAATCCGAATAATATCCAATACCCCACCTCCTCCTGACTCTATACCAAATATCCAAGGCAGCTCTCAATACCTTTAGCTGAACCTTCTTAAAAAACTTAGGAGCACCAAATTTATATAGAAAACCCTCCACACTCCAATGCCTTACCATTTCCCCCAAAAGTTTCCCCCAAGTGGAATCATCCATTTTTACCAGAAGCATTCGAATATTTTTAAACTGAAAGGCAACACAATACCAATTAAAATCAGGTAAAGCCAATCCCCCTTTATTCAATTTGCATCTGAGTTTTTTCCAAGACAACCTAGCTCCTTTATGGGCCCAAATTAAGCTCGACACCCTCCTCTGAATTTTATCAATACCCTGTTTGGGAAACCCAAGAGGGATAGCATTAAAAAGATAGGTTAGTTTAGGGAGGATAACCATTTTTATCAAATTAACCCTTCCATAGATTGTCAACGGAAGGTTTTTCCACCTACTTAATAGACATTCAATCTCTTTAGAGACCCTTGACAAATTAAGATGTGAAATTTTCTCTATATCACTTACTATTGTGATACCTAGATATCTGAACTTGGGACTTACTTCCCTCCCCCAATCTGTGATGTTCCAACACATAACCTTGGTTTTGGCAGTGTTGACTAAATAACCGGAAAAAGAGCCAAATTCCACCAGTAATTGTTCTACTCTCGGAACAGAAGTCAAAGGGTCTGCCGTATAGATTAATAAGTCGTCGGCGTAAAGCGCGACTTTACAGCTATAAAGCGAGGAGCTGGATTGGACAACTAAGGGATCCAGTCTCAGCTGTTGGGTGAGAGGCTCTATATAGATATCAAAAAGAAGAGGAGATAAAGGGCAACCCTGCTGTGTCCTTCTTAAGATATTAAAACTGGGGGACAATATACCATTAAGGAAAATCCTGGCCGAATCTCCCGCATAGATTGCCTTAATTGTGTTAATAAATTTAGGGCGGAATCCTATTGAGCTCAAAACCTCCCAGAGGTAGACCCAGCATACTCGGTCAAATGCCTTAGCGGCATCTAACGCTACTACAGCCAAAGGGGCAGATCGTTCTATGGCAAGATCTATCATACCAATTAACTGCTGGGTCTGTTCCTGTATATAGCTCTTGGGGGAAAAGCCCTTCAGAACTAGGTGGATGAGTTGCGGGGCGAGCTTAGCCAATCTCCCCGCTAAAATGCTCATAAAGATCTTATAATCTGCATTGAGGAGAGAGATTGGCCGAGAAGAATTTGCCCTAGTGGGATCCTTAGAAGGTTTTACAACAAGGACTATGGAGGCCTCTTTCCAGGATTTAGGGACCTCACCGCCATGGCTATAGATGGAATTAAACAGGGCTTCCAGGAATGGTATCAGCCTGTCAATCAAAAGGCTATACACTTCATTTGGTAAGGCATCGGTGCCCGCGGCTTTACCCTTCCTACCCTTACTTATACTGAAGCGAATCTCCTCCTCAGTGATTGGGTCGTCAGGGACCTTGCAGCTTGCATCTGTTAAGTTGGAAAGCTGCAACTTCCTCAGCCAGCACTTAATACTCTCCGGATCAGGAGAGATTTCTTCCCCATATAGTCTTTGAAAAAAGGGACAATAGACAGGCCTGCATATCTTCCTGCTTCCCTGAAGTGCCACCCCTGTCGTTCACGACCAACTTTTCGATAAAGTTCCTAGACCTGTCTGTCCGAGCCTTCCAGGCCAGTAGTGCACCAGCTTTTTCCCCATATTCAAAATTCTGCATGGACTTCACATCCCACTGGGCTCTACATTTTTGATCGAGATAGACCCTATATTCCATCCTTGCATCCTCAAGTTGCTTTCACAACCTTACCTGGACATCAGGGGGCTGCATTCCGGCTTGGAGCAGGCTGCCCTCTAATAGGCCTACTCTATCCTCTAAGGCTTTTAGAGCGTTCGGCCCTTTTCTGAGCAGAAGACTGACTTTGCAGTTCCCCTCTGAGGAAGGCCTTAAACGTGTCCCATATGATATCTAGGGGGCAGAACCAAGGTTGTCCTGAAAGAACAGCCTACATACTTGTTTTAATACCCCACCTGCCTCAGGATCAGATAGAGTGGCTCTCCTTAGAGTCCATCTGGGTCTCACAGGACTAGAATACCCGACCAAGGAAAAAGTCATAGCTGCATGGCCTGAAATATGGGCTGGTAGTATGTTTATAGATGTTATTTTTTCTGCCATGATCCTGTCAACAAAGAAATAATCCAATCTAGAAAAATCTAGAAAAATGGCCATGTTTATTACTATGGAAAGTGAAACCCTGCCTTGTACCCATCTTATATCTCCAGACGTCCAACAGGCCTAATTCTAGCAGAATGTTTTTTAGCGTCCACCGGACCCGAGGGGTGTTGTCATATCGACCACTATTGGATCTGTCCTGAACGGGGTCCAGCAGGACATTAAAATCTCCCCCCATTTTAATAGGGGCCATAACCTCTATTAGATTCCATTCCAGATTGGATAAATGAGAGGAATCATCAATGTTAGGCCCATAGAAAACAACACAAACTAATCCTACCCCCCACAGTCCAGGGTAATCATCAGCCACCTCCCTGATTTATCAGACTTAGAAGCCTTAATAGCACAGCCTGCTCCTCTCTTAATTAGGATCGCAACCCCTCTACAGATTGCAGACTGTTCTGAGACTAAAAAATGGTCTATCCAACGATACTGGGAGAATACGGTGTTACCTTCTAGGGTGTCTAAGTGGGTCTCCTGAATCAAGCAGATATGGGCACTACTCTCTTCCAGATACTTCATTGCCAAGCTCTGCCTGCGTTTACACCTGAGCCTGTTGACATTGAAGGTTAGGATTTTTAACTCATTAATCCCCCACATCTAACCTATCAAAAACAACAATAACCGTGGACTGGCAAAGTAAACACTTAAGAAACTAAGATGATAGAGGGAAAACAATTATTTTTCTATTTTTTCCCACTGCTCCCCACCTCGTGACCTCCCCTTAACCACCCACCCATTCACCCTCAGTGCCCAACACACCCACCCCTGGGTAGCCCCCCCCCAACTGAAATAGGCATAAAGCCTAGCGGTCTCCAAAGTTGGCAGAAAGAAGACACTCAATTCATCTGAACTCTCTTCACTCCCCCTGCACCCCTTCAAAACCACACCCCTCTACTTGCTGCCCCCCTTCTTAATTTCCTCAATCAGCAAATCGGCTTCCTCTACAAAGCGATGTGTGTACATGTGATTGCTCCACATTATACGGAGGGAAGCAGGGAACTTTAACTGAGCTTTTGTGCCAAGTTTATTCAGTTCCTCCGCCCTTTTCCCCAGCTCCCACTGCCTTAATGAAGTAGTGTGGCAAAGATCTGATCTAAATCGAAAAGGAGTAGGAGCCTGCTGAAAAAGATTCTTCTTTTAAAACGGAGGACAAAATAGCCTCCTTAGTAGTGTAGGTGAGGAAATTAATTAAAATTCTCCTTGGCCTTTGCCGTCTGGGATTACTTTTAAATGGATCACGATGTACCTGCTGGATTTCATTTGAGAGGTCAATATCTGACCGATTTTTTAAGGTTGTATCTTGTAACAGTTTGATCACAAAGGCCTTAATATCCGGACCTTCCACATTCTCAGGGATATTGATAAGTCTGAGGTTGTTCCTCCAGCTGTGGTTCTCGAGACGTTCCAGGCCCTCCCTCATTTCCTTATTTTGGCTCACCTCTACAGACGTCTTATCAATAGTTTGTTTTAGCATAGGTACCTCCTGTTCTAAAGCCTCCATTCTCAGGGAAACCGCCTCAAGTTTCTGTGTCAGCGCAGCACAGGATGCCTGTATAGCAACCTGATTCTGCTCCGAAATTGCAAATCTACTCTTCATTTCCTCCTTAAAGGCTAGAAGAATGTCCACCAGTGTTTCTGAGTTTGCCTGAGAGGATTGGCTAACCACAGGTATTGATGGCATAGGTTGTAGGGGCTCCTGCCTAATATAAAGGTCTCCTCCGCATGCCCCTACTACCTCTGCTGACTCTAAGGCCTGAAATTGATTAGATGTAGGAATGGAGGTTAAAGATGGAGCTACATCTTGAGATGTCTCCAACGAAGGAGAGTGAGCAGGTATTGCCGCATTAAGGCCTTGAATTAGACCAGCTGGCGATTCCATTCTAGGAGGACCAAGAGCTTCATAGACAGCAGCAGCAGGGGAAGCCAGAACCTTATAAAAATACTACAGGGAGGGGGTGACCTTAACCTTAGATGCAACACCCTTCTTTCCTCTGCCCCTACTCCTGGGGGTTTGCCAGCCATAGAAGAAGAAGATATGGCTTTCTCTACTTTCCCTCCTTCCTTGGCTGGGTCCAGAGATTTACTCCCTCCTTTCGTTATGGAGTTTGGGTCAAAGCCAGAATGAGGAGGGGGCAAGGTTTCCAACCCTTGAAGAGATGTCACCAGACCCCCCCCCCCTAGTGCGGAGAGTGTACCTACACACCTTCTCACAATAAGTTTGTTATGAACTTTTGTGTAGTTACACTCAAATTAGGAAGTGGAATGCAATTATCATTTATGTTTTTAGGGCCCATCCAGAGAGAAATACTAAGATATTAGTACCTCCTGGGTGGAAAAGAAGTCAAATTGCATCATGAATATGGTCATGCAAGGACCAATTGACTCTATTCCGTTTCAAAGAGTTTCTATACAAAGTCAGCACATTAGGGTCAAGAGTCTTCTGGTCTGAGTTCATACCAACAAAATTCTGTGATTGTCTTTCCATATGTCTCTCCTTAATTTCACTTTATCCAGTTGTCGGCGCCGCCTACACTAAGTGACTACTTTCATTATCAAAAATCCACTCAGTGCTGTTGTTGTACTAGAATCTTTGTGAAGGAGCTGGTATGGTTATCAAAGTGTGGGGGTGCTACTTTGGGAAAAGCTCTCTCTTACATAGGTACCTTCCATATTTCTGTAATGGACTCTGGAAAATGATCTCTTTCCTAAAGATTTTTATTAAAATAATTAAGTATATCACGCTCTTCAAACAATGGGAGTGTAGCCTCCCTGAGGACAATTAGTATTAGTTTAAGGGCACCTACCAATAAAACTATCCTGTACCATTTAAGAGGGACATCCAGATTTTTGTGATGGGAAAGTTGCTCCTTGGAGCTGGGGTGCTAGGAGTTCAAATGTCATAGATAAGCTGGGTCTGCCGACCAGTTAAAGGTTCACATTTAAAAGCAATATTCCTGTGTTGACCTTGTGGGAAATCTCTTTCAAACTTTTCTTAGAGTATTGAGATCACTTGAACCAGTCCAGAACTGGCTATGTGAGAGATGCATCTGCTGAGCAATGGCTCACAGCCAAATCCACAGAGTTAAACAGGCTTCCTAAATACACTTTTGTTTGTGAGGCAATCGTTAGCAAATACATGATGTATTTTGGGTAATACAATTTGAAAAAAAATATTTGAGAAAAAATGCATTTAAGAAATAAAGAAGATAAAAGGCATAGCTGGCTAAGTAAGCAAGCCTTTGTGATGTTACCTGTTTTAAAAATATTAGGAACAGTATCAAAGCATCATATATTATGGCAAAAAATAAATAGTGTGATATTGGTGAAAAGATAGCAGGAGGGCCCGTTTTCCCAGTAGGAGTTACTAGTCAGTGCTTTCTGGAGAGGAGGAAAGTATAAGAGAAGGAGATTGAGGTTACACATTGGTGTGAGGAAGGTGAATAAGAACATTAAGTACAAATAAAGGACAGGCGTCGTTGTAGCGGATATCTCGATGTGTTGTTATTTTTATTTCTTGCTGTCCCACCTGGCAGCGCTACTGTACCATTAATTGAATGTTGGTGGGGGTTGCATGTGGCCCAGAAGAAGCTGTTGGTGTTGCATGGCTATATAGGGATCAAGGGCAGAAAGGCAGTGAGGAGAGCATTGGGTGGTAATCACACTCTGATATCCTTGGATGTACAGGCAATAGCTGTTTCAACCACACATGTGACGGACATGCCAGGAGCACAAGCAGAGCAGGATGAACAGAGACCTTTGACTATGCAAATGTGTCTATTTCCATCTGTCTGTTGCAGCGTTGGGGGCTTAGACAGGTAGGGCATCTATTCTTAGATAGTTTGTGAAGCTTTCAGGTAGGGTGACCGAAACACCCTGCTGCTACAGAGTTTCGAAAGCAGCCCTGGTGAATTGACAGGAACCAATTCAACTAAGTCCTCTGAGAGGCATAGCTAAGAAAAGTCATGTACTAGATAACGCAAAAAGTTAGAATTCACTGATCGCCTCCCCCTCAGAAACCTAGGCAGGGAAAGCAAAATGAAAGCACTGTTTTTGCGACCTCTACAGCCACAGTTTGGACAATGGCAAAGAGGTAGGAAAAGAGGTCTCAGCTTTAGTGAAAATGAAATGTGACAAAACTTCAACAACACTAAGAAATGATAATGCAAGTAATGTCTGGTCTTGAATTTGCATCTTAAGGCTACAGTCCAGGGCAGATGTCAGCAGCTTTTCTTAAACACACTGAGTTATCTTAGCAGACATATCTCTCATAAGCACACACTGTAAATGGAATGTACGGGTACCATTTCACTCTCTTTCTTTACAGTTTCTCTTTCATCATCCAGGGGTACATTTAATGTGCAGCTACAAGTTGGAAATACATTATAAGTATTTGAGAATATACATTTTAACAGAGTTATCATCGTGTGGATATTCTCATCATTAACAATGCATTTCATTCACCGCCTCTTGGGCACCTCCTTTAAATACCCACAGCGAATATAGTAGCCCTTTTCACAAAGCCAATTATGGCAGTAAAACTACCCCCATAGGCAAAAATTGCCTCTTTTACACCTATCAGGAATCCAAAAAAGATAAACCACACACAAGGAGTGGGGAGGAGAGAGTGCAAATTAAGGCACGTTTCGCCTTGAGAGCCTGTAAAGGGCCATACACTAATGTGTTGTTGGTATTCAAAAACTCCTCTCTCACCTTTTCCTATGCTGGAAATGGTCGCAGACTTACTCCAGTAAAGAGGTGGAGTAAATCCTCTTCCAGGATGGGAAGGAGAAGGGAACAACCCCAAACTTCATGGTGATGTGGAGCAAGGGGCTTGGACTAGTGGGGACATGTTTTCCCCGTAGAGAAAAGAGAAAACAAAAATAAATTTTCAAAGTGGACACCTTTTCCCAACATGGAGATGAACTGTATGTACTACTCTGCATTGGATACATGTTAAATGTCTCATGACATTCCCAATAGTACACTTGGGAAACTGCAAATAGCACTACTTTTCTGACATACAACTTGGAATATTTTTATAATCCTAAAACTGATAAATCTAAACCCATCCATAACAGTACATGAATAGGTGTTGTTTTATGACTATTTATGGGAATCAGAATTTCTCACTGTAAAAGTTATGCAACCTTTGCAAGACCTCTACACCCCTAGGGCATACATCCATCTGTGCGAAAAACGTTGGTGTTTCTGGCAATGTAATTGACATTCTGGTCGTTCATGAATATTTTATCACTTTCACAAGGCTAACGGTTTGAGAATCAGCCAAAGAAACCTTTAAACTGATGAAGGGTTACTTTCAGCTTCGCAAATCTCAAATGTATTTGCTAAATAACCCATCCAAGTTAAAATCCCTACAGTAACTTGCTTGCCTATCCGCACAATGCTTAAGGCAGATGAAGAGAAACGATGCATTGCAAAGCCATTGTCCTTGTAAACTAGAACAGTCATAATGCAGACAAGTGAAACCAGGGATCGATATCTGAGCAGATACTGCCTGTTTATGGACCAACGCTTATTAATTAACACGCTGCAAGCAGTGCAACCCTTTCTTCCGTTTCCTTCTAAGAGTGTCAGCATGACATCTTTGAAAAAGCACATTATAATGGCCTACCAAGAAAGGGTGGCATAATTAGTCTATGTTGCAGCCAGTGGGTGCAGAAACAGGAAAATATTACTGTTAATTTTAACATTTTGTGAAGATTTTTAGGAGTTATTTATTAATGTCTGTTTTTAAGATTGGCAACTGTTAAAAAGGGTTTGTTCTTGATACTTCTCTGCTCTACAGTTTACTAAATTGACTTTCTCAGGTAATTGATCAGGATTTTCTACGAATTCTCAAAAATAAATCACAGACAATTTCATACAAATAAAGAGGTATGAGAAAGTGATCATTAAAGTGGGGGCGGGGTGAGAGGGCTTTGCACTGACAATGGTAATGTTATCCTGATACATGTGAAGAAGCAATGGCAGTTTTTATTTTAACATTTGGTTAAAAAAACATCTAAACATACACCCAAATATGTATAGTATTCAAAAACTCTTCAAACGCTGACTCAGCATACGCTGAATAGCATACACTGGATTTACTGGATATCTAAATAAAACGACCGGCATAGTTGCAATGTTGCACAACTCAATAAGACATGAGCCCCTTGCTTCTGGCTCAACTTCAAAACGTTTACATATGTGTAGGGGTACCCAACTAAGCATCCACACATCACAAATATGGATTTGCCCAAACACAATCACGTCATATATGTTCTTTGTATCCTTGTAGGCAGGGTGACCTGTCAAATACATGTGTACCTCTTTGTGCTGATAAAAACAAGGATAGGTTCCATGGAAGGATTTACTCCATCAGAAAGTATAAAATTACCACTCAGAATTTGATTGATGAATTCCCTTGAAACAGGAACATATGGTAATTGCAATTTAGTATTGCATAATAGTTAAAAACAACTTTCCTATCATTTGCCAGCATGTTTCAAGGGTGAAGATGGTTTCTTTATGCATCACAGTCACCAGCAGTTGTTCACCTATTTCTTTAGCAACGGTTTTTCTCAAAATTCAACTATTCGTCAATGCAGCAGGGGTGGCTCCTCCATGTGGGCGGAGGAGCATCGGCCCACTGCTTTCTCGCAGTGCGAGAAGCAGAAACATAAAATTGTATAAATACCATTTTATGTTTCTGCCTCTCGCACTGCGAGAAAGCATTAGAAGGGTTTGGTTGGGGGCGGGCAGATAGGCGGGTCGGGGAGGAGTGGTTAGCCCAATGTTGTGGGCGCTGACTGTTTGGTCGGCCCCAGGGCCGACCAAACGAGTCATGCACACGCTCCTGTTTTCTCCATGTAGGCTGCACGCAGCCTGCATAGAGAAAACGGCCTCCCCATAGACGCCTGTGCGGTCGGAGTCCCAGCCAATCACAACGCTGCCATTGCAGCTTTGTGATTGGCTTAGGGGAGGGGAGAGAGGCTGTCTGCAGCTGCTTCCTGCGAGGGTGACGCGCGACCGGACAGCCAAAGGTGTTTTTTACATTTTTTTATTTACTTAAAATTAACACCCCCCCCCCCGTGACCCCCTCCCCGAGGGACATCCGCCCCCCCCACCCGCGAGTCCTGCCGGCTGCGACTGCAATGCAGCCCGTTTCAACTTTTTATTTAGAAATTATTACAATGACACACTACTTTAAGCTGCACTAGAAGGCACAACAAATATGTAGCAAATCACAGAACAGCTGTGCAATATGAAATTTGAATGAAAAGACTCCTGTATTTTCCAAAAAGGTAAATAAAAAGCCACATTTGACGATAGTTAATGTTGTTTCTGACTGCTAACTTTGTGTGTTTTATTACTTAATCCATATTATTAAGATTTGTGATGATTTGAAATATATATACACACGAGCATGAAAGCCTGCCCTTAACTTGTTTCTTTTTATTTTATTTGCTAAATTGCATCAATTTTCCCATGCCTTTTTTATATCTGCCACTGACTCATACCCATAGTGTTAGTCTGCACTGCTGCCAGGAACTAGGAAGCTATTAATTATCATTCACATATAGCTGTTATTGGCAGAAAACTGGAAGTAGAGTTAGAGAGCCAGCAGGCAAATCATTCTGTCATTGAGCACTGGCTTTTAAGAATGCTTTACATAAACATACATAAACACGTGGTGATTTCAAAGTGTTAGTAGGAGACAGATCTGAGAGAAATTGGAGCAGCTGCTGATACTTAACATTTCCACTTTAAATCCCTGGAAAGGAAAAACAAACTAACAAAGCAATTTCAAGACAATCTGGATAGTAGGATAATATGAGGTGGATGAAATAGATAAAAGAAAATGGCAGTTGGCGTATGCAGCTGCCTTTTTAAATGAGAGGAGCAATGCACGAATCACAACGTTGTATTGCTATTTGCAATTGGCTTCGTGAATCAAAAATCACACATTGAGACACTTTAAGACCAGCAAGGATACTAAATAGGCAACGAGATGTTATTCCCCATTCTTCTTATTAGTAAGGCAAAGCATCCATGCCTTGTGCTTCCTCATACCGTATTAGTTTAAATATCAATGCCGAGGTCACAGCTTTTATACCGAAAGCACTGGCTTTCAATGTATTTGCCCTATTCTCCCTAGGGGGTGAATTCGGTTTGTATTGAATGTGTATCAAAGGCATTCCAAAAACAAGTGTGAGCAGTTAACCTTGAACAGCTTTAAGATATTTTGGGAGAAAAATTATCAAGGGGATTTTAATGTCAACTCTTGTCATTTTGTTAATGGTCGATGGAAGGAGTCCCCCCCCTTCACCAGACTTCCCAGACAGAAATACTTTATATATGAGTTTACATCCTTAATGTTTTATATCAGCAGAGGTGCATTTATTGAACACTTTAAGAGGGATGCTCCATCCAGTCCAGCATTTAGGCCCTGATTACAAGTTGGGCGGTTAATTCCGTCCTGTGCATGAACCCCTGTTTACGCACAGGACGGAGTTATGAGTTTGGATTTAGTTAACGCATCCGATATTGATCAGATACGTTAATAACCCAACATTCAATACATTTTGGCAGGTCAAACCTGCTGAAATTTAACGGGGAAAATGTTTGTGGTATTTACCGTACCCTGAGGATTTTGATGTGTCAAACAACAAAACCCGCATGTTATTCCCCAATAACCCGTAATCGGTGCTCTCTATCGCAGCGTTAAATCCCGAACCATAGGGTATTGTGACCTACCACGTGCGATAAATAGCACCTTTACTAGTAATCAGACCCTTAGAGTAGAATCTGGATCCATTAACAGCTAATATTTTTTTATTTATGCTAGCATGTGAAATAAGGCAATGTGCTTCAAAATACCCCCTTTCTTAGGGAGCAATCACGATCAATGAATTACTGCCTTTCGGCCATTAGGACTTTTACAGAAGAAGATAGTTCTTATTTTACAAGCAGTTTCTTAAGGCTTGCTGATTAGTCTCAAAATGATAGGGGGATGTTCGACTTAAGTAGAATGGATAGTTTTGGTTTTCTGAACAATGCATGAATTAATGGTATTAATGATCGTTATTACCAGATGTATCATGTAATACAGAAGACATTTCCCAATTTAGAATAAGTCTCCTAGTGGATGTTGACCAATTATTAAATGTGAGGAGGATGCTTGTCTTAATTGAAATATATAGGTATGGTCTTTTGATTTATGCAATTGTTGATGCTTTTAATTTATGATATATTTATACACTTTTGTTTTTATATATGGAAAAGATTGATGTTTCTATAAGCTACTTTCTTAGCAATAAATGATTTCTACTACCACTTTCTGTCCAACTGACTCTTCATAATAATACTTCACTTGAAAAGGTAATCATCCTCCCATTGCTTTTCCAAGATATCGTCTTGACTTGTCTCAGTATTTATTTTTATATAGCACGGCTAATCATGCTGGGGGGTATCCAGGCACTTTGCTGCAGGTATCAGTGAAGAGCCAGGTCTTGCGTCCCTTCCTGAAGTGGTTCAGTGAGGGTGAGGTGTGGAGGTGGAGGGGGTTTCAGGCTTCAGCAGCAAGGTGGCAGAATGAGCGTCCTCCGGTGTGACTGCGGCGGATAAAATCAGTCTGAGCGATGGCGAGGTGTGTGGAGCGGAGGTTTAAGTAGTCTGGTCCTTGGTTGTGGAGGGCTTTGTAGGCGTAGGTCACGAGCTTAAACAGACATCTCTTCTGTACAGGGAGCCACTAGAGGTCTTTCAGATGCTGGATAATGTGTGTCCTCTTGAGCAGATTGAGGATAAGTCTGGCTGCTGTGTTCTGGATTGTCTGGAGTCTCTGAATGAGTTTGGTGGAGGTGCCAGCATAGAGTGCGTTGCCGTAGTAGAGCCAGCTGGTGATGATGGCCTGTGTAACAGTATTCCTGGTGCTGGTGGGGAGCCACTTGAAGATTCTTTGGAGCATGTGGATCATGTGGAAGGAGGCGGAGGTGATGGTGTTTGCCTGACGTTTCATGGAGAGTTTGCTGTCCTGTACGATTTCGAGGTACGGGCATGGTCTTTTGGCGTGGGGGTAGGTCCGAGCTCTACTGGCCATCAGGAGTCATTTCAAAGAGTTGTGTGCCTGCCAAAGATCTGTACTTCCATGTCAAGTTTTAGGCAGTTGTTTTTCATCCATATCGCAATGTTTTTCATGTAGTTGTGGAAGTTGGACTTTGTCAAAGTGGGGTTCGCTGAGAGTGAGAGGACGAACTGGTGTCATCATCGTAAGAGATGATGTTGATTTTGTGATTTGATTTTGTGTGCTTTGACGATAGCCATGTGTGGCATCATGTAGATGATAAAGAAGGTGGGGCTGAGGGATGATCTCTGGGGTACTCCGAAGATGGTGTGTTTGGGTTGTGAGGTGAAGGGCGGGAGGTGAAGTCTCCGGGTGCATCCTGTGAGGAAGGATGACATCCATCTGAGTGCCTCGTCTGCGATTCTGATCTCCCATAGTCGATCGATGAGTGTGTGATTGGAGACACTGTCAAGCGCTACAGGGAGATCCAAGAGGATGAGGGTGGCTTATTCTCCTCTAACGAGTAGGGCTCAGATGTCATCTGTTGCTGCGATCAGAGCTGTATAGGTACTGTGGTTGGCTTTGAATCCAGATTGGGATGGGTCCAGTAGTTTGTTTCTTTCTAGATGATCGGTTAGTTTGTGATTGATGGCTTTCTCCAGGGCTTTGGTACAGAACGGGAGGAGGCAGTTCTAGAGCTCTCTATGGTCTGCCTAAGGATTTTTGAAAAGGGGTCTGATTTCCACTGAAGTACTGGGTTTTATTGGACCCAGCGGTGCCAGGGAACACACCCAATGACCTCGAGTTCTTCCTGTCTCAGACTACAGAAACACAGAGTCTTCTTGGTGGCTTCAAAGATCAATTTATTGGCTGCAGCCAGCAACAGGTATCCTAGAAGTACAACAATGTGTATGTTCTCAGGAGACTGCCCTCTCATGGAAACCAGCTATCTCTTTTATACAGAATATTATGCTTTAGGCAAACATTCCTTATTTTTACAGTGGGTCATTCACATATTTCTTACAACAACAAAAAAGACAGATTCATGATGACAAGCCCATTTTCAGTTTGTCCAGCCCACAACCAAATACCCAGTGAGGCCCAACACCTGCAACAGATATAATCTGGACCCCTAATAAAACCGGGCACCTCCTCCTCGTAAAGCAGGTCATAAAGAAAGAGCAGTGACAGGGGTGAATAAGATTTAGATATAGATGTGTGCAATGAAGGGTTTATGGCATGCTGCACCTGGGCCCCTAATCTCGATCGGCCACTGGGAACTAAAACTGGCCGAACAGGTTCTGGCTCTGGACAGTGGAGTCAGCTTGCCCAGGTCACTGAAAGTGTACATGTCCCCTAAGGCGCGTTTTGGCTTTAGTCATTGCCTTATGTGAGGGCAACCACAAAATGGCTGCCGTACACAAAATGGAACCCGAGGGTTCACAAGGGAATCGTTAATATTAGAGTGATCCCGTCACTCGAATATGACGCAAATACTCAGATATAGCATACCTGTCATTACCGGTCTGCTGATACCAAAATCGTCATGTTACAATGATGTTAATGACACAGGTCCAGAATTTTCAGTACCACAGACCCTCCTTTTGCCCTTACATAGGCAATTTACTTACACTCATGCTAATCTGAGTCTAGGTCTATGTTTATGAATTCATTGAGATGTTGCTGTAGCATCATCCTATTACTTAGCTCGTCCCTTGATACAGGTTTCCTTACACATGATGTAACACATAGGCCGCATATGGCAGGAACACACTGTATGCACAGACAAAACAGGAAAAGGATGGCTAGAAGTATCCCAATGACCATCAGAACTTTCCATCCCCAGGTGGATAACAGTTCCCAGAACCATCCCATCAACGACCAGTCTCCTTCATCTATATGGATGGATTCAGAGATCCTATGTAGTTTGGAGATGGCCTGGTACACTGTTGGAGCGTTATCTGGAATGAAAATGCAACAACTGGATTGGATCACTCTACATACCCCACCACGGTCTGCAAGTATGATGTCTAACGCGACCCTGTTCTGCAGGGTCATAAGGCGGTCCGACTGGAGCTCAGCAGTCAAATTATTAAGGGCACCGACAGTTTTGACTATGGTGGATTCAACCACTCGCGTCAATTGCCTCACATTCCTGTTGTTAGCCATAGGTCCCCAGAACGGCAGAAAACCCCTAAAGAAGTCTCCCGCTTCTTGTCCTGCAGTGTCTTCCTTGCTGAAGACACCCCTAATTCTTCTTATCTTATGGTAATCTGCCGCAGCTGTGTAGGTGGGAGGCAACAGGAATGAAACGAAGCATGTGCCCAAGAAGTCAGGGGGCAACCACGTGTAGGCCCTATCATGGCAGATAAAGTAGGTACCCCTAGCTGCTAAGAACAAAGGGGAAGTCTGAGACGCAAAAATATACGTTTCAGTGCAGATACTCTTCCCTAACTGAGCTCTTGGATTCTTGCCATTACCTTGCAGACATAGATGACCCTGATGGGGTACAATCCAAATTGGAGCGGATCTTTTTGCTTGCTGGTTCTCGCTCAGACTCGCTCCATATCCAGTCACGTTCCATCCAATATACGCTAGTGTCTCATCTTCCGGGATAGTTTCGTAGGAACTAGTTCCCCTTATCATGTCGACTATCCCCTTAACTAGAGCACTATTCTTTGGGTTGTCTTTGACGGAACGTAGGGGGTGGATTTCGCGAGCATAGATGAACATCGTTCGGTATGCCCACACAGAACCATTGTAGCTGAATGGCAGCACTAGGTAGGGAATACCTTTCTCAGTAGTATGAGGCATAAGGCCACACACCCAACAGTTGGTTCTGTTCACTACTAGCTGGTGTTGGTGTAAGAGCTGAACAAAGGAGTTGTTCATAAACTCTAATCTTCTAACGGACTCGTGTTCAGGTAGAGGGTGAAAAGAATGTGAGGAGATAGTAGAGGAAGGCATGGGCTGTACAGTGGGTGCAGATGTCACTTGAAAAGAGAATATGATATACCCCACTAAAGACATCATTAGACTAAGTAAAATACAAAGACACATAATTAGAAAACATTTTCTGCTCATGGTTGCACATATTTTCCTCTTGAAACTTATTCTTTCAACAGGTCTCTCCATCTGAAAAGGCTCCATCCTCTAACGTGCTGTTCGCGGCGGTTGGTTTTCTTCACTTGAGAGTGTTTCTGAATGTCCCAGGGAACCCCTAGAACAAACCAGACCCGTAGACCTTGTGTCCGCAGGCTACACACTCAAGTCTTTTCACCACGACCCTACAGCTGAACCCGGATGGTGGTTCAAAAACAGGTTTTCGGATGGGAGGACCAAAATTTCATTTTATTTGTCCATGACTCTCGGTCGCAAGTTATAACGGCTTTTTCCAGGCAATGTCTGGTCGCAAAACAAAAGTTCAGGCTCAGTAGTGTCCAATCGAAGTGGTGATGGTATTGCTCTTTGGAGAAGATCGTCACTTTCTCGCTCAGAATTTGTCCCTGTGACGCGTGCGTCACTAAAAGGCAGAAAACGAGGCACTGTTTCAGTTTCCGAGTCAGCAATTCCCTCCTGGACCCACCGGTCATATGGTAGAGGCAAGGGACCCTCTTACAGTGTACGCCGTGGATCCAGTTTTTCTTCCCTTGTACTCGCACTGCAGATCTTGTGGACAAAATCACCAAATAGGGGCCAATCCAGCGGGGCTGATCGTTCTTTGTCCGCTGAAAGTTCTTGATTAACACCCACGATCCGGGATTGATTGCATGCCCTGGATCTTTAGAAGCCTGAGGCAGTGTATTATGAACCTGTTGGTGTAAAACACGCAATTTAGCCGTCAAATCATGCAAGTAATCAAGCAGTACAGGGTGTTCAATCTCGCTGAATTTCGTTGGCCTCGGCACTCCCCATATGTTAGCCGGGCGACCAAACACTATCTCATGAGGACTAAGTCCTACTCGGGAATGTACGGTCATCCTAGTTGACAACAGTGCTAATGGCAACGCATCAGGCCATTTAAGGCCAGAGCTTGCTTGTATCTTGGCCAGTTTTAGTTTAAGAGTGCCATTATAGCACTCAACTAATCCAGCTGATTGGGGATGATTTGCAGCGTGAAATTTCTGCCGGATTCCTAAACCTTCACACACTCGTTTCATCACTTGACCCACAAATTCACCCCCATTATCACTCCACACCATTCTCGGCAAACCAAACCTAGGGAAGAACTCTTTGAGAAGGGCTTTCGCTGTGGACAAGGCAGTATTATCTTTCAGAGGATATGCCTCTACCCATCTTGAAAAGGCACAAACAACATTGAGTACGTATTTCAAATTGTTGCACCTCTCCATGTGGATGAAATCTAGCTGCAAAACCTCGAATGGATACGTTGGAGGCGCAAAATGACCAGCTGGAGTTGGGGTTCCCTTACCAGGATTGTATTTCAAACAAACCATACAATTTTTGACCACATTCTCTGCACATTTGGGAATTCCAGCATTTTGCCACGCTGGAGCCAATAACTTACAGATTCCTTTCACACTGATGTGGGCCATCCCATGTGCCATTGTAACCACTGCAAGCACATATGTATCGGGTAACAACCATCGCTGATGCTCCGACAATTCAACCCAACAACCATTTGCATCCAATTTACCCGTACTCTCTCTCCACGTACTTAATTCCTTCTCCGTAGCTTCAGCTTGGATGGACTTCACACTCTGTATCGTATCTTCACACATTCTAACGTCACCAATCCATCTTGCAGGGCCCGCAACATACATTCGACTCACCACATCTCTTGCTGTTTCTTTCGCAACTTCATCAGCAAACATATTACCGCGACCAACGTCGTCAGTGATCTTCTTATGTGCACTGCATTTCACAATCGCGACTTGCAATGGCAAAGTAAGTGACTCCAGGAGCTCATTCACCAATTGACCATGCTGTATTTTCGTACCGTGAGACGTGAGGAACCCACGTTCCTTCCACAAGCGTCCAAAACTATGGGCCACACCAAACGCATACTGGCTATCGGTATATATGGTCACTTTCATTCCTTTTGATAATACACACGCTCTCATAAGTGCAGTCAACTCTGCTGCTTGAGCTGAATTATGTGGGATACGTGCAGTTTCAACAATCGTATGTAAAGTCGTGACAGCATATGCCGCAGTCGTATCACCATTCGGAAGCTTGAAGCATGACCCATCCACCCATAAGGTACCATCACACTTTACAAGAGGAGTGTCCCTAAGATCTACTCTCCCTTTCGTTTCTTCTTCTGTCCTAAGAAAGCAATCATGCTGTTCCGGAACATCTGTCTTTGTTATAATTGGCAACAATGTAGCTGGGTTCAGCGTGTTGCATTTTCTTATGTGCACATGGCTCGCTAAAAGTGTCAACTCGTAACCTGACAAGCGAGCACTAGTTAAGTGCTGTGTCTTGGTCCTGTTTAACAAAATATCCACTGCATGTGGGACCATCACGACCAGCGTATTATTCATCACCAAACCAGCAGACTGTCGAATAGAAACAGCTGCTGCCGCTGTGGCTCTCAAACAACTCGGCAACGCTCTAGCTACCGGGTCCAAAATCGACGAGAAATATGCACATGGACGTTGCTTGTCCCCAAAAGACTGTGTTAACACTGATAATGCACATCCTTCTCTCTCATGGACATACAGCGTAAAGGGCTTGCTGTAGTCGGGGTACCCAACACAGGAGCCGAACACAATGCATCACGCAATTCGGAAAAACTTTTCTGACAATCTTCGGACCAAGGAAGGGGATTCGGCGTGTCTTTATAGGTCAATGCTACCAAAGGTTTAGCCATCAATGAAAAATTCGGTATCCATTGTCTGCAATAGGATGTAATACCTAAGAAAGCACGCACTTCTCTCTGTGTCATTGGCACACTTAATTTTGCAATTGCCTGAATTCTTTCTGGGGTCAATCTTCTTCCCTCTTTCGATAAGAGGTGACCTAAATAGGTCACTTCTTGTCGACAATACTGTAACTTGGAAAGAGACACTTTGTGGTGTAAATCAGACAAATGACGCAACAATGACAAAGTGGCTTCTTTACAAATCTCCTTAGTATCTGCAGCAACTAACAAATCATCGACGTACTGTAGAAGGGTAGCGCCATCAGGTAACACAAGAGTGTCAAGCTGAGACTTCAGAGCCTGACTATAGATAGAAGGACTTTCACAAAAACCTTGAGGAGCTCTCTGAAATCGGAAGCTTCGGCCTCCTAAACAGAATCCAAAAATATCCCTGCTCTCTACGGCAATAGGGATGCTGAAGAAAGCATTCTTCAAGTCAATCACTGAGAACCAAGTGGCTGAGGCTGGAATCATTGTCAGTAAAGCAGTGATATCGGGAACGACTGGAAACTGTGGCACAACTATCTTGTTTACCTCTCTAAGATCAATCACAAACCTGTAAACAGGTGGCTGAGAAGAGTCAGTACGCTTCAAGACAGGTAAAACAGGACTATTGCAAACATTACCTCTTGTCTCTTCAATTACATTTTACTCAATCAAATCATAAATGATCGCTAGCAACGCTTTTTCACCTTCATTAGAGATCTTGTATTGGGGAATGCGCGGCATTTTAACATTGGCTTTCAACGTTACAACATATGGCGGTATTTCCAAAAGACCTACATCATTGGGACCAGTAGCCCAAAGAATATCAGGGAGAAACGACAATTCTGTTGGAAGTTTGTCCTTTGACAAATATATTGGTGAAACCACTGTCTTACCCAATGTGAGTTGTACTCCCGAAGGAGAACAATACAATGTCGCATACAATCTTTTCAGCAGATCCAATCCTAACAAGTTCTCACCACAACCTGTCGTTAGAATAAGTGGTGCTTCGATTTCACAAGGTCCAACAGAAAGAGACATAGGGCTAGAAATCGGGTTCCTAACCGAGGCGCCAGAAAAACCTACTGAAACATTAGTTTCGCCAGACAAAGGTGCGCCAGGGAATTTAGAGTGCATAATAGAACTCTTTGTAGCACCAGTATCCAACAGAAAAGGCTCTGACACACCTGATGTAATCACCTCAATATAAGGTCCACTCTGATCTACTGGAACTGAAACAACTCGCTCTCTTTGTCTATGGCTGTCCTAGCAATCATCACCTTCCATACTCTCACCTTCTGCATAGTAGTCATCAGCATAGTACTGAGTCGTCCTACCAGACGCGTTATTCTGCTGATCAAAACTATTCATTGAATTTTGAGGAGGAAATGGGCGCGCGTTCTGGGTGAAATTTCCGCGTCCTCTAGCTCTAGGTGCTTGTGGAACACCTCGACCTCTTGCGCCAGAAATACCATTCATACGCTGCAACAAAATAGGGCAATTATATTTAAAATGACCTTCTTCCTTACAATATGAACATTGGTTAGGGCCTATCAGAGCACGTTGTTGAGGATACTCAAACCTTTGCGAATTCCTCTGATACTGTTGAGGTTGCTGATAGTCACGCTGATTACTACGAGGCGGATACGCTTGTTGTAAAAGAACCTTTGTTTTTAACTCTTTAGTTTTCTTGTCTGCTCTATCTTTCTCATCTTTATCTCTATTTTCGTAGTATTGTGCAGTAGCCAATATCTGTGCTGAAGAGGAAACGGCCCAAGAACTCTCTGAATCTTTCAATTTTTTACACAATTCGGGAAGCAAATTATGCACAAACTTGTCAACAAACAACCTTTGACCACCTTCTGTACTCATATCCTGACCACTGTGGTCGATAAATGTCTCTTCAAACCTAGTGAAGAAGTCAGATACACTTTCCTCCTTCTTCTGCTTGCATGCAGACAATTTATCCCAATTTACACGCATTGCAGGCATCAAAGTCTTCATGTAAGTAACGATCCTACCAGGGAGGTCTGCTACTAAAGGCTCTGGTTTAGCACCGCCTACTTGTCTGTCATTTGCCGCATTGATATTAATCCATGTGTCCCCTAACTCCGGCGCATGATCCGTGTGACGGATCACTCTCCATAAAGGCTGTGGGACCACATTTCCAAACAACATGTCTATATCAGCTAAATTCATAACACAGGAGTCTGCAGTCTGTGATAATTCCTTATAATAACCTGCAGGGTTTTTACGGGGTCGGGTAGAGTCTGCTTAAGAGCCAGGACTTCAGTTCGCTTCCATGGAACATGTACCCACACACGTTGAAAATGAGGCTGAATAGGTGGAACAGCATTTAGGTCTCCTTCTTTCCAAACTGGGGGAACTTCTCTCATGGGATACTGTCTGACCTTCCTTTTAACAGAGGGTTCTGGCTCAAACAACAGTCGAGAAATACCCTCACTCCTAAATGATAATAATGTCGCAACTGCTTTCTCAATATCGGAACCCACAATCGTGCCTTTGGAAAACTCAAACCGTACATGACACAACTCAGGCGGATTGGCCTCCATATCACAATCTTTTAATCTTTCAAGAAGAACTTCGCACATTTTGTCAAAAACATATCTCTGTTTCGGTGCTTGCCATTGGTGGAAGACATCCATAACAGACTCTAACTCATATCTTGTAGGGTCAGTCACCCATTTATGCGCCAAATGATCCAATACTCCCTTCTCTCTAGAATCGGGCAATTGGCTACGCAATTGTTTACGCTCTAAAACGGGGGTCGAAGTCGGTGACCCAAAGAAAGGAGACAAAATACTAGTAACAGTGTTTGTCATTCTCTGTCGGACAGAAGGAGAAGTTGACAAATGAACAGGAGGAAAAACAGGAGGAGACAAAGCAAATGCAGAGGCAGTGTCAGAAGGGATAGTGTGGAGGGAAATAGATGCAGGGGGCAAAGTCATAGGAAGTAAAGATGGAACAGGTAGTAAAGGTGGCAGCCCTTGAGGGGCTGCGCCATAGTAGTAGGAGCCAACTGAAAAACAGCTGGTGGTTGTGGAAGAACCGGAGGTACAACAACTGGGGGTTGTACAACTAAAGGTTGCGGAGGTGCTGTAGCACTCTGCGCATAAGGAGGTGGTGAATTCAACAAATGAGACATTAAAGGATCCTTCTCAAGTTCCTTCACTGTATCTTGCTGAAGAGGTGGCAAAACTGGATAACATTTATCAATTGCCAATTTACGTTGCCTGTGCAGCTGTTCACTCGCTTGTTCCTCTTCATCATCCTTATACTGCATAGCAGCTTGCATTATTGAAATACCCTTTTCTCTTTTATTCTTCTTTACTAATTTAATTTCTTTCTGTTTGGCTTCTTTTCGCCATAGGCGGAAAGAGTCAAACTATCGCTGGCTGAGCTTTCTTCTTAAAAAGTCTAACCTCTAAATTATCCAGAATTTCGGTGTCAAAACTACCATATTGGGGCCACTTTAGGACACCATCTTTCCTTGTGTACCTAACCCATACGTTATTATACGTGATAGGGCCCACTCCATGCTTCACGTAGAGCTCATAGGTTGGAGTTCCAATTGGAGGAACCGGACACGAGTCCTCCAATCGGGAATCCCTATTACAACCAAGACAAAACAAATTTCCAAGTCTGCTAAGACCAGGCATCTTCGCTCACTAGTCTAGCTTCAAACTTCAAAGGATTATCGAATACGACAGTCTCGTGAATACACGAGTCCTTCGGCTTTGGTACTTGCAAGTTCCAAATCAAAAGATCCTAACAAATCAAAGATCCCATGGGATATCCAAAACTAAGAACCAAGACTAAGGACTGGGAGACGCTCCACTTATACTTAACTGAGGTATCGATGATGTCACCAGAAGACTCGTCTATTGTCTCGCTCTACAAATCATAAAAGGGTCCAAGACAGGGCGATAGTCAGGGCAGCAGTCCTTCGTAGCCGTCGGGACGCGGGAACCTCGCAGCAAAGACTTTCGGACCACGAACGACATACAGGGGTCGATGAAGTGGTTGGCCTTCCTCCAGAATTTTACACGAAGCTCCTCACGACCTCTGGCTTGGACCGGTACCGCTGAAATTGCCCCACGTTGGGCGCCAATTGAAGTACTGGGTTTTATTGGACCCAGCGGTGCCAGGGAACACACCCAATGACCTCGAGTTCTTCCTGTCTCAGACTACAGAAACACAGAGTCTTCTTGGTGGCTTCAAAGATCAATTTATTGGCTGCAGCCAGCAACAGGTATCCTAGAAGTACAACAATGTGTATGTTCTCAGGAGACTGCCCTCTCATGGAAAACCAGCTATCTCTTTTATACAGAATATTATGCTTTAGGCAAACATTCCTTATTTTTACAGTGGGTCATTCACATATTTCTTACAACAAAAAAAAAGACAGATTCATGATGACAAGCCCATTTTCAGTTTGTCCAGCCCACAACCAAATACCCAGTGAGGCCCAACACCTGCAACAGATATAATCTGGACCCCTAATAAAACCGGGCACCTCCTCCTCGTAAAGCAGGTCATAAAGAAAGAGCAGTGACAGGTGTGAATAAGATTTAGATATAGATGTGTGCAATGAAGGGTTTATGGCATGCTGCACCTGGGCCCCTAATCTCGATCGGCCACTGGGAACTAAAACTGGCCGAACAGGTTCTGGCTCTGGACAGTGGAGTCAGCTTGCCCAGGTCACTGAAAGTGTACGTGTCCCCTAAGGCGCGTTTTGGCTTTAGTCATTGCCTTATGTGAGGGCAACCACAAAATGGCTGCCGTACACAAAATGGAACCCGAGGGTTCACAAGGGAATCGTTAATATTAGAGTGATCCCGTCACTCGAATATGGCGCAAATACTCAGATATAGCATACCTGTCATTACCGGTCTGCTGATACCAAAATCGTCATGTTACAATGATGTTAATGACACAGGTCCAGAATTTTCAGTACCACACCACCTGTTTCCAAGCATCGGGAAAGGTGACTGTAGTCATGGAGGTGTTGAGGATGGTGGAAAGATGATGGCTGATCTCGCAGCTTCCGAGGTTGAAGAGTTGATGTGGACATGGGTCGGTGGGTGTTCCTCAGTAGTCTTCACATGCTGCCCTACTACAGCCACTTCTCTCCAGGCATTTCTCTTATAGAAAACCTTTACCTGCTTTTTATTTAAGATATCTCCCTTGATGTTAATCATTTCCTGTCGTTCTTATTATTATTCTCTCTTCCTTTGTCTTCCTTCACAATCCTCTCCTTGAATTCCTTCAGACCATAAGATGGTTCCTTGAAACTATCCTCCTGCCCTTTCATCTCTTCCTGTCCTCGTATAACACTTTATTTCTACCCCAACTCTTCATGTAACTTTTGATTTGTTTCTACCTAGAGCATTCTCACCTCAGGTTTTCCCTCACATTCACATCTTACTTATATATCTCCCTTATGACAACCTCCTAAACACACTGCCTTCTACCTTTTTCTCTGCTCTCACTCCCGCACAGCATTTACACCGATGTGTTCTTCTTTTAATTCACTGTTCTCCTTCGTCTACACACCATATTAAGACGAGTTTGAACTAGTGTCATTATTTGACTTTATATTGCTATTAATTACTTGTCAATTTTAGGTGAGAGGTTCACCCATCCTCACTTGCTGTCCTGTTACGTGGAGTTGGGACACCTACAGGACTTAGTTACACTTTATAAAAACAATAAATAAATAATAAATATCCATTAGTATCTCCCAATCAGTTGTACTGATGAAAACTTTAACTCAACAATTTTGCTAGCCATTGACTAAGGATTAATTGCCAAACTCACATAAGTGCAGGGATACAAACTCTGTTGAATGCCTACAGATTAGATGCTGAATTCTCTGCAATTTGTATGGTGCAAAGTGGCTCTATCTAGGAGTCAAAAATGCAATTTATGTGTCTATTTGAGACACAAAAATCTAATACTGCTTCAGGGGTTGCAAGATCATTTTAGAAACTGAATGCAAAGAGCAATAGTAGTGATGTAAATACTATTGAGTTACATATTAAGAGCCAAATGTGCTCAGTCTTTTACCAAACTCTATCTTTTCCAAGAGCTGAGCACCAAGGTACAGACTCATCTGAATGACTTCATAGCTCCTCTCTGTCCAATTTGCATTCGTGAATCAGACTTTTCTATCAAATACCAGGCTAGAGGCAAGCCTTCACAGTTAGACATGATACCTTCTGACTTATGTAATAAGGTACAGAAGGTCTAAGACTCCTATTTTATGATATTGTCAAAGACAATAGCTTAGGGTAGAGTTAATTCCTTGATCTTGGTAAGCAATCTTAATCAATACACTATCATACTATAAAGATTTGCGCGGATTCCTCTGAAATGATCATCCGATTTACCTGATTGATTTCCAATACCAAATCTTTGATAAGATTTAGCTCAAAGAACACATCCTCTGGTATGGGCAGAATGACATCTGTATTGAGGCCCAGGTGGAGTTTATGAGTGGGATAAATATAGTGGATAAGGTTGTGTGTTGGTATATGATTATTGGGATGATCAAAAAGCAACAGCAAGGCAAAACTGCATTTAATAAAGCAAAACATAACCTGCCCTTGGCCCATGTTAAGTGTCATGCTTAAGGCAAAGCATCAACCGCACAGTGGCTAAGAGTGCTAGAAAACAGCCAGTGGAAACTTATAAGAGCTGGAACACTAGACAACTAACCTCATTTTAGTCTAGTACTTACTTCCTAGGTTTTGTAATTTCTGGGTCAAGAGTGGTAGATCCCCATTTAAGACTTCTTCTAGGCAATGAGTTATATGGTTACATTAACTTTCTGATTCTCAAATCAATTCACATCCATTTTTACATTTCTTAGTTCATCTGTCCTGGTTTTGTCTTTTTGTTATGTTGTCTCTTGTCTTATTCATCTGCAGTGAAGCAAAAGAGGGCCCCTGTAAAAATTTGGGCAGAGGGCATGGGGAAATAATATGAAAAGACAACAAAAGAAAATCCCCCTGCCACTACTGTCCAAAAAGCGGAATATCTCACAATGGGATGATAAGTCCCCGCGTACTGACCAAACCAAATACGGAATACAGAAAATAGACCACTGTAACAGAATTGCACAATATTATGTATTTAATATGTATTTAATATAAAATGTAAACACTTAATATAACGTCATCTCAATAAATAGAACATAATCCAAAGTACATATTAAGTCAATAATATAAACAAGAGTCAGCACCAAAGAAAGAGAATTCTCATCCCCCGCTCGAAACACCATTCATACCTCATCAACCATCCCTACTCACAATCCAGTTCTCTTATGCCATACATACTCAATTCTCATCACTCACACACTCCATACTATCATTTTGCGTGTCTACAATATTGGTGCAAAATCCAATGGTATATGACAGGAGCAGTACAAGAGGAAGTCATCCAAATATTATTGTATAATATGAACTCCAGCTGTTGATATATGTTTTCCAATACATACAGCAAATTAATGCTCGATAAAAATGCAGCTATGGAGTGATATAATGTTCATAGTTGTCGTCATTTGGAGTAGGCTTCTAAATATGTTGTTGACGTTCTAATGCCCCTGTACTGTTATGCGCCAACGCGCGTTTTGGTGTCTCCCCAGGGCTGGGTTACACTTTCATCAGGGCACTCAAATTGTATATTCCAATAGTAGACAGTGGAATGTAGAGAGGGGGGGAACCAAACCAGCAACAAAGCCTACAAATAAACAAATTATTTGGTCAGCCGAGCATATGATTCAAAGTCAAAAGACTACTAATGAAGCCTAGGGTGGAGATCATACACATATTAGAAACTAAAAAATTAATGAAGGTCAACATTTCAACTAGGGTGACCAATAAGAGTTAGTCATTCCAAGGCGTGATACAGGGAGGTTTCAAAGTCCTTCTTCCATGTCACAGATTGTGACCACCGCGGTCGTGTACCCCAAGCAAAAATAAAATAAAACTTGCTCAGGATCTTAATTTGTTGCACGAAGGCTCTCATGGGCTTGTGAGAATTGTTCGATTGGGAAGCAGTGTGGGTGCTTTAACATAAACCAGGAAGTCAGTCAAGTCTGTGTCCTGGCTCAGATTTTGTTTATTCTGTTCATTAAGGATGTGGACGCTCATTTATATATTGTACAGCTTGATCAACACCTTTATTATACCAATAATGCTTTTTCCTGATACCATCTTAATCCTACAATCATTAACAGATGCCATTGCTTTGTATGCTATTAGCATATTTGTATTCATTAGAAATGAATATGACTAGATTTTGGATTGTTAACCCTTCAAACAGGTTCAAATGGTAAGTCACAATTAGTGGGATGCTACTCAGTTGAGGGGACGCTCTGACCGCCGTGAGGGGAACGGCTTTTCCTTGCGCCAGCACACGCCGTGAGGGGAACGGCTTAAATCTTCCTGCATAGCGCCGTCAGGGGAACGGCCGGGCTAAACCACAAGCCCCAGCAGCCCCCTGCTGCCAGCGACGCATTCCTGACGCCGCACTTGCGCCCGGAGGCGCTTTAAAAGCAACGAGCGCCCCCGCAGCGCGGGACGCTCTGACCGCCGTGAGGGGAACAGCTTTTCCTTGCGCCAGCACACGCCGTGAGGGGAACGGCTTAAATCTTCCTGCATAGCGCCGTGAGGGGAACGGCCCGGCTAAACCACAAACCCCAGCAGCCCCCTGCTGCCAGCGACGCATTCCTGACGCCGCACTTGCGCCCGGAGGTGCTTTAAAAGCAACGAGTGCCCCCCGCAGCACGGGTCGCTCTGACCTCCGTGAGGGGGAACGGCTTTTCCTTGCGCCAGCACACGCCATGAGGGGAACGGCTTAAATCTTCCTGCATAGCGCTGTGAGGGGAACGGCCGGGCTAAACCACAAGCCCCAGCAGCCCCCTGCTGCCAGCGACGCATTCCTGACACCGCACTTGCGCCCAGAGGCGCTTTAAAAACAACGAGCGCCCCCCGCAGCACGGGGCGCACGCGGGCGGCGCCCGGGCAAAGCCTGGGCCAAGGGCAGGCCCGTCTGAGCCCGGCAGAGACAGAAAGAGGCAGGGCTGGGCCATCCCCCTGTGATTTGCCATACAAACGCGTTCAACAAGGTGGATATTTGCTAACAAACAAGGCATTTTTGTGTGTTAGTGCAGTCTGTGGGCCCCCAAGCTGGTGTAATAGTTAGATGATAAGCATGAATAAACGCAAGGCCACAGACCTAATGGCAGGGGGGAGGGTTGTGGGGACTTTGGATGCTTTTTTAACAAGAGCCGAATCGGTTTTGACCCATAAAATTCAAATCGCCGAAAAAAGACTCTCAATGGATACTTTTGCGGCCAAGAAACGGTCTTCAATGGGAAGTATAGTCTTGGTTAAGTCCCCACTGCAACCTGTGGATCATGTACATCACACCAGCCCAGGTCTCTGTAAAAATGGCGATTTAACTGACCCCCCTGACTCCCAGTTAGCAGTATCAGAGACGACCACATTTGTGCAGGACGGTCCCGCCGTGGTTGCAGTAGACAGTGCAGGGGTTGCTGTGCCCAACTCGTCACATATTTTAGTCAAAGACTCACTGCCTAGCACTACGGGACATAACGCAGTTTCTTCTGGCGTAGGTTGTGGGGAGGTCATAACTCGATCTAAAAAGGTCACCAGGGAAAAAAACAATCAATGTGTTAAAGTCCTTAACTGCGGGTAATGGACAGTCGCCCGCGAAACGCCCAAGGGGAGGAACCACACAAAAGCAAAAAAACAAATCCAAATCAAAACCTCAAGTAGCCAGGCCCACCGAGAAATCTGCTCCAGAACTGATCAAGGGTTTGGCCGTGAATCAGACTCATAACAGTGGTGATAATGTCAATCGAACAGGTGTGGAGTCTGGGGATGACCCCGACCAATGGGAGCGACTGGAGACTTTGATATCTGCTCTTTTGGGGCCTATAGTATGTAGACTCAGCTCAATTGAAGACAAATTGCTTTCATTGGCGAATCTAGGGAGTATTGCATCACATCAAGGGTTATGCGGGTGCGCATGTGTTGGTCGAGGGCAACCTGTGGTACTAGCCCCTCTACCCGTGACTGTGAATGAAGGGAGGAATGTTGGGGATACTGAATATGCTAACCGGAGAAATGTTGTGCGCACTAGAGTCCCACTGGAACAGGTAGAAGAAAAGAGACCTAATGCCACCACTATTGATAGGGGGGCGAGTGAACCAATGACGGGGCACATAAGTAACCCCTCATTGGTTCTAATAGATAATGCAAGGCAAGTAAGGGGGGTAAGGGGAGACAATGTGCGGTCATTGCCTACAGAGATGTCCTCTTTAAGCGCACAGAGTACACCAGGCCTCCCAGTCCTAGACCTACCGCCAGAATCTTGCCCATATACAATTGTTTTAACAGGTGTACCAACACACATAAGCCAAAAAGAGGAACCGACGTCACAACTGATTAATAAAGTGGTGCATTGGTTTAACATTAGAGACTACAGACATATCTTGATGGCAAGGAGGGTGTCCTGGATCGGTAGATCCAGGAAAGCCTTCCCAGGGGACTGTGTGATAGTGACACTTCGGTATCCTGATCTTGTGCCCCAGACCCTATTTTCAGAGTACAAGGTCTAACCAAGCTGAAATGGATTTATGTGTCAAGCTGCTCCCGTTGGGCTTTTTTTATAGACCCTTGTCCTTTATGAGTCAACATCCCAGAGAGGCGTGCCAACAAGAGGGCGCATCGGGGTGGGACAACGCACTCTCGCTAAATAATGTTTTTGCACCACTTAGAGGCCTCAATGACCTAAATGATATTGATTGACTAGGTCCATTGAGGGAAGGTGATAGAATCCCTGGTACTCTCGTAATTAACACAGATCGAGGTAGGAGGGGGGAAGTGACTACTGTAGGGATAGAGGAAAGTATTATCACTCGTGGCCTACAGGCTGCAAATGTCCATGCCGATAGTGGCCTTAACACGAATGTTCCCATGTCAAATAGCACCCAAGTAATTGATAGTGTAACAAGGTTAAATGGGAAAGAAATTAAAATCCTCTCATGGAACATAGCAGGGCTCTCTAATAAATTTGAGGACGTAGAATGGCTGTCTTTTTTACGGGATTTCCAGATTATTTGCCTGCAAGAAACGTGGGAAACCGTCAATACTAATTTCCATCTAGAGGGATATAAAACATTCTTTTGCCCGGCACGAAAGGCCACATCAGGGAGAGCCATGGGAGGGTTGGTTATTTATGCTGACCTTACAATACAGGGTAGATGGATAGATTTGGCCTGGGACTCTGAGGTTGCGCAGGGGCTCTTTTTTCTCACTAAAGGTTACAGGCTTTTTTAAATAAATTTTTACAACTCAATGTCACATGGTCAGGGTCTTGCAAGCGTGTATGAGCTGGATGCTAGACTAATGCAGGCGCAGGAGCGAGGGCAGAAGGGGTTCCATCTAGTGTTAGTAGGTGATTTTAATTGTCATCTCTGCCCAAATTTAAAAGCATCCTGTGGTGATTGGTCAACTTGCACGCTTGAGGATGGCCCTCACTTGGAACACACAAAGGAGAGCAGGGAGCTAGGTAGCTTATTAAACACGCATGCGCTAACGCACACTATGGACATGATTGAGGTCGAACAGAATAAATCGGTTTACCCAACATTTAAAGGCAGAGGGTGTGCTTCTTTTATTGATTATATTTTTGTTTCGATTTCACTTAGAAACTGTGTGTCCAGGTTTAGCATTATTCACAGTGCGTTTAGTGATCATAACCCCCTCGCCTTATCCTTGGCGGACGTCTGCGACTATCGCGAGTCATCTGGCATGGGAGGGGCGGTGGCCAGGCCTACGGATCAGGGCAGGAGGCTACGGTGGACACAGGTTAATGGAGAAGCCTTTTATAAATCCCTGTTAAAAGAAGGAGAACATGTCATTTTAAGGTGCTTAGATCTTGATGTGGAAGGGACAGATTTAGTGGAGGCTTTTAAACAGGTGGCCCAAATAGTTGACTCCTTGTTGCGAGCCCCTATGCCCAGTATCATAAGAGATAGCCCAGGATGGTTTGATCCACATTGTTCACGCACTCTCAGAGAGCTGAAAGATGCCCTAAAGTCTACCCCAAGAGATAGGGTTTGGGTGTCCGTTTGCCGTAAAAATTATAAGTTAGCTGTCAAGGGACGCAAACGTAAATTGCAAAAACAAGCTTGGGAGGACTTGACAGAGGCAATAACACTTAAAGACTCCACCGCTTTCTGGAGAGTCATAAATAATTCTTGTTTTCAAGAATCGAACAAACCCGGGCTGAGCAATAACATCCTGCCGGAGCAATGGTACGAGCACTTTCATGGGCTGTACAATTACAATCCAAGTGCTGATCTACCCCAGGAATGTAATGGGGAACAGGGTACACCCCCGGTGGAATTCTCACTAAGTGAGGTTAAAAAGGGAATCGAGGGCCTAACTAGGAGCAAGGCCCCTGGCACTGACGGGATCCCACCTGATCTTTTCATAAGTAATGTGGATCTCTGGGCCCCAATCCTGACTAGGGTGATTAATGCAGCAGGGGACACAGTAATGCCAGCATATTGGTCTACAGCCACGATCGTCCCCATTTTTAAAAAGGGCAATAAGGACGACCCACAATGTTATCGCCCAATTTCCCTTATCGATGTGTCAGCGAAGGTATTAGGGCGGGTGGTTTTAAGTAGGCTTATGGACTGGGCTGATGAGCATAAGATTATAACTGATGTGCAATTTGGCTTTAGGCCAGGAAAATCTACTACTGACCAATGCCTCAATCTGTACCTCATTGCAGCCAAATATACAGTGGTAAGTCCAGGGACGATGTATTTAGCATTTATGGACTTAACCGCCGCCTTCGACCGAGTCAATAGAGGGAAATTGTGGGCATTAATGGACGGGCTTGGCGTGGACCCTAGGCTTATTAACATTTTAAAAACTTTGCATTTGAACACCACTGCCACGGTTAGATACTGCCAGGATGGAAGCAAAACAGAACCCTTTACGTGCTCCAGTGGTGTTAGACAGGGTTGCATATTAGCTCCCTTTCTGTTTACGTTATATATAAACGGTCTTGATCGCGCCCTAAGCACTCTTCAAGCTGATACTCCAAGGATAGGTACCCGTGGAATTCCAGTTCTGCTTTATGCAGACGACGCGGTACTCCTGGCACGCACTCCCAAAGGTTTGCAGATCCTAATAGACGGGTTTGTTTCCTTTATGGAGAACTTGGACTTGTCTCCCAATTTGGCAAAATCTTATGTCATGGAAGTGGGCAAAAAGGCAGACAAATCATATAAATACACAATTGGATCTCATTGTCTAGGCAAGGTGCAGTCCTTCTCGTATCTGGGGATTTTATTTGATGGGCGTTTAAATTTTAAACATTTACTAGAGGAGAAGTGCTGCACCATGGCCAAATGCAACGGTTCAATAATGAATTTTGCCCAAAGGTTAGGATGGTGGTCTCCAGAAATTGTACAGCTCCATGTGCTGTGCCAAAGTGCTGTATGGCAGTGAGGTTTGGGGATTTATTGAGGCGAACCAACTACAAATAGAGGAGAACAAGTATCTTAGGCGCCTGTTAAAAGTTTCTCAGAGCACGTCAGCCCACATTGTACATGAAGAATTATGGATAGGTGGGCTGTTAACCCCCTAGTTTGCTGGGTAAAGATCTGGTCAAATGAGGAGGCTGCACTAAGTAGGCAGGTTATAGAAGATTGTCTCTCCCTGGACCATGGCCTCAAAATTCCCTGGCTAAAATATGTGAAGGAGTCCCTTGTGAAAGTTGGTTGTGCAGATTTATTCGCTAACCCCTCTGAAATAAGTATACTAGATAGGGCACTGGTCAAGGACCGGTTCTTTAAGTATGTAACGTTGCACCGGGAAGACAGAGAGTTACTTAAACCGTCGGTGAGAGAACATTTAGTTGTTAGATCCACCGAGGGCATTGAACCATACCTGTCTTGTATAAGTAGTGCCCATGACAGATTTTTAGCTAGATATATTTAACCTGTACCATGTAGATTATAAATTGTTGTATTGTTCCTTTTAAAAAAATGAAGTTTGTACTGTAACCTACGGATATAGTGTTACGTTTATGGTATTTTTATATGCCGAATAAAGGAATTGAATTTGAATTTGAGGTGCCTCGTTTGATTACCTTTGTATTCACTTTCAGGAATAGGGGCATCGGAAGGCCCATATGCAGAAATCCTGTTTTGCTTGCGCAGAGTGCACCAGCACTACTTTAAGGCTTATCGTACAGATAGCAGGAAGGCGGTCTACCAGGTGTTGAAATGCTACAGGGCACAACCAATGGTGTCAAGGCTGCTTAATGTTGTGGTTTGGATGGTCAATGACAAGAACTTGAAGCACTTGCTTTCTTGCCCTCGATTGACCGCCATCCTCTGTCTTTTGTTACAATTATATTTTATTATATTAAGGAATTGGTAGAAAATGGCCCTCTCTGAAGGGTCAACCCAAACTTTTTGTATTTGTGCAATACTATAGTTACTCATTGTTCACTACAACTCTATACAAAGACAATTACAATTTCAAATTCTCCTGTTCTCTCAATTGGGCATTTTTCTAAATTTACTCCTGCTTCATCTTCTTATGCCTAAGATTCTTGTTTGTGCACCTATGATACCTTGCCATATTCATGGAGTTCACATTTGATCTCAACTGCCTGTCATTTTACAATGTGAAGGAGCTGGCTGTGAAGATGAGATCCACAAAGGAGGATCTCCAAGCAACCCTGTCTGCTTTTAAGGAGGTACACTGGGGAAAGGCTTTAACAAAGGATCATCAGGTGATGACTCTGGGGAGAAGGGGGACTCTAAGGAGAGAGGATGTCGCCTTACGGCTAGAACGGTTGACCTCGACGCAGGGGAACCGGGATCGAGTCTCGGCAGGGACGCTCAACATCCTGTGATTTTGGTCAAATCACTTAATCTCCCCATGACTAACAAAAACATGAATGTGTCCTTGTATAATGGAACTGGTGCTCATGTAAAGCGCTCCGATACCTGAAAACTTCGGGTCACGTTCGCGCTATAGAAAAAAATAAAATTAAAATAAAACTCCGGAGAAGGATGAGGAGGACCCCTTTGCAGCTCTAGGTCTAGAGAAGGCAGAGCACTGATACTACCTGGAGGATTCCAAACCAGAAGCCCTAGAGGGCAGTGGCTCTGAGAAGGGGAGTAGCAGAAAAATGACTAGGCAAAGGCTTCAGAAGAGAAAGGGCAACCCACAGAGAAGGAGTCCCCTACTAGATCCTATGCTGGGAGCAATATCTCCTCCCAAAACCTATCCCCTGAGAAGCTCATAAAAAGACAGGCTGAGAGTGACCTGAGGCTGCAGTTGGCCCAGCTGGCTGAAGAATTGGAAAGAGCTGAGCCTGAAAAAACCCTGGCTGAGGAGCGGATGGCTGAGGCTGAAAGGGCATTAGCCACAGTGAAACTTGCCATGGAAGCAGATGAGGCTGAGAGCCAGGGAAAAGAGAAAGGCCTTGTCTGCTGGTGAACTGAGTCTCAAGGAGCTGTAATCAGAGCCCTACAGATAGGGTCCAGCAACAACAATAGTGGTGGCAGCAAAACTACTGTGTCCAGTGCTAAAGACACAGCCTACATACCCAGAGTCTTGGTGCCTAGCTTAAAGGAGGAGGATGACAGAGAGCACATTTTCAGTTACTATTTCCAGGGCTACACCATCACCTGGTTGAGTGCAAGTTCACTGACCCTATGGAACTTGCAAAGGAGGCAGATCTCTGGATGGATATCAGAGTGCCTGAAAAGGCACTTGGAAGTGATCCTCAGGGGATTGACTCAGGTTCCCCACAACCAAGGGTAGGGGATGTTCACAGTAACGCAGACAGGTCCCGGTATAGTGGGGGGTAGAGGGTCCCATGTCCCTTATGAGAGTAGAGGGAGAGGTGGGGGTGGTTAGAGGCCCAGGGCTTCCTATTCACCGCTCCAGTGCTTGGGATGTTCCCAGAGGGAGCACAGGCATGCAAGCCTAGTCTGTACCGAGAGACCATCCACTGGGGGAAGCCCCACAGTGTCAAGAGAACTGGGGGGGGGGGGTGGCTGCCACAACCGTCCAACCAGTTCTGGTTTCTGGCAGTACCACTCCACAGAGGAGGGTTCAAAAGCCCAGATAGAGGTGTAGCAGGGGGAGACAGTCCACAATGGGAGGACCAGTGGGTCAGGGATTGCCAGCTCTGAGTTCAGAGCACCACAAGACTGACCCTGGTGAGGCCACTTCTGGCCTGGGGGGGTCTCTATGCTCTGTTACATGGACAAGGGTCGGGAGACCTGCACCACCAGACAGACTCTTGCGCAACCCAGACAGAGTGTGTTTTCCTTGGGGGGGTAGGTGTACTCCCCTGAAAGTCCTGGCTTCCCAGGCGCATGTTCAGCCTAATTGTACAGACCCCGGGCTGGAGGACCAATTGTAGAATATCACCCCTGAACTGAGCAGGACGGCATCCACAAGCGTTGACAGTTCAGCCTTCTGGCAGTACCACTTCTAAACAGAGTGCACAGTACCCCAGAGGGAGGGGCAAGTGGAGGAAGGACTCACCCCTGGCTCTTGTCCGGTCCAAGGATACAGACCCTAGGTTGGAGGACCATTTGCAAGATACCACCCCTGAACTGGTGGGAGGTGGAGTTGAGAAAGGATGCAAGGCATCTGGGGCTACTGCCCCACTCTGAGAAACCACAGAGGACAAAGATTCCTGAAAGGCCTGGGGCCTGACTATTGACACTGACAGATGTCAGTGGCCTCTGTTGGTTGCTGTCCTTGTGGGCAGAGTTTTCCTTGAGTTGGGGACAGAGTCAGACCCAAGGGGTGGAATGGGCCATATCACTTTGTTGGCCATGGTGGAGTTATCTGCCAACTGGGATGCATCCATGAACAAGTTAAAGTTAGGTGCAGCCCAGATGGGGTCCACAGGTAAGAAGAAGGATTCCCCATGGGTGATCTTATGAGCCCCTGAGAGTATAGACAGAGGGATACAGCTGGGTTCAGAGAGGCATTGTGGGAGGGATGGGCGGAAACAGAAGCGAGGAGGCTGTATACGTTTTTTAATGTTGAATGAATTTATTGGCAGAATTGTTTAAAGCCACAAAGGTTAGGGTAAATAGGCTCTTTAACTCTTCCTACTTCTTCTTCTCTTTGCAGATTGGTGGTGCTGTTCGTTGGTGTTGCTCAGGAGGAAGACCTCTCGGAGGCTCAAAGCAAAAAGAAACAAGAAGTTGGTGGTAAGTATAGAGTTTGTTTATAAATCTTGCTCAGGATAGGCACCTTTACCGAACCCCAAGACTTGGCTCTTTTCCTCAGCTTAGGCTCTTCTCTTTCCTGCATGCAGACAGCTCCATTGCTATAGTGCCAGGACACTCCTCGGAGTAACAGCCGCGCTTTATAAATCACCTACATACATACTTAGTGAAGCCTAGTGGAGACAGGTCGGGATGTTGCACACAGTGGCTTAGGGTTAACAAAACAGAAAATGACAGGAAGAGTTCCTAGTTAGCCTTCTGGTTACTCCTACTGAATACTAGGTATAGGTATTCTGAAGGGAAGAGGAAAACAAAAACGAAAAGAGGTAGTTCGCTAAAAAACTGAAATCCCCTTCTGGGCTTTTTGAGTCAGGTGAACTGGTTTTTCTCTCCTCACCAGTCACCATGGGGAAATAGCATCTGAATGAAGTTTTGTGGAGGAAAGCGAAAAATAAATAAGCAAATGACAACAGGAAGAGTGAAAGCGAGAGGAGAAAAAGAAAAAAAGAAAAAAAACGGTTCAGCTGAACACTGCCTTATTCCTGCCCCTCTCCCGTGAGCTTTAAAACCCTCCTGAGTTGCTCCCTTCATCTCCCCTTCTTCCCGATCACATACCGCATCTGCCGCAACTCTCCTGAGTTGCACTGGTTAGTGTGTTCTCCTCCGGGGGTGACCACCACTCCTCACACCACGTTTCTGGTCCCTCATCCGCAGGACACTCCTCCACGGTGTTTTCTGGCCACACTGACACCGGCTTCTCAATGCCCATGTCTTCTGGCTTGTTCTGATCACACCCTTGATCCTCTGCTCTGCCTGGATTGGTGGCTGGATTTTCTTCTTGTCCGGTGCCTTCTGATTGGTCCTTGGCACTAGTCACGCCCCTCTTTCCTGTCTGTGAGGGGCAATGACAGTCCTTTTTCAGTTTCCCGCCCCTGCCTCCTCCTGCCTGTGATCGGTATGACGGGGAAGGTAGGTTCCCATCTTTCTCCCGAGATTTCTCACAGGCATAGAACTGGCAAGTGCCCCTGTAGAAGTGGCCCATTGTCCATGTTCTAATGTCCTAAGCAGGGAAGTCCATTAAGGTATTGTTTCTGCTACCCTGGCTTTAGACTGGCGTGTGGTCATGTTAAGGGTCACCCCAAACATTTTGCCTTCCTCTTCTTTATCTCACCTTCTTTTTGTTGGCTTTAGGACTCTGGGCACTTTACCACTGCTGACCAGTGCTAAAACACATGTGCTCTCTCCTCTTAATATGATGTAATTGGTTTACACCTGTTTAGCATATTTGATTTACTTGCAAGTCCCTTGTAAAGTGGTATATCAATTAATCAATCAATCAGGTCGTATTTGTAGAGCGCTGATTGTCGCCTGAGAGGGTATCCAGGCGCTTGCTGCAGGTCTCAGTCGAAGAGCCAGGTCTTGAGTCCCTTCCTGAAGTCAGTCAGTGAGGGTGAGGTGTGGAGGTGGAGGGTTTTCCAGGCTTTGGTGGCGAGTTGGGAGAAAGATCGTCCTCCGGTGTGGCAGCAGCATATCCAGGGGATCTGTGTGAGGGCAAGGTGTGCAGAGCGGAGGTTCCTGGGGGGACAGTGGAAGTACAGGCAGTGGTTCATGTAGGCAGGTCCTTGGTCATGGAGGTCTTTGTAGGCATGGGGCAGGAGCATGACGTGGCATCGCTTCTGGACCAGGAGCCAGTGGAGGTCTTCCAGATGCTGTGTGATGTGGGTTCTCTTGGGTAGGTTAAGGACCAGTCTTGCAGCTGCGTTCTGGATGGTCTGGAGTCTTTGCAGGAGTTCAGTGGTGGTGCCTGCATAAAGTGGGTTGCCATAGTCCAGTCGGCTGGTGATGACGGCCTGCGTGGCAGTCTTCCTGATGCTGATGGGGAGCCACTTGAAGACTTTGTGGTGCGTGTGGAAGCAGGCTGAGGAGACAGCGCTGACCTGACGTCTCATGGAGAGTTTGCTGTTGAGGATGATGCAGAGGTTGCGGGTGTGGTCTTTCAGCGTGGGAGTGGGGCCGAGTTCCTCAAGTCACCAGGAATCATTCCAGACGGCGTTGTGTCTGCTGAAGATCAGAACCTCAGTCTTGTCCAAGTTGAGCTTCAATTCAGGCAGTTGTTCTTCATCCAGGCTGAGACGTTCTTCATTCAGTTGTGGGAGTTGGTCTTTGTCGAGGTGGGATCGGCTGAGGGTTAGAAGAGCTGGGTATCGTTGACATAGGAGATGATGTTGATATTGTGCCTTCTGACGATGTTTGTGAATTGGGTCTTGTAGATGTTGAAGAGGGTTGGGCTGAGGGATGATCCTTGGAGTGCGCCGCAGATGGTGTGCTTGGCTTGCGATGTGCAATCGAAAAGGAAAGATGAAATCCATCTGAGCACGTAGTCTGCGATTCCGATCTGGCCTAGGCAGGTTGATGAATGTGTAGTGAGAGACAGTACCGAAAGGTGCAAAGAGGTCAGTGCAGGATCAGGGTGGCAGATTCTCCTCTTTTGAGTAGGGTGTAGATATCATCTGTTGCAGCGATCAGGGTTGTCTCTATGCTGTGGTTTGTTCTGACGCCGTATTGGGACGGGTACAGTAGGTTGTTTCCTTCCAGGGGTGTGGTGAGTTGGAGACTGATGGCCTTCTCAAGGCTTTGGCAGGGAATGGGAGCAGAGAGATGGGGTGGTAGTTTTAGAGTTTCTGTGGGGTCTGCCGAGGGTTTCTTGAGGAGGGGTCTGACCTGGACATGTTTCCAGGCGTCGGAAAAGGTGGCTGTGGTTATCGATGTGTTGAGGATGGCGGTGAGTTGGCAGGTGACCTCGTCTCTTCTGAGGTTGAAGATTCGGTGGGGGCAGGGGTCAGTGGGTGCACCTGAGTGGATGGAGTTCATAAGAGTGATTATGCTCAGTGAGTTGAGTTGTTCCCATGTGGTGAGTTGTTGGTTGGAGGTGGTGGTCGAGCGGGGGCTGTGGAGGTTGGAGGGATGGGGATCAAAGTTTTTGTAGAAGGTTGCTATCTTGTTGTAGAAGTGGTCGGCGAGGGGGTTGCAGAGTTCCTGTGATGTGAGGATCTCATTTTTTGTGGCTGATGGGCAGGTGAAGTGTCTGACAATGGTGAAGAGTTCCTTGGATTTGTTGGCACTGGTCTGGGTCCGGTGGGTCAGGACCTCCTTTTTCGTGGTTTTGATCTTATGATGGTAGTTGTTGAGGGCTGATTTGAGGGTGTCTCAGTCGGTGTGGTTTCTGCTGATGTGCCATTTTCTTTCCATTTTTTTAGACATGCATTTTGATGTGCTGAGTTCTGGGGTGTACCAGCTGGCTTGTTTGGAGGGTCGGTTTGGCTTTGCTGTTTTGGTGGGAGCGACTCGGTCCGCGGCGTTGGTGATCCAGTCATTGAAATTCTATACTGCCTCATCCAAGTTGGTGGTGTGTTTAGGCTGTGTGGTGCTGAGGGTGTCAGTCCATTATTGCTCTGTGACCTTGTACCAGCTATGGAAGGGGCGCTAAGCCAGTTGGGGGTGGTGCGGGTAGGTCCAGCAAGGGTGAAGTGTATTATGGAGTGGTCCGATCAGGTGAAGTCTGAGGTGTGGCAGTATCTGATTCTCTTGCTGGATGTGAAGATGCGGTCCAGCTTGTGTCCTGTTCTGTGCATGGGGTCACTGACCAGCTGCTTGAGGCCTCTTTCCAGGAGGTTTGTGGAGATGGTGTTGGTTGAGTAGTCCAGGTGGAAGTTGAGTTCTCCCAGGAACACGTAGTTTCGGATTCAAGCGAGCAGGGTGATGAATTCCGTGATGGCATTGCTGAGGCTGGTTCATGGTCAATGCGAGGGTGCCTCTGATGGTGGTGTTATGGTTGGTACGAAGCTGGAAGTTTGTGTTTTCCACGATTGACGTGATTTCGTCATCAGAGATGGTGCAGGTGATCGATTCCTGATGTATGACGGCAATGCCGCCTCCATATCTGTTGGTGCGGTTGCTGTATTTTATCTTGTAGCTGATGGGTGTTGCTGTGGCAAAGACCGGGGTTGATGCAGGGATGAGCCAGGTCTCTGTAATGAAGGTCACATCGGAGGTGAGAGTGGGGATGGTGTCCCAGACTTCAGTGGCATGTTTGCAGAGTGATCTGGCATTGATCAGGAGGCAGATGAGTTGTTCCGGGGGACTCTCCATCTCTGGGGACGTCGAGCCGCTGAATGCTGAGGCGGTGGTCGGTGTTGGGGTAGAGGTGAAATGGCAGGTGAGGCAGGTGAAGGTTCCAGCTGTAGAGCGAACTGATGCGTTGTAGCAGTCGTTGTTGCATCCAGGGTCAAGGGCATGCAGGACTGTGGCTGAAAACTTGTGTAACAACTTGTGGGCCAGGGTTTCTGGCACGGGGCATGGTCCATGCATGAATGGGCACAGACAGGCTTGCCATTGGTAAACCTTCGGTGTGCCAGCAGTGCAGTCAAATGCATTAGTAGTCCTGGTAAGGGGGAGGGGCTGGCCAGGAGTCAGGCAAGGAACTTGAAACCTACAGGGGCTGAAACCTCGGGGGCGAAGCAGTGGCAGGGGGCAGGGGGCAGGGCTAGAGGGCACACTTACAGAAAGAATACCAAAACAGAACAGGTGGGACCCCAGCACAATGTAAAACTTAATCCACCCAAGTACAGAGTAACCCACTAATAAAGACAATACCAGGCACAATAACCCACTAAACGAAGGTCCAATAATCCAGGCACAATTACCCAGGAAGGAGCAAAACAAGGGACAAGGTAGCGTGAATGGCGGGGGCAAACTGGCGGCTCAGGGGAGGAGAGGCAGGCGCTCTGACGATGCACTAACAGGCTGAGGCAATAGGCAAGGGGAGCTGCTGGCGGGATCAAGAGGTTTCGGACTGCTCACTAGGGCCATGCAACAGCCTGCATTAGTAGTCCTGGGAGGTAAGAGGGGCTGGTCGGGAGGCAGGAAGGCGAGGAGCCGGAAACCTACAGGAGCTGGAACCTTGGGTGAAAACCGGTGGGAGTGGGTGGGGCTACAGGGCGTGCTTACTGAAAGAATACCAAAACAGAACAGGAGGGACCCCAACACAATGTACAAATGAACCCAGCCAAATAAAGAGTAACTCACTAATAAAAACAATACCTGGCACAATAACCCACTAAATGAAGGTCCAGAAATCCAGGCACAATTACCCAGCAAAGAGCAAAACAAGAGATAAGGTAGCGTGAACAGGGGGGGGGTTAACTGGCGGCTTAGGGAATGAGCAGCAAGTGCTCTGACGATGCGCTAACCGGCTGAGGCAACAGGTGAGTGAGGCAAGAAGTCTCGGAATGCTCCATCTATATATTGGTATATCATATAACCAGGGCCTGTACTTCAAATGCTACTAGTGGGCCTCCTGTACTAATTGTGCACCCACAGAATACCTTAATACACCTTTAAACTGTAATTCCTGATCAAAGAAGGGTAGCTTTTTTATGTTTCATATGTTTGGAATGGTAAGGACAAATCCTCCATACTAGCGAAGTTGTATTTAACATTACTGTTTTAGAAATGCCCCTTTCAGAAGGAAGACCCCACACGACAAATAAAAGGAGAAATCACCAACAAACTGAAATGAGGATTGGAGCAAGGGATTTTAGGACCAAAGGAATTTGAGTTCCTAAATAAATCACACCCAAGGATCCCCGTAATTAATTTTCTCACCAAAATTTGAGAAAGCCCCCCGGAAGACCTATTGTATCCGGGTGCGAATCTGTGCTGGAGCCAATAGCGAAGTACGTGGACGTCTTCCTCAAACCATTCATGGACCAGGTGCCATTTTATTTAAGGGACACCACTGATTTTATCAACAAGATCGAAGGACAACTATTCGACCCCCTGAACCAATGGCTAGTATCGTTTGATGTAACTTCACTATACACTCAAATCCCACAGGAGGAAGCACTAAAAACCATGGAATACTTCTTGGAGACACGTGCAAAACCCCACAGAGTCCCTACTGATTTCATTTTGGATCTAGCCAGAATTGCTCTCACAAAGAATTACTTTAAATTTGAGGATACATTCTTCATGCAAGTCAAGGGGACCGCGATGGGGTGCCCCTTCACCCCAGAAATGGCCGTATTGTTCATGGCGCTGTTCGAAGACAAGTTCATCACGAACAATAATCCATTTAGCGAATTTATTTTGCAATGGTACAGGTACATCAATGATGTCTGGTGCCTTTGGAGTGGCACAGAAGAACATCTGGAACAGTTTCATGAATGGTTGAACATGAGACACCCAGACATCAAATTTACCATCACGAAGAGCCGGACCCTCCTTACGTTTCTTGATGTTGAAGTATTTGTGCATGATCGTAAGTTGACAACAACTCTACACCGTAAACCTACGGATAGAAACACAATCCTCCACTACCAAAGTTTTCACCCACAGAGTTTAAAGGATAACCTTCCTTATGGGCAACTATTAAGGATTCGAAGAAATTGCGCACGAAAGGAAGATTTCATGATAAATGCTGAAACCTTTTGTGATCAACTCAAAAAAAGGGGTTACCCAAGAAAAATGCTTAAACATGCCATTAAGAGGGCATGGTATACACCACAAGAGGTTCTGCTTTCAAAGAAAGAAAAAAGACCTTTGGAGCGATTAGTGTGTGTGTCCACGTTTGGCCCACACACTAATAAATTCCTTCAGATGGTTCTAAAGAATTGACACCTTTTAACACAATTGGAATGCCCTATGGAGAGGCCCTTGTTTGCAATTAAAAAGAATAAAAGCATTGGCCAAAGAATCATTAGAGCAGATCTCGCTTGCACCCCCAAGAAGACAGACCTAAGGGCTCAATGGAACATGTAACCCATTGAAGATCACCACAAATGTGGCAATTGTTCCGCATGCAGCACTACCATTGAAGGTCACGAGTTCATATATGACACCATTAAATGGACACACAGAATTCACCAATTGCAAAACCAAAAACACTGTTTATGCCATCCAGTGCCCGTGTCCGAAACTGTACATTGGTAAGACAAATCAACAAATTTATCACGGAATAGTGCAACATCGTTCCCGAATCAAAAAGCAGGTGCTAACCGCACCAATGGTGTCACACTTTGTTGAAATGAACCATTCGGAGAAAGACTTTGTATGGACAGTACTATCAGGAATGAAGCTACCTCCACGTGGAGGCAACGTTGAAAATCTTCTACTGAAAAGAGAAGCTTATTTAATCCTGAAATTTAACTGCATCCAAAAAGGCCTCAATGAAATGTCCGAATTAAGTCAAGCAATGAATTAACTCTCGTGAGCAAAACATCTACAGCATATGTGCCAACCTTCCAAACCTTGATGAGATCTCCAGACACGAATGCAAATCATTTATCAGTCGGGCGACCTAATAAATGAACCCAAGATTACTATTCCCAGAAGTTCACAAAAAAAACACAAAAATATGCAAATCAACATATGCTAAGCGAAACATTAAAGACTACAACTCCCACAAATCTAAAGTAGAGACTTCCTGTTTTAGAAATCCAAAAGTTGGAAGCGAAACATTAAAAACTACAACTTCCACAAATCCAAAGTAGAGACTTCCTGTTTCAGAAATTCAAAAGTTGGAAGCGTCAGCACAAGCGCAACTGATATAAGAATCATCCGACTGAGCCAGCAGTGGAAGAAGAATAAAGTGAGTGGCAACATAATTTCTTGTTTAGCCTTTGTTGGTCCGACTATTACAAATTGAAAATATGTTGAATTCTGCCCCAGTGCAAGTTTAGAAATAGTTAACCAAATATTAGCTCACTCGGCACTTGCAAAGAACACAGATTAACAATGTTGCAACAATTCCGCTTTTCAAAAATTTGGAACTTACATAACTAAACGTTTGCAAGAAAGCCAAGTTTGCCCCAAGGGAAGCAATGATCATTAAACGTGCGCGCTTCACTCTTCCAAAGAAGCACAGTAAAATAATGTTACCTTTTTGCTTCTTTCAGAAATGGAATAAACAATTTCAATGTGTGAGCACGGGTGCTCTTCACCCAACATCGTTCCAGCTAAAAGACACTCTGACCTGATAAAGACAAATCAAGGGCGAAAATAACAACTCACCAAGTAAGCACTACGTGGCGTTTACAATTATACAAGCACTGGGATTTAAAACTAGCAACTATTTCCTAAAGCGTGCTTGCTATTTCAGGGTTAAAGAAACCTTACCACGACTCCGTCGTCGAAGGAATTCATGAACAGGCAGTTGTACCGTTAACCAGACAGCACCTCAGTACCTGTCAAGATATACACAGAGAACGGTCTCGCTCACAAGTAAGCCACTTTTGACCACACGTAAATTTAGTACATCTGAAAGTGGAACACTTAAAATCAGATAGCGTTCATTAATAATTGTCATTATTTAGGTTACAAAGTCTGAAATACGAAGGTTGCGCCGAAGAAACGAGCAGACAAACAGATTTCACGCACTCATCTGAAAGAACAGGTACTCTACAACCCCTTTATGAGGCTATAATTTTATAGAAGAGAAGGCCAATATCAGTGCTAAATGCATTGTTCTTGTCTTTTTTAACTTTCACAGATTACACCGTGGTTCAAGCCCTGACGAAATTCCCTAAAGTCACATGGGGATTGGAAATGCGTCAACATTTTCCTTTCTTTTCCTATGAGGGATAGTTGCTAAAAAAGACTCTGGAGAGGGTTGTCAGTGCAAATATATCCCTGCAGAGACTCCAATTTCCCTTTATTCCCCATAGGCAGCTTGTCTCTAAATAGAAGCCAAGTATAAGGCCCTTTGAGAGAGTTTATGTTCAACTAATATAGACTGGTGTAATTGTTTATAAGGTTTGAATGCATTTTTCACATTTTTGTTCAGTTTTCACATTATTGTTTACTTGTATGTTTCATACTTTGTCTGTAAAATGAAGATTGTTTCTTTTGAATGCCCCGTTGAATAATGAAATGACTGCATTACATGTCTTGAATAATACAAAGTAGTGAAGTAGGGTGCAGTGACTGGATGCACTGTTCCTCAGTCTGCTGAAATAAATAGCAGCCTCTAAAATTGGTGGCCAGGTCATTTCTTTTCTATAAATCTTTCAGAAAGTAGGCATTTCTCTGTGCTTATAACTCTGTGTACTTTGCAGCCTGTCTCGAATACACGTCTGGTTGGGTGACAGCCACAATTTGTGCATTCCCTCTTGACAGCCACAAACACAGGAAGGTGGGGCTCATCTGTATTCTGAGCACTCATCTACATTCATCTGCATTCTGACGGGTCTTCCTGAGCAGGGAGGAATGGAGATGTTGACACTTACACTTCAGTAGGTAGTGTCCTGTCCACACACAAAGGACTAATTACCCCCGTAGATAGCCTGGCAGATAAGACTGGGTTGAAAGGGATCCTTTTGCACTTCAGTGATCTGGTTTGAAGTCACCGCCTACATCAAGGGCACTATTGGGTATAAGTACTGGGTGCTTGACCCACACAAATCCAACACTTCTGGATCTTGAACTGAACTTCTCTCACAAGGTCTGCTGTGCTGCTTAAAGGACTCAGCTGAACTGCTTTTCTGGAAGGTCTGCTTTTCTCTTTGTTGCTCTACTGCCTGCTGCTCTCTGACCTGATGATGGAGACCTGGAGTCTGCCTTCACTTCAATTGATCTCCAAGGGCTTGTTAGCTTGCCTCCTGTGCTTATACCTCAGAGATATCAAAGTCTCTACCCCTGCTCCTGTGCCTGACACACTGAAAGTGGCCCAGATACTTGTAACAGGGATTTTGATGCATCTCCTGTCTGTGTGTAGCTAACCGGCGCATCGACCCGGTTGCGGGAGTCAAATCAGAGAATCACATTGGAACCAGCACTTTGCCTCCAGAGATCGATTTATTGAACAGCATATCACCGCTGCTGCACCTTGGTGATATCGGTGCATCCCGTCGACTGCATGCCAGAATCTGATGCATCACTCAATGACTCTTGACTCCGGCACTCTTCTTCGGAACACATCACCTTCACTGCATGGAGGAGATCGACACATCTAGTGCCTGCTGGACTCTACATCGATGCATCTCATTGTTGGCGACCAGGAAACGTCCTTTCTTCACCCAGGCCTGTATGGATACTGTAGCCAGCCAGCGCTCCATCACGGTCGGCCCGAACTTGGACTTTGCCCCGGTCCAGTGAGACCTAAAGTAACCTTTTTAGCACTACTTGCCTCTAAGCGCTTTACTGCATTTGTTCCTTTAGAATTCAATATCTAAACTTCTATACATTGAATTTTTGTTGCCTTGGTCTTGTTTTCCTCAGAATATAATCATCTTTTTTTCTAAACCTGTATGGAGTCTTTTTGTGGTGTATTCATTGTGTTACTGTGTGTGTGTTGCTCAAATACTTTATACATTGCCCCTTTAGATAAACCTGACTGCTCTGTGGCAAGCTACCAGAGGGTAAAGAAAAGTTATCTTTTAGTGTGTATCTAGCTTAACCTGACAAGAGTGGTTGTTCCTACCTGGCCTTGGTAGATACCTCACCCATCCCGAAAGCCATTTCTAACAAGGCTACTATTGCAATGTCCTGGGGACTCCTGGTGGTGCTTCTAGCCCATGATTTGCTAAGATTCGCTCATTCCTGTGCAAAATGGCAGACCTCAAAACAGCGGTTCAAGCACTTGTAGTATCAAAATTAGACTATGGTAGCGCTACCCTCATGAAATGCACATGCGCACCACTGAAGGCTACTTTGAACACAGCAGCTATGCTTATCACGGGTTAAAAAATGTGATCATATTACCCCTGACCTCCAATCACTGAAATGGCTACCCAATGAGGCTAGAAACCATCTCAAAATTGCATGTATGACCCATAAAGCGTTGCGCCCTCTCTTATCTGACCCAGAAACTGACTATCAGGTGGAAACAGTTCTTTCAGAAGCACAAGCTCCGACTACTTATGCCACAAACATTCAACAAAAAAATACATACAATCAATTTTTTCGGGAATTCCCCCAAAATCTGCTCCCTCCCTCCAGAGATCAGATGCAACCCATCCACATCGATCTTCAGGAAAGAAATTAAATCTCTTCTATCCTACACATTACCCGCACTTTGTGACCATACCTCCCTCTCCTCATGCGTGCCGCTTTCCAAGATCTGTGAGGTTTCCTCCATTGCCCAACCATCTACACACCGTCTTGACAAATATCAGATTTTGTCCATGCCAGTATTTACGATTAACTATGTGCTCCTGTCTCTCCCCTTAAATTTTGCTTACGTAACTATTGTCTACCTGACCTATTCCATGCGTATGTTTAGTGCCTACCGTTTGTATCTCACCTACTTTTGTTATCCCTGGAAAGCACTCTGGCACCCAATAGTGTCTTGTTCGCACTATATAAAACTCTAAAACTAAATAAATAAAACATGTATGCTTTTAATGTCACACACATGAGAAGGTATTCTGTCCAGTGAGAAGGCTACAGCTAAGCCTGCCTATTGGGTTCAGTGCCATTGGGGTGGCAGAGAGAATAATAGCCTATTTCCTGCTCAATTGAGTGCTAAGGAGGGAGCTCAATTTGGAATGGTTGAGCCAGGTAAAACTTTACTACCTTATATTTAGAGTGAATTCCAAAACTTGCCAAGCATACTAAAGTTTAGGGTCTTAAAGGATGCTGCTCGGCAGCGATCCACCGATCTCTGTTAAAGAAATATTTATTGACCACTTCTAGATCGATTTTCTGCTGTCTATTAATATTAGAAGGATTGGCTAAATCGGTTTATGAGAAGTCAACCGAAGTATAGTGGCTGCGAGGCACTGCAGTGCATGTCCTCTCTTCCTGCTGTCAGTTTTGCAGTTGATTAATTTATTGATGTGGCCTCAATGTCTGACATGATCATTTGATCATAACTATATAAAAAGACCTGTTTATACTTTTACACAGTATGGCGCTAATTACAAGTCTGGTGGTCCGAGGACCACAAGACTCGCGGGGTGATGTGGTGGCGGTCCAGCCACCTCCGCACCAGCAGCCTACCGCCCCATTATGAATGGGGCAGTCGGACCACCCTGGGACTGCCGCCACCACCAGGAAACCGCTGTTCCCTGGAGGTGGTGTGGCAGTCAGGAGGCTCAAATATGCTTGGCGGGACCGCCGCAGTCCCGCCAAGCATATTACGAGTTTCCTATCTTCCAGGGTTTACATGGAGGTTCTTACTCCATGTAAACCCAGGAGGAGAGGAAACAAAGGGCCCCCTGTGCCTCCTACACTTGTGAATGCACACAGGGGGCATAACATGTGCTCCCCTGTGTGCATGCACAAACATTCCAGCATGGCATGGACTTTCGAGTCCATGCCATGCAGGAACCTTGCGAGGCATTCCCATTGCAGTGCCTTTTTCAAAGGCACCAGCGCCTTTGAATGAGGCATCACCCTGGGACTGCCACGCCGCCCACCCGCCTGACTACTTAAAAGTCGTAATCTGGCGGGCAGGCATCGGTGACCTTTGGCGGAGCGGTGCATGGCGGTTTGCACCGCCACGCCCCCACTCCGCCAAAAGTCATAATCAGGCCCTCTGTATTTTGTTTCAATTTAAGCTTGCCTGATTTGTAATTTTTTCATAATAATAGATTTTCTTTATGATACACTTTTGGTTGTCTTATTTTTATTTATCATTGGCAAGCATGCGCTGTTTATGTTTAAATAGACTGTATCTTGGTGAGTGTGTTTGTCTACTGTTTTAACTGCCTTATGCATGCCTGTTAATATTTTATTTGCTTTTCTTATATTAATTGTAAGGCTTTTTGACCAAAAATGAACATGATTGATTTGCATTCCCAAAAGGGAAGCTTTGTAGACAGATTCCACTGTCTGCGTTACTACATCCGAAACATGATGTCAGAAGTAAGCAGTAGTCATGCAGACCAATGCATGCGGACCGGAATGTACCCTTCATAATGTGCATCTCTTTTAGGCATTGTGGCATCTGTCAGAATGAGTAATAACTGTATAAGCCTTAACCCGGCCCGCCACAACTTAAGTTCATGTAGAGGCACAGATACGCTGCCCGATAGGGGGTATGGAACTGTGGCTGGTCACCCTGGTAGTAATTCTGCAGGGGGACAAATGTCTCACTCTGGTACACACAATATTACAGTTTTAGAACCAGCTTGGCTCGGCCATCCACATCCACGAGTAACACCCTCTTTATTAGAACAGGCAGGATCATCGGATGGTTTAGATGGCTCGAATATCACATGCACACAGGCCGCAAAACCCTCAAATGGGGCCCCCACCATTACGGGGAGTATCACGCAAGGTGATAGGGGGAGAGTAAAAAGCACGTTGGACCATCGGAGATTTAACCAGGGAGATTCTACCAACCCAAATCTGAAGTTACATCTCCCGCCAGAAGCGACTCCTTATACGGTAGTGCTGGCAAATGTTCCATCTTTACTGCCCAATGTCTTTGAACACTGGTCATCATTAAGGAATAAGTCGTTACACTTATTAAGTGCAAGGACAGGCATTACCAACACGCTTTTTTCAGAGTTCAAAATGGCACGAAGAATAGGCTGGGTGGGTAAAACACCAAAGTCCTTAGTGGGTGACTGTGTAGTTTTAACATTTAGGTCTCCAGGTTTGGTTCAGTCCATCTTTGATAGGGCTGGCAATGGAATAACGATAGCGCAGGGTATAAACATTCTACCTTTGGGGTACTTCTACCAACCTCCTAGGTCCCTAGGGTACGCTCATCTCGATGAAAGATTCGTAGGAAGTAGATACCCTAAGTACGCTGTCCCAGTTAGTAACCGCTATGATACCCTGAATCCATTGGAAGATATAGATTAACTGACCTATTTGAGTCCCCCTCCTCCAAAAAATTATTTTCCCCCAAATGGAGATCGAGGTGTCAAAGTACACAAACAGAAAACTATTTCTGACCAGGTCTATAAAGTTACAGATAACCACCTGTCACCCCCAGGATATACTGAGCAGGGGGAAGAAATCACAGGGTCTAAGCCAAGCCAAGTTGGGGTGCGTTTTTGGAATCCCTTGAACACGTCAGCCCAGACCAAAGCACCCTTAACGATGATGGACCACCATGCGGCAGAGCAGTAACAACTAGCTCTGCTGGTAGTTGCGACCGAGTTATGTGTAATCTTGTCTCTTGGAATATCTCTGGACTGCGCTCTAAGCTGACCAACCCCATATGGTGCGACTTTGTATCAAAGTATGACATATTGTGTTTTCAGGAAAAGTGGGCAAAGGAAATAATACAAATTAATGGGTTTAAGACTTTTCATACCGAAGCTGTTGCAGGGTCAAGTGGAAGGGCAAAAGGTGGGCTTTGTACCTACATCTTGAGTATGTTGAAAATTAAAAAGCTGGAGCTGTATGTTGAGGAAACGTTTTATCAGCTGATTAAAATTTCTGTGGACGTAAGGCACTGTATTGCTTTGGCCAATTTTTATAATAATATCCCCCGGATAAAGTCGGGGCTGTAGTTAGAAGATTGGGCAACGACCTGAATTCCCTGTGTAGTGATAACACTAAAGACACAATGTTGATTTTGGCTGGGGATTTTAACTGAGCTTTGTGCCCATATGATGAGGGTAATCTATGTGGTTTTCCTAACGAAGAAGGGTTATGCAATTCCCATTTTAGGCACTCTATATTGGGGGACTTGTTTAATGAAATAGTTTTTAGTCTTGATCTGGGTTTTGCAAATGATCTATGTGTGGAACCTGCCCTTATGCGCCACACCTTTAATGGCAGAGGTCTATGTACCACTATAGACTAGATATTATTGTCAAACTGTCATGGTGTAGAATCCACTCTTTTTTAGTAGACGATAACTCACTAAGTGACCACTTTCCCCTGTGTGTTTCTGTCCTATTGCCGATAAGTAAACCTGCTAGTCATGATGAAGTCGACCAGGCGTTAGCAAACATAGTAATTGATAAGGCGAATGGGTATTCTTTTCGTTGGTCAATGGTGGATCCTTTAGCGATTACCAAACAAGTAGCAGCTAAGTGTAAAACGGCTTTTGAGACCTGCTTGAGTGAAACTGCTTCTCCAGACAGTATTCTATCTTCTTTTCAATTAATATCAGCTGCTATAAGGGAGGCTTTATTCATTGAGAATCGACCCAAAGGTAAAACCCAGGGATGGTTTGATTCAAAGTGCACACGAGCCTACACTAACTTAAAACACGAACTACATACGGCACCTAGAAATTTAATTGGGGTGAGGCAGGCAGGAAGGGAGTATAGGTGTGCAAATAAGGAGAGAAGAATTGCCCTGAGAAATCAAGCCTGGGAATCCTTGCACAAAGCCTCGCAAATAAAAGATAGCTTGGCCTTCTGGAAAACAGTAAAAGCTCCTTTTTTGACCTCCAGAGGTGGCCCAACAATCGAAATTGCTATAACGGAGGATCAATGGATTGAGCATTTTTCCAGGGTATAGAACGGTGAGGGAAACCTTGATGTACAAATAAATAACAATCAAGGGGAAGATAACCTAGACCCCATGGTCTTTTACTTCGATCTCCAGTTTACACTGGAGGAAGTGACTCGGTCAATTTCGGCAAGTCTGGGTGGTAAGGCCCAGGGGCCGGATGGGGTCCCTGTGGATTTATTTAAGTCAAATATGAGTTTGTGGGGGCCAATCATTACGCAGGTAATTACCGCTAGTTGCGGTGCCCCTTTCTTAGCAACCTGGGTGGAATCCATTATCGTCCCAATTTTTAAAAAGGGGAACTGCCAGGACCCTGGATGCTTTAGGCCCATTTCCTTACTTGATTCTCTGACCAAAGTAGTTGGTCGAATTATCCTAGAATGTCTAGATGAGTGGGCTGATGATAATAAGGTTTTATCCGACCTCCAATACGGCTTTCGTAAGGGCTTAGGGCCGACTGATCAGAGCTTAAATTCAGCCATTTTCGTTGGGAAATATACACGGGCAAAGAAGGGTAGATTGTTTTTAGCGTTTGTGGATCTCACCGCAGCTTTTGGTTGTGTGAGGCACGATAAGCTCTGGGAGATCCTTGAGTCTATGGGAGTGGATGAAAAAATTATTTCTTTTCTCAAACGCCTCTATAGTAATGCTAGAGTACGATTTGGCTTGTCTGGTGACCGCTCGGCCCCATTCCCAATACGGAGGGGGGTTAGGCAAGGATGTGTCCTAGCCCCCTTTCTTTTTAATCTTTATATCAATGGTCTGGGTGAGGCGCTGCTTAAAGACAACTAAGATTTCCCTCAGGTAGCCGGTCGCCCAATCCCTGCCTTCCTCTATGCTGATGACGCGGTGTTGATGTCACGTACACAAATAGGTTTGCAGAGGGTGTTAGACAGCTTCTCTAATTCTATGAGCAATCTTGGCCTCAGAGTGAATACCTCGAAGACCTACATTATGAGGTGCGGACGTGGTAGTCAGAGGTGCAGGGATATGTTTTTGGAAGGCCAGAAGATAGGGGCTACCAAGAGTTTCTCATATCTTGGAATACTTTTTAATCAAAATGACTCATGGGCCCAAGCTGTATCAGTAAAAAAAGTTAGCGTTTTTAAGGACAACTACCGCCCTTGCTAATTTCTCCCAAAAACTGGGCAGGAGACCGCCAGTAGAGCTCATCCAGATCTATAAAGCAAAATGTATCCCCACTGCTACGTATGGGGCAGGGGTTTGGGGTCTTTCTGAGATGTACCCGTTACAGATGGTGGAAAACTCCTTTTTAAGATACATTCTGAGTGCACCGAACAGTACTTATTCATATGTTTGTCATGCGGAGTTGGGCCTACTATACATCTCTGATCTTATTAAAATGGAACCAATTCTTCTATGGCATAGAATCTGGACCAAAGTAGAGACAAAGCTAAATAGGGACATTTTAATGGACAGTCTGAAATTGGAGGGGGCACTAAAGATCCCATAGATTAGATATGTTAGAGATTTCATGCAGGATTTAGGTCACAGAGTATTTTACTGGCTCTTCTGTTGCTGGACTCATTGAGAATGTCGGCGGAGTTCCCAAGCCTACCATTCAGGATAATCAGTTGATTTTAACTACTTTTAGCATACAACCGTAGCTAAACTTTGTACCACGGGCCTATGACAGGTTTTTACTGACCAGATTCAGGCTGGGTATCTTCCACAGACTTGTTAGCTTCCCAAAAATGAATGACTGGGCCCGTGAATTACAATTTTGCTCGTGTGACAATCTCTCTGAACAATCTACGATACACGTTGTTTTATTTTGTAAATTTTATAGTGAATTAAGTAAAGTATGGATAATATCAATTTTAAAATCTATGGGGATCAGACAATGTCGCCCGGCGTTTATTAAATTACAGTTCTTGGATAATGAACACAGTGAGGAGGACATCAATGTTTTTAAAGAAAGTACTTTGGCAAAGGAAAAGTATTGTGATTTAAGTACTGTGGTTTCAAAAGCTGTACTGGACTGTTATTAACAAACTCAAATTTTATCTTGAATTTTAGAATGAATTGTAAACATATTCCATATAACCTAGCTGATTTCTTTTTTCAGAAAATACAGACTATATACACTTCCTTCTCCCCCACCAAACTTGATATCTCCACTGCAAACTCTCTAAACATAGGAGTCCGCTTGCCAGCCACCTTGGATACCTTTCCCCTTCTCAATCCCACCACACTAGAATCTATTATGAACCAGGTGAAATCCGGCTCCCCCCTTGACCCGGCACCTCCACGTGCTTTTTTGCCTGTCATTGGCAGCATCCTTCCTACCATCCTTAACTTGCTCAACACCTCCATTTCTTCCTGCATTGTCCCTCTTCCCTGGAAGCGCGCCATGGTCAAGGCCTTAATAAAAAAACCTAACTTAGACCAAGACAATCCCAGTAACTACCGGCCGATTTCCTTGCTACCATGGCTGAGCAAGATCTTGGAGAAACATGTCAACTCGTCACTTTCAGAGTTCCTGGAGAGTAACCATTTACTCGATCCCTCCCAGACGGGATTCCGTCCCATGCATGGAACCGAAACGGCCCTTCTCACAGTAACTGAGGAGGCCAGGAAGATCCTTGATCAAGGAGGTTCTGCGGCAATCATCCTCCTCGACCTAAGTGCCGCATTCGACACTGTAAATCACAATATATTAATGCATCGAATTACCAACTTAGGAGTATCAGGAAAGGCCATTACTTGGCTTAAATCCTTCTTAGCAGATCGTTCATTCCAGGTCTTTGAGGGCAATACTACCTCCCCCAGCATGCCACTCAGTTGCGGTGTGCCTCAGGGCTCCTCCCTGAGTCCCACACTATTTAATATATATATGAGCCCCCTAGCTGAGATTGTCCGCCCATTTGGCATAAAAATTATCACCTATGCCGATGACACTCAGCTAGTGGTGGCCCTTAACCAACCAAATACTTCCCTAACAACCTGAGTGGATGTCTGGAGGAGGTTGTTAAATGGATGACACTCTCCTGTTTAAAACTGAACGGGGAAAAAACTGAGCTTATGCTCTTGGGAAATACTGCCAAGCTCAATATGAATTCATTGTGGCCCATCTGCCTCGGCCCGGCTCCAGCACCAAAAAACACAATCAAAAGCCTGGGCATTTGGTTGGACAACTCCCTAAACTTTAACCATCAAGCAGCCAAACTTTCAGCCACCTGTTACGGTCTACTGAGACTGTTACAAAAAATTCTTCCACTACTTCCCTTTCAGGCCAAACAAATCATGGTCCAGGGACTCATTCTTTCGCGCCTAGACTTTGGAAACGCCCTGTATCTAGGGGCACCTCACTCCACCCTACGCAAACTTCAAGTTATCCAAAACTGCGCAGCCCGAACACTTCTGCAGATCCCCGCCGACTCTCAATCAACAATGGATTAAAGAGCCTTCACTGGCTCGGGGTCAAAGAAAGAATTGAATTCAAGGCCTTGTGCATTGCACATAGGACCTTCTGGAAGACGGGCCCAGCCATCAACCACTCTCTGATTTCCCTTATCAACCGAATAGACAACTTCGCTCAGCATCTTCCTTCCTAGCCTTAGTGCCCAAGATCAAAAGAAGTAGATGCGGCGGCCGCTCTTTTGCCTATAATCCGCCAAACTCTGGAATTCTCTTCCCCTTCATTTGCGGGCAGAACCCAACCTTTTACCTTTCCGTAAATTATTAAAAACTCTGCTCTTTAATAAACCTGTCTAGACCCTGACCATTCTTTCACCCGTGTTTTTGTCCGTAGCGCTAGGATGCCCTAGGGTAGTTATCGCGCTCTACAAATCGTTTTTTCATTTCATTTCATTCCTTCTCTTTTTTCTCAGCTCATGGATTTGCTTGTTTTATGTGCTTTTATGATTGTTTGTAGCAGCAATCGAATAAAGTTAGTCTTGACTTGACTAATTGTTGCAATGTATACATATTGCAAATGTAGACATAGATGCCTGCTGGACCCTCCAGTACTCCTTTCCTGCATATTCAACTGTATTTATTAAGGCACAGAGTCGACAATATTAATGAAGCAGACTATATACTACAATTGCACAGTGCCGAAGAGCATTCAAGGATGAATGCCTCAGTTGCTGTGTAAGGTGAGAGGATGTTCATATCTCAGCACACCAATAACACTGCGTTGTTTTGCGAGCAGCCTACTTCTCTGTTGTGCTCCCGAGTGTACAGTTGTACTTGACTTATACATATGTCATTAACATCATCAATATTCTCTGCACTTTCTACTTTAATCTCAGTCGAACACAACAGAGGAGACATTATTTTTTAGCCTCGGTGGAGACTACGTTAACAGCATCATATGCTATAGTTGAATATTGTCTAAAGTCACACTGAACTATTGATACAAAGGGAATCCCGGGATTCACAGGCATTGCAACAGAAGGCCTTTGGAATGCCTATGAGGTATGGGAATTCTCAAGCTTATTGGAAAAGGTCCCATTTTTTCTAAAATGTATACAAGGTAAAAGTGTTTTTTATTTGTGCAATATCGTGGAATCCTTCATATTTGCTGGCAATTTAGACAGAAAACCCCACTCCTACGTCACATTTGATTAAAGCTGTAGTACATAAAAGAAAATGATCTTTTCATGTTGCATCAAAAGTCTCTTCGTTTAAACAAATATGGTGTACGCCTGAGTGACATGTCTGTGAAGTGGTATGGAACACAACGGCAAGGTAACATTTAAAATCATTATTGGGAACAATAAATAGTTAATAAAAAGAATAAATAGAAGCAATGTCATAAATAATGGATATATACCAATATTTATGACATTGCTTCTATTTATTCTTTTTATTAACTATTTATTGTTCAAATCTCTATTTAAATGTATTGCATGGTGTAATATCTTAATTATTTATATTTTCTCTCTTAAATTAATAAAATTTATTGAACAAAAAAATCATTATTGGGAAAATGATTTTATATTTTCTATGAAATCTTTGCATTTCTCTGCTGCTTTATTACAGCTGATATATACTGAGCAGTAAGGGTAAGGCATCCTCCTTAAAGACCACAATATTAGTGATACAACTCTCACTGAATTAGATTTCTCAATTTGTAACTTGATTTGTTTCTTATTCACAAGGCTGTTAAGAGTATTACGTGGCTTTGTGGAAGTCACAGAACTTTAAGTGGGCCGGGAGGGGCCTGTGGCACTATGCCTAAAATGGCACAGGACTGAGTCCACTCGCTCTTCTCAAACAGTGATGAACCAAGCCTTCCTAAGGTACCACGATTCACTATTTAGTAGTTTGTGATGAGCGCTACGTAATGATAATGAGAGATGTAACACAAGCAAAAAAAAAAAAAAAAACCTTTAAAGAAGTTTTTTCAGGTTTAAATACTTTATTTCGGTCATCGGCCATTAAAGCAACAGATCAATAATTCAATACAAATGCACATTTAATCAAAAAAAACAATCCATTAAAAAAATAATTTTAATCTCACTCAAATCAGCGTCCACCTAAATGTGCAATTTAATTGTGCATATAACGATTTACCAATGTGCGTTAATAGTGAAGAGAAGTTCTGAATACATCACAGTCATAAGTAGAGATTCAATCGAACGTACTATTAGAAGTTATGAGAGGTTTTTTTTAATGATTTTAGCTAATTAAACACTTTGCTTCATGTACAAAACAAATACAATGCAAGTCTCAGCATGTTAACAATGACAGTAATCAGGATTGTAAAAGTATGAAACGAACTTAGAAAAACCGGTCCCCACTTTGGATATGCCCAAAAGTTCTCACACATATTACACACGTGATTACCTATACACGCAGAAATGTGACACGGTCCTACTGCAGAGAAATTATCCTACAGTTAGTGTTTTCTTCCAGATATCTAACACCAGGCTGCTACCACCCCCTGATATCTTGGTGGCGTTTATGGTTATGCTCATCCTCCCTTGCTTCTAAACATTAATGCATACTTTCAGGCTCTGGGCAGCTCATGGAAGGAGTCCCCTTCTCAAGTGCCAATATCTCTATTTTGGCCAATTTGTTCATTTCAACCAGATAGAGCATGTGCAACGGAAGATCTAATGCATTCCACAGCATGGAAATAAAGAACTTACAAAAGTCATCATGCAAGACATCTAAGATGTCTTAGTGATTTCAACTTTACAGGTAATATCCTTTATAGAAGCATTTTTGTGTTCATCTCAAATCTTTAATCCAGGAACTCAGCCCGATGCATCAACACACTGCCCCTGAAATATTTTACCCCTCGGCAGTCCCACCCCAAGTGCCAGAAGTTAGCAGCACTCATCCCTCACCTAGTGCAGAGGTTTCATTTTGTGGATGGTTGCATGTGCTAATAACGGATGAGCTTCAATCTGTTACGGCAAGGTTCAGTTCTCATATGTGTGCAGAATTTCAGCAAATCCTCACCCTCCCATTTCAGTTTCACTTTAGCAATAACTAGGCTAGATGTCAGTCTGATTACTTCAAACAGCACTGATATGCTCTTGTATCATGTAGATCATGAGCTCACAGTACATTCAATGCATGCTCTGCAGCATCTTAGGGAGATGGCCACTGCAAGGGGCATGATCTGAAGGAAAACTCCTACTAGTTGATCTAAGGCATTTCCTGGAATTATCTTAGGTTGTGAACATCTCATCATCATACAACTGCCATGTCTTCAAGGGCTCCCACCGATGGACAGACTATTTTTGAAATAAATAGTTTCTAAAGCAAATTCCGTGGAATTTCTCAATGAGAGCACTCTGCTCTGTGGGGGCATCATAGTCCATCTCCATACTGTAGGCAGCACTCATAGGGGACTGCTAAGTTTTTGGATTTTTTAAAACTTGTATTTAGGGCAAACTCGAACTAAAGGTATTGGAATGCTGTACATAACCACCTGTTACTTTACACAAGGTTACATTATTTTTTTGGGCACATGGAGATTAAATGATTTGCCCTGCATCACAGGATGTTGAGCCAGCATGGAGACTCAAACTTGGCTCCCCATTTCCAAAGTCAGCAGCTCTGGCTGTAAAGCGACATACACTATCAACATTAGAACAAAGAGCTAGATCAAGAGGTTATCTAGAGGTTGGCGAAAGCATGACATCTGAGGAATATGCCTGATGGATGATACAGAGTGGGACGAAGCGATTCAACCCACAAGAGAGGCAGCTTTTAGATCAGCTATCAAACTGCTACATCTTAAACTTCTCCACACGAAACTGATGAAATTTGGTAAATCAAATAAGGACACTTCTTTAAGTGGAGAACATAATAAGATGGGAACCTACTTTCACATAATATCACAGTACGCCAGAATGCTAGTGTTCTGGAGGAAGCTGAAAAACCAACTGACCATGGTTGTGGGACTTCCTATTCAGCTCATAGCTGCAAACCTGCTATTAGGCATCTGGGATGAATGAGAGTCAGCAAAATATAGTGGACTGCTGTGTGACACAGGTCTAGTGGTCACAAGCTATGACTTTGCCAAGCTGTGGGGAAGTCAGACACTCCGACACTGAATCCTGGTGTGGGAATATAGATTGGTGCATAGCTGTTAAAAGGGTCATGTATGCTTGCCGGGCTTGCCCCCAGAAATTAAATAAAATATTGGGCTCCTGGAACAGACAGTGTGTTCCACATCAATATTTCATAATTACGCTTTTAGCTGTTTTGAGATCCCAACCCAGCAAACAAGAGGCTATTCTGTAATTGGAATATATCCTGTATTACCTCAAGCATTTGATTTGTGCAGTGTTTCAGTTTTGAATCTCAGCGTGGAAAACATATAAATGGGGAAAGAGGAAATGTAAATGCAATTGCTTAAAATATGCTGGTCTAGCCATGAACAGGTGAGCCTTATCTCTTGGCCTAATGTTACTTGATCGTTGGAAACAGTAAGAGCACTCAATATCTTACTTGCACAGTTTGGATTTGAAGAGATTCCTAAAAGAGCAAGTGATTTGTCTGTGCCGATTTCCTTCCCACGTACAAACCTATTTTCCTGCCCTGCTATCCTGTAAGATATATTTAAAGCAGCCCTTGAGAGTACTAAGCCTATTTGAGCTTTTCAGGATAGGGAACCTAGATGCAAATGTTTTTTGAATACCCACAGACCTGCCGGTTTCTGAGTGCGATTGAACACATCCAGGAATACCGCCTCTTGGATCAAATTTTCTCACACTGAAATTTCGCTAAACTTCAAATTTCTCTGTGAGAAAATACTGATTGTAATGGAAAGTTCCAACTATTTCTGATGCTGTAAATCAGAAATGGGATCTTTCCATGACAATCCAGTTATTTGCGTGCCTTTTTTGTTAACAACTGTTATTTTTAGGCATCAATACAAATTTGGTATTTCATCTATATGAGATTGAATTATGATTGGTAATTCTAAACCAACACAGAGTGTGCCTCAAAATAGCTAAGTGCCTTGAGTTGATGTGCAGACTTCATTCAAATTTGGACAGGACATTAAACATTTAAGGGTATCATGATCTAAAAGTACTTGTGTGGTAAATGTATCAAGGCAGTTTACAAAAGTGTGTTAATTCTCAATTTCAAAATTGGAGAAAGTCTTTAGTGCATTTCAGGCCATCTGGTAGAAAATTCCCGATGGCATATGGTGCACCTGAAAAGGACAGCGAGATCATGTTGTGAAGAGGATTTTTTAGATTCCAGAAGTTTATGAATATTCCTCAAGTTCTTGATGTCACCAGAAATGCTAAGAGAGGCTCTTTGGTATTCCTGGTCTGCATTGTGAATGTTCTTGTGTATCAGGCAGGCCAACTTAAATATAATTCTGTCTTCTATAGGAAACCAGAGGAGGTCTTTCAGAACAAGCATATTGTGATCAAAATTTGTGGTTCCAGACATCATCCTAGCAGCAAGCGTAGGGTGTCTTTCAGAGGCGTTGTTTGACCTGGTCCTTTTGACAGGTTTATCACCCAACCTTTTGCCTTTTGCCTCCTATTTATCTGACCCTGTTTTTGTTGGCTATAGGATTCCGGGCTCTTTACCACTGCTGATCAGTGCTAAAGTGCATATGCTCTCTGCACAAATTGTGACAATGACTGGTTATCCATGATTGGCATATTTGATTTACTGGTAAGTCTCTAGTAAAGTGCACGTTGTGTACCAGGGCATGTAAATCAAATGCTAATAGTGGTCTTGCAGCACTGGTTGTGCCACCTACATGAGTAGCCCTGTAAATGTATCTCAGACCTACCACTGTAGTGTCTGCACACGCAGTTGTAACTGCCATATTGTCCTGACAAGTGCACCCACTTAAGGAAGTGGAAGAATCCGCTCCTATCTCACAGTGCACTGCTGTAGTCCCTAAGGTTTCTACTGAAAGTAAATCCTGTAAAGTCCAAAAGAAATGAGTTTTCACAATATTTCAAACCTGAACAATAATGAGTAGCGAAATTTTAAGACAAACCACAATGTTTTATAATCACATTAATGGAGGTATTCAAAGATTTGATAATCTCAATAACAGTATATACAATGCAAACAGAAATATTTGTTTAACAATTCTTGAATTCAGACCCAATGCATTTCGGGTTTCTAAGAACCCTTCTTCAGGGAAAGAAATTTTCAAATGACAAGATGCGAAGAGAACCACCTGCCGGAACAGTCAAAGACAAAAAGAAAAAAGCAAATAAAGCTTTAAAATACACCACGTAATGCAAGTACATTATCATAAACGAGAGTCTGTGCTTGTGCCCTCTGTAAACCAAAAGTGACGTGCACAAGGTATCTGAGTGAAACACCGAAAAGCGTGAACGAATAGCCTATGTGCGTAGAGTGAGTTTTACCACGGGCATGACACTGTCCCAAACCTAGAGTGTAAATATTCAATGACTCCAAATCTCTAATGTGAACACAATAATATACTTCAGATCCACAGTAATTACCTCCAAGCAAGAAGAAATTATAAAGCAACTTGCTATGTAAACTGTACGAGCCATTCTGAAAATGAACGAACAAGATTGTGCATCAATGCGCTATAATATATAACACCGTGAGATATCAAAATTGAGAGTGTATGCCAACTCTTACCGGCATTAGAAGTCTACTGATGCGAGAAACTACCCAAGACATAAGAATGAAAAAAATATAAAAAATCGACCTGTTAACAAAATGTGATTGAAAGAAAATCCCGAACCCACTCCACCAGAAATACCGAATATATGGCTCTCCAAAGAGCCTTACCTTCAAATTACGGCCACCTGTCCCAATTGGCCAAGGGTTCTGTAAAACGAAGCAATCCCAAAGTTAAACATGCTCCCGATTGTGTGTTTTTTGATGTAAAAGAACCCCCGTTACAAGCGACAAAAGCGCGAAACAAACTCACCAGCGTCTGACGTGTCTCAAATGTCCCGGTCACCTGACTGCAAAAAGGCGTGTCTAAAAGACGAAACCTTAACCCTTTAAATACTAAACCCGCTGCGGATTCAAAACCAATCAATGCCAACTTTATTGAGAGTGAACACGATGAAAGTTAAACAAGACGTATTAATACATGCCACGAGACCGTAAATATAAGGAATCCTGCGATGTAAGGAATTGGTGCGTAAAGCATGCCCGTAACCAAAAGGAATATTCAGTGCGAACTAATAGATACAACCCCCCTAAAAGCAACCCGAAGAGTTGATAAATGCCTCCAGTCACCAACGGATCTACTGGAATGTCAAACGTGCAAAATATGTGAGTGATGTGACTGTGAATGATGATTCCAGTCTCTGATGGTTACAGTGAGAACAAGCACAGAGGTACATACCACGTTACATACACATAATCAATGCGGTGCAAAAATGTGTTTAATAGAAAGCATGATAATTCATAATGATCATTCAAACCTTTGGGTATCAAAGTCCCTAGGTAATCTATCCAAAAAGTTTCCCGCTGAGCTAATAGAGTGTTGTATTCAATACCAGCTCGAGTGTCTACACAATCAATGATGGTAAATCTTAGTTGTGGAATCGTGTGGGATGTGTCTATCCAATGGGCCGCTAAACATGAGTTGGTATTGCGAGTATTTATCATATTCTTGTGTTCGATAATTCTAGTCCTGATTTTTCGCGAGGTCCTGCCTACATACGTGAGACCACATGGACAACGTATGGCATATATCACCCCCTCTGAATTACAATCCGATGTATGTTTTAACCTAATAGGTTTGCCTGTAAGTGGGTGATGGAAAATGTTCCCTGTCATCACATTGCCACATTGTCCGCAGTTAAAACATTTCCTCATGCCTCTGTATGTTGTGCCCAAGGATGTAAGTGGTGGCTTAAAAAGTTATTTTAAATTTTTCGATCTGGTATGCGCAAACAGAGGTTTGTCCAGAAATACCGTTGCAAAATCAGTTTCCTGTTCTAGAATCTCCCATCTCTTCCTGAGAATTTGTTTGATTTTGACTGCCTGTTGAGAATGTTTTAAAACAAATACCTCTCGTTTAACCGAAATCTTAGGTGCATTGGAAAGTAAATCTTCACGTTTCTTGCGCGAAACCACCATTTTAGCGTTTTCTAAAATGTTCAACGGGTATCCCGTTTTTGATATCGGTGAGTTTGTTCCTTAATTAATCTGTGAGACTCCTCTTCATTGGATGTGATTCTTTTGATCCGAATGAGTTGTGAAACAGGTAAATGTTTTTTAAAGATAATGGATGTGCACTTAAGAAATGAAGAGCATTGTTTTTGTCTGTCGGTTTTCTATATACAGATGTTTCCAAACCAGTTGTGGTTTTGTTTATCTCAATATCCAAGAAATGAATGCAGTGAGATTGTATGTCATATGTAAATTGAATGCGGGGATTGCATTGGTTCAGCAAAATGATGTTGTTCTCCAAATCTGTTCGATTCCCATGCCAAATTACGAGTATATCATCTATATATCGCATGTAGATGCCTAAATGTTTTTGCCATAGTTCATTGTTTAAAATGTGTTTGTTCTCAAAGTATGCCATAAAGGTATTAGCGTACGAAGGTGCCCCTGGAAAACCCATGGCGGTGCCAGTGCTTTGTAAAAAATACCGTCCGTTCCATGTGAAATAACTGTGATATAAAGAAAATTGCAATAATTCTAATAAGAAAACATGATTTGTGTCTTCTTGGTGGCTGTTGAGTAACCTCCACTCCACTGCTTCGATACCTTCTCCATGAGGAATTGAAGTGTATAATGCTACCACGTCGATGGTACACGGGGGGGTTCAAAAGTTATGTGTGCTCATACATGTTGTAAGGCAGGAGCTGCATAACCTGACCAGAGCCAGTATAAGGGGTTGTGCATCATGTTTTCATGTTATTTGCAAGATTATTGACAAAACTTCTTTTATCTACAAAGTGATGAATGCGCAAAGCAGTGATGGTGTAAGGTGTTATTTTTCTAAGGTTTTATGACGTATGCACCCTAGAAGTCTTTGCTTTATGGTTAGGCCTAATGTGTTTATGAAGGTCCTATGACATGTGCAGCTTTTGAGTTTTTACTTCAGTGCTCTAGTGATGTTATGACAAAGGCCTAATTGGCAAACTGATTTATGACTTATGTGATGTCGTGACAAGCGCCTAGTGGCGCAGTGATTTATGTGATGTGGTCTAATGTGCTTTACATACTACGAAGTGATTTATGGCCTAATTTGTTTTTATGTACAATACAAAGGATATTTTTGATATAACCTTGTGTGGAGTCTCTATATTTGTGGTGTGCCTAGTGTGTCACTGGTGTGTGTGTGTGTGTTGCGCAAACACTTTACACATTGCCTCTGGGATAAGCCTGACGGCTCTGCCAAGCTACCAAGGGGGGGGAGCAGGGGTTATCTTGTGTGTGTAACTCCTTTACCCTGACTAGAGTGGTGGGTTCTGCCTGGCTTAGGTGCATACCCTAGCAACCAGAAACCCCATTTCTAACAGGCATGAATGATGAGCTTAGCACGCCTGTAAGAGTGAGGTGACCCTAGACTGGCAAGTCATAATGATAGGCTGAACGACACTATAGAAGTTACTAGGAAGCAGCAGGGATTTTATTTTTTTCCGGGAATGATGCTCTGGCAGCTGTCGTGAGCAATTTACGAGTTCATAGACAGTTGTGATTCAAGTCACAACCCAAGTCATTTAACCTCCTCCGGGATGGGTGAGAAACCATCAATCTTGAAATCCAAAGGCCAATCCATTTTAAATTTAGATTTGTGGGGACATCTTTTGAGAAAAGGCTTGGTTTATTTTGGTATTTATCTCAAGGAAGTTCATTGATGTCGTGCAATTAAGTTTTGTTAGTGCATATGTTTTTAGGTGATCTTATCTGTAGGTAAAATTCAGTATCATCACATACACACAAATTGAACTACTTGTCTCCTCCAAGTTGCTCAGTGGTTACATATACATTTTGAACAACATGGGCATAAATCGAGAACTTTGCATGACACCACAGATAATAAAGATGGGTTAAGAGCCATTGCTACCCATCCTAACCAATTGCTTATAGTTGTTACAAATGAGGAAACCCATTTAAGTACCTCACTTCAGAAGCCTAGCCAAGATTTAAAAACAGTGATTAGTTTCTTGTGATCAGTTGTTTCGAACACTGGAAGTAATTCAAGAAGGATGAAGAGGCAGACTTCGACCATTATACAGCATGCAGTGAATTGTATGTAAGATTTTAAGTGTTACAGTTTAGTGCTGCCCCCTTATGAAAACTGGATTGCTATGGGGCTTGCAGTTTATCTTGATCAATGCGTGTGGCTAGTTGGTCAGAAATACATTTGGCACAGAGGTTTGTCACCTGATAGCTCCAATAGCCATGTCAGCATCTAATCTTTTAGTGCTAGGGGATTTCAATATATCTGTAGATAGAAGCGATTTAAAGAATCCCTGATCTATTTAAATGCTTTGTAGATGGTGGGTGTTGGACCTGGACCTTTCTGCAGGGTCCCCCAGATTTTTGCCTTCCTCTGCCTTCATTTTGCTGCACCTGATTTTGTTGGCTTTAGTGACCTTTTTCCCTGCTAACCAGCGGTAAAGTGCTTGTGCTCTCCCTTTAAAACATGGTAAAATTGACCTGTAGCTAATTAGCACATTCAAATTACTTAGAAGTTCCTATTAAATGGTACTACATGTACTCCGGTACTGCAAATTAAATGATTATTTAATCAAATTAAATTATTTTAAAACATGTCTTAGGCATGCCACTGCAGCCTGTAGTGATGTTTTAAACTGCTATTTCGACCTTGCAAAAGAAACCTTTTGCAGAGCCTAAACCTTTCATTTTAATTCTTATTGGCCACCCCTAAGGTAGGCCCTAAATGTTCATATGGCAAGATGCATGACATTTAAAAAGTATAACATGTAGGTTTACATTTTACATGTCCTGGCAGTAAAAAACTGCTTCACTATTGTAAGGCCTATCTCTCTCATAGGCCAACACTAGTTACCTTATTCCAATTAATCAGTGCTAACTTAAGATTGGAATCAGATAGAGAAATGATGTTTACACTCGAATGAATTGTAATGTAAAATCCTCTTTAATGGTAAAGTTGGATTTTACATTATAATTTTGAAAATGCCACATTTAGAAAGTTGGCATTCTCCTGTGCAAAGTTTCTGAGGCCTTTTTAAGAGTTTCCAGCTGCCTAGACCTGTTAATGATTGCCCCATCAAGAATGTGTATTAGACCCAGACAGTGACCAATGGGACCTGGGTGTACCTAGGAGAGGGTCTTCCTGGCAGGATAGCTAGAGAGGAGCTGTGCCCTGCCCTGATTATATCTCAAGGACCCTGTCTGCAGCACAAACAGGGGACCTGACACCAGGCCTGCACTGCTTTTTGTCACCCTAGACAGTTTGGATTCAGAACCAGGAGAAGGGGAAGAACTGACCAGAACCTGTTTTGTGGTAGATCAGGGAACTCCCCATGCACAAAGGCTGGCACCAGGCCTAAAAAGAGGGCCTTCAGAACCACTCATCAGAACACTCCTGGACCTGTGGAAGTTTCCAAAAAAGAACTAGGCCTGTCACCAGAAGGACTGCCCTGCTGCTGGAAGGACTGCCTTGCTGTCTGAAGAAGAAAGATTAGACCTGCGTGCCTTGATCCCAGGCTACCCAGAGTGACACCAAGGGTCAGTTCAGGGAAACAACAAGCTTCCAGGGGCCTACCTGCAGGTACCCAGCGGACCAGCACCCACTAGAACTGCCTCAACCTGCCTGAGCCCTGCTGCGGGGCTCTGATGGACTGAGTTTTGATTCCAAAAGTTGGCCCCAGGTCCTGCACCTTTGTGTGGTATCAGTGAGAACTCCTCCCATAGAAAAAGGTAAAATTCTAGAAGTTTGGATTCTTCACCACCGCAAACAGGACAGTTCACCCCAAAACTCTGCCACCCATGACGACTGCAAACGTGAAGGTCTGGAGAGACCTGCTCCTTGTGCCAATAGCCCCATACACGACGATCGGCAGTGTGATACTTGTACTTAGCACTACAGCAATGACAGCCCATGGCAACCACCAACATGAAGCTCATGCGACGTCCAGTTCTTCACGCTACAGCTACGACTGTCCATGACTCTTGACCTGCTCTTCACACCAAAAGCCTCCTCCTCGTGGCCCCCCCAACATGAACTGAAATCTTCATGCTGGACCTGAGAAGGTAAATCTTCAGCGAGACTAACCTGGTCCCTGCATCCAGCCCAAGTTCCATCGCTGTCGGCCCGAAGTTGGAACTTTCCCCTTGCCTAGTGCGACCACATAACTGCGAATAGCACTATGTGCTACTTGGCACTATTTTTCAAGATAAAAACTTTAAAATTCAACATCTCCAATTCTACTGATTGGGTTTTTTATTGTTCTTATATCATTTTATTTATTAAAATTTACCCTATTTACCTAAAGTGGTTTAAGGTTTTTCTTGTGTTTTGGTTTCTCCGTATTACTGTTTGTGAGCTGCTTAAATACTTTACACATATCTTGTAAGTTAAGCATGACTGCTTGTAGTGTAGCTCCTATTTCCCTAATAGGCTCTGCGCATTGGAATAATATATCCTTTAGGTTTGACATAGGACTAAGGTCAGTATGTCCCTATCGAGTATATTAAACTTAATTACTTGTGCCAGCTAGCTCAGAGGCCACTAGAAACTCCTTGACAACAAGAAGGGAGTAGTTTCTGGCAGCCGCAAAACATGACCACTGTGTTTCCCTTTAGAATCAGAATGTGTCCCAGAGTCGTGGAAACAATAGATAACTATTTCACTCAGCTCAGTCGTGCATGCTTAGTTTTCTCCAAGTTACACAGAAAGAAATAGACGGGCGTTTCAATAAAGGATTTATTGAACAGTCTTGTTTCTGGTGTAAGTAAATTGTGCTGTTATGATCACAAGACAGTATGCGAGAGTAAATAATGTACAGGGTGAGCAGTAGAAATAAATAATACTGCGATAGCATTATCTTTTAGTACATATGCATTTACATAAATAACACAGACTAAAAATGCGAGTACTCATACGATGCATTGCTAAGCTAATTCTACCCCAATGTACCTAACCTGACCTAGGTGTAGGAAGAGGGAAGAAGTAGGTGAAGTATTCCTTACTATGGTATACTAAGAGTATGTTAAGTCTAGTATGCCTAGTATGCCAAGAGTCCCTCTAGGTTCTAGTCAGCTCCATACCTGAAGAATGAGAGAGGTAGGAATCTCTTTGCCAGACTCGAACTCCAACACCCCGCAAGGGAAGTCAAATCACTGGAAGCTGGAAGCTGGGCTCTCTGCGTGCAGGGAAGGCAGCGTCTTCTCAGTGCGTCAGGCCGGGAAACGGGCTCCTCTGAAGTCGAGGTCTCCTCTGGTTTACAGGGGCTAGGGAAGGTATATTTATACCTGAGAGCACCTAAGAATGTTAGCATTGACGTGAGTTGGACAGCGAAAGACGTCATGAATGAACCCCCTAAGGAATAATGGTTCATGCATAATGTATGAGTCCTTGAAGAAATCAATAGTCCTGGACTAGGGAAACTCCCGCAGCCTAAGGGTCTGTTCTTCATGAACTCGTTGTGATGTTAGGGTGGACGGATGTCAGAGACCATGCCTGTATTTGGAGTGCATGGTTTAATGCCTAAATAAGGGCTGGGATTTTATGCCTATATAAGGGCAGGGCGAATTGTGCCTATATAAGGACATGATACTGGAAAGCCAGTTTATGGATACCCTAAGAGGAATACAACACCCACTACTCTTTCGTGTGTACGATAATACTAAAATGCTAAACATTTAAAATGCAAAACATTAAAATGGAGTACCGCATATTTCTAAAATTTTTCATAAAACCATTTAAAAAGGCATTTAAAAACCTATTAGAATGCAAAAGGTACTGTACATTTGAAGCATTGCATTTCATTACAGGCATAAAGTTCGAAAATAAATGCAATTGGAATGAAATAAGCAGTAATATTTACATGTGACAAAAAATGATCGATAAGTTTCTCAAAAAGCAAAAGTCATTTCATGTCATGAAAATTAATGAACTGTTTTAGACACACAAGATGACTAAGTGTCCGTGGAAGTACCTTGAAGTCTGTATTATAAGGCTAGTTCTACTTTAAGCAGATCGATGTGCCATTTTCGTTAAAAAAAAAATGGGAAAAAGTTCAATTTTGGTAGAGTTCCAAGTTGTTTAAAAATGAAGGCCAAATTGTCACTGCATCTCTGTAACACTGTATGCCCAATCAGAGTTAGTTCACGGGTCTGGTGTAAACATGAGATCATCTATTTCAATAGACAAAACATCATCCACTGTTGTTGGTGTCAGTTGGAACACCTCGTGTAGTAGATTCATTGCACAGAGATGGGAAGCATTGCTTCCAGCATAGGTTGCCGCAGCAAAGTTCGCGTCCGTTGTTACCTGTGTGCCTGTAGATCTTTCTCGTACCTCAGCAGCAGCCAGAAGCATCTGTGAGATCTCAATGAATGCTGACAGCAGGATAGGAAGCCTCTGGGGACAACACAGAGCATGGGCCGTTATCGGGTCCAGCAGAGTATCTACATCCGTTGGCGTTGCTGATGGAAATGTTAGACAGGTGTCCAACACGCATTCTTCACCGCATAGCAGGTATCGTAGAACAGGTAAGATGCAATCTTGCCAGATTGGTCTGAACGACAGGAACCAAGTTGTATTAAGGTCCCGTAGACGAGTTATGCCAAAAAGCTTTACTATTTGCTCACAACACTTTCGTTCAAGGAGAGCTTTCTCCATTTCGCTCGGAGTGATGTCTGCGAATAGGCTGGCCATAGCGCAATAGCAGGAAGAGAAATAGAATTCCGGCAACAAGTGCTAGAATTAATGGTATGCCACCAAACACCGAATGTGCAAAGTTCGGGATGATTCCGAGTATTGCCTGGAAAGGTGCTAACAGACCTGAGCAGATGCTCTTAAATACATGTACAATTCCGGTTGTATCAGACATGTTAAAGATACGTGATATCATTTCCACGAAATGTATAGGGCAGTTTGTACGTATTAAAGTCTGTATCTCAGCCGAAGTCCTTGCTACTTGTAGATCATAGGTTTCTTTGGCCGAGGTCAAAGGCACTGTTTGCTGTAAAAGCAAGGCTTTCATTCTGCTTAGAGTATCAAATCTTATAAAAGAGATGTTCAGCGAAGGACATAGAGGCGACTCCCTGACTGTGTCTATTGGGGCAAACAATACTTGCATACAGCAAGTGACCCTGGAGTTGACTGTTACTAGATATGGGATGCCTGGCAGCATTCCGCAGCAGCTCTGATCATTCAACATGAGGTAACTCCCATTAGAAAGTTGTCCAAACGTTGGATTAATCACAGCAGCTGGAGTACCCTGCTGATGGCAAGACAAATTTTCCACTGAACCATTACAAGCCCCGTGCAAGGAAATGTCTTGACATATAAGTGAACCACTAAGTGCAAGTTTACAGTTTGAACCGCTCAAAAACACTTCACGATCCCCACTCCAACATCTATATGTATACGGTAAATCCCAAGCTGTCTTAATGTATTCCTTACCCAACCTTTCATATTTGCCTGCTTGCATTTGTCTGAGGCAATACTGAAACTGAAAAGTACTCACAGGTAACGTTATTTTGCCATGAATAAGCCATTCTGTAGCTGGTTTTTCTGCCACAGTGAATGGTAATTTTTCCAGTTTTTCAATGCTCAGCACTGTATACTTTGCTCCTCTTTGTGCCAGTTCGATCTGTTTATCAGTGAGATTGTATTCTGCAAACAGAGCCGTTGTGTTGATGAAACGCCAAGGCACATAGCCCGCCAAGGCACATAGCCCTATTATGTTATTAAGCGTCCAGCTTAATAACATAATAGAACGTAATTGAGATTGGCCTTGTTGTAACAACGCCAAATCTTGTTCTAGAATGTCGATAGCAGAAGATACAATGCCATCCAATTAATATATTCTGGAGGACAAAGTTGTTAACCCATTGTCGACCACAGAGAGTGTTTTCTCTAAATTAATACGATCAAGTTCACGTATTCGTTCTGCGGCCTCTATCTGTGATACCTTCCAAGCTTCATTATAAGCAGCATAAATGCCGGCATATATGAAACGTTTTTGACGCGGTTTTCTTGGTCCAAGCAAGAATTCCCTAAGGTCTGCGTCCTTTTTAAGTAAGGGTAAGTGTTGTTTCACATCCTGTAGTGTAGACTTATGCAGCCAATCGAGGCATAATTTCCCTACACTGTATGTTGTTACTACCCCCGGATGTTGTCTTTGGACGTATCTTGGGTCTGGCCTATGAATAGTAAAGCCCTGAGTTTTATTCAGGAATCTTTCCTGACAGTTATTCGTGTCTGTGGGCCAGATCAACCATTTTTTCCAATCAGGATTAGATCTGTTGAGTTGTAGTATTTTGTCAACTGTTACCACTACCTTTGTATTATTTTCACTGGCAGGTGTTGGTACAGAAGGTGTGTTAATCTCTTTAATCTTGGCTAATCCAAGACAAGATGTTTGTTGGATAGTTTCATTCAAAAACATTATTTGTTCTGGGATGATGCAGGCTCTAAATAAAGCTTCTATCCCCTGCACTTGCCAATCTTTAGTACCCCACACAGTTTTTATGTCTATTGTGTCTTTCCAAAAGTCGAAACCCTGTCTAGACAGTTGGGCATTAAAAAACGCAGAATAAATCTGTTTTGTATTTGTTAACATAATTTTCAGTCCTGTCTTGTTTACATTTTTATAGTAAAACATTTCTGGTTTAGATGTATTGTATCCTGAAAAATATGGAAACTTATTAGCAAATGTTTTTGAACTACCTTTAGGTGGTGTAGGACAATGTTCCCATTGGTTAAACATAAACACATTTCTTGGATATGCAGATTTATGCAAATAATGATGACCATAGTGATTATAACAATACAGTTGTTCATAGTCTGATGAACCCTCTAAATATTCATTTTTAGAAAATGCAGCAGATTTTTCTAAGTCAAACATTATATCATTTACAGTCTCAAAGTCCCAATCATCTGAATAGGTACTGGACGTAATTAGATCACTTAGTGAAATTTTAAACAAATGTGGAATGTTCAATTGTTCATTCGGGCCTAAGATATCATAATCTGTTTTGTCCCACACTATACCATCCTGTATAGGAACAGCTGTGATGTTCACTGATGACAAGTCTCTTGCTTCACGATGGGAAGATTTATGAGGTTTCAAAAGTACGTTCACGTCTTTTCCTTCAGTGTTCACATGGATGTATCTGCCACTTATAAGCACGCTTACAGTTGTTACCAAAGCTAGCCAGAGCAGGAAAACAAAAAGTCCAGATGTAATCCAGAGTTCAATCCATGGAGAAACCAAATAAGTCTTTTTCATAAATTGAAGAAAGTCTTGTACTTGCTGCTTGAATTTCAATGACACTGGCGTCGTTTCAGGTTCACTCGGATCTTCTGAGAACGTATCAAAGTTAATGAAATAGCCAGAAGCAGTTCTGTCAATTGTTGGAATTGCATCAGGATTTGTAGAAATCACTGGAACCAGTTCATCACTTGTTACGTTGGTGTAGACAGGTGTATTTGGACGAACTGTTACTTGGTGTTCAAGAGGGATGAGTTCCATAGCGTTGTTGCTTAGTCCTCCGTCTGTTACAGCTGAATTCTCGATTGTTATCAGTCTTTCAGTCTGAACCTCTTGGATAGTAGCGAGAGGAGTGTGTCTGCTACTAGGTCGGAGTCCACGAGGCCTACTATTTAGTATTGGCCACATACTGTGGTTTGATGAGGTCGATGGACACAAATCTTTTCTCCTTTCTTCCAGCAAGGGGCGGCAGAAGTACTGTTCTTGTTCCTTGAACTGCTAGGTCAGGTACTGGTTGTCTGTAAGAAGGTCCAAATTCCTTCTTGACCGCAATTTTTTCTCTGACTAGATCCCCAACTTTTGGAATCCAGACAGGCCTTGCTGGGACAGCCGGTTGATCCCCAGTGGTGGTTGACTGTAGGAATACGTTGCTTTGTTTCGTTCTTAACTTGTTTAAGTCCTGTAAAACAGCCAAACGATCTTTGATATCAAATGGTTTATTTTCCACCACTGTGCCTACGTGTTCAAGGTCTGGTACCCACATTCTTGTCCCAAATAGGATCTCATATGGAGTGACCCCCCCTAGATAACTTATTGGCAGGTTGTTCAATGAGCGCTGTACCCCACTAAGGTGTTTGACCCACCCATCACCCGAACCTAATACCCTAGCTGTTATAGACTGCTTTATGTCCCGGTTTTTCCTTTCCACAACAGAATTTCCCTCAGGATGGAATGGAGAGGAGTACCGCAATGCAACGCCCAGACTGGCCATGGCTTCTTTGTAAGCCCTAGAGCTAAACGCAGGACCATGGTCAGAATGTAGCGTGCCTAATGCGTATGTGCCGATAAAGACTCGCAAATCCTTTATAACAGTTCGAGCGTCAGCCGAGCGCTGAGGCCATAACCATAGGAACCTAGATTCAGTATTTGCGGGAATGCCTTTGTCCAGTAGGACGCAGGCGCGTAGATAGTCGAATGCTGTCTAACAGTGGTGTCTGTACTGGGCTGCCACATTCGCAGCATGGTGTCTGGTGGCTCTCTCGCTGTAATTTACAGTCTAAGCAGTTGTTGATGAATATGTGAATTTCTGTATTCATCCCAGGCCACCAGTACATCTCTTTTAAAGTCAAAATTGTTTTAGAGATCCCTTGATGTGACAGACCCTCCCCCAAATGCGTTTCATAAATCAAGGCTGCTCTACGTTCCATGTTTGGAATTACCCTATCCCCCACTCCAGGGATTCGAGCAAAAGGAACGTTGTTCGCATCAATGACATAAGAGTACTTGAGTGGAAACTTTTTTGGTATCGCTGCACTGCTGCCTTTGCTTGATGCATTGACAGCCAACATTATCTCACCGTCTATTTTTGTTTTGGAACGAGTGATCGCAGCTACGGAAGCCGTTTGCACAGCCCCCTTTGCGGCTTCGTCAGCCAATGAATTCCCTGCAACGTGAACGCCATCACGTTGATGACTCAGTGTGTGAATCACGTGAGCCTTTGGTAGTTCGTTTTTCAACTGAACTACTTGTTCCCAAAGCAATTTATGCTTTATTGTGCCACCCTTTCGCATCTTTGAAACCATTTTCAAGCCAGTTTTGTATATAGTCAGTAAAAGGAATCGCACACCATCTCGCATGCGACCTTTAACGATTGCACACGCTGCACTGTAAGCTTGCTTACTCCCTATTGCGGGTTGTGCGGATCCGTCAGTGTAAATTAAAAATTCGTACTGTTCGAGAGGCAGAATTTCAGTAGGCAGAGGACATTCTTGTTCATATTGTAGGAATGCTTGTGTTTTTAAATCTGGATCAAAAACATATTCAACATCTGTTGCAGCAAGAGAATTAACCCATTGTATCCATCTCGGATGTAATGCTTTAGCATTTGGAATGCTTGCTTTTGTGACCGCTTCTAAAGCAGGTACTGGGGTTACGACAATAATGCGTTTCCCTTGGGCTAAGGCTCTTTCTTTTGCTACAGCGGTTTGAACTGCTGTCAGAATTTTTTCAGTTGAACTGAAGCGCATTTCCGCTTGTGTGTACAAATGAGATTTGTATGCTATTGGTATTTTCTCACCCTCATTAAATGTTAAGTAGGTGAATCCGCATTGACCCGAAATTATTCGGATCACCAAATTGCGTTGACTTACGCGTGTTTGTAAGTGATTTGTTGCTAAGATGTTAGCCTGGAGTGAACGCAAAATTTCTGTGTGTTCCTGTGTCCAGTTTTTGATTGAAAAATCAGGTTTGATTAATGCGTAGAGAGGTTTAACCCTTTCTGCGTAATTTAGAATGTATGTTCTTCCAAAATTTAGGAAACCCAGGATGGATTGTAAGTTTTTTAGCGTTTTTGGAGGTTGGAGAAGCGCACATTTTTCTAAAAAGTTAGCTGCCAAGCTCTTGCCTTCACTTGAAAGCTCATATCCTAGAAATAGGACATTGAGATGGGCAATTCTGGACTTTTTAAAGTTGAACTTGTAGCCCTCAGAGGCGAATCCCAGTATAATGGTGCTCACCCTGTTCAAGTGTTTTTCCAGGTCATCATCTGTCAGATATATGTCATCGACATAGGACAATGCCTCATTGTCATAAATTTGTAGTAACTCCGTTACCCTCGCTGAGAATAAACCTGGGCTGTTCTTGAACCCTTGTGGGAGTCGACAAAAGTGACGCTGGGTCCCCATTATGGAGAATGCTGTTAAGTACCTGCTTTCGGGTGCTATGTTTTGACAAAAGAAACCATTTGAGATGTCTAATGTTGTTTTATATTTTTTACGCACAATGTTATTCATTAATGCTGTGCTATGTGCATTTTGCACTGCAAAAGTTTTAGAACAAGTGTTTAGGTGTCTGTAGTCCAAAACTAGACGATATATATTGTCTGGTTTGGAGACAGGAAACAAAGGATTGTTCATTGAAGAGGTGCATGTTTCAATCACACCTTGATATTCAAGTTGATCTAAGATCTCCCTGACCTGTTTTTTAGCTTCTTGCTTTATAGGGTACTGCCTTTGTGCAGTAGGTTCATGTTTCAGATGTATTTTATGGTGAGGTGAGTCCTCATCCCATCCTACATGATTTTTATATAATGATGGGGCCTGGGCTACTGCCCATTTCCTGGTATATGTATATTTTAGGTGAATTGGAATATGGTTGGAGAAGGCAGGCATAATAATGTCCTCGCCGTGTGGGCACTCCCTGACAAATTGTGGTGGCCAGTCCTTTTCTGCTAGAAGTATGTCATAGCCTCTTGATAGTCTTTCCCAAAAAGTGCTTTCACCTGTCTAGGTTTGTCTCCCTCCATCCGGAGTGTTATTTCATATAACTTTTGTGGAGTACTAACCCTGGTGTCTACAGTCTCAACTGTGATGTACTCATTCAAGTCCACTATCTCCAGAAGTTCCTTCACGGTCTGGCGAACTATTGTGACTTCTGCTGCACTGTCCAGCATGGTCTGAGCCCATTCTCCGTTCTTGAGTTGTGTTCTCAGTATTCTCGGCATGTCTGATCTTCAGACCTGCTACCTTCTTTTTGGAGAATTGAGGTTTTGTTTTATTTTTTGGTGCGTGTTTGTCGTCTTTCGATTTCACGCGTTCTTCTTTATGTTCTGATCGTCCTCTTCTTTCCGAAGTGTGTGATGAGATCTGAAAGGGACGAGAGGAACGTGTATCAGTATCTTGATACCTATCAGGTTTTCTCAAATTATCCCTATTCCTGAGGTTATACCTCCTTTCAGAGGGCTCCTTTTGAGGAGACCTACCTCGGGATTGAGAACGTTTCTCGTTTGATTTTTGTTTAGTAGACTCCCACTTCTTTTTAGAAGATGTAGGAGTTTGTTTAATTGAGTCCTTCTCAGGACTTTCAGATAGTTTCGGCTTCACTGGTCTTCCACCCAAACTATCTCTGCCTAATTCTGCATAAGATTGTTCTATTATTCTGGGTAGCTCAGTTTGATGTTCTGTAACATCGAATTCCCTCAATTTTTGGCGGATCGCAACTGCTGCTGCCTCTCCTTTAATATTAGATAATATTATTGTTGAGACCTGGTCGAAATTTTTCAGTAACTTCATACCTAAATTTAGAGCAGGCTCTGCCCCGTATTCGTTTTGAATTTGTTTGAGGACATCAGGTATTACCGCAATTGATGGAATACCATGTGTTTTAGTATAGATGGCAGCAAAGACTGAGCCCCAAGTGGTGCAGTCTTCCAGTTGTGGTGTGATCCCCATTGGTAAACTGATTGTTAGGATTATGTGTTTCTCATGCGGGCTAGTATTTGGAAATACTGCTTCGATTTGAGTAATTTTTTGAGCTATCCAAAATGGAATTTGCTCACATTTTGTGGGCATTTTACCCATGACTGCGTATAGAGTCTGTGGTGTAATGTTTAGTGTATTCCCCTGTTGGGGAGTTGGATTTGGATATCTCAATGGTGGTCGGACTGTAAAAGTCCGCATGACATATTGGACCAATTGTCTGTAAATTTTTATTAACTCTGTGAGTTGAGTAAGTAACTCCTCATCTGACATCTCTTCAATGTCTGGATGAGGTGTGTAGCCGGCTAAAATCGGCCATGTTGCTCCTGGTCTACCTAGTGGACCGAGCCTAGTAATGTTTTTGTGATGTTTTAGGGCGCCTTTAAACCAGAGCTGATGCTCCTGGTATGTTAATGGAATTTCAATATCCTCGAAAGGACTGTATTCCTCGGGTGGTTCATCTTCTTTGTAGAAGTGAAACATGTGTGTTACTGAATTGGATTCAGGAAATATTACCCATGAATAGAATACCTCTGTCTGAAAGGATTCATGTGCCTCTATCACGAAAACTGCTCTACCGCCTCTTGGTGGTAGGCCATGTTTCATAAGTTTTAGAGTGATGGCTCTTCTTACATTTTGAGGGATGTCTATGACACCCTCCTCGGTTTCATTTAAACCTGTAATGTTAAAAACTGCTGGTAGGGCTGGATCAGCCACAGCTACACCGTCTCCGGAGTCTTCATTCATTTTGTTTTTTGTAAAATGAAACAAGTTTCAAGGAAACAAATATAAGGTGCACAATATTGTGGAACACTGTATCCTTCAATGTTGAGCAAACCAAACAGCTAATATATAGGGTATTGCCCTATGTAGCCGTGGTGGATACTTAACCCTGCCCACTCCAGACGTCTTTCGGAGTATATGGGTAGGGGTCTTGAGAGAAAAAGCACGGCTGAGTTACTCAGTATCTAACGTTGAATTACCACCTTACCAAACCGTTGGGTGCCATGTAGTGTAGCTCCTATTTCCCTAATAGGCTCTGCGCATTGGAATAATATATCCTATAGGTTTGACATAGGACTAAGGTCAGTATGTCCCTATCGAGTATATTAAACTTAATTACTTGTGCCAGCTAGCTCAGAGGCCACTAGAAACTCCTTGACAACAAGAAGGGAGTAGTTTCTGGCAGCCGCAAAACATGCCCACTGTGTTTCCCTTTAGAATCAGAACGTGTCCCAGAGTCGTGGAAACAATAGATAACTATTTCACTCAACTCAGTCGTGCATGCTTAGTTTTCTCCAAGTTACACAGAAAGAAATAGACGGGCGTTTCAATAAAGGATTTATTGAACAGTCTTGTTTCTGGTGTAAGTAAAATGTGCTGTTACGATCACAAGACAGTATGCGAGATAAATAATGTACAGGGTGAACAGTAAAAATAAATAATACTGCGATAGCATTATCTTTTAGTACATATGCATTTACATAAATAACACAGACTAAAAATGCGAGAACTCATACGATGCATTGCTAAGCTAATTCTACCCCAATGTACCTAACCTGACCTAGGTGTAGGAAGAGGGAAGAAGTAGGTGAAGTATTCCTTACTATGGTATACTAAGAGTATGTTAAGTCTAGTATGCCTAGTATGCCAAGAGTCCCTCTAGGTTCTAGTCAGCTCCATACCTGAAGAATGAGAGAGGTAGGAATCTCTTTGCCAGACTCGAACTCCAACACCCCGCAAGGGAAGTCAGATCACTGGAAGCTGGAAGCTGGGCTCTCTGCGTGCAGGGAAGGCAGCGTCTTCTCAGTGCGTCAGGCCGGGAAACGGGCTCCTCTGAAGTCGAGGTCTCCTCTGGTTTACAAGGGCTAGGGAAGGTATATTTATACCTGAGAGCACCTAAGAATGTTAGCATTGACGTGAGTTGGACAGCGAAAGACGTCATGAATGAACCCCCTAAGGAATAATGGTTCATGCATAATATATGTGTCCTTGAAGAAATCAATAGTCCTGGACTAGGGAAACTCCCGCAGCCTAAGGGTCTGTTCTTCATGAACTCGTTGTGATGTTAGGGTGGACGGATGTCAGAGACCATGCCTGTATTTGGAGTGCACGGTTTAATGCCTAAAGAAGGGCTGGGATTTTATGCCTATATAAGGGCAGGGCGAATTGTGCCTATATAAGGACATGATACTGGAAAGCCCGTTTATGGATACCCTAAGAGGAATACAACAGCTTTTGTGCCAAGCTACAAGAGGGTTAAACACAGGTTAATTCAGTGACTTGTGTGGTTCACCCGACAAGGATTGTGGTTGTTGCTGGAGTGGGGCTTCCAACCCTCTCAAGCAATAACCCCAGTGGGTCTGTCCTGTTGGGTGAAATTCCTATATCATTCTGGGTACCACTACATTGATCATTGTTAGACCTGTCAGCCTTAGGGTGGTCTTCCACCAAACCTTTTGCCTTCCTCCTCCATTTGTCTGCTGATTATAAACTGCCATCTCGACCAGGCCCAAACCTTCCTCTTCAATACATATGTCACCCCTAAGGTAGACCCTGGACAGCCAAGAGGAACCTTTTGCCTTCCTCCTCCATTTGTCTGCCTCCTCCATTTGTCTGCTGATTATAAACTGCCATCTCGACCAGGCCCAAACCTTCCTCTTCAATACATATGTCACCCCTAAGGTAGACCCTGGACAGCCAAGAGGGCAAGGTGCAGTGTATTTAAAAAGTGGGACATGTGCTTTTAAGTTTTACATGTTCTGGTAGTGAGAAACTATGAAAGTCGTTTTTTACTACTGCAAGGCCCACCTCTCCGATAGAATAACATTGGAGCTACAGTATTGTTTTTTATAAGTATAATTCCCAAATGGGAATAGGTACCCATTTCATGTTTGGTGTCTCTGGAATCTTACTTTAAAATCCTAACTTATGGTGAAGTCGGAATTTGAATTACAGTTTTGAAAATGCCATTTTTTGAAATTTCCCTGTCTTAGCCATTTAGTACATGTAGCCTGTTTCTGGTCACATGAAAGGGTGTGGATGACATTTAGGCTTTGTGCATTCCTCCTACACAGCCACACACAACAGGGAGCCTAGGTGTGTCTGGATTGGCCATCACTAGCAGGATGGGAGGGAGGAACTGCGCACAGCCCCATCTACACCTGAAATGACTGTGTCCTGCCTCCCCACAAAGGACTGCATACCCCCTGTAGTTAGTCTGGAGCCAGGACAGGGAAGTCAGGAGCCTGGGGACTTCAAAAGCATACTTCTAGTAGCTTCTCCCACGCTTTAAAGGCACAACTGTATAAAGATAATGGATCTCAGACATCACCACTTTAGTGCACTTCTGGACCTGTGGATTCTCTACCAGAAAGAAGGACATCTGAGCTACTGAAGGACTGCCACTCTGCCAGCCTGCTGCCCTGTGGGACTACTGCCTTGCTGTGCTGCTGCCTTGCTGTGCTAACCTACTGCCTGCTTAACTGGATGAGCAGGAATGCACCTGTATCTCTTGAACTAAGAATCCATTGCGACTCCAAGGGCTAGTTGGCTGGCCTCCTGATCTGAAGCCTCAGGGACATAAGAGGCTTCCAACAAACTTGCACCTGCACATGGACTTTGCCATGAAAGGTGCCTTGCCAAAATTACTGCTGAACAGATTCAGAGTGAAGTTAAACCAAAAGCATTATCTGTGAGTGTTAATGAGCCAACAGTCCAAACAAACTTAAGGCTTGATAAAGCTTTAAATTCAATAGCACATCTGAGATTGGCGAAATCCTTTCAGAAAAATCCAACTGGCCCTTGGTACACTCAAAAATTGAGGAAAATAAAAAGAGACTATAAATCATCATCAAGGTCTTGGTGGGGGAACTATGATTCAGTTAGTAAAAAAAATCCTATGACAACTTTGAGGAAATATAAGAAACTGGTAAGAGAAAGAAAATCCACGTTTATGCATATAGAATAACCAATGCCCCTAATAACGTGTAAGAGGTCTATAAGGTTGCTAATGAGCAATCTACTACTCACAGTGTATGGTATGTTGACAAGAGCAATCTTCAGTCATCCACTGCTTGTAGGCTTGTACCACTGAGAATCATCTACAGTATAGAATATTCTGCCTAGTCATCTTTGGCCTATCGAGGATCACTTGACCTTCAGGAGATTTGTTGAAGACTTATTTATTTTAGCAGCTTATGAGGGCTTCGGATATTGGTTCATAAAATCAGTCTTAGTTCCAGGGCACCTAATTAGTAATAGAGTGCCTTTTAAAATACAATGACATAATGTAACATCAAGGAAACTCTGACATGGCCCCATCCCATAGTCAGATGGTCAGCAGAGTACCCAGTCTAGTAATAAAAATCTTCAAAAACCCAGAATACAATATTTTGCAGTACCTGAGAACAATTTGGGAGTGTTGCACTTTATAAAGAGCAGTATGCCTCATAAGGGAGAGTGGGAGCTTTCACCACTGTTCTTTGACCATTGAATTGCATCAATGACTTCAATAGGTTTTTCTTGAAGTGCATCTAGTTTTCTTTTGAAATCAAGATTCCCAGATGTTTGGAACCCGGTCTAATGATCTGAAATTGATAATTAAAACTCAGTGAGAAGAACCCATTTGTGCATGGAAATAAGGTTGATTTGCTCAGAGAGCATTCTTTATACAGATGACTAGGAGTCTAAGAATAGACCTGAGATTTCCAATAATTTGACTGATTACACCATTCATGTTCTTTACCATATTAACTAATCCATTGCATGCTTGTTTTATCAAAACACCTTTAAATGACCCAAAAATGGCTCCACCTCAGCTCCTTCCTGGAAAGTTTTGTGGTGATCTGCCAAGTGGGGCCCAAGACAAAAGGGGGTCCAAATCATATTTTCCTCTTGCAATTTTGTTTAGGAAAATTCAACAGCAATACCGCAAAAACAGGTAAACAGAATTAAACTAAATTTGACAGAAAGCTAGATATTTACCCGGAAAGTGTGCTTTCTGTGATTTGGGGTAAATCCGTTCAGTAGATTTCGAGAAATTAAGGTTTAAAATGTACGTATATTTCATGCGGCAAAGGAACCACAGACCCAACAGATCTAAGGATAAGATCTGATTAGCTGCAACATCAACAAAGATGTTGCAGCAGTCATTTTAGAACTCGGGAACTCAGTCTACTGTCCTGTAAAAACATAAACAAAACACATAGGGGGCAGAGTAGGGATACCCTGACCCCTATGCCTGGTGGGGTATGCAGAGGGAACCCCCAGGGTCCTAAACAATTTTTGGGGACCACAGACCTGTGGTAAAATTTAACAAAAAATGCAGGGCTCCTTCCCTTTTTAAATAACCCCCCCCCCCTGGGATGGACAGGGAACGTGGGGTTTGCAGAGTCATTATTTTCAGGGAGGTGGAGTACAGCCCTCCCTGAGCCTCTGGAAGGCCCTAGGGACCCTATCTCCCGGGGCTGATGTGTATTTTATGGGGAGGGGGCATGGGGCCTTCCTCGTCAACCCATCCAGTGGCCCCGGAGTCCCATCCCCTGGGCCAAAGTAATTTTTATAGGGAGGGGCGTGGCATGGGGTGGAGTTGAGAAGTGTTTATTCTGGATCCAGGCTGCATCTGTAAAATTATCCCCTACTGCCTGACCCTCCCCACCCCAGTGCTCTTTTTAGACATTCAAGTCACAAGTGCCCTGAGGAAGGTGATGGCTACTCGCTAGCCCAGCACCGAAACGCGCGTCGGCACCGTGCAAGACAGAAACCATTGGGCAACAAACTATTGAGAGCACTTATTATACGCATTATTGCCCTATATTCTCCTTGGGTTTCTGCCTCTTTTACATATGGCTTGTCTTTTGTTTATAATTTGCTTCATTTGACGTGTGTGAGACTGTGGAGTGTATGAATGGTAAGACTGTTTGAAATATATGTGTATGTTTTTGCCTTTTAGGTTCATCTCATTCCGTAGAGCTCTTCCCTGGGGTTATAAGAGAACTTATCTATGAATCTAATTATTTTTATCAGCCCAGATTTTTTTGACTATTTTGATTTTTTTGTTGTATATGTTCTCTGTATATATGCTTTGTTTATATTGTCTTCTCACTTGCTCCGCGATGCATCATTTGAAAACTAAATAATATGTATGTACATTACCTCTAAATAAACATGTTTTTGTATTGCATCCTTGTTTAGATTGAATTTGCTGTGCAATATATGTCTCTTGGATCTAAGCCAAATCTCCCTTTTGCTATCAACTGGAGGCATAGTTACGATCCACTATTATTCTGTGGCAGGTGACACCTTCCTCCCTTGTCCTCGAGGGTGGACATATCTTCACAATGGGGGTGGAGTTGGAAAGAGTGGAGTGACGTAAATTGGAATAGCATAGAGTGGAGTGATGTAAAGTGGTATGGCGCAAAGTGGAGTAGCGTAGAGTGGAATATAGTGGAGTGGCATAGACTAGAATAGTGCATAGTGGAGTGGCATACAGTGAAATTGTGTACAGTAGAATAGCTTATAGTGGCATGGAGTATAGTGGAATGGCACACAGTGGAATAGTTAGAGTGGAGTGACAGAGTGGATTAGCATAGAGTAAAATAGTGTATAGTGGAGTTGCAAGTGTAGAGTGGCATAGATTGGAGTCACAGAGAGTGGAAAAGCATAGAGTGAAGTGGGTTAGAGTAGAGTACAGTGGAATAGCATAGAGTGGAGTAGCACAGAGCAGTAGACTAGAGTGGCGTAAAATGGAGTGGTTTAGAGTGGAATAGCATAGAGTGAAGTGCCATTGAGTGGAGTAGAGTAGAATAGAGTGGAATGGCATTGAGTGGAGTGGCCTACAGTGGAAAAGCATATAGTGGAGTGGTGTACAGTAGAGTGGCGTAGAATGGAGTGGTGCAGAGTGGAGGGGCATAGCGTAGAGTGCAGTGGAGTTGCGTGCGGTGGAATAGCATAGTGTGGAGTAGCGTAGAGTGGAGTTGCATATAGTGGAGTTGCATAGACTGGAGTGGTATAGAGTGGAATAGCATACAGTGGAGTGACAGAGTGTAGTGGTGTAGATTAGTGTGGTGTAGAGCAAATTAGTGTACAGTAGAGTAGCCTAGAGTGCAGTGGTGTAGAGTGGAGTGGCGTAGAGTAGAGTGAGGTACAGTGTAGTGAGGTACAGTGTTATAGCATAGAGTGGAGTGTCATAGAGTGGAGTGCCTAGAGTGCAGTGGCATAGAATGGAATGAGGTACAGTGGAATAGCATAGACTGGATTGGTGTAGAGTGGAATGGAATGGTGTAGATTGGAATGCCGTAGAGTGGAGCAGGGTAAAGTGTAGTGGGGTAAACTGTAGTGGCTTACAGTGTAATAGCATACAGTGGATTGGCATACAGTGCAGTGGCATACAGTAGAGTGGCGTACAGTAGAATAGTGTAGAATGTAGTTGCAAAGTGGAGTGTGTAGAGTGGAGTGGCATACAGTGGAGTAGCGTACGGTGGAGTGGTGTTGAGCGGAATAACGTTGAGGGTAGTGGTGTACAGTGGAGTGATGTAGAGTGGAGTGTCATACAGTGGAATAGCGTAGAGTGTGTTAGCGTGGACTTGCGTACATTGGAGTGGCATAGAGTGGATCGGCATACAGTAGAATGGTGTACAGTGCAATAGCTTAGAGTGGAGTGTTGTAGAGTAGAATGGCATGTAGTGGAGTGGCGTAGAGTGGAGTAGCGTAGAGTGGAGTGTCATACAGTGGAATAGCATACATTGGTGTGGCGTACACTGGAGTGGTGTAGAGTGTAGTGACCTACAGTAGAGTGGCATAGAGTGGAATAGCATAAGGTGTAGTGTCATAGAGTAGAACTGCATATAGTGGAGTGGCATAGACTGGAGTTCCTAGAATGGAGTGGCGTAGAGTCAATAGCGCACAGTAGAGTGGGGTGGGGTAGAATGGAATGGAATGGCACACAATAGATTAGCATTGACTGAAGTGACATATAGTGGAGTGATGTAAAGTGGAGTGGCGTACAGTGGAATAGCGCAAAGTGGAGTGGCATAGAGTGGAAGGTGGAACTTGAAACTGACGTAGTGTTAAAGTGGGTGAACAGATGTAGATGTAATGTGACAGGAATATAGATTATGTGGTGTAAATGGTCAATTTTGGTAGTAAATGAAAAGAGTGTTAAAGTTATGTGTTGAAGTTCCCCAGTAACTTTGCGGTATACCGCAGATCATGCCAATAAGAAAGCAGTATGTGATTGGCTAATAGCGGTCTTTACAAAACGTAAAGAGCAGCCATGTAGTTTTCAGCAGCACACTGTTGTATTCAATAACTTCTCAAGAGTCCGGTTGGATTCACCATAGGTTATTTATTGGAGTGCGAGTAACACGCTGGTAATCCCTGTCCAGCCAGCGATAACTGACTCTCCAGGAATCATCATACGTAATATCTAGAACATTACAAGCATGCCATGACAACCATAGAACATCTTATTTAAAGGTACAGGTATATACAGTATTACCTAACTGTGTGAATACAACACATCATCCTCCCTTAAATAATACAAAGATAAAAACAAAAACAAAAAACAAGAAAAATAAATAAGATACATAAATGATCAAACATGTAATAATGCAATGAGGTTAGAAGTCACCACATATATAATCCTGCAAATATCTGGGTGGACACCTAGGTCTATGCATAGCAAGTCTAGGCCTATGCGCAGCAATGCTGTTGCCAGTATCTCCAATACTTTCATCACTTGTCCTTGAAGGAATATTAACAAATTCTTCATCGCTCATGAATAAATGAGGGTTACAATTATCAATTCTTTCTTTTACACCACTTTCTCTGCCATTTTTCTTTTTATAAAGAGCAACTCTTCTTAGGTTCCAGTTTTCACCATTGTACAAAGTAATAAAATCCTTATAAACAGATTTCACCTTGTATGGACCCCGAAACTTTGTAAGGCCACCACTCACCCGACCCGATTTGACCTTAACAAAGTCATTGGGTTCTATGTTTCCTTTACATAAAATAAGTTCACTATGTTCTTCTCTCACCTTAGGATTATCCATGCCTACGAACACCTTCATCCAGGCAGGAATTAACTTTGTGCTTGCAGAACGTCCTCTCATCACAAAGAAAGGAACCCTTCCCGAAACCGTATTTTCTGTGGTGCGATAGGCCCATACCAAATCATTTACCACTTGTTTGACATCTCTTTTGCTAGTGATAGCCATCTGTATAACTCCTTTTATCATGCGGTTGGCCCTTTCTACAATACCGTTTCCCTGTGGGTTATAGAGTGTTGTTCTACTATGTACAATACCACATGATTTAAGATAATCAGTCATTTCCTTAGAAACTAACTGTGTGCCATTATCTGTAATCAATTTCACAGCATATCCCTCTTCTCTAAAAAACTTCTTCAAGAATTTGAATAGTCTTCTTCGTGGTAATTTCACTCATAAATTTCACCACCAACCATTTTGACATGACATCTACCATAACTAGACCAAACCTGGAATCCATCCCTAAACAAGATACCGGCCCTATAAAATCTAGACATACTGTATGCCAAGGCAAACCAGGATTCTCAATGGTACCCATATCCAACTGGTTTCCAACCATAAGCTTCTTTTCACTCTCCACACAATCAGTACATCTCTCCACCCATTCAGACACTTGCTGGTCCATTGTCGGCCACCAAAAATGTTCCCTTAATCTTTTCTTGGTGAGCGATTGTCCCATATGACCCTCATGAGCCAATTTAAACAATTTATACCTTAAGTCCTGTGGGGGAACAAATTTATTATCTTTCATGATAACATTTCCTTCCTTATCAGAAATAGATAGATCGTCTAAAACTTTTCCAAAAGGTCTCACTGCAATGGGTAAAGAACTTTCACGTCTACCACCTTTAACTATTAACTCCTTGACAATTCGTAGTGCCTCATCCTTACCCATACTCTCATTCCACATAACTTTGTCAACTGCCCCATTACATGCTTCTACTACTTCTTCCACTAAAGCAACTGCTCCTTCACAATTAAAAGCTTCAACCTGCACTTTATCCACCTCATACCACGGTAAAGGTAATCTTGATAAACCATCTGCTTGACAATTTTTCCATCCCGCAATATATTCTATCTTATACATGAATTCTTGCAAACGTGCAGCTAGTCTTGCAAGTCTTGCTGAGCCTTTTCCAGCCCCACCTGGAGATAAAATTTTTATTAAAGGCTTATGGTCAGTACGTAAAATGAATTGAAATCCCCATAAATACATGCAGAAGTATTCAGTGGCCCATGCTGCAGCCAAAGCTTCTCTCTCTATCACTGAGTAGTTCCTCTCAGAAACAGTAAGAGATCTTGAAGCAAAGGCAACGGTTTTCAACCCTTCACTTTGTGTTTGTTCTAAAACTTCACCTAAGCCAACTGCGCTAGCGTCCACAGTAAGTACAGATTTCAATCTCGTGTCAAAAGGGGTCAACACTTTAGCTTCACATATTTCTCTTTTGATATTTTCAAATGTACTTTGTTGGTCATCTGACCACACATATTTACAACCCTTCCTGAGTAATTCTTTTATGTGTTCTGTTTATTCGGCAAAGTTGTGTACAAATTTTGCATAGTACTCTAGGAGACCAAGAAAAGACCTAAGTTGGTCTTTATCAGTGGGCACTGGGGCTTTTCTTATGGATTCCAGAAGATCACGTTTTGGTTTGATCCCCCCTGCAAATATAGTGTATCCCAGATACTCTACTTCCTCAACACAAAATGTGCACTTTTCTTTTTTAAGAGTAAGTCCAGCATCTCCCATTTTACACAAAACTTCCTTCAAAACAAAATTATGCTGTTCTTTTGTTTCACCAAATACTAATACATCGTCCTGAAAATATACCACATTTTTAATATCCCTCAACACCACTCCCATCATCCTTTGAAAAGCTCCCGCGGCAGAAGCCAATCCGAACGGCATTCTATTAAATTGAAATATTCCTTCCATAGTAATGAATGCCGTTAATGGTTTTGACTCCTCGTGGAGTTTAATCTGGTGATACGCACTGCGTAAATCTAATTTCGAAAAGTATTTTCCTCCTTTTAAAGACAAAATGAGCTCATTAATGTTTGGTAAAGGGTAATTATCAATCACAATATTCTGATTAAGAGTGCGTAAATCCACACAGAACCTATAACTACCATCAGGTTTGCCCGTGATCACAACTGGCGAAATCCAACTAGAAGTCTCTGTTTGCTCAATAATGCCTTGTTTTACCATATCATTGAGCATGCGTTTGACTTCTTCCCTAGCAATAATGGGTATTTTCCGTACTTTGTGTTGCATGGGTATAGCATCCGGCTTTAATATAATTTTGTGTACATACCCCTTGAGTGCACCAATTTCATCAGCAAATATGTTATGCATGTTTTCAACAATTGTATCAGTAGTAACATCTTCAACTACCATAACCTGCTGGGGAGCTCTTGGATTAATAATAATGTGCAAATCATACTGATGTGCCCATCCTAAAATTGGTGGACCATTGCGCGATATATATACTTTGCCACTTACACATCTATCATGAAAGGCAATATCAGTCAACATATAACCTATTATGTCTATCTTTTTCCCTTGATATCCTCCTGGATTGATATCTTTTGGAAGTAATTCTACTCCCTGCCATGTTCTTTCAAACACATCTTTGGGAATAATAGTGTAAAAAGATCCACAATCTACCCTTAACTCAACATCTTTACCATTTATAACAAAATTTGCTTTGGGTCTGGATCTCCTCCCAGGTGAACTAATGGTTTCATCTTCCTCCACACATAGAATTCTGTCTTCACTCTTTATACTCTTTACATAACTATCACTTCCTTGACTCTTTTGTATTACCGCTACTGATTCGTCTTGAATGACAGATATTCTTGATTTACTAAATGTTTTACACATTTTAAAGAAGTGACCTTTACGACCACACTTCCTGCATTCTTTATCAATGGCAAAACAATTCTTATACTCAGCAGTATGATAACTGCTACCACATCTCGTGCACATTCTCTCAGGTATTTTGTTATTATCTGGATTCTTCACAAAATTACTATTATACTTTCTATTGGGATTGCTACTTCTCCCCGCCCCAGTTTTTTTCCTTGCTGACTGCTGCAACATCATCTTGGTCAACATATGACACCCCTACAGTGTCTGCCTTCTTTTCCATTTCTTTCATACACACCTCGGAGTGTTCAACAACCTTGGCTATCTCTATAGCATTAATCAAAGTCGGGTTTCTTGCTGCCCATAGCCTTTCTTGTATTTTTTTGTTGCGACATTGCACAATTAGTTGGTCCCTAATCATTTCTTCTCTAATCCCTCCAAATTGACACTTTATTGATAGTTCTCGTAAACGTGCAACAAATTGATCAATAGTTTCATCACTCCTTTGAGGTTGTGTATAAAATTTGTGCCTACACATAACTATGTTTACTTCTTTAGCGAATTGCTTCCTCATTCTAGCTTTAGCCTCTAAATAAACATTCTCTTCCGGTCTTCCTTCAGTATCTATTGCTACAGGTAAGTATTTAAATACATGTTGCCCTTCCTTCCCCAACGTACTCAACAATAAAGCTTTCTTCCTCCCAGCACTAAATTCTTTGCCATCCAAAGCTTCAATGTAGTTCTCAAATATTTCCACCCATTCGTCCCATTCTATAGGAGGTTCTCCCACACTTTGTAAGAATAAAGGTGGAGTAATTATAGGTACATCCATTTAAACCGTTTTTTTTTTTTACGTTGTAAATAAAAATTACAATGTCACCACTGCTTGGATTTACTGTAAGATAAAATTATAAGATTGGTTAATAGTGAGTTTGAGTTATGCTGATGTTTTTGTGTGTGATGTTCATGTAATTCCAGGTAAGTTTAAAGTCACTGTCACTGTTAGAGGTGACACAAAAAGTACCTTTACGTGTTTAAATGTTTAGATTTTCCTTCTTCTGTGCGACCAGTCAAAACTGCTTCTTTCCTTTTCTTTTTTCTCTTTACTCTCCGTTTTCGTTATCTGTTAGATACGTAGTACGTTGCGTGAATATATCCGAATTCACGATCTTTCTTCCTTCTTTTTTTTTTTATAAAATGGCCTCCCAAGTCGTCATGACGCTGCACAACATCTTGCGTTGCTCACGTAGTCTCCACGTTTCCGGCGCTCTGCGTGAGATGCAAACAGGTGATGTCACACGCATACGTCCATGCTTATCCCCCCGGCAACGAATGCCGAACAGCTGCTGTCAAACTCCGAACGCGTAGCTCGCGCCGCACCAGGTAACTGACTTGATGTTTTCAAGTTCAAACTTTTGCCGTAATTATAGTTGAAATCACTTCCCATGCGTCGTGTTCGATCACACTTGAAAACGCTTCCATACGTCGCTCTATCGTACTGTTATCCACACAGTCCCAACAGTGCTGACATTAGTTTTCCTCAATCTGTAGAGGCACTTCCAAAATATCGCTGTGACATTTCTTCGCTTCCTTTAATAATTAATCCACGCTTCCATATCGTTGTAAAATCTGGCAATAGTCTCTTTAAAATCCTTACTTTACTGTCCTTGGCCAAGTTTTCTTGTGTGCAGTAGTGGGTTCTTGAAATACCAGCGTGATTACGATTGCTCTACACTCCGCTGGCCAATCGTCGCCATTTGTTGTAGTCAATAACTTCTCAAGAGTCCGGTTGGATTCACCATAGGTTATTTATTGGAGTGCGAGTAACACGCTGGTAATCCCTGTCCAGCCAGCGATAACTGACTCTCCAGGAATCATCATACGTAATATCAAGAACATTACAAGCATGCCATGACAACCATAGAACATCTTATTTAAAGGTACAGGTATATACAGTATTACCTAACTGTGTGGATACAACACACACCTTTGCTGTCTTCTGGGTTAGGGCCTTAGATATAGGTAAGTAGTAGGTTTATTGTTGTTCCCTACCTAATACAAGTTTATGAACTTGGTAATAGGTTGGGAATTTTATCAGCAAGGTGTCTTGCTAAGCTGTGTTGCATGAAAGTTTGATCAATCTGGGTCATAGTGATCATCATGAACATACATGAAGAGCGTGAGCTAAACAGAAGTAAAAAAGGTCCCAATTATTCAAGCTAGCACAAAAAGAATTGGAAAAACTGACTGCAATATTTATTACATATTCCATAACTGAAGCATATTTGCTTTCTAAAGAGCACTTATTCCATTCGGTAAGACCATTTTAAAATTCAGCATGTGTCATTACTTAAACAATCCTACACATTAAATATTTGATAAAACTACATTTCAGATTCTGCTGAAATAGCAGCACCGTAAATTAAATACCATGCTTTGCTTGGTTCCATGCATTAGTATACAATGCTTTAAAAGGTTTCTATGTTTATTAAATGTATAAGTGTATAGTAGGCAACAGAGTACAGAATCTGAGTGAGAAAGCATTATTGATTGATTACTACAGAGAATGAAATGACTGTATTCTGTTGCTGTTGTAAAATAATGGAAATATCCTTCGATGAAGAATTTCTTATTTGTAAAAGTTGGAATTTTCTGTAGTTTTTTTACGTTTGTATACGTGTATTTGTATAGTTATATCCTAGAAAAGTACAATGGAGCACTGTATGGGGACAGCAACAAAGGTTATTGCCCACAATCATTTACAGAGTGGAGGGAGCTACCTTTCTAATGGTGTTTTGACTAACATATTGATGCGAAAATTATCAGAGCATTAAACCTTCCTAGAGTACTGCAAAGCATGTCCCTCATTGGCACAATACCCGAACCATATATGAAATATCTTCGGTGCATTGAAGTGTAAAAGAATGCACATTGAGAGGCATGGATGTTTGAATCTAAGACAAAATGAGAATAAACTTTTTTTTCTGTCACATATTTACTCAAATATAAGTTTTGAAAATAAATGAAGAATTGATCACCCTGTTGTCATAGCCATCATTACCTAAAAATGGCTTTGGAAAATTATTAAACAGTGCCAAATGTCTAGACCAAATCTATCACTGAATACAGCTTACCCTACCCTACCTTTAAGACATTCAGCTGGCCCTGGTGGTTATTCAACATCTTGTTATTCCCAGGTTTCTGACTTTCAGTGACAGAGCCTGAGATATCCCAAGGCATTGGGCAAACTGACTATCACCAACAGTCAGAAAGATGGAAATTAAATGTGTGGCTATGAACTCAGCTTCTCCCCCACACCACTGTAATGGTCAAACTGAAAAATCTCAATGATTCATGATTTAAAAAATGTTGCAGTTTTTGCATACAAATCATTTATTGGTTCTGACCAGATCACTTTAAATAGACTTTCTAGCTTACTGCAACTTTTTATACATCTGCACAGCCTCCTCCAAAGAGACTAACTTACATGCTGCAAAGTATGGAAAACGGGAGATCAAGATTTGTTCTCTTTGGATATTAAGTTCATATGTACCTTCCTCAGTCTCTTTATGGTACAGGAGCATAGGTTACAGTGACTAGCCTCTCAGTACAATTATAAGGATCTTTTGATCGCCAACATCAGAAAGCATTCACCAACAAAAGATAGTCATCTGGAACACCGAGACGGATCTGAGGATGTATAATATCCAAATCTTTGGATTGCCCTCAAATCGTTCCTCAGTGCTGAAGCAAATGCCACACCTTTACCATCAGCGAGATGCCAAAACTCTGTGTTTAATCTTTTAACTTACCTTGGGACATGTGCTAATGGTGACTGTGTAAAGATGATGTGGTCATACTCAGTCATAAACTGTTCTCATGCCCTCCTCCTTATTTCGCTGCTCTCGCCTCATGTGCAGCAGCACAGATTCACCAATTGTTCAGCTGATAAAGGGTTTTCCTTGCCAAAATACCTCTTTACTCCCCATGCTAACACCTCTCAAACAGCCATCTTTTCCTTTCGGAATCTCCTATTTGTATGTTACAGGTGTATGAACCATGCTGAAATTGTCATTTTGGATCATATGTGCAATTACAAAAACATCTTCTCAACTAAAACACAAAAAATGTTGCATAGTGGACTGAAAAGATTCTAAACTGCTTCAATGTTTTAATTTTTTTATTTGTCAATTTTAGCCACTTCTGTTGTTCCAGGTGATCTCTGTCCCTCTTATATAAGAGATAACGTATTCATGTGGCATGTTTTGAGCACAGCAACCCTTAGCTGTCTAAAGCTTAAGATGTCAATAAAATATTAAGCAGTGGAGTTTATCACACCCTAACATTTGATTGAAGATAAAGACTCCTTGATCCACCCAGGTTTCTTTTTGAACCACTTATAGTAAGGTGCAGAGTGTATTTGTTCTATAGCATTAGAAACTCATTCACATTATCAAAACAAATTCTTCTCTGCACCACTGACCACATCTAATCTAGCTATCCAGCAAGTATATTTTTTAAATCATAGATACCATTCTTTTTCTTAGTGACTCGTAACTATCTTCCCTCTAGATGTATGATTCTGCTGTCCAAAGACCAAACTGTCATAGCTTGCTTCCCATTTGCTCACATCTTTATTTTCCTGGGTCAAGATTCCAGCACTTCACACTGTTGCTGGACTCCTATGGTTATGGTTGAAGGAATGATTTACTCAAGCATGGTCTCTCAACCATGACATTTCAGCAACCCTAGAATAGAAAGCTCTTCATTGACCAACTAGTCATGTATTCCACTATACAACAAACCGATAGGTCCCAAAGACAAGACCTATTGACTTTGACAATGATTGTCCTTTCATCGAATGTGTTTGTAAAGTAAAAATATTTACGAATATAAATATCTTGAAGATAAATTTGAATGTAGTCACACAAAAGAAGCCACGATTGTTGCCTCCAACAAAACTGCTTGATTGGTGACTGTTAGAAATTGAGAGTATACACCCTGTCCAAGCAAGAGCCACAAACCCAGTCAGCGTAAGTCAGATACACAACCTAAATTAACCTGTGCTCACCCTCTGCTAGTTTGACACAGAGCAGTCAGGCTTAACTCAAGAGGCAATGTGTAAAGTATTTGTGCCACACTTAAATTACAGTAACACAGTGAAAACACCACAAAACGGTTACACTGTTTAGAAAAATAGAGAATATTTATCTGAGTAAAACAAGACCAAAATGACAAATATCCAATGAGTACAAGTCGAGATAGGAACATTTAAAGATTAAATCCAAAAACAGTGCTTAGAAGTCAATAGCACTAAAAGGTTACTTGAGGTCGCGTCAGACTTGGGTAAGACCACAATTCAGGCCAACCGTGATGGAGAGCAGGTTGACTACAGGACCCGTGTTGGGCCTGCTGAAAAAGTACCTTTGTTTGGAGTATTCATCGTTGAAGACGCAATTGGTCAGTTCTGATTCGCGTAGTCGGGTCACTGCGGCGTGCAGAGCAGGTAGCAAAGTGCAGTCCCTCCTACAGCACAGCAGGCAGCAGATCAAAACAGCAATGCTGGTAGCAAAGTGACAGTCCCTCTTACAGCACAGCAGCTCTTCTTCCAGGCAGAATGGTTTCTGATTTGGGGGTGTCAGGGGCACAGTACGTCTGAAATGGCGAGGATCGGAACCAGCGCGTCTCTGGACCCGACTGGCGCTGTAAGTGGTGACCCGCGGTGCAGCAGTACGTGGCAGCCGGGGGACGCACCGGCCCCGGAACACTCCCGGATATTGCTGTTTAATTATCACGGCCGAGAGACTCTTGTTGCTGCGTAGGGAGCTACAAAATGGCTGACGGCCCGCTTTGTTGATTGGGACTCCGGAGCTGGCCCTGGATTCGCTCGCATTGCGCCCCTACAGAAGAGCAGAGTGGGGCGACGTGTAAGGCATCCGCCCTCCCCTCCCCCGGGGGCGGGGGGTAAGCAGTGTGCAGCCCATCCTGGACATGCAGGTAATAGTGCACATTTCGGCCATGGATTGAAGACAAAGTACGCAGCTCCCAGATTGTAACCACCACAGAAGTGGAGAGCTCGTGGGCAGCCGATCATTTCCTTTTGAAAATCAGAGCCAAGGCAGGCATCCCACAGAGATGGTGAGCCAGGACTGATGTTCGCTGGGAGGTGTACATAGCGCTAGGAAGACCCAGTCCACACATACCAGCCCATATAGAGGGAAAGGACTTCCACTGGGGGTCCAGTTGATTGGTGGCCAGCGCTTGGGCGGCTGGTGCGTGCCAGGGACAGGAGTCTATGACATTTTCGGTACTCCTGCTACCGGAGCCACGTCTAGAAGCAGTGGAGCCATCGGAGAGTGTGTTGCCGGTGGGAGCCCTTGTGTGACGCACCTAACCAGAGACACAAGTGCATGGTGAGACGAGCTGACTCCCCTGGGCTCTGTTGATAGCAGTGCAGGTGAAAAAGACCATTGACACCGCTCAGGAGGACTGGGCAGCGTGGGCCCGGTGTGAGATCATAAGTAGCAGTCTTAAGGAGAGCTGATTAGCGCTGAATCAGGTGCTGCGGTGGAGTGGCCCTGCGGGAGGCTCTGGTGGTGTGGAGGACGTCTCCGGGCGAATACGAGACAATGGGACATACTAGGGGGACCGGGTCGAGGGCCTCCTCACAGGCGGCGGGGACCTGCGATGCTGACCCACCACATTCAATGAAGGAACAATTGGCCCAGGATGACCGTCTGGATACTATATTGCAAGCCATTGAGCGCTCCAGCGCATCCATGTAATCTAAATTGGACAAAGTGGCTCTAGACCTCAACTTACTACACGTGGATCATCGGAAGCTGAAGGACCGGGTTGAAACTGTAGAGCAGGAGATCGCTGAATTGAAGCCCGCCACGGAGTTCCAAGATAAACAGCAGAATGTTCACGAGGCTCGGATCCGGTACCTAGAGGACCGCATCGAGGACGTAGAGGGGCGCTCCCGGCAGAATAATGTCCGACTGATTGGGCTGCCGGAGGGTGCGGAGGGCCAAGATGCGGTCGCTTTTCTGGAATCCTGGCTCAAGACCATATTGCCTCATACCGAATTCTCCCCCTTCTTCACCATCGAGTGGGCGCATCGTGTTCCGGGTAAGAGTCCTGCCCCCGGTGACAGAGCGCGTCCATTTATCTTCAAGCTCCTACATTTTAGGGATTGGGATATAATCCTTTGAGAGACCAGGAAATTAGATGCTATCCAGAATGAAAATGCCAAGGTGTTGTTCTTTCCGGACTACACAATGAAGGTTCAGCGTCAGAGGGGATCTTTCCTACCGGTGAAGCAACAACTTCGGCAGCTCAATCTCTCCTACTCACTGTTATTTCCGGCCAGGCTCCGTGTCGTCTCGAATGAGAAGTCCAGGTTCTTTGATACACCTCAGGATGTTTGGGACTGGCTGGAGACATCAGGTCTGTATTCTGGCCCGAGACCAGCGGGCACTGCTGCAAAAGCATGGACTGGGGAAGTTGGTGACAGAGGCGCTCGGAGACCCCGGCCGAGACGGCGGTTTCCAAGGTTGACGGCGGTGCCTGGTCCAGATCAAATCCGTAAAGAGCGGCAGGACGTGGTTCACATTGCGGAGAAGATGGCAGAAGCAACGTCGCACGAGGACAAAGCGAACACTTCCTATCATTCATTAGGGGGTGAGGACACTTCCGTGGGGGACTCTTCTGATAAAGCATCTATGAGAATCCGAATGTTACACCCCAGACAGCGGATGGTATCGTATGAAACTGGCTGCTCTGAAAATACATTGCCGAGTGCTGTTGTTTGCTTTGATGTGATGATCTCCTGTGTCCTCTGAGGTCTGCGTGTTATCATGTTGTGGGGTGGGGGTCGGTCAGAGGGTAACTGGGGGTGTTGAATTTGATATCGTTGATATTTTTCGACTTCTAATTTGGGGTTGCGCTATGGCAATGCTTGCTAATTGCTGTTTGGGTGGGGACTTCAAGTATGTACCCTGCATGGTGTCACAATCCCCTGTTCTCCATAGCCTTTCGGAGCCAATGGGGCAGGCGGCTATGTTGCTGTCTGTTGCATTTGGACGATTCCCCAACATTTTGGGGGGTTGCCCGTATATGGTTTTTTCCTTCCCCGGTTAGTATTTCCCATTTCCTTTATGTTGCAGGAGCCCGGTGGGGGAACACGGAAAGCAATGTGGTTCACGACAGACTGTTATACAGTGAGGTCGGGGGCAGGGGGATCAATATTCATTGCAGTGTGCTTTTCTTAGCTTTGCCATGTGTCACGTAATAATTACCTGGAATGTCCGGAGCCTCCGCACGCCTTCTCGTAGATATGCGGTGTATTCCTATTTAAAACGTCATAATGTGCATATAGCGTTATTGCAGGAGACCCACCTGAATGCCCGATTGCAGCGCAGATGGAGAGGTAAAATATATGCCACAGATTACTCCATGTTTGCTAGGGGGACCCTTATCTGGATATGCCCGGGGACACCCTTTGCAGTAGACGAGACTTATGCGGATAAGGAGGGCAGATATGTGTTGGTGAAGGGTAAATTGGATGGGCGTCCTGTATTATTGGGTTGTGTGTATGCACCGAATGTGGACCAGGGCCAGTTTCTAGGTCAGCTGTCTCTTGTTTTGGGAAGATGGTGTGAAATCCCGTGGCTGCTGGGAGGGGATTACAACAGTGTCTTAGACGTGGGGGATGATAGATCCTTTCCCCCTCTCAGGTCCACAGCCGAGACAACCAACTCCGTGGCCCTATGTGGCTGGGCGCGGGGGTGGGATCTGGTAGACGTGTGGAGGCAACATCACCCAGGGGAGAGGATATATTCCTTCTTCTCGGCACCTCATAACTTACACGTCTGGCTGGACAGTTTATTTGGGTCCCCTTGCCTCCTCCCGTATGTTTCAAAATTGGAGTACTGGGGGCGCACGCATTCTGATCACAACCCTCACTGTGTTGTGCTGGCTTGGGAGGGTGGGATCCCAGGTGTCCCCACGTGGCGGCTGCAACCAGCCATGCTGGAAGATCCTGTGTTTCGGGAGGCGATCAGCGGGGCGATCGGAGAGTATTTTGAACTCAACACGGGGACTGCCTCCTCTGCATTAGTGGAGTGGGAGGCTATGAAAGTCACCCCATGAGGGAAATGCTTGGGGTTGGGCTGTGGGCTGAAACAACAGGTAGCGTCAGACCTGATTGTGGTGGAAAGACGTCTGCTGCTGTTGGAATCTAAGACTGTGACAGATGCTGGGGGACTGGCCAACCTAAAGGAAGCGCGAAGGAAACACGCAGAGCTGCTTGAACGGCAGCGCTGCCTTAACTTTGTAGCACACTCCGCGTCAATACATGCCAAAGCAGATCGCTCTGGGCCTCTCCTCGCTTGGCTGATTAAACAGGAGCAACCGGGTGGGCTGATTATGGCTCTTTGCTCTCCAGACGGAGTGCTTCGATTCACACAGTTAGAAATCCATGGTGAGCTGACGACCCATTTCACGATGCTGTATAAAGCTGGTCCACAGCCCTCGGAGGAAACGGTTCAGCAATTCTTAGGGCGACTTCCATTTCCAGTCCTGTCACCTGAACAGCAAACGGACCTGGATGCTCCGCTGACGCTTGACGAGGTGCGAGGAACAATGAGGACTCTGCCTTCCGGCAAGGTCCCTGGTCCTGACGGCCTTCCTCCCGAATTTTATAAAACATATGCGGACCCTTTGAGCTCCCAACTGCTCCGGGTATATACAGAGGCCCTGGAATCTCTTGCCCTTCCTGTCTCAATGACGGAGGCTACGTTGATTGTGCTCCCCAAACCAGGCAAGGACCCTACTTCCATGGGGGCGTATCATCCTTTGGCACTCTTAAATGGAGATTATAAGATATTAGCGGGCATCCTGGCTAGTAGGTTGGGGCCGCTAGTTCCCCAACTGGTCCACCATGACCAGAATGGGTTTGTGCCAGCTCGCAGCACATCGCTTAACATACGGCGACTGTTTAGGGTGATGAATTGTGCTACTGAGGTCTGGCCAACGGCTGGCTGTGTTGTGCTGGACCTGGAGAAGGCCTTCGACACGGTTGAGTGGTCTTTTATGTTTGCCGTGCTTCACCGATACGGATTTGGACTCTATATACTAAGTCTTATTGGACTGTTGTACGCGGCCCCTACTGTCCGATTGCGGATGGGTTCTCTTTTCTCCGAGCCTATTTTGATTGGGCGGGGGACTCGTCAGGGATGCCCCCTTTCCCCCCTGATCTTCGCTTTGGTAATTGAACCATTGGCGATGGCACTACGTGCCTCAGCATCAGATTGGGGGATAACCCTTAGAGATGGTATACATGCCGTTTCGCTTTATGCAGACGACATCCAGCTGTATGTGCGGGATGTCCTGGCGATCCCGCAGGTCATCCCCGCCACGTTGACATCTTTTGCATCATTGTCTGGGCTAGGGGTGCACTGGGGTAAATCTTGTCTATACCCGTTTAATCCCATTACAGTGGATCCGGGTTGGACAGTGAATGGGATGGTGGTGAAGTAGCAACCAGTGGCGTTCAGATACTTGGGTGTTCGTATCTACCATAACTCACAGGACCTTCTGGATGGTAATATCATACGGGCGGTTACAGCACTTAAGTCTCAAATTGACTTCTGGAAGACATTTCCCCTCTCAGTTATAGGTAAGGTGGAGTTAATTAAAATGGAAATGGTACCATGTCTTCTTTATTATTTTGCTACCCTACTGCTCCACCTACCCGTGTCCTTCTTCCGATCTCTAGAGAAGATCGCCCGTGACTTTATCTGGAATAACTTGCGATGCCGAGTGGCATTGACAAAGTTATATCTTCCTCGCTCGAAGGGGGGGCTGGCTCTGCCCAACTTTGAGCACTACTACCTGGCGTCTCAAATCTTGTGGGTGGCGAAATGGGTGGAGGAGATTAATTTGTCAGACTCAGCAGAACAGGATCCTCCGTATTCCCTAGACCGGATCCTTTATTTATTCCATCCCTGTAACAAACCGAATGAACCTCTCCCTTTGTTGCTATCGATAGCACGGAAATGTTTCCGCAGGGCACTACGCCTTACTAGGAATGTACTGCCATACGCACCTGGTGTACCTCTACTGGGGATGCCGACCATGCGGGGACATGTTCGGAGTATGGACCTTGCCCCATGGGTGGCAGTTGGTGTAACCACCTTGGGAGACTTATATGTAGAAGGATCATTACGGCCGTTTCTCGATCTCGCGAATGAAGGTGGTGTACCCACCGGCCAATTTCTGAACCATGCCTCCTGGACGGCTACGATGAGACGTTGGTGGGGGGATGTGACGCAGGAACCCCTGATGAATCTCCTAGTGCAATATGTGCATGTTATGGGCACAGGATCCCACTTGATGAAAAGGTTCGCGGACTCGATCAGGGGACACACTTCGGCAGATTTAACGCCGTTGCGAGTTAAGTGGGAGGCAGATCGGGGGAGGCCTTATTCGGAAAAGGAATGGTCCATGGTCCTGGAAAGCCCCAAGCAGGCTCCTAGAAACGCCCGTTTCAAGTTAATCCAATTTTATATTGTGCATAGGGCATATCTCTCCCCAGATAAAATCAATCGGTACTTTAATAGACAAGATGAGTACTGCCTGCGCTGTAAGATGGTGGATGCAGATATATTACACATGCTCTGGTCCTGCCCCGCTCTGCGGACTTATTGGGAGGGGGTGTTGGATGCGTTGGGCACTTACACAGTTAGGGAGGTGTCGAGAACATGGGAGTCGTGCATCATTGGTGTGTTTCCTAGAAATAAGAAACACAAAGCCTCCACCAGGTTTCTTGATTTGGGCTTTATTGTGGCTAAACAGTTGATTACTCATAAGTGGAAGTCCGAGGAGTCCCCTCCGACGAAAGCTTGGCTCCTCTCCATGCTGAACTGGGTGAAGGTGGAAGCGGTCTCCCTGATACGCGAGGATACGCTGGGTTTGCGTAAATTTCCCATCTCCACTGAATGGAATACTATGCTGTGTGCGCTGCAGGGGCTACTGGTGCCGGAGGCTCTCTTAGATGACCCCCTTTCCTGAGGGTTAGTTAGATTGGCTTAAGTAGCCCGTGTCCCGATGGTGTGTTGATATGCTGACTGCAACCTCTGCCCACTTTACTGGACGACCTTTACTCCTGATAGATGGATTGTGACCCTTAGAGCAGTTGAAAAGACCTTCTTCTGCCGCTAGGAGACATTGGTTCTCCTCCCTCCCTTCCCGTGGCTCCTACTTCCCTTCCCTCCCCCTTCCCCGATATGTGGGTTTTATTCTTTTGTTGGTTGGTGTTTTCATATAAACGTTTGAATCTATACACTGCTCCATGTGATATGGCGGAGTGAAGCCATACGAAACGTGATTATGTACATTGTTACATGTTGCATAAGTTGCAGTTACTTTGTGCCATAAGGCATTCGTTCAGATTCTTGACGGTGGGAGGAAATGGTTTGTTTGATGGGATATGCGCAATGTTATTGCCTATATTATTTATGCTTACTGATGTAACCAAGCAGTTATATCGTTGCTTACCTATCTGGAATTTCTGTTTACCTATTGGTTCCGTATGGTGCTTTCTTGGATGATGCACTGCTTTGTATTCATGTATACAAAACAAAACATAAAATCTTTAATAAACAGATCAAACAAAAAATAGAGTTCATATCTGTCTCACTACATTAAATATTGTAAGCAATATTTTCTATGGTACATCACATTTATTACATCGCCTCTAAAATGAATAATCACTATCTAATTTAGCTACATAAATGCCAAGGATGCATGTTCAAGAAGAAAGAACACAAACATGTTTCACATGCACCCAGAGATCATGTAGATTTACAACTGATTCTATAATTTTGATAGTAAAGGAGCAAATTAGCTCTGATGAGGACCTGAAGCTGTTTAGAATGAATAGAAGAGGAGAAAGTTGACTATGCACAATATTTGATGTTTGAGACCATCAAATTTGTTCACTTCAGCTCAGCAAGAACCTGCAAGGATACTATGCCACATAATTTTGCATAGTTGGTGAATTTGATGCAGGGGTGTAAAATTGGAGCTATTGTGGTTACCTCAAAGTGTCTGAGAATATGGAGCTGGATAAATGATATTCTTGATATAAATGATAAAGCTCATTCACGTTCCTCCCTATTTCTTCAAACATTTTAGATACCAGTGACAACAGTTATGGTGTCTTCTAAAAACCTGTTTCAGCATTTCGGAGTGAACATTGATTGAATCTAATTTCTCATGTATTGTCTCACATCTATGCCACTCTAACAACCAATACCCTTCATCCTTGTCCTCACTGGTTTGTATGCTTCCTACCCGTCTACTAGTGACGTTTTTGGGCTTGACTATTGAAGAATTTTTGTCACAAAAAATTGATGGACACTTTACGAACACAATGATCTACTTATATTCACAACACTAGAAAACACTCAGGGGCTAATTAATGAGAGCCCTGTGTCACTTTTGCACTAGGTAAAGTGGCACATGTGTGATGCAGGGCTCTCATAACGATTAATGAAGCCGAACAAAACCACCCTGCGAGGCTTTGAGTGACCTCATAAATCATGAGTAAGGCGACTCAGTGCAAATCCCTGCGTTGCCTTGCTCTGCGCCGAAGAGGCGCTCCATGGGCGTTATGATGGGTTTTCCCACGCAACACGCATTGAATGTGACACTGCCCCAGATTTACAAAATGATGCAAACCTGGGGAAGTGTCATATCCGTACACCTCCCGAAGCAAGGCATAACGAGGAGAAATATGTTTATTTCTCCTTATTTTATACTCTTTCCATGTGTGCTGAATTCTGCAGCACACATAGAAAGAGGAAGATGCCTCATAGGATTCTTTTTGTGCAGGAAGGTGCCCATTCCTGCACAAATACAATCCTACCTGCAACAGAGGCACCCTTGCACCATGGGGCAAGGGCGCCTCTGTTGGCCCTAGGCTGCCAAAACAGCGCCAGCACAGGCAGAAAGGACAGGAATGCATTGTATTGCTTAAATACTGTGCATTCCTGCCCTTTCACTTTGACGTAAGGCAACAAGCAAGGTGCCTTGCAGCGCTGCCCTACGTCAAAATGCCATAAATGAGGCTCTCATATCTACATGCTTGGACCTATGATTACTCCGTGCCATCTCGTTGTTTATTGAAGTAAGAAACTAAGCTGCCTATCTCCAACACGTGTACTCTATGGGGCACATTACGATGTCGAGCAGAAAGCCTCTGCCCGACTCGGAATTGGGACCAACCGACTTGGGGTCGACGGTTCCGACCACCGGATTACGATGCTACTGAGCACTGTTCGGGCAGAGTCCCATTGTTTCCTATTGGAGCTCGTGTTACGCCAGACAACTGGCCGTAACACAGGCTCTTATGGGGAAATGGGGTGTTTGTGGAAAACTCTGCACCCTGTGGCAAGCACCCCATGGTGCCTGCCACACAGTGCAGGGTTTCACAGGGGGGTCCCTTAGCCATCAACTGTAGGCCAAGGGGGCCCTGCCAGGGGCCCCCAAAGTGACTTTCCGATAGCCGTTATGTGTCGGACAGGCCGATGTGAAAAGGCTGTTGAAAATTGACATCGTAATCCCGAGGGCTTAAACGCTGTCCATAGAGGTGTACAATGCAGTTCCGACTGACACGAATACTCCGCGAGCCGCTCAGAACCGAGTTGGAATGACCGCACGGTTTACATTCTGACGGCGAACATTGTAATTGGGCGGTCAGAATGGAAACTGACCGAGTCTGTCGGAAGGGCTCCGATGCGATCGAGGAGATTCCGACTGTCGGGAGGAGGCTTTTCGCCCAACATCATAATCGGCCCCTATGTGTTGAGGATGAAAAAAAAAAAGAATCATAATTTCAAATTAAAGAAACATCAAAGCAAAACATTGATATGTACTGTTGATCATCTCCACTCTTTTTAGATACCATATACATTTATTATGGTGGTACGTTTTGCGTGTTAGGTGTAACAGGGTTATGTTCTATTGGTTAAAAACATACTGCGCATTACAGAATTCCAGGCAACAATAGCAGAATCCGATTGTTATGTTTAGGTACTCCCATAATTTTGCATTTATTGTTTGACAATATTTCACAATACTGCCTCATATTTAGGCCTTTTCCACAGTCCCTTATTAGCAGTTACCCGTTCACAAAATGTCAAGCTCGTTATTTCTTACCCTCTTCAGCACTGTTGACATTACCCTTCTTTATCAACCATGTTAAGCATTTTTTTTATAAAATATAATCTGATAATTATAGCTGTATACAGAATCCTCTTTTCCCATGTTAGTGCATTTCTTAGAATAATTGAAGGTCTTCTAGAAAAATCATCAAAGCTGTCATTTAATTTCTGCCGCTACAATATTTAATTGAAAGATATGCAACATAATTAAAAAGGCAACTTCAGGGCAAACATTTCTCAAATCTGGCGACAATAAAGTTGAAGTAAGTTAACCTTCCTTGTGTCTTCGTGATTGAAAATGCATTCCCTAGCAACAGTTGCAATGGCGTTATGACCTCTGGAGATAAAGCTGCTGTATGGAGTTAGCATTTAATTCATGCATTAACAACGTTTTTAAATTCTCAAAAGCTTTTACTAAAAATCTCTCACAGGTCAACAGTACACTAAAGATTACGTTTACATAAACATTATTAGTGTACCCCAATTTTTCTCTTTGCCTAAATTTATTTTATGGCAGTTTGTTACTTTGTAAACCCTAGGAAACGACAAGGACCCGCTGATACAAAAGTTCAAGGATGTCCCTAAGCACCGCATAATCAATGACTATGTTTTAAACGTCTTTGTAACTTTTCCATCATGTGCAATCTACTTGCTCAATTTTTATGATTGAGTCTACCATATTGTCTGGAAGTTTGCTCTATTGATAAACAACTATATCTATGAAAAATATATTTTCTTACATTTGAGTAGTGTGATGAATTCCATCCGTGCAGACATTTCACCAAATTGTTCTTGTCTTTTTGAAGCTCTGTACTGCAGAGGTCTGATATCTGCTAACAAGAGATCTGGCCAATGTGCTTTGCTAAAATGTTTTCATCTTTCCCATTGAAGACCTTGCTACTCTGGAACTGACCTGACTTAATTCTCAGAATCAGAGTTGACTTTGGACGAGTAAACTTATGATTCTCAAAACATTATGTGTTAACTGCGGAGATTTTGATTCACACAAACCTATTTCATATGCGAGTGTTACGTAGGTGTGAAGTAGTACGATTCTCCTTATATCAAGAAATGCCCAACTGTTTCATATGGCCTAGCCATGGTATATATCATGACAGGAATGCTGCATCTTGGTTATATTCCATTGTATATTAACTGCACTTTTACAATCAATTACTATGAAAATGTAACCCAAAACGCTTATGCAAGAAACAATATTAATAAATTAAAAGTAAGTTTTTCGATAACGTTTGTTTTAAATTTTGTTAAAAAAAAGATTTAACCTATGTGCTACATTTTTCAAAATGAGCATATTGAAAATATGCATTTTGGGCATTTGTGTGTATGGTGTTTTCATTTTGTGTGGCTTTTATGACTGCACAATTGCAGCTCATTTCTCAAAGGTAACATTTTTTGTACATATGTTATAGGAATGTCATTTGATGAAAAACCAAAGTCAGACCTAAAAACATGAAATCTAAGAAAAAAAAACTGTTATTACTTTTAGTTTTCTGGTCGTGATGGATGATAAATGCTTGTCCGGTGTTGGACTTTGCCCTTTATGCAGGGTTATCCCCAGACTTTTTGCTTCTTCCTCCTATTTTTACCTGACCTGTTGTTGTTGGCTATAGGACTCTGGGCACTTTGTCACTGCTAATCAGTGCTAAAGTGCATATGCTTTCTGTGTAAATTGTTCTCGTGATTGGTTATCCAATATTGGCATATTTGAATCACTGGTAAGTCCCTGGTAAAGTGCACTGAAATGTGCCAGGGCGTGTAAATCAAATGCTACTAGTGGGACTGCAGCACTGATTGTGCCACCCGCATGAGTAGCCCTGAAAAGGTCTCTCGAACCTGCCAGTGCAGTGTCTGTGGGCAGTTTGTTAAATGCGATGTTAACTTGGCAAGTGCACCCTCTTGCCAGGGCCTAACCTTCTCTTTCCTTACATGTAAGACACCCCTATGGAAGGCCCAAGGTACCCCCCTGGGCAGGGTGTAGTGTATGCTAAAGGTAGGACATGTACTGGAGTGTGTGACATGTCCTGGTAGTGAAATACTGCCAATTTCGTTATTCATTATTGAAAGGCTATCTTGCCCCATAGGATAGAATAGGAAATACTTGGTAACATCTTACAAGTATAACTTCCCATTGGGACAAGATAGAGAAATTAAGTTTAGGCTCTCTGAACTCAGAATTTAATAACACATCTTTTAGTAAAGATGGTTTTTAAATTGTGTGTTTGAAAATGCCACTTTTAGAAAGAAGGCATTTTCTTGTTAACAATTCTGTGTGCCTCTGCTTGTTTGTGTATTGACTGTCTGGTTTTAGAGTGACAGGGGCTGGGGATGTGTATTCGCAGTAGACAGCCACTGGGGGGTTGAAGTGTTCCTGGCCCTTCCTGGATAGAGTAGTGGGAGGAGTTTTCCTTGCACCTGAATAGGGACTATCTCCCTTGCACAATGCTGTCTCCACCCCCTGTGGTCATACTGCACCAGTGAGGACAGAACTGGTTTGGACTGGGCTCAGAGACTCTTGCACAAACAGAACAAATACATTTTGAGGTATAAGTATTAGACCTAAACCCCCAGAACTTTAGATTACTTCTGGACTCAAGAGGAACTTTTGCCAAGGAGAAAAGCTGAAGAGCTGTGAGGAGGAGTCCTGCCCCTTTGCTGTGTGCTGTGCGGGGTTGGCCTGCAGTTGCTGTTTCTGCCAAGGAGAGGACAAAGACTGGAACTTTTCCTTGAACATGCTTGAAGAAGATCTCCAAGATCTCCAAGGACCTGAAGTGTACTGTCCTCCTGATCCGAAGTCTCAGGGACACAAACCCTTCACCTCGAGCTCCACTGAACCCTCTTGCTGAGGGTTCTGACCTGCCTGGAGGTGCCTATTCCAGGTTTGGGCCTCTGGAGGTTGTTCCTGCTGTTGGGAGCTGAAAGAAATCAAAGAGAAGCTAGAAAACCTGTTTTCGACACCGTCAGCAACGCCGCAGTATCGCCGCGACCTGCACCGAAACCCGAGCATCCTCGTGAAGTGAACAACGCACCGCCCGGCCTGCACTGCAGCTCTGACGTCCTACGATGCCCGCAGACGCCTGCAGTTATTGGCTGTGCCTGACACCAGCGCTCGCACCGACTCCGTCATCGCCAGTGCCTGCATCCTGTTACTGCGGTGCCGATAACTGCAGAGGGTGACTCTGTACACTCGCCGACTTCACATTGTCACCGGAACCGATGCCTCACTGCCGAAGCAACTGCCTTTCCCTGTCCTTGACACGACAAGTCACCTCCTTGCAGACACGACGCCTTGCCTCCTCTTCTGGCAGCCAGGGAGCCGGCCTTGACCACAGCACCAACACCTCACCTCCACGATGCTGTGCATCATCATAGACTTTGTTTCCACGCTACTGGGGGTCTGTGTGACTCCGTGCCTGACGCCGCGCTCCTCGCGGTCGGCTCCGTACTTTGGATTTATTGCTGTCACGACATCGCAAGAGCCCCAGGCGGAGATATTTGTTTTCTACAAGCTTTATTTTCGTAATAAATGTTCTAAAGTCATATATTATTACCTGTATGTTGGATTTTTGTCGTTTTGGTCTTGTTGAGTTTAGATAAAGATACTTTATTTTTCCTAACTGGTGTGGTGTCCATTTGGGGTCTTATCACTGTATTACTGTGTGTTTTGAGTACAATTACTTTACACATTGCCTTTGGGATAAGTCTGTCTGCTAGTTCCAAGCTACCCAGGGGGTGAGCAGGGGTTATCTAAAGTGTGTATCCCCCTTACCCTGACTAGAAGCAAGTGTCCCTATGTGGACAAGGGTACATACCTCTGCCAACTAGAGACCCCCATTTCATACATCCAGCCGTTATATATGAGTAATGTAACTAATCTTTTTTGGTTGGATGGTAATCCATTAAGGGCATTCAAATTTCTTTGGCTGACACTTTTCTTCAGCTCATACTTAAAAGACCCTGTACAGAATTACCAGATGATGTGTAGAAGGATCAGGTTTGGACTGTCTGTCCTGCTGATGATTATCTCACTTATCGATACGATAAGTCCCTCTCAGACTGTCTCCTTGTTCTCTTGGATACCCGATCAGGAGAGCTGCCAGAAGATGCTAGGATTTCTTTGTAGTTCAGAGGGACAGATTTATATGAGGTATTGCAGAGATGCCTTGCTGCCTGAAAAAGTAGTTTGCCAAAATGAAGTATCTGTCAGGAATTCTAGGAGATGTTCCCGGCTGTAAACTACTCTCTTAGAGCAGAACATACATCACACTAGTGGAAGAGTGGGGGTGTGGTCTAATGGAATTTATCTAGGATTGGTACAGGAGTAATTCCAATGACAAGTTAGTTCAACCTTTACAGACCGTTGTTGCTGAGTTGAATCCCGACTGCTGTACAAAGAGATCAACGAGCTACTCCAGCCTCTGACTGACTTTCTTTTCTTCCAGGTCTTTTTTTAAAAAACGGAGAAGTCGGCTACCTCAACATGTGTAGGAGAGCATTTGTAACCTTGTCTGATGCATGTCTTGCATGTCTTCTTTAAGTGTTTGACTATTAGGAGTCCAGAACAACGCTGTGCAAAAAGAAGTTGTAGACACGTCAGAGAAATCCCAGTTAGCTGTTGTAGTTAAAGACACTCCAGGATGATGGAGGTGGTTAGGTGAGTCCCGACCGCCACTAAGCGTCCCTCAGCTTGATCAGGACCCTCCATTTTTTCCTAAGGAGCTCAAGTCTGCCTCTCTTGAGGTAGAACCACTGGCCGACCGATATTGAGGTGTAGGCCAGAAAACTGTGATAGGACCTCCCTTATTAGAAGGCAGACCTTAAGCCTCAATTTGAGGCATACTGCAATATTTTTCGGTCCTGAAGAAGTGCCGCCCAACTTTTTTGGGGCTCTTGAGGCATGAAACATGTTGACCACCTGACACTCAAAGCTATCCTGGCACTTCAAAACCATATGATAGCACCACTGTTTTTATGTTAGACCAGGTATCCTTCCTCTTAAAAACGTTGTTTATAGGATACCTGAGCCTATTTTACTCACCACTCACGCATATCATTTACATCACTAGGTACACTGTTAGCTAGCCCCCTCACATGCATTCATCTACACAGCAATTTCGCATCAAAAGATCTCCGTCAACTAGCCCCCAGGCCCGTCAAGCATTGCAGTGCAGGCTTGACTAGGAGAGTCCAATGATGAAGCATGACCCCATAACAGGTGTGTGAGGGCACCAAGATCTGACCTACAGGTCTTTCTGCAACAGGATAATCAGCCACTTGGATCAACTTTGTGTGACCATCTTGGCTAAGGAGGAACTACCCCTACCCTTACAACCATTGTAGTGAAAAGAGGTGAAAAGAGGTTTTTATTTCATTTTGTTTAATGTTTGAATCCTTGGCCAGTTTTCTCCATGTTTGTCTAATTTCTAGTATTGCTTGTTTCCTCATTATACTTAAATGTGGTATTGACATACAACATATTTATTTCTTTAAGTGCAATATTATTAGTCTTGTTTGGTATACATAGCACCCCACACATTTTCTTTGAATTTTGTCTTGCTGTTCAGGCCAAACATTAAAGGTGAACCAAAGTTCTGCATTATGAAACCCTCACAGGCTCTGAGGGTACTTCTGTTTGGGCAGCGTGGGAACAAAGACATAGCCTAAATCAAGACTGCGACTATCTCCCATATTGTCTAAAAGTCAGATTCTCAGAGATCACATTTACTTTTCTCATTTACAGCTTCACTGTGGCAGGTCCAATTAGTACATTTCATTATGCTTTTACCTCAACTCTCTTTCACAATTCTGCAGGGTGTATGTAGGAGGGTAGCATCTTTCTGCATAGTTACCCCCACGTTTTTGCCTGGTGCCGTACTGGTTTTTGACTAGTCTGACTGGGATCCTGCTAATCGGGACCCCAGTCTATCTGCTTTCTCCCTAAATTGGTTATATTATGTACTTTGGTACGCTCCAGATTGGATACTGGGGTACCCTTGTCATTCCCTAGTATATGGTACACAGGGCATAGGTACCCCAGAGGCCTCCCATGGGCTGAAGCATGTATTATGCCACCCATGAGAGGCCATGCAAAATGGAACTACAGGCCTGCCATTGCAGCCTGTGTAGGTTGGTGCATGCACCACTTACTTAAGATATAGGTTTACTATATCTAAGGGTCACTACACTTAAAACCTATAAGTCACCCCTATAGCAGGCCTTGACAAACCTGATGGCAGGGTGCTTGGTTCTAAGTGAGAGGGTGCCACTGCATGAGCAGGACACCCCTGCAGCCTACGGAGTCCATTCTCCCGGGTTGTTAGTGCTGCAGCCATTTACGACACATAGAGTGGCATTAGGCGACCGAGTGATGACCAACTCTAAAACGGCTGAATGTAACCCTATAGTGTTTGGTGTCAAACATTGTGGAATCATACACACCGGTAACTGGTGTGGGAGGTATGATTTCACCCCTCAGAAACGAGCTTTGTGAAGTCCCTGGTACCAGCCTTCTAGACCCGGGCAGCCCAAAATGGTTGCTGCCGACCAGAGACACATTTCTGCCCTCCTGCTGCAGAGCCAAGCTCGAGCAGGGGAAGGCAGAACAATAGGCATCCTGTCACAGTGAGGTGTGACCACCTCCCAGACAGGATTTAGTGTATTAGGCCTGGGTGGGTGCGCTTGCCAGTGACCGAAAGTCTGCATGAGGGGCACATTTGGTGTCCCTGTGCATAGTCCAGTTCAAACCAGTCCTGTGAGCCGTTCGCTCCTGCTCTGGTGCGAAACTGGACAAAGGACATGGGAGTAACCTCCCCACTGTCCAGACCCTCCCCTGGGAGGGTCCCCATAATCTGTCCAACCCTCTCCACTGGGTACAAAAGGGCTTACCTGGCTGTAGGACCCTAGATTCGACGTGGACAAGATTCTGATCAAGAAACCACTGACCTTCGACCGTCTGGGCACTCTGGAGTTTGCTGGACTTTGTTTGGGCCCGACTTCGTCTCCCTCTTCATCCAAAGCATCGTCTGTGCTCGTGCACCATACAGGCTCCGTGTAGGACCTGTGGAACATCAAAGACAACTGAAGATATCTCCCTTAGAGTGTTATGTTAATTATATTTGTAGAGCGCACGGTTACCCGGAGGTGTCCTGGCGCTAGCAGCTCAACTCTACTGAGAACAGGGTGGCACTGAATAAAAGAAATGTAGCTGGGGGGAATTATAAGTTAAAAAGCCAGGTTTTGAGTTGTTTCCTGAAAGCGAGAAGGTTAGTGGAGTTCCACAAACTCCACGCTTTGGCCGCACCTGTAATGAAACTTCTCCCCCCCCCCCCACGAGGCTTTCTTCGTGGGTGTTACGCTCACATATTTGGCTCCTAGTGAATGTAAGGTTCTTTTGGGAGTGTACCATTGAAACTGGTGAGTTAGAAAATCAGGGCCCTGACCATGTAGTGCCTTAAGGACAATACAAAGTGAGTTAAATTGCACCCTTTTCCTAATGGGCAGCCAGTGTAGTTTTTTAATTTCTTTGGCTACCGATACGAATTTGGAGGTGCCTGTCACCAGCCTTGCTGCTGCATTTTGCAGGATCTGCAATCTGTTTAGATGCCTCTCTAGGATGTTTAAATAGAGCCCATTGCAGTAGTCCAGCCGGGATAAGATAATGGATGAGACGACTGTTCGTAAGCTGTCTTCTGACAGGAAAGGTTTGACCTTTTTTAGCAGTTTAAGGGAATGAAAGGTGGCCGAGGTCGTGGCGTTTAGGAGTCACTCCCCTGCAACCGCAGGCACCACATCTTAACTGACTGGTCTGCTGCTCCTGAGCTCCTACAGACTCCAAAGGCTCCAGCAACACAGGAGGTTGGTTTCCAAGCCCCATGAGGTCTGAGCTGCCCTTTCACCAAGTTTGAGGCCAGAATCCCTTGTGGGGGCTGCAATACCCTTACACCTGTGCACCGCGTACTTTTGCAAGTGCATATGCTTGTTGGTGTTTTGAAAACAAGTGCACTGGGCTCCGAGTAGCCCTAACCTCTGGCACCATTTCCACCAAAGAACTCTGGCCTCCTCGCACCGAGTGCTCTGTGGGCTGTTGCGTTGTGAAACTGCTCGAGGTCCCCTCGCGACTCCTGTGCCTCCTGCCTGTGGGTCCTTTTGAGAGTCAACACTGCTTTTCTTGGGCTCCCCTTGTTGCTCTTGGCCTTCCCTGACTCCCCTGTGTTTGGTGAGTCTCCTGGCCCTTGCTGGTCCGAACCGTAACCTTCTTTGACCTTCTGTGTGGGTTGCCGTTGCCAAGGCTTGTTGGTGCTCCAGCCAGACACCGACCCCTCAGTACTCAACATCCTTTGTGGGACAACTCGCATCCAGCTCCTCGTTTGTCCTCAACATCTCCTGCTCCCGGTGGCTGCAGAGTCAAGAACCCCCTCAAAGCACCTGAAGCACCCGACATCAGTGGGCATTCGTCTAAATAGCCCCTGGTCACTCCTGAGTGACCCAGACTCTGTCCCCTCTGTTTTCAGGTACCCTTCACCAGGAATCCACCTTTGGATACCGACGGACACTTTTCTTCTTCCCAGCAGTGGCTCTTCTTCGAAGGCCTCCATAGAGATCGACAGCGGTTTCCGAAGCCACTTCAGACCTATGCACCCGGCTTCCCTGGGATAGGTAACTCTGGTACTATGATATTCACGAGTGGGGTGGCTCTCCAACCTCCTAACTTCCACGGGGTTTCTTCAAAGTCCGCTTGGAAGGGTCCTTAAACTTTAAAACTGCAACCGCGACTCTCCCATTGAATTGTACGTAGCACGTGGTCCTAGTCCCACACTGCACCCGTCCTCCGTGGGGTCCCTACCTACTGACCTTGGGTGGCTCCTTGGGGTCCCAGCAATTCTACAACCTCTAGACACTGTCTTGACTCGAGTCGTGGTTCTTTTACCACTATTTTAGTATATGGTTTGGTCTCCCCCTGGAGCCCACTGTGTATTAGTGCTATTTACTATTGTTTCTGTGCTACAGTATTGTGTGCTTTTTGAGTAGCCTTGTGTAGAGGGTACTGTGTCGTACTTAAAGAGTGTTAAATCAATACATACATATTTTTATAACTACTGTGTGGTTCTCCTTTCATTTAACCAATACTATAAGGTTACATTCTGATAAAACAAGCTGCTTAACATTCCTTCAAGACTAAGCCTGAAGGCTGCTCTCCACAGCTACCACTTGGATAGCTTTCTAAGGTTATTTTTGACCTCTTAAATCACCATCAGTGTTGTTTGGACTGGTACAGGGTGCCCACTTTAATTAGTGGACTGCATATACCAGGCCAACTTCTCACAGTGTATGTGTATTTTAGACAATCAATTACCTCTCTTTACCTTTGACTTAGAGCAACCTGAAAAATGTGGTGGTATATCATTGAATTATTTAGACTCTATCTCTTTTTGAAGTTTAGATTTTAGAACGGAACAATGGGTCTTCAGATAGATAACAGCATTGACTAATAAATGAATTCATAATCCTTTTCTTGCTTCTAACATTTACTATAATTCATGGTATCATCCTTCCACCTATCTTGAATGTCATTTTGCATTTGTTGTTATTTAAGAGCTATATGATATGGTCACCTAATACCTCTCTTTCATGCTGTCACGCAGAGACCCTCTCTACTCACAGTGTTTGTCACTCATAGTTCTCATTGACAAGTTACAAGATTTGCATACCGTTCAGCAAATCATGGCTGGCAAATCTGTGAGCTCTCATCAATCTGAGAATTGGCATTATTTCAAGGCCTGCCCTTCAGCATTTGCTTAAACAGAAAACAAACAGAACTATCCCCAAGACTAATTAATGTGGCCATCTTAAGTGATTTTCTTTAGTCTCGCTGAACATATGCTATTCATAGAGAACAAGGCTTGTTATTTAACTTACTCTTTATCTTCTCAACCCCCCAAACAACAGACACAATGCTTCTTTGCTGTTTAATATATTAAATTGTGAAGGATTCCATCTGTCTAGTTGGTACCCACTAAAATCCGTTACTTGACTGGTCCCTTGATTTTGACCACCACCAAAGAGTGAGAAATATATTGTTAAACTCGGTCTTTCTGTCCTGCTGATCTTACAGATTGCAGCTTCATCCCAGTTACACCCATACTGGTAACTTGAGTGTTACCTGGAGGAAAATATTTACATGTTTCTCAACTGTTTTAACCGGCTTACTTGTTGAGTCAACTTAATTCAACTGTGCACAAGGGATATTTGTGCATTATAACCTCTAAACTAAAACAAAAATATATTTTATTATCTTCCTGCTGACAACTCTAATGTAGACCATTTTGGAATCTAAATTGATACTGAAACTGAGTTTGATTTGGAGAATTATTTGGTTAGAGAATAAAATATGTTCCTTTTTTTAAGTCACTCTTAAAGTAAAATTGCTTTACTGGAAAATTGGCTAATAAAACTAGGGCCTAACTTTACGACTTTGGGTATTCACAAAGGGCATTTACGAGTAGTATAGTTAGACTTTTGTCTCATTTAAACTTAAGTTTTGGTCTTAGACCAAAACTTAAGTTTAACTGAGAAAAAAGTCTAACTTTACTACTCTTTGTGGATACCCAAAGTCGTAAAGTTAGACTTTTGTCTCAGTTTACCTTTGTGAATCAGGCACAGTATCTTTATTTTTATACCGTTCAATCAAAGTTGTCTATGCAAACCACCTGTGCAGGACGACCATCAAGATGTTAACAACTCAAGTTGACAGAGTTGTTGTGGGTCCAGCAAAATTCTACGTGTTTTGGAGACAGTGGAAAACTTCCACCCTTCCACTGACTGACAAAAAATTTGACTTTTATGAAACAGTGGGCAGAGGGTATTCATAAGAAGTAAAACACATGTCTTTGCTGAAATTCATAAGGGGTGTGCAATGTGCTCTCAAGCAGCTCCAAAACAACCACAACAATATTTGGGAATTTCATGCACCAAATACACTGACTAAGAGGGACATGCCATCTCAGTCTGAAACCAGACACAGCTTGTCTTTGGTGACACAAGAATATTTAAGGGTGATCATTAGTCTTCCTCTTTGGAGACTTTCTGGCAAAGGGGCTATGGGAGCTGAGCTATAGCAAGTATTCACTTCTCTCCTCTACTCACTATTTTACCACCCCTTTCTGGTCTAATTTCTCACACATGTTGTGAAGTCCTTACTGAAATCTTTGTAAATGATAACTTTCACTCACAGATAATGTTCTTCCCTGATATTCAATGTGTTTTTCTACAAGACCTAACACTTATTATTAGTGATGCCAAACATCTTGGACTGTGTTGGATTTAAGGTATTAAACAATAGAATAATTTTTTTTAATTTTGGTTAGTTTTAGATTGAAGATTATTTATTAATTCATTTTATGAATATTTTGATTTTAAAAAGTCAATGTCATTCACAATCCAGTACTAGGAAACCCCTGTTGCCTCAGTGGGCGTTCAAAGAAGAAAATGCTTGGTGTTTGCACTGACTTTAAAGCGCATGTCCTTGGTGTTAGTATGGCACGACCAGGGCCTTTCAGTGATATATTCTTGTGTCCACTCTGAGCAAAAACATTATCCTTATCATTTGATTTCTCTACTATCTACTCTTTTGAGTGAACCCCTTCTTATCAGACTGATGACACATTATTCCACTTCACTCATACCTCTTACACCTGCATATTTGAATACACACGCACTGGATTTCCTGGTTTTATTTATTTGACATTCGCTCGTCAGGGTTTCTTAATTCCCATTATCGCATTGAATATTTACGACTGCTTTTGTTACGATACATGTCAATCATCTGCACTGCACTTCTGAATCAAAAATGTCTCCTATCAGTAATATTTTATTCATCGATAATGGGATCCTTTTTCTACATTTCACTTATTCATAAAAGGATAACAATTATATTCTGACCAAAATATATAATTTAGTCTGTGGTAAACTATATGTATATGTCAATTTTAGTTCAGTTTTATGCCAGCTGAACTAAAATTGTGTTCATATTTTGCAACTAATTAAACTCTTCTGGAAATCAGATCTTTGGGTATTTTCAGCTATTAAAGGTTCAACAAGTAATCATCCAACAAGTAGCAGCTACTTGCAATGCTGGAGCATAGCAACAACATACACCAATTCAACATAACAATGGCATTTTTCTTTCGAAGACAACACTTCAGGAGGAAGATGCCCGGACCTTGAAAAAATGTTAGCAGATCAAATACAACACCCACACTGTGGTTGCATGTTGAAACGGATTCTATCACCGGTAAGAAAGCTATTCAAAGCTGTCTCTGATTCAAAGCAAAAGTCATAAATGAATGACCTGTATGTATATCTATGTGTGTCTATGATTGTCCTAGATGTTTAAGTGTATTTGGATTTACCAAGCTCTACAGAGACAAAGCTAGGAGAAATAATTAATGAGAACAGTCAATAAACAGGGTTGGAGAAAATGTGCATTTATGCATTGTTTATTTTCTTCATATGTAAACATTCTTATTAATTACAAAACCCCCATTCATTCACTTCCCCTTAAAGGTTGAGGGACTATGGCCACATTTCCCCATTTATTGCACCACTTCGCCCTTCATTTATAATTTTCAAGCTTTGAAGTGCACGAAGTGTTGGAAGGTTTTTGGAAACTGTAAAGGTCGTAGATAATCACAGCTTGAAGCCAGTTGTAGATCTGCGATATGTTTTATTAAAGTGTCATTCAAGGCCCACTGCTGGAGAGCAATAAAACACAGCTGGTCTCCCACAGCTCGGCATTAACTGCTTGCCCGTACATTCCACATTCCACACCACCTAATATAGAGTGCAATGACCTAATACATTCTAAATACCTACTGCACAACAGAAACGTTCTTTAAAACGCACAAACGTGACTTCGTGTATGTTCATCACATTTGCTTTTCAGACTCCCAGGTCTCTGCCAGGGGTAAACTCTGTTTACCCACCCCTAAGTCAAAAGACTGAAAAATTCAACGCATTTTGCAGATTTTACACAATCATATGGGCGCTCCCTGCAAGGATACATAATGCATAATAAAAAAGTACACAGTGCCTCTCAATCCATTGAGGGTTTTCTTTGCATTTTAAGAAACACATTAAGGACAAAGAAGTGTTGTGAAGCATCCTTATAGTACCAGAAAGCAAAAGACACACAATTCATGGACTCCAGTGCTCTCCATGCCATTGGAGTCAAGCTATCCTGGCTGATGAGGGGTGAAACCCCGAAACCGGTACTAGGATGCTTGTTTCTAATCCAGAGAGGACCTGGCCTGGCAGTTTGGGCTGGACTGTTCCCATTGGGCACAGGGTCAAGACTGAATTGCATATGGCTGGGTTCAAACTGGAATGGCATGGTGAGCAAAAAAACGATGGATTTAGGCCCAGATCTCTGTACTGGGGTGAATGTATGACATTGTTCTGCATTCTGTCCATCAATTGTTCTTTTTTCCCTATATTACCAGGCAGGGTGAGATCAATAGAAAGAATGAAAGCACCACTGCAGGGGCACGTCAAACACAAGAACGCAAGGTAACCTGATGCAAAAATAACTCCATTTTGAGGTGCATCATATAGCACTATCTCACTGCATCTTAATTCACTCTACCTCACAAGGGGCAGAGCAACATTTTAGTACTTGTTCCTGACCCTCAAAAGTCTGAGTTATACATCAGAGCAGGCTACAATTTGTGTACATTTCCAACATGAATCTGTATACATAAGACATAACCTGCAAGTCTTGCAAATTGCAAATCTGAAAGTGTAGGTTTTTGATAAAGGTAGCTATTACATTTTTCTGTCAAAATGTTTTCATCCCAGGTAAATTAATATTAAATTTGAAGACATCCTTCACCCTCAAATTTCGAAGTATACAGAAGTGTTGGAAAGAATTACAAATCTTCGTGAACTGTCACAAAGTTATAACTTTGTGGGTGTTCGCAGAGTGGTATATCCCTTTACATTGGCACTCTGGAAACAGCGGCGTCTCCTTTACAAAATGTTGTGGACAACTTTGTTCTGTAGGTGTAAGTGGCATTTGTGAATGTAAACTACTATGCCAGATTTGTGAGTCCGGATCCTTATTTTCAATGCGCAGCTGACACGGTCTCCACACCTAGATCACATTTACGACTGAAGAAGTTTTAGTAAATCAGGATCATTTTATAAAACTACGGTATTCCATGATCGTTGCAACAGAGGTAAATATCATTCATTTACCCGTACCCAATAGGGATTGCAAGGTACAGTATGTTAAGTAGAAGTAATCAAACATGTTTTGCATTGTTTAGTAGCAGTTTCATTTCGCACAACTCTTAGGTTGGGAAGACTACAAAGTGAGAAGCCTGATATACTTTACTTTTCCAGGTTAAAGAGTAGGGCCCACATTTATGGGGTTTATGCTGTTGGCAGCGCAGCAAGTCACCTTGCTGTGCTGCCCTACTTCAAAGTGAAAGGGCAGCAATGCAGCGTATTCATCCAATACAGTGCATTCCTGTCCTTTCCCCCTGCGCTGGCACCATTTCGGCAGCCTAGCGCCAATGCAGGCACCCTTGCACCATCGTGCAAGTGTGCCTGTGTTGTCAGCAGGATGGTTTTTGTGCAGAAAGGGGCACCTTCCTGCACAAAAACAATCCTGGGAGGGTTTGTTCTCTTTCTATGTGTGTTGCAGATTGCAGCACACATGGAAAGAGAAATATATGAGGAGAAATAAAGTTATTTCTCCTCCTTACACCTCACCTCGGGAGGCGTAAGGTTTTGATGCATCCCCAGAATACATGGTTTTGTAAATCTGGGGAAACATCAAAATCCATGGAAGCTGCATGGGAACATTCACTGCAACGCTCATAGAATGCCCCCCAAGTGCAAAGCAAGGCAATGCAGTGATTTGCGCTGCCTTGACTTACTACACATCTGTGAGGCAATTCAAAGAGATGTCGAGGATGACCAGGATCTGGATACGAGCTGTCCCACAAAGGATGTCGAGCACTAAGGGGTCGGTGTCTGGCTGGAGCACCAACAAGTCTTGGCAACAGCAACCCACGCAGAAAATCAAAGAAGGTTACGGTTCGGACCAGCAAGGTCCAGGAGACTCACCACGCACAGGGAAGTCAGGGCAGACCTGGAGCAATCAGGGGAGTCCAAGAAAAGTAAAGTTGACCCTCAAATGGACCCACTGGCCGGAGGCACAGGAGTTGCAAGAGGACCTCATGCGATTTCACCAAACAACAAACCACGGAGCACTCTGTGTGAGGAGGCCGGAGTTCTTGATAGGAAATAGTGCCAGAGGTTTGGGATACTCAGAGCCCAATGCACTTGCTCAGGAGACACCAACAAGCATATGCACTTGCAAATGATCACGGTGCACAGGGGTACGGGTATTGCAACCCCCACGAGGGATTCTGGCCTCAAAATTGGTAAGAGGTTAGCTCGGACCTTGAGAGATGTAGAAACCCACCTCCTGTGTTGTTGGAACTTTGGAGTCCGTAGGAGCTCAGGGTCAGCAGACCGGTCAGTCATGATGTAATGCCTGTGGTTGCAGAGAAGCAACTCCTTCACTCCAAGGGAGATATCTTCAGTTGTCCTTGATGCTTCCACAGGTCCTGCACAGAGCCTGTATGGTGCATGGGCACAGACAATGCTTCAGACGAAGTCGGGCCCAAACGGAGTCCAGCGAAGTCCACAGTATCCAGACGGTCGAAGTTCAGTGGTTTCTGGTTCAGAATCTTGTCCACGTCGAATCTAGGGTCCTACAGCCAGGTAAGCCCTTTTGTACCCACGGGAGAGGGTTGGACAGATTCAGGGGACCCTGCCAGGGAAGGCTCTGGAAAGTGGGGAGGTTACTCCCATGTCCTTTGTCCAGTTTCGCGCCAGAGCAGGAGCCAACGGCTCCCAGAACTGGTTTGAGCTGGACTATGCACAGGGACACCAAATGTGCCCCTCATGCAGACTTTCAGGCACTTTGGCAGTGCACCCACCTAGCTCCAATACACTAAATCCTGTCTGGGAGGTGGTCCCACCTCCCTGTGACAGGATGCCTATTGTGCTGCCTTCCTCTGCTAGAGCTTGGCTCAGCAGCAGGAGGGCAGAAATGTGTCTCTGATCGGCAACATCCATTTTGTGCTGCCCGGGTCGAGAAGGCTGCTACCGGGAAGACCAGGGACCCCCGAAGCTTGCTTCAGAAGGGTGGAATCATACCTCCCACACAGGTTACCAGTGTGGAAGTATGATTCCAAGGTGTTTGATACCAAACACCACATGTTTTGTTTCAGCCATTTTCGAGATAGCATTTACCGCGAGGTTATAATGCACCTCTACCTATATGTCTGGCTGTGTCACAGACAACCCGGGAGAATGGTCTCCGAAGGCTGTAGAGGGGCTCTGCTCAAGCAGGGGTACCCTTGAACGTAAAACCCAGCACCCTGCCTTCAGGATTGTTAAGGCCTGCTATAGGGGTGACTTATAAGTTTTAAGTGTAGTGACCTATAGATATAGTACACCTATATCTATCGTAAGTGGTGCATGCACCATCTTACACAGGCTGCAATGGCAGGCCTGTAGATCCATTTTGCATGGCCTCTCATGGGTGGCATAATACATGCTTCAGCCCATGGGAGGCCTCTGGGGTACCTATGCCCTGGGTACATGGGTACCATATACTAGGGACTTATAAGGGTACCCCTGTATCTAATCCGGAGTGTACCTAAGTACATGCATAACATTTTAAGTAGAAGGCACATAGACGGGGGTCCTGATTAGCAGGATCCCAGTCAGACTAGTCAAAAACAGTGTAACATCAAGCAAAAAGTGGTGGTAACCATAAGAAGCAGATCCTACTTTCCTACACATAACATTACAGTTTAGGGAGAGAGCAGATAGACTGGGGTCCTGATTAGCAGGATCCCAGTCAGATTAGTCAAAAACAGTATCACATTTAGCAAAATGTGGGGGTAACCATAAGAAGCAGATCCTACTTTCCTACATTATTCATCAAATATGTGTCTTGGAATAGATGGTGGCACTTCCTTTCTAAACTCTTTTAACAAAAAGTACTTAACCTGGCCCTATTTCCTAGATAAAATGTCAAGCATTGATCCCCGGGATTTATAAGATCTCCAGGCCTAAACCAAGTGCAAGGAAAACACTTCATTAGCAACTTACAATACATTTAGGATTTATGATATCTGAATTTACAGTGGCTGAAAGACACAGCACGATATCTGCACAGAAACCTCACACTAGCTGGGTAGAGTCAGATGGTGCTTTAAAAATAGGGATAACATTGTAACCAGTGGTGTAGCTTCGGGCGTGGAGGTGCTTGGGGTGTGACACCCCCCAAATAAATGCATGCATGCTTGTGGGTTGGATCTAGGGGCCCTGAGCCAGGCCTGCTATGTCTGTGGCAGTTTTTATTGTTATTTTGTCTTGTTGTGGTCCAAGAATAAAAGCCAAAGCAGTGACCTGTGATGTAAAAAAGGAGAGAGAGCAATGAGCCATTTGTGTTTCAAAGTTCATGTTTAAAAACTATCACTTTTAATAAATGTCTGTCTACGCTGTAATGTCATTTGATGTACTAAGGTGAAACACTTCTGCATGTTAAAGAAATACACTATTTTTAATTTTGAAAAAACTGTATCATATATTTACATTATGTCCTTTGCACAGTATACACGCCCAACTTTTCTGTGGCTTGGCTCGTGTATGGTCTCTTAGAGTCAAGCCAAACCCTTGGCTTGGCTCTGACGTGGCTTGCTTTATTAATTTTCTGGTGTGCCAACCTATATTTGAGACTAAGGCTTTGTACACAGGGCTGTCAGTCACTTCATAAATTGATTTGTAAAAGAGGAGGACCGGAAACATGGAGTCCTGACCCATGCACTGATATGATAACTCTACCACCAGGGCTTCTCTTAGTAGAGACGAAAAAGAGTGTGTATAGTGAAAATACATTTAAAATAAGTGATCAAAGGCAGGAACTCCTGGCCATTGTGTTGTACATGACCGTAGTCCAGAGTTTCCAGGTTACCGGGGAGAACTACCATGCCCAGATGGGACGGGCAGGGGTGCAGTTTTAGGGGATATGTTTGGGATATGACACTCCCCAAATGCATTCTTGGTACTTGAGTCTGGGAGCCCTGAGTCGGGTCTCCCATGTCTGCATATATGTTTCTCGTTGTTTCTCGTTGTTCTCATTTCACTAAGCATTTTTAAACTTTTTTGGGAGCAGAAACTTAAATCTTTATAGTGACTGATTTACCAAAAATTTAGTAAATCAGCTCCCATATAAGTACTCCTTGAATGGGTACAAATGTACTAATTTTTGGAATTCATTAACATTACAGTAGTAGGCTTTGAAAGCTGTGCCATTCTCAGGTTTCCAGAGATACTACTGGGAATCAAACACCTAAAAGGTGATGGGATAAATGCTTGCAAATAGTCTAACCAGTGGCAATCACTCTGGATATTATTCCAACCCATCGTTTTTGCACACTGTGCCACCCCACCTAATGCAAATCAGTACTGACCCTGCTCCTCATGGGAAAAGTCCATCTAGATGAGAAATTTGAGATTTACACCCACTGAATCTCACTGACTTAGCTATGCCTCTGATTGTAACAGGTGATGAACAGCAATTATAGCAGACAAAGAACCTCATAAGGATAATCATTTACTGTAATTACTTGTTAGCACAACAGGTCACAGGTTTGAATCCCTGCAGGATTAATTCAACCTTTTCTTCCTTCTGAGATTCATAAATAATTCTGAATTTGTTCCTGATTCGCCTTTGTTGGGCGTATTTTGTTTGGCTTTGTGTCATACAAGCTCACATGCTCAATTCTTGTAATATAAATTTGAAACTAATAGACCCCCTTGCATAATTATGTACCCAGCTCACTCCTGATGCTAAGTCGTGAATGGACGTCTGTCGTCTGCATGAGTGAAGGGCTTTGGTCAGATGACATCAGCATGCCGCATTGCTACCACTACAGCAGCTCATTTCAGAGGTTGGGCCTAAAAATGCTGGTGCCTTGGAATGCTGCACGCTTGTTTCTAACCCTTAACAATGTGCTAGAAATTAAACATGTACAGTAAAGAGCAACAGTAGAGATGACTTGGATCAGAAATGGCCCCTGTCTGTGTGCATCTTTCACGAGTCTGGTCCAACCAGGCACAGAGAATGAGAACTGGGCATATATGAAGTCCGGAGGTGTCAAGAGCATGTGATTGAGGTATTGTTGTTGGTTAGGCAAAGATATTTGCTTTCTGTAATTTTTGGCATTGGCAGTTTGGGAAATAAACAACACACAATTTGGTCATCTCTAAAATTTGTATTGGTTCCATGATCAAACACAAAAACAGATTTGTAGCACTGGAACTAAGAGTACAATTCTGTACAATTGAATATTGAAAATGTCAAGCAAAAGATCAACAAGAAAGCCATGGCACAGGACAGAGGCATTAATCTGCCAAAGCAGTTATTGGATCTCATAGCCCAGAAGCTGCATGGTAGACAAGAAACATTAATACCAACAGACTGAGATTGTGTATTGTATTTTCCAAATGTGGAGTTATTGGCCTGGGTAGGTGTTCTTTTGGATGTGCATTCATAGAACTCTGAAATTAATAGTTCAACAAAGGTGTCTTTTAGGCCGGTAACTCCTTTATATATTTCCTGAAAAAGGTAGAAACCAATAATATAGGTATTGAAATTGTGAAGAAAACAAAGACATGTAGCATCTGCAATACCATTTCAACCAACTAAAAGGATTTGTATTTTATAATACATCCATCAGAAAATTACCTCATTGTAAGCTAACCACTTCAGTAACCCATGGGTGTATCTTCATGACGATTTGGGAGAGCTGCACTCCTGAATACTGGGGAGTGGATCCCCTAAGGGAAGGTTTATGAATGGTATCACAAAGGCTTAACATCAGCTCTAGTGGACTTCTGTTTCTACAAATCTTGTAACAGTTTTGCACAAAAGAACCTTTGACTTATCGTACATCAAACAGAAGAGCTGTTCTCATCTGCCTGAGGTTGTGGCAGGTACTGATCTACTGAGCTCAAAGAGCCCAGATCCTTTTTAACTCTCAGAAACAGTGGGATGTTGTGCCTTCCCTCTGTTTGAAGTCTTAAATGCCAAGAAGCTTCAGTGCATTCAACACTTGAGCCCAGGAGGACTTCACAACTTTACCTGATCCAGTACAAATAAAATGAGTGTTGTTAGCGGCCAGAGGTTTGGACTGTGTTTTGCAAGTGAGCAGCACATAGATCCAGTGGGATTGCAAATAATTCTTTCATGTGAGTGACAGTTATGAGGTGAAACTGAGTGGGGACAGAGAAGTTAAGCATCTGCACTATATATAGTCTGCAAGGGTGATCCTGCTTGGGTGGATAGCTACTATAATTACCAATATTTCGCTAATGAAAGGGAAGCAGCATGGTTTTTGCGTGTGTTAGATGTACAAAAGTTGACAATTTCTTTAACTATGTTTGCAGCTTTGGAAATCGGCCTGTGCTTTCATCCACTGCAGTTTTGCGTATTCACAGTGAGTGTCTGTTTATGTGTTTTGTTTATAATTGTTATGAGAATAGTTGCCTCTATTATATATAGCCCTTATTACATCCATTATGTAATGAAGGAAAGTTCTGTGGGTAAAGGTGCCAAACTGATTTGAACCATACTGATGCAATCACCTTTTGGCTTGGGGTCATTAAAGTAGGGAGGTCACGATGTTGTAACGCCAGGGGTACAAGACACAGAAACAAAGCAAGGCATAAATAATCATAAAATGTAGCCAAGTTATAAAGTGGTCATCTGCATGCTCTATCAGAGTGCTTTATTTATTGGGAACCCCTAGAGAAATTGGCTTCGTCATGAATCAGGCTGAAGCTGACACATCCCTGTTCCTGTTATGTTCCAGGTCCATATTGCAGTCAGTGCCCCACAGATGCAACGGATGTGTGTTCACCTTTTGTATGCCCTTGGGGCACTATGGTATTACAGGAGGGTCCGTAGACGGTTTTACCACCCCATCTGTAATAGCTCTCGCTCTATATATGTGCCAGCGCCATCTTTAAAGGGTGTTCCATTATTTACATGGCAGCATGAAACTAGGCAAAGGAGAAAATCACTATGTCTCTGTGCCTGTGTCCTATTATGGACACGTGCGCAAAGGCAAACAGTCCCTTAGGAGGCACCTCCTGAGGGCAGCCCTTTGGAGAGGTGATGGGGTCCCATAGAGCCACTCACTGCACTTGCCTGCAGTGGGATATCTCGCCCCACTCTAAAGTGCAGGTTTGCTGCTGCTGTCTGCACTGTGAAACACAGAGCAGCTTCTAACCAGTCACTCCATCTTTCACTGAAGGTGCTGCCTCGAGGGCAGGTGCTACTTAGCAATTTCCCTGGGGGAAGCACATTGTAATAGGATGCACTGTCCCTATTTGTGACCCGCACACAGGGACAGTGATCCCATTACATAATATGGACCTGGGTGTGCCTTATATATTTATCATAGCCAAGAACACTCAGGTCAACTTTACCTTTTCCTCTTCTGTTTTAGAACTTGTCCTTAGTTAGTGGACTTAAGTGTTCTCCTTCTGCTCCTCACGCCCACATTGCTGTTTGTGGGTGTAAATATGGAAGAACTGCATTTTGTGATGTATATCTGGAAAATGTTTTAACACTGTAGGTGCATTGAGGGGGAAGTGGGGGATACATTATGCACTGTAGAGCACAACTGAGCTGTGTGCAGGAATGAGCTACTGGACAGAGGACTTCCTCTTCTCCACAGTCTATTGCCTTTTTTGGTTGAAGGAAAGAAAGTCTGCAAGAGTAATGGTAATAATAACACCATTACTCTCCTTAGCAGTGGAAAATACTGTTTTTTATTTCCTGGTCCCTCTTTGAAGGCCATCATCAGCACCCCACTTCCCATTATAGCAGCTGGAGTTGGTAATTCTAATTACCTGGAGAGAGGGGATTGTTTTTCCCTTTGGTGTTATTGGTAGAGTCCAGTAATGAAAGAGGATGAGTGCAGCTTTGCAGAATAAATGCAAGACAGATGCAATACAGTGCCAACATGCTGGTCTAACAAGCCCTGTGTAAGATGAGAGGGAGCTTTTACCTAGATGCGAGTCAGCAACTGAATTGATAGTGACCATCAATGGCCATTGAAGGGAGACACAATTTTTTCATCTGAGCAACAACGTTTTTAAGACAACATCTTCAGACAGAGAGGTTCAGAGCTCTCAGCCAGCCATTAACAATTGTGTTTTTAGTTGCCCTTTCTAAAACGGTTACCAGTGTAGTGTGAAAAAGTTGAATATTGTTGTAGCACAATGATGGAACACCTATAATCTGGGTCGTTGGTGTTGGAACAGTCTTCAGAGTCAGAGAGGGGTTGCTGCCATTAGGTCACAGGGATTGTCAAAAATCAAAGCATCACACAAAATAACAAATACAAGAAATGAGCTACATCCTTTCAACAGGAGAGTGGTACGGGTGTGACATGTAGCTGATGGTGCATTTTGGAGCACACTGTTGCAAATATATTACTAATGCATGCTATGAGAGTACAATGTAATTTACAGACAGCACGTTTTCCAATTACATGGTCTCAAAATTAGCACTGGCATGCAGTTTTACTGATAAAACTATATAGCGCACAAAGGATAATGTGTTGAAATCAGGTTTCAGCAAACAATTACCATTTTCATATCACCAAGTAAAGGGTCTTAATTTGTTTTGATATAATTAAAATCTTTGTTTCTATTACACTTAAAAATTTGAAAAAGAGTATGCTTCCTTTTTACTCTTCTAACTGCAGATATAGTTCATTTACAGGTGTTTAAAAGTTGTAATTTTTGTAAAAAGCTGACATCCTACAGCCTTCCTTTAATACTCGTTGTACCTCAGCAAGATTGTCAATCATTCACTTTACAAAGGACCTGATGTATCAAAGGGTTTTACCTATTCGCTGTCTATGGGGCAATGCATTGATACATAAGGCCCCAAATCCTCTAACTTTGCAGTCAGAGAAAGAAAAGCAAACACCAATTTCCATGTTAAAAGATTCAGCAGCAGATTGCCAGAAGACATAGCCTGCCATTTGACCTCTTTCTTTGAACACACAGCAAATGTGACAAGATCCAAAGGCATGTTTAGTGCTCATTGATTTTCTGAACTCTGCATGGTTATTTTGGGTGTGCTGCAGCATCCCCCACGCCCCTACTTCAGAGTGCAGATGACCTGGCAAGAGAATGTGGGTGTTTCGATTGTGACAAGAAAAGGAAGATTAGCTTTCTCTAATGGATGCAATGAAGAGTATTGCAGAGATATACCATTTTCACTTTTATCGTATTTATTGTTTTTCTGTAATCCTACTGTCTAACTCGAGGCCACTACAGAACATATTTTAGAGAGAGTGTGGCTTAACAGTGTAGCAGGAGGGATGACTGTCAACTGGTTTAATGAATTTAAAATCAAGTGATCGTTTTTAGGTCGAGCCTAGGCAGCGAGCATGCGCTGTCTGGAAGACCTGGTGTAATCGCTATACGTAGTATAATCCTGCCTGCTGCTTCCCATTGGTTCACTCCTGCATCGCTCTTCTTTTCTGGATCCTTATTGGCTGGTGCTCCCGATACATCACTTTCATTTTTTGGTGAGCTGCACCGTCCAACTACAGTTTCCTTACACTCAACTTGTTTATGTGTTCCTTTGGGAACTACTTGTTTTATTTCCTGCACATGCTCCACCATAGGTGCCTGTTTGTACAGCAAAGAGCTCTTCAACATCGTGAAGGAACTCTCCAACCCCAGCTCCAACACCAACGACATCCAGCCGTCGCGAGACCTGTGCGACTCACTGGCCACCTTCTTCCACCGCAAAATCGCCGACATCCACGACAGCTTCAACACCACGACCGCCCCGGCAACCACCGAGACCACTGCCCCTACAACCACCAACCGCCTGCTCTCCTGGACCAACATCAACGACGAGGACACCAGCGAGATCATGAACACCATCCACTCCGGTTCACCGCTAGACCCGTGCCCTCACCACATCTTCAACAAAGCCAGTACAGCCATCGCGCCCCATCTCCGGAAAATAATCAACATCTCCTTCGAGACAGCAACCTTCCCGGAAAGCTGGAAGCACGCCGAGATCACCGCCTTACTCAAGAAACCCAAGGCAGACCCCAAGGACCTCAAGAACTTCCGACCCATCTCTCTGCTCCCGTTCCCCACGAAGGTCACCGAGAAAATCGTCAACAAACAACTGACCCGCTACCTCGAGGAGAACAACATCCTGGACCCTTCCCAGTCCGGCTTCCGCAGCAACCACAGCACCGAAACCGCCCTCATCGCCGCCACCGATGACATCAGGACCCTGCTAGACAACTGAGAAACAGCAGCCCTCATCCTCCTGGACCTATCAGCCGCCTTCGACACGGTCTGCCACCACACACTACGAACACGCCTTCACGACGCCGGGATCCAAGAGAAGGCCCTGGACTGGACCACATCCTTCCTTTCCGGCAGAACACAAAGCGTCCGCATCGCCCCCTTCCGATCCAAGGCCACCAAGATCATCTGCGGCGTACCCCAAGGCTCCTCCCTCAGCCCAACGCTGTTCAACATCTACATGGCACCCCTCGCCCACGTCGCCCGACAGCACAACCTCAACATCATCTCCTATGCAGACGACACCCAGCTGGTCCTCTCCCTCACCAAAGACCCTCACACCGCCAAAGCCCACCTCCACGAAGGAATGAAGGCCGTCGCCGAATGGATGAGGACCAGCCGCCTGAAGCTGAACTCGGACAAGACGGAGGTCCTCATCCTTGGTTCCAACCCTTCAGCCTGGGACGACTCCTGGTGGCCAACATCACTGGGAACAGCCCCGCCACCCACCGACCACGTACGCAACCTAGAGGTCATCCTCGACCCCACCCTCTCCATGACTAAGCAGGTCAACGCCGTTTCCTCATCCTGCTTCAACATCCTCCGAATGCTCCGCAGGATCTTCAAGTGGATCCCCACCGAAACAAGAAAAACAGTCACCCAGGCCCTCGTCACCAGCAGGCTGGACTACGGAAACGCCCTCTACGCAGGAACGACGGCTAAGCTCCTGAGACGGCTGCAACGCATCCAGAACGCCTCTGCACGTCTTATCCTCGACATCCCCCGACGCAGCCACATCACACCCCACCTGAGAGACCTGCACTGGCTCCCTGTCAACAAGAGGATAACCTTCAAGCTCCTCACCCACGCACACAAAGCACTCCACAACTCCGGACCAGCCTACCTCAACAGACGACTCAGCTTCTACACCCCCACCCGCCAGCTCCGCTCGACCAGCCTCGCCCTCGCCACAGTCCCCGCATCCGGAAAACGACCGCCGGCGGCAGATCCTTCTCCCACCTCGCCGCCAAGACCTGGAACACCCTCCCCACCAACCTCCGACAGACCCAAGACCTACTGGCCTTCAGAAGACTCCTCAAGACCTGGCTCTTCGATCAGTAGCAGCACCACCCCCCTCTTCCCCAGCGCCTTGAGACCCTCGCGGGTATGTAGTGCGCTTTATAAGTGACATGATTGATTGATTGATTGCGCTGTTAATTTGATGTATGTGCATTTATTAATTCATGATGGCGCCCGCTTCACGCCCGCCGCATGCACAGCTTTCATGTAAACGGGTGCATGTTCCACTATAGGTGACTGTTTGTAGTACCCTGCTCCTTTAATTTTATTTATTACGGCGCCCACTTCACGGGCCGGTGCGCGCACCGCATTTATGTACTGAGGCACCGTGCTTCATGTTTCAGCGTGACACCCACTTTTATGCTTTTCTCTATTTTTTATCCACTGGTCTCCAGGCTGGGGTTCTCCACTGGGTGACATGTGCGTGAGGCCGGGCGCTTTCCATGCTGCACAGGTAGGAAGGAAGCAGACTCTGCTCTCGCAGCCCACTCTTTGCACACACAACCTTGGGTGGCTGCTTGTTTTTTTTGTTGCTTTCACATTCCTAATGGCCCCTCTGGGTGCCTCTCCTTGCTTCAGCCCCCACTCCAGCCTCGGAGCGCGCGTGTACGGCGAACAGGACCAGACCAATCGCATTTCCAATGCTTATGTAACATGTAAGCGTTCTTACCAGAATGTCGGTGTTGATGTGTTACTACACAGAGCTGCAGGCTGCGATGCATTATATTTTTATGACAAGCAGTAAAACGCTTTTTTTAGGGAGTAACTCCACTGCTGCGTTGGTTTCATTTTCATTTAAAAAGGAAGCAGACTCTGCTCTGGCCACCTAAACTTCGCACACACACCCTCGGGCAGCTGCTGCTTGTTTTTTTTTGTTGCTTGCATACTCCTAATGGCCGCTCGGGGTGCCTCTCCTCACTTCAGCCCACCCCCTGCCCCATCCCCCCCCCCTCTCCAGTCATAGGTTATTCCAAAAGTGCAGTTCATATTCTGTATTTGATAGTGCTTTGAGACACGTTTGGCGCTTTGACGTTTAACACGTTCCATGTGTACTGTAACACTCGCATCTGATTCAGCGTGCTATGGGTATTGTGTTCTGCTTATATTTTATGTTCTAATCCTTATTTCACTTCCTAAATACTGTTTGCAGTGCTGAAATTTACTTTGGCTTTGGTAAGATTTTGCACACATTTACTACCTTATTAACCCTCATGTAATTCGTGAGCTGCACTAGAAGACTCCAGTAGCGGTCCGTGGTAGGAGTGCCGGCCGGGCGGTGACGTGGGGCGGGGGAGGGGCAGGGTGAGGGGGTAGTAAACCATGGATTACGGCCAAATACAGGTAAGTAAACATTTAAATAAATAAAACGAATTTCGTTGTGAGCGCTGCATCGCCAAATGCAACCTTTAATGCAGCAGCCAGAATGGTCACCGGGACTAAGAAATTCGAACACATCTCCCCTGCACTCAGAGAACTTAAATGGCTCCCAATTGAGCTGCGAGCCAGCTTCAGAACAGCCTGCCTCATGCACAAAGCCCTGCACACAGGCAAACCGGAATACCTAGCCGCCAAACTCAAAAGGGCCGGCCAGTCCAGGAACCTCAGGAGCTCCAACACTCTGCTACTCATCCCGCTGAAAACTCGCAAACAAAAAACTGGAATTCCATCCCCCCCCACATCAGAACGATCCCCTTGTTTCCAAAATTAAAAAACCTGCTCAAAGTCCTCCTCCTTGACCGCTTTCGAGCAAACCGTTAGAAGCCAAGGAAGTACCTTAGCCGGCATTCCACCTAACTTCAACTATGTGACCGGTGACACTGACTCTGATCAAGAAAACTTTTTGGATACTCGCATTGCTTGATCAAGAAAACCTTTTGGATACTCGACTTAAGGAATGTGGATTATTATTTCCATAACCAAGTCACTTTCCAGGACACTCTGCATATATTTTCCTGTGTAATGTGACAGAACTGTAATATGCTCTGACGTTATAGAAGCTTTTTTACTGATATATCTATTGTATTTGTTGCTTATATATTCATGTAACATTTGTGGTTTATATGTGCATGCAATGCTAGTTTGACCTGCACCCTCCATGCTCCTTCTGTTCGATCACTCCCTTGTTTGATCCTTATCCGGCACGAACCCCTATGTTCTTCTATATTCTCTGTATTGCCTATTTGCACATAAGCTACTTGCTGTGAAGCGCTCTGATACCCTCGGGTCCAGCTAGCGCTATATAAAACTCCTTAAATAAATAAATAAATAAATGGTGACCAGCATTGTGGACCAGAAATAGCGCCTTGATATTGTACTTGTGAAACCAGAGTACTGAGATACCAGAACCAATAATCCCACAACATCTACTAAAGGATAGATCTACGTGGCTGACTGTTAGGTAAAGATCAGCATCTCAAAGATTTGTGATTTCTGCTTAAGTATGAGACCTGCTACCCCATCGACCGTTATAGAGCAAAATGCTCCTTCCAGTTGTTGCTAAAAAATGTGTACTCACTGGTCAAATTCAAAATCTATCCCTCTTCTTACCACCAGTTATGCCTTCTCTATAGCCTGTTTATAGAGCTGTGTGTGGTGCACTGCTGTTAATAAAGCCCTCATACTCATCGTTATGCTTTCTTAATCAGTCTGAAATTAGATAATTTTTTGATCATGATTTAATAGGCAGGCGTGGTCTCAATTGTTAAAATATGGACACAAAAACTATTTTTGGTAACGACCTTCAAGGATACTTATGCAAGTGAAATGCTACACATGCTAAATCGCTTGAAATAGTTGAAGCTTAAAATGTCACAAATTTGGTGACGGAAATATAATGTATAGCTAAAGTATTCTTTCCTGCTCCTTACTTTCTGGCTAATTTATACATTTAATTTCTGGTGAGTGAGCAAATGTAAACTCGTTTTAATGCAGCTTGCGGAATCCACTGTTACCACTTTTTTTTTTTTAAATATAAAAATACATAAATTGCATACATGTGTATTATTTATCAAACAGAATGTATGTTGTGACTAGCTCTCCTCGCACGGTAATATGTGCTCAGCTAGGTCAAGTCTTTTAGCATATCTCACTTTCAGCGTATAGGCGCTGTGCTAGCAGCATGCTGATTTCTAAATAAGCAATCAAAACATTGGGTATATTCATGTGAGCTGAAATTGGAGTTTAATTGGGCGTATTCACAGTTGGTTCCATTTCTGGTGTTCCTTATTTAAATCACAGATGCTTCCACTGCTACAAAGTTCATTTTTGCTGTGGCTAGAATCGGTTCTTTGCATTTCTTTGACATTGTGAATGCAGACAAAGAAACTACATCCCCATCTAATTAGAGTGAATGTGCGGAGTGCTACGCAGAGAACTGTAATGCACTTCTAAGCAAACTCCTCTAAGAATTTACCTGCCTGAAAGACAACCAACAGTTGTTACCATGGCGACGGGCACATACTCTCCATGCTTCCTTTATGGGTCTCCTTGTAGTGTAAAGAGGGAACAGATTTCCGTCCTTTGTCATAGAAAGACCATGACCTACCTTAGGTATTAAAATTGTCAGGAACTTAATGCCGGTAATACACTGACTGCCCGTTGCGTGTGTGTCGAGCATCATGGACACACCTCCTCCCTAACTACAACTCCCGGCATGCAACGCGAGTCACGCCGCACGTGACGCTGACGCGACGCAGGCTGCGAGGTTAAGGACGGCGGATGGAATCATTTGCTGCCGATAATTCTGGGAATGCCCATAGCAGACTTCTCCTGCGGACATTGGACTTCTGGGCGGTAAGAGGGCGCAAGCACAGTCTATCGTATCGCCACAGACTGAGGGAGACAGATGAGTTCTCTAACCTCGCTGTCTCCTCTGCTGTTGTGACTCCTCTGTTGGCCGAGACCAGCTTCGCCGGTCTCTTGTAGAGGAGCCTCTGTGTTTCCAGAGTCCGTTTTCAAAGGCTAAACCCCCCCCCGTTGGAGAAACTACCTACCTGGGTTCTCATGCGGGGAGGTAACTGGCACCTTTCCATAATGTGGGCATTGGAAGCCCTTGGTTCTTGAGGGGCCTGGAATCCTCAAAAGACACAAACTGTTGACAAATTTGTGCACTGTTGTAGCGGTTAACGTAAACCTGGATTGTTTATATCAGTCATGCTAGTGGTATTGTGTTCCCATTAACAAACACGAGCATACTCACAGACTGGATAAGGGCAAGACTATTATTGTTACTTCGTCCTGATACACGCCTTCACGTTTCGTTGTTTTGTTCTCCTTAAGCTATATATATATAGGAGAGAGATACCTCAGAGGGTGTGTCGATACCACGACTAGGCATATCTGGCCTCACTCCATGTGCTCATCTGGTAGGTGTAGCGGGGGGGAACCAGTATACATGTAGAACAGTGTTAGAAACCACTAAGATTATTTTCAATGTGTGTTCTTTTTTTTTGTTTGTCTTTTACTAGTTACATGTTGTGATCCTGCCACCGCCCTCTACTCTCTTCTGTAATACGTTCTACACCTTGTTTATGTTTCAGGTGGGTGTGGTAGGCTTCGTGCATTAGTTCAGTTATTGCCTCTTTGACCTTGAGCCATCGCTTGCATTACGCTGTGCTCATATTGTGTTCTTGTATCCTTCTCAGATCTCCTTCCCTGCTGTCCCTAACCTTTCCTTCCCCCGCTCGACTACCCCAATAGTCTGTGTGTCGTTAATTGCCAGACTTGGGGCCGTCCAGAGGTGGGCCCCCTTTGAGCATCAACACGATCCTGAGGATTCAGAACGGAGGAGCCTGACAGAATTATCGGCCCACGCATTACTATTTCCTCCTGGTCATGTTGAGGTCAGGGATGGCCACCTTGGAAGACGTAATGGCGGCGCTAGCCTTGGTACAAGCAGAGCTCGCGGCCTCATGCCAGGAAACAGCAGCCTTACAATCCAGAGTAGACCTGTTGCAGCGAAACCCGTGCAATGCAGGGGGAACCCAACACCCAACGTCAGTGATAGTGGAGATGCCGGACCAGGTACCGCTGGCTCCTCCTGAGAGGTTTCACGGGGACATAAAAAAGGTACAAGTGTTCATGACCCAGGTGCTACTCCACTTTACCTGTAAGCCAAAGATGTTTATGACTAACCAAGCTAGGGTAGCTTTCCTGATTTCCTATCTGGGTGGTGAGGCAGCGCAGTGGGCGGTCCCCATAGTAAGGAGAGACGACCCCCTGCTCTATGATTGGGATGAATTTAAGACAGAGTTTGAGAAGACGTTTGATCGCCGGGCAGAGACCTTCTCTGCGGACAGGGACTTGCTTGAGCTCAGACAGGGTTCTTCGGATTTAGTCAGCTATCTAAACAACTTCCGAAGGCTAGTGGCGGAAACGAACTGGCCAGAAGCCAAACAGTCCGCCATATTCTATCAGGGTCTCACGGATGAGCTGAAAGACGTTCTCGTCCAAATCGACCCCCAGCCCCGCACCTGTGCTACTCTCATAGAACTGACACTGCGTTTGGACCACCGACTGAGGGAGCGGAAAGGAGAACACAAACGAAAGGAGAGGTATGTCCCGATAGGTGACCGTACTTTTTCCACCGAAAAGACTGCAGCAAAACCCGAACCCATGGAATTCGGGACGGTGAGAGCTTCGTTAACGCTCAGCGAGAGAGACCAACGACGCAAACAAGGCTTATGCCTATATTGCGGGAAAAAGGGGCATTTTCTTAGGGAGTGTACCGTCAAACCCAAATATGGCAGGTCACGGTCTGGTCAACTAGCCACAGTAATGACCAAAAAAGGGGAGGAAAACTTCAGCGCTTGAGGACAACAGAAGGGAAACCCGCGAGCGGATGTACTATCCCTTCAGTGAACCTCTCCGTCTTCATGGAAGCGGAGCATTTCTTTATTTCAATGGACATAAGAATAAATCAAGAGAAAAAGCCAATCAGAGCCATGGTGGATTCAGGAGCCACCGGATGTTTTATGGACAGGGAAGAGGCAACGAGGTTAGGGGTGCACCTCATCCGCAAAATCACCCCGGAACAGGTGTATGCCGTCGATGGCAAAGAGCTGGATTCTGGACCAAGCAGTCACAGCACCCCTGAATACGAACTGACCTATGAAGGGTATCACCAGGAGTGGTTGTCCTTTAACATCATCCATGCCCCACAGTACGGGGTGATACTAGGTCTTCACTGGCTACAAAAACACGAACCTACCATTCAATGGGCCAACAAGACCTTGCAATTACACTCCATCTATTGCCAGGACCACTGCCACCGGCTGCTAACACGGCCTTCGAAAGTTTTGGCCACCAGGCATCACATTGCGACGGCGGCAGAAAAGGACGTGGTCTTACCAGTGTGTTACCAAGCATACACGGATGTATTCAGCGACACCAAGGCGGAGGAGCTCCCTCCACACAGGGACTATGATTGTCAGATAGACCTAGTGCCAGGGGCAGTGGTTCCATGTGGTCGGATATACGCTCTTACCCAGCCAGAGAATCTGTATCTACGGACTTACCTGGACAAACATCTGGAATTAGGATTCATTCGTCCTTCCAGATCTCCGGCAGCCTCTCCCCTCTTTTTTATCCCAAAAGCCAACGGGGATTTGAGGTGCTGCATTGACTTTAGGGCATTGAACGCCATTACAGTAAAAAACCAGTATCCGCTTCCATTGATCCCTGTCCTTTTAGAACAGGTGAGAGCAGCAGGCATCTACACTAAACTGGATCTGAGAGGGGCATATCACCTGGTGCGGATGCGCAAGGGCGATGAATGGAAGACCGCCTTTAAGACGCGGTATGGGCTATTTGAATATCTCGTTATGCCCTTTGGGCTGTGTAACGCCCCCGCGGCGTTTCAATTCTTCCTGAACGAGGTTCTCAGGGAGTATCTGGATCTCTTCATGGTTGTTTACATCGATGACATCCTCATATACTCAGCAACCGAAGAGGAACATGTTATCCATGTGTGCTGAGTGCTGAAAGCATTGCGCAAACACCGGTTGTTTTGCAAACTCACGAAATGTGAGTTCCACGTAACCACCGTCGAGTTCCTAGGGGTCATGCTCACCCCCTCCGGTCAAGTCATGGCAGAAAGGAAGGTTAAGGCCATAGTGGATGGCCACATCCACACAACGTCAAAGACATCCAAAGCCTATTAGGGTTTGCAAACTTCTACCGGAGGTTTATACGGCAGTTCTCAGACATGGTAGCACCCCTAACCAAACTTACAAGGAAAAAGACACCATTTCTTTGGACCGAGGAAACCCAGACGGCGTTCGATCTTCTGAAAGAGGCCTTTACATCCGCTCCGGTCCTCACCCATGCCAATCCAGCACTACCTTTTGTCGTCGAGGCTGACGCGTCTGAAGTAGCGGTGGGAGCCGTGCTATCGCAACGACACGAAAAAACGGGTTACTTACACCCCATTGCGTTCATGTCCCGGAAATTAAACTCCGCAGAGCAGAATTACACGATCGCAGAAAAGGAGCTCCTGGCTATAAGGGACGCATTTCTGGAGTGGAGACACTGGCTAATGGGTGCGTCACATCAAGTGACGGGCTACACAGACCACCGCAAACTCCAATTCATGCGGGCTGCTCGACACCTCACTCCATGCCAACTTCGTTGGATGCTGTTTTTCGCTGAGTATCATTTTATCGTTACCTTCCGACCCGGCATTGAGAACAAGAAGGCTGACGCTCTGACAAGGCAGGAAAACTCTACACAACAAACTATCTCTCCGGAAAAAGCTATCATCGAGCCTAGCAGAGTATTATGCGTTATACAAACCGACGATTTTCTGCAGAAAACCAGACAAGGAATACAGAACTTTTACGTGGAGGAACTGGCTCAAGCACCATCTGGAGTGGCAGATGCGTCAAGGCCTCCCTAAGAAGGGCCAACAGGTGCTAGTTCCTACCCGAAAGCTACAGAAAACCGTGTTAGCTTGGTGGCATGATCTCCCGAGCGCAGGACACATGGGGGGCGCAAAAACTCTGGAGAAGGTGTTGCGAAAATTTTGGTGGCCTACTGTCCGCCCGGACGTCGTAGCATGGGTGAAAGACTGCACCACATGAGCCCAAATGAAAACAGACCACAAGCAAGCCCAGGGATTGCTGCAGACCATGCCCACGCCCGAAACGCCGTGGGAAAGGTTCTTGGTGGACTTCATAGTGGGGTTACCCAAGGATCAGGGAAAAACAGCTATTGTGGTGGTCATTGACTATTTATACAAGATGGGCCATTTCATCGCGTGCAAGCAAGCACCCACGGCAAGCCAACTGGCTCAACTGCTGCTTACTCACATAGTTCGACTCCATGGCCTTCCCAAAGTCATAGTGTCCGATAGAGGGGCCCAATTTACTGCGCGCTTTTGGAAGACCTGGTGTTCCGAATTACGGATCGCCTCTTCCCTCTCCACGAGTTTCCACCCCAAACAGATGGCCAAACGGAGAGGCTAAATCAAACCCTCAAGCAATACCTCAGGTGCTACGTCAGCACTAATACTGATGCATGGGTGGACTGGTTGTGGGTAGCTGAGATAGCCTACAATAGTTCCAGACACTCATCAACACAACACACACCGTTCTTCTGTACCTATGGGTTCCACCCACGGTTCACTCCCTTGATCCTTCCCAGCACCAGCACCAAGCTCCCTGATTTGCGCGAGAGGCTAACACATATGCGTAAAACCCTACTAGTGGCGCGTAACAATCTGATGAGATCCAAGGAAAGGTATAAAACCCAGGCCGACAAACATCGTAGGCCTGGTCATGTGTACAAGAGTGGGGAATGGGTGTGGCTATCAACCAAACATATCAGGTTCAAAAAGCACAGTGTGTTTAATCCCAAGTTCATAGGCCCATATTGTGTGGTTAAACACATAAACCCGGTAGCAGTGAAGCTGCGGTTGCCGGCTCATTTCCGGATACACCCGGTCTTCCATGTATCCCTCCTTAAACCTTCTCGCCGTCCTGTAAAGAAAACCCCCATGCCTATATGGGTTCAGCAGGAACAGGAGTTTGAGTTCAGGGGCATTCTGGACGCCAAGAGAGGGTGCATGGCAGGCTGTGGTACTTGGTGTCATGGAAGGGTTATGGTCCAGAAGAAGACTCTTGGGAGCCGGTCTCGGCGGTACATGCGCCCAGACTGGTGCCTAAGTTCCATCGTTTTCATCCGGACAAACCGTCTGGCAGTCAGTGATCCCCGGGAGGGGAATGTTCTGTCAGGAACTTAATGCCGGTATTACACTGACTGCCCGTTGTGTGTGTGTCGAGCATCATGGACACACCTCCTCCCTAACTACAACTCCCGGCATGCAACGCGAGTCACGCCGCACGTGACGCTGACGCGACGCAGGCTGCGAGGTTAAGGACGGCGGATGGAATCATTCGCTGCCGATAATTCTGGGAATGCCGTAGCAGACTTCTCCTGCGGACATTGGACTTCTGGGCGGTAAGAGTGCGCAAGCACAGTCTATCGTATCGCCACAGACTGAGGGAGACAGATGAGTTCTCTAACCTCGCTGTCTCCTCTGCTGTTGTGACTCCTCTGTTGGCCGAGACCAGCTTCGCCGGTCTCTTGCAGAGGAGCCTCTGTGTTTCCAGAGCCCGTTTTCAAAGGCTAAACCCCCCCGTTGGAGAGACTACCTACCTGGGTTCTCATGCGGGGAGGTAACTGGCACCTTTCCATAATGTGGGCCTTGGAAGCCCTTGGTTCTTGAGGGGCCTGGAATCCTCAAAAGACACAAACTGTTGACAAATTTGTGCACTGTTGTAGCGGTTAACGTAAACCTGAATTGTTTATATCAGTCATGCTAGTGGTATTGTGTTCCCATTAACAAACACGAGCATACTCACAGACTGGATAAGGGCAAGACTATTATTGTTACCTCGTCCTGATACACGCCTTCACGTTTCGTTGTTTTGTTCTCCTTACGCTATATATATATAGAGGAGCGATACCTCAGAGGGTGTGTCGATACCACGACTAGGCATATCTGGCCTCACTCCATGTGCTCATCTGGTAGGTGTAGCGGGGGGGAACCAGTATACGTGTAGAACAGTGTTAGAAACCACTAAGATTATTTTCAATGTGTGTTCTTTTTTTTTGTTTGTCTTTTACTAGTTACATGTTGTGATCCTGCCACCGCCCTCTACTCTCTTCTGTAATACGTTCTACACCTTGTTTATGTTTCAGGTGGGTGTGGTAGGCTTCGTGCATTAGTTCAGTTATTGCCTCATTGACCTTGAGCCATCGCTTGCATTACGCTGTGCTCATATTGTGTTCTTGTATCCTTCTCAGATCTCCTTCCCTGCTGTCCCTACCCTTTCCTTCCCCCGCTCGACTACCCCAATAGTCTGTGTGTCGTTAATTGCCAGACTTGGGGCCGTCCAGAGGTGGGCCCCCTTTGAGCATCAACACGATCCTGAGGATTCAGAACGGAGGAGCCTGACAGAATTATCGGCCCACGTATTACTATTTCCTCCTGGTCATGTTGAGGTCAGGGATGGCCACCTTGGAAGACGTAATAGTGGCGCTAGCCTTGGTACAAGCAGAGCTCGCGGCCTCACGCCAGGAAACAGCAGCCTTACAATCCAGAGTAGACCTGTTGCAGCGAAACCCGTTCAATGCAGGGGGAACCCAACACCCAACGTCAGTGGTAGTGGAGATGCCGGCCCAGGCACCGCTGGCTCCTCCTGAGAGGGTTCACGGGGACATAAAAAAGGTACAAGTGTTCATGACCCAGGTGCTACTCCACTTTACCTGTAAGCCAAAGATGTTTATGACTAACCAAGCTAGGGTAGCTTTCCTGATTTCCTATCTGGGTGGTGAGGCAGCGCAGTGGGCGGTCCCCATAGTAAGGAGAGACGACCCCCTGCTTTACGATTGGGATGAATTTAAGACAGAGTTTGAGAAGACGTTTGATCGCCGGGCAGAGACCTTCTCTGCGGACAGGGACTTGTTTGAGCTCAGACAGGGCTCTTCGGATTTAGTCAGCTATCTAAACAACTTCCGAAGGCTAGTGGCGGAAACGAACTGGCCAGAAGCCAAACAGTCCGCCATATTCTATCAGGGTCTCACGGATGAGCTGAAAGACGTTCTCGTCCAAATCGACCCCCAGCCCCGCACCTGTGCTACTCTCATAGAACTGACACTGCGTTTGGACCACCGACTGAGGGAGCGGAAAGGAGAACACAAACGAAAGGAGAGGTATGTCCCGATAGGTGACCGTACTTTCTCCACCGAAAAGACTGCAGCAAAACCCGAACCCATGGAAATCGGGACAGTGAGAGCTTCGTTAACGCTCAGCGAGAGAGACCACCAACGCAAACAAGGCTTATGCCTATATTGCGGGAAAAAGGGGCATTTTCTTAGAGAGTGTCCCGTCAAACCCAAATATGGCAGGTCACGGTCTGGTCAACTAGCCACAGTAATGACCGAAAAAGGGGAGGAAAACTTCAGCGCTTGAGGACAACAGAAGGGAAACCCTCGAGCGGATGTACTATCCCTTCAGTGAACCTCTCCGTCTTCATGGAAGCGGAGCATTTCTTTATTTCAATGGACATAAGAATAAATCAAGAGAAAAAGCCAATCAGAGCCATGGTGGATTCAGGAGCCACCGGATGTTTTATGGACAGGGAAGAGGCAACGAGGTTAGGGGTGCACCTCATCCGCAAAATCACCCCGGAACAGGTGTATGCCATCGATGGCAAAGAGCTGGATTCTGGACCAAGCAGTTACAGCACCCCTGAATACGAACTTACCTATGAAGGGTATCACCAGGAGTGGTTGTCCTTTAACATCATCCATGCCCCACAGTACGGGGTGTTACTAGGTCTTCCCTGGCTACAAAAACACGAACCTACCATTCAATGGGCCAACAAGACCTTGCAATTACACTCCATCTATTGCCAGGACCACTGCCACCGGCTGCTAACACGGCCTTCGAAAGTTTTGGCCACCAGGCATCACATCGCGATGGCGGCAGAAAAGGACGTGGTCTTACCAGTGTGTTACCAAGCATACACGGATGTATTCAGCGACACCAAGGCGGAGGAGCTCCCTCCACACAGGGACTACGATTGTCGGATAGACCTAGTGCCAGGGGCAGTGGTTCCATGTGGTCGGATATACGCTCTTACCCAGCCAGAGAATCTGTATCTACGGACTTACCTGGACAAACATCTGGAATTAGGATTCATTCGTCCTTCCAGATCTCCGGCAGCCTCTCCCCTCTTTTTTATCCCAAAAGCCAACGGGGTTTTGAGGTGCTGCATTGACTTTAGGGCGTTGAACGCCATTACAGTAAAAAACCAGTATCCGCTTCCATTGATCCCTGTCCTTTTAGAACAGGTGAGAGCAGCAGGCATCTACACTAAACTGGATCTGAGAGGGGCATATCACCTGGTGCGGATGCGCAAGGGCGATGAATGGAAGACCGCCTTTAAGACGCGGTATGGGCTATTTGAATATCTCGTTATGCCCTTTGGGCTGTGTAACGCCCCCGCGGCGTTTCAATTCTTCCTGAACGAGGTTCTCAGGGAGTATCTAGATCTCTTCGTGGTTGTTTACATCGATGACATCCTCATATACTCAGCAACCGAAGAGGAACATGTTATCCATGTGTGCTGAGTGCTGAAAGCATTGCGCAAACACCGGTTGTTTTGCAAACTCACGAAATGTGAGTTCCACGTAACCACCGTCGAGTTTCTAGGGGTCATGCTCACCGCCTCCGGTCAAGTCATGGCAAAAAGGAAGGTTAAGGCCATAGTGGACTGGCCACGTCCACACAACGTCAAAGACATCCAAAGCCTATTAGGGTTTGCAAACTTCTACCGGAGGTTTATACGGCAGTTCTCAGACATGGTAGCACCCCTAACCAAACTTACAAGGAAAAAGACACCGTTTCTTTGGACCGAGGAAACCCAGACGGCGTTCGATCTTCTGAAAGAGGCCTTTACATCCGCTCCGGTCCTCACCCATCCCAATCCAGTACTACATTTTGTCGTCGAGGCTGACGCGTCTGAAGTAGCAGTGGGAGCCGTGCTATCGCAACGACACAAAAAAACGGGTTACTTACACCCCATTGCGTTCATGTCCCGGAAATTAAACTCCGCAGAGCAGAATTACACGATCGCAGAAAAGGAGCTCCTGGCTATAAGGGACGCGTTTCTGGAGTGGAGACACTGGCTAATGGGTGCGTCACATCAAGTGACGGTCTACACAGACCACCGCAACCTCCAATTCATGCGGGCTGCTCGACACCTCACTCCGTTCCAACTTCATTGGATGCTGTTTTTCGCTGAGTATCATTTTATCGTTACCTTCCGACCCGGCATTGAGAACAAGAAGGCTGACGCTCTGACAAGGCAGGAAAACTCTACACAACAAACTATCTCTCCGGAAAAAGCTATCATCGAGCCTAGCAGAGTATTATGCGTTAGACAAACCGACGATTTTCTGCAGAAAACCAGACAAGGAATACAGATCTTTTACGTGGAGGAGCTGGCTCAAGCACCATCCGGAGTGGCAGATGCGTCAAGGCCTCCCTAAGAAGGGCCAACAGGTGCTAGTTCCTACCCGAAAGCTACAGAAAACCGGGTTTGCTTGGTGTCATGATCTCCCGAGCGCAGGACACATGGGGGTGCAAAAACTCTGGAGAAGGTGTTGCGACAATTTTGGTGGCCTACTGTCCGCCCGGACGTCGTAGCATGGGTGAAAGACTGCACCACATGAGCCCAAATGGAAACAGACCACAGGCAAGCCCAGGGATTGCTGCAGACCATGTCCACGCCCGAAACGCCGTGGGAAAGGTTCTCGGTGGACTTCATAGTGGGGTTACCCAAGGATCAGCGAAAAACAGCTATCGTGGTGGTCATTGACTATTTATCCAAGATGGGCCATTTCATCGCGTGCAAGCAAGCACCCACGGCAAGCCAACTGGCTCAACTGCTGCTTACTCACATAGTTCGACTCCATGGCCTTCCCCAAGTCATAGTGTTCGATAGAGGGGCCCAATTTACTGCGCGCTTTTGGAAGACCTGGTGTTCCGAATTACGGATCGCCTCTTCCCTCTCCACGAGTTTCCACCCCCAAACAGATGGCCAAACGGAGAGGCTAAATCAAACCCTCAAGCAATACCTCAGGTGCTACGTCAGCACTAATACTGATGCATGGGTGGGCTGGTTGTGGGTAGCTGAGATAGCCTACAATAGTTCCAGACACTCATCAACACAACACACACCGTTCTTCTGTACCTATGGGTTCCACCCACGGTTCACTCCCTTGATCCTTCCCAGCACCAGCACCAAGCTCCCTGATTTGCGCGAGAGGCTAACACATATGCGTAAAACCCTACTAGTGGCGCGTAACAATCTGATGAGAGCCAAGGAAAGATATAAAACCCAGGCCGACAAACATCGTAGGCCTGGTCATGTGTACAAGAGTGGGGAATGGGTGTGGCTATCGACCAAACATATCAGGTTAAAAAAGCACAGTGTGTTTAATCCCAAGTTCATAGGCCCATATCGTGTGGTTAAACACATAAACCCGGTAGCAGTGAAGCTGCGGTTGCCGGCTCATTTCCGGATACACCCGGTCTTCCATGTATCCCTCCTTAAACCTTCTCGCCGTCCTGTAAAGAAAACCCCCATGCCTATATGGGTTCAGCAGGAACAGGAGTTTGAGGTCAGGGGCATTCTGGACGCCAAGAGGGTGCGTGGCAGGCTGTGGTACTTGGTGTCATGGAAGGGTTATGGTCCAGAAGAAGACTCTTGGGAGCCGGTCTCGGCGGTAAATGCTCCCAGACTGGTGGCTAAGTTCCATCGTTTTCATCGGACAAACCGTCTGGCAGTCAGTGATCCCCGGGAGGGGAATGTTCTGTCAGGAACTTAATGCCGGTAATACACTGACTGCCCGTTGCGTGTGTGTCGAGCATCATGGACACACCTCCTCCCTAACTACAACTGCCGGCATGCAACGCGAGTCACGCCGCACGTGACGCTGACGCGACGCAGGCTGCAAAGTTAAGGACGGCGGATGGAATCATTCGCTGCCGATAATTCTGGGAATGCCCGTAGCAGTCTTCTCCTGCAGACATTGGACTTCTGGGCGGTAAGAGTGCGCAAGCACATTCTATCGTATCGCCACAGACTGACGGAGACAGATGAGTTCTCTAACCTCGCTGTCTCCTCTGCTGTTGTGACTCCTCTGTTGGCCGAGACCAGCTTCGCCGGTCTCTTGCAGAGGAGCCTCTGTGTTTCCAGAGCCCGTTTTCAAAGTCTAAACCCCCCCATTGGAGAGACTACCTACCTGGGTTCTCATGCGGGGAGGTAACTGTCACCTTTCCATAATGTGGGCATTGGAAGCCCTTGGTTCTTGAGGGGCCTGGAATCCTCAAAAGACACAAACTGTTGACAAATTTGTGCACTGTTGTAACGGTTAACGTAAACCTGGATTGTTTATATCAGTCATGCTAGTGGTATTGTGTTCCCATTAACAAACACGAGCATACTCACAGACTGGATAAGGGCAAGACTATTATTGTTACCTCGTCCTGATACACGCCTTCACATTTCGTTGTTTTGTTCTCCTTACGCTATATATATATAGGAGAGCGATACCTCAGAGGGTGTGTCGATACCACGACTAGGCATATCTGGCCTCACTCCATGTGCTCATCTGGTAGGTGTAGCGGGGGGAAACCAGTATACGTGTAGAACAGTGTTAGAAACCACTAAGATTATTTTCAATGTGTGTTCTTTTTTTTTGTTTGTCTTTTACTAGTTACATGTTGTGATCCTGCCACCGCCCTTTACTCTCTTCTGTAATACGTTCTACACCTTGTTTATGTTTCAGGTGGGTGTGGTAGGCTTCGTGCATTAGTTCAGTTATTGCCTCTTTGACCTTGAGCCATCGCTTGCATTACGCTGTGCTCATATTGTGTTCTTGTATCCTTCTCAGATCTCCTTCCCTGCTGTCCCTACCCTTTCCTTCCCCCGCTCGACTACCCCAATAGTCTGTGTGTCGTTAATTGCCAGACTTGGGGCCGTACAGAGGTGGGCCCCCTTTGAGCATCAACACGATCCTGAGGATTCAGAATGGAGGAGCCTGACAAAAATATAATGCTTTTATGATGGAAGTCGATTAAACTGCACGACATGAATCTAATTAGAAAACGTACTTATTTCAGTCTTCTGACAAATGTAAATTAATTATTGGTACATTAACTCATGTCAGCATCTTACAAAATGGCTCTACATACAAATAGGATGATATATATACTAGCAACAATCATTATACTTTTCACATGAACCGTCACAAAATTCACAGGTGAGAATTAAAGTGCAGACTAAGCAAATGCATATTTAAGATGGACTCGACCTTATAAGGCTTGGTAACCACCATCTAGGTGTTGCAGCATCTCTACAAATATGAAATGATGTATAATTGGCACCTCCACTGAACCCTTCTTTGCAAAAAGATGGGCATTGCCTCCTCATACTTCTATTATGCATGGGAGGGTAATGCTTTGATTAAAAGAGGTGTGCAGTTCACACTGTTTGGCTCACAGGCTGACAACCAAGGCAACTATGTTATTCTCTGAGGGATTCTGGGGAGTAGTTGCATCACCATTGTAAACTGCTATGGTCCCAACATTAATGACTCAGAGTTTCTGTTACTACACTTTGGGGTATGGTGCTTTCCTGCCCCACATGCCCTACTGTGGGGTGGAGAGTTTAATTGTGTTCTCCATGAGCACCGGAATTAGTCACGTGGATTGACCGGAGGTAGGACAGAAGCTATCAAAGCTTGAGGGTGATAACAGAAGACCATAGACTAATGGAGGTTTGGTGCCACTGTCATCCAGACTCCAGAGACAGCACATTTCTTTTCCTCAACCCATCATACGAAATCAAGGTTGGACTTTTGGGTGACCACAAAAAATTTCAACTCATGGCTCAAGGAGATACAAGACCCAGCTCGGGCACTGGCACACCACTCACCGGTACTGGGCAGGTTCATAATCCCCAGCTTGCTCCATCTATAGGGCAGTGGTGACTGGGGCAGAGGCCCTCTTGTAAAGGCTTTTCTGCAATGAACTGACAGATAAAATGATTGAATACTTTCAACTCAGTATTGGTTCTGTAGATACAATTGGCATGGTATGGGAAGCTTTTAAGATGGTGATTGGGTGTAAGTGTATATCCAAACAAAATGGGGTACAGAAGTTACTTAGAGCACACCTAGCGCATCTAGAACTTGAAATTACTTGAACAGCAACACACACACAAAACCCATCCAATCATTCCCTTAAAGAAGTTAGGGAGAAGATATCTGAGTATTCTGAAATTGCTGATAAAGAATGTTTGCACCATAGTAAATATATTCGTGCCTGTACATTTGGGGAGGGGAGCGCCCTGGAAAAACACTTACTAATATGATTAGACAACCTTGGGCAAAAAATGCTATTATGGCTGTGGATGACCTGCAGGGCACCCCACAACATGGGGCATCTCGGATTCTGGACCTCTTTGCCACATAGTTCACTGATCCTTATTCTATAATGGGCTCACACTCTGCTAAACAGATCCTTGCCACCCTAGAGGACCTGGCACTACCCTGATGAAGCGATGCACATCAGCTGTATTTGAAGCAGGTATTTCCACTTGATGAAATACAAAAAGCGATTGAGAACCTGCTGATGGAAAGGCCCCTGAGACTGATGGCCTTCCAACTGAACTTTACAAATGATTTGGTGATATTCTTGCTTCCAGTTTATTGACGGTATAAGAGGAGGTCAGAGAGGGATGACTTTTCCATTTGTCGCTTCACAAGGCCCTCCCAATTCCCTTGTTAAAACCCAGGAAGCCAGCTATCAAATGTGAATCATAAAGGCTCCTATCACTTATAAACTGTGATACCAAAGTACAAGCCAAGCTGATAGCCAACCACTTATTTTCTCGCTTACCTTATCTGGTACAGCCCGATCCAACAGAATTTATCCTGGGTAGAGCCACTGCTTATAACCATGGGTTAGACCATGGCGTGGTTCTCCCCTAACTTTTTTCTTTCAACCCTCCTGTTTTGCTGACTTCTTGTTTGCTGGCTTTAGGCTCTGCACACTTTACCACTGCTAACCAGTGCTAAAGTGCTTGTGTTCTCGCCTTAAAACATGGTACAATTGGCTTAAACCCAAATGGCTTATTTAATTTACTTGTAGGTCCCTAGTAGTCCCTAGTAAAGTGGCACTACATGTACCCAGGGCCTGTAAGTTAAACACTTCTAGTGGGCCTGCAGCTCTTGTTGGGTCACCCACTTCAGTGGCCCTTTAAGCCTGTCTCAGAACTCCCATTGTAGCCTGTGTGTGAAGTTTTACACTGCCAGGCCAGCCTGGCAAAATAAACATATAAATCACCCCTAGGGTAGGCCCTGAACAGCCCAGAGGGCAGGGCGCAGTGTATTTAAAAAGTTGGACATTCACGTTTAAGGTTTACGTGTCCTGGTAGTGAAAAACTCAACCAATTTTTTACTACTGCAAGGCTTGCCTTTCCCATAGGACAACATTGTAGTTATGGTATTACATTTAATAAGCTGTATCGTCCAATTGGGAGCAGGTAGACAGATCACGTTTGGTGTCTAACGAATTGTAATTAGAAACTCTCTTTGATGATGAAGTTGGATTTGTAATCACAATTCTGAAAATGCCACTTTTAGAAACTTGGAAGGTGACAAGCTAACAAAGTAATTACTGTTACAAGGTGTTAGAAATTGGGGTTTCTGGTTGGCTAGGGTATGCACCTAAGCCAGGCAGAACCCACCACTCTAGTTAGGGCAAGGGATTTACACACCCAAGATAACCCCTGCTCACCCCCGTGGTAGCTTGGCATAGCAGGCGGGCTTATCCCAGAGGCAATGTGCAAAGCGTTTCCCCGACACACACACACACACCAGTGACATACTAGGCACACCACAAAAAGAGACTCCACACAAGGTTATATAAAAATATCCTTTGCCTTGTTCATAAAACGCATTAGACCATAATCACATACATCACTGTGCCACTAGGCACTTGTCATGACATCACATAAATCATAACATTACTTTGCCACTAGGCAATGGTCAGAAGAGCACCAGTAGTGCAATCCGGTAAATACTGTATAGTGTGTACTTCTCATAAAGCCACCATTACTGTGCATGTAATGTATCCTCTGTAATAATACTCGTTATCCTGTTACTGTAAGGCATCAAATGATATACATAATAAATCAGGGTACCAAATGCAGTAGGTGGGTCAGTAAGAAAAAAACACATGGGTTGCCACACATCATGGTACATAAAGCAATAACCAGTCACAGGAACCACCGCTCTTGTCTCATATATAATACCGTACACAGAGAGTAAGAGAGGCATGTGGGCCACAGGAACATCTACGCGCCTACCAGCAAGAATACGTTCTTTCACCAAGCTCCGGTGCTGCTCCCACCACGGCAACCAGGTGCACCCCTCCACAAAGTAGGCACCAACAAGAGGCAGAGTCAACCTTTCTGGGTCCCTGCATCAGAACCCACAAGAAACAAAAAGGCCTTTCAGACATGTGAGCAGCAGCTGCCTGCAATCATGAAGTGCAGCTGGTTGCCATGCCCGCTCTTCAGCTCTCTGACCCCTCCCCCCCAATGTGGTAAAGCCAGGCGAAGAACGGTGCAGCGGTCCTCCCAATCCCAGCAGGATTTCTCCTTCCCTCAGCGCGACCCTCCGGCGTCTTCCTGCTCGCAGTGCAGCCTCGTCGGTCCATTGCTTTTGGGGCCTGTGGGCGGAGCCTCGGTCTCCACAGGAGCGCCCTGCACCGTCTTGCACCGGGGCTCCCCTTCGGCGGCACTAATCAGCAGTGGTAAAGCAGGTCAGAAAATATACAGGAGGAAGGCAAAAAGAACCGGGATAACCTTGCAAAAAGGGCCGGTTCCAACACAAGGAAAATATTCTATGTACTTTGCTACAATTTGTCCCAATGGGTGACAACATAGAACAAAACGTAACTCAGTTTAGCAAGTAGTTCGTAACAAAATCATTCCTATCGAATATAATGAAGTCTTCTTTAAACTCACACTAGTGTGCACCTCTTTTGCTTTTTCTCTTTTTTCTCTTTGTTCTTTTCTTTTTTCAGAATTTATTTCATTATGAACTACTTAATAAATTGAGTTATTTTATTCTGTTGCTATCTCGTTACCTTTCAGCATAGTTTTTTCCCATGATTGCATGGGTTGCCCTTTTTCTAAACATGCTTTTAGGCATTTTCTTTTCCTAACCATTTGGTGCCTGCAGCCTGATACTGGGTCACATGAATAGGTAGGTGTAGCTGGCAGCTGGTCTTTGTATATTGCTCCCAGACAATGAGACAAAGGGAAGATAGACGTTTGCAGGATGGACAACTCTGAGTTAATGAGGGAGAAGAGCTGTCATCTACCAAACTTGCACATCATGAAGGCCCTGCCTCAGCACTCTCACAAAGGGTTTGGCACTGGTCTATTGTGACCTCAGGCAGGACAGGGAGAAAGGAGAAGACTGACACCTCAGGGGGGGTGGAAATCTCTGGAAGCTTCCTCCACTTCATAGTGGGAACCAAGTATAAATATTAGGCTCTTAGACACAACTCTTCAGTCCACTTCTGGACCTGTGGACCCTGCCAGGATGAACGACTGCTGTGCTGCTGTAAGAAATGCCACTCTGCTGGACTGCTACTCTGAAGGACTGCTGCCCTGCTGTGTTGACCTGCGGCCTTCTGGCCTGGGTGAGAATGACTGGACCCTCATCTGTTGAATCCAGGACCCCAGAGTGACTCCAAGAGCTAGTTGAGTGGCCTCCTGCTTAAAGCCTCAGGGACAGAAGGCTCCAACAACCTTGACCTCTGCAACTGGACTCTGCCATCTGTGAGTTCTATCTCTACAATTAAAGTATGCGGTTCCTAATATTAACAGCAGGTGGTTATATTCAATCAGAGGCTCCACACAATGGTATAGAGCGAGACTTTTAGAGGAGAATATCCTCCTGTTGGAAAAAGACCCTCACACACCCAGCCAGCTAGGTGTCTTGCTTCATCATCGGGTCTGCTCCTTATCGGGTTGGCGCTGCAATACCCGATCGGCGCCCGGACCGGCTGAGCAAGGGGTAGGAGCATTTCCGATCGGACTCATTTGGACGAGACACTATACTTTAGTGTCCTCGCCAGCCGGTTTTGATGCCGCGCATCCTTAACCCAATTTGGGTTGGTTTTTAGATCTACAGGTATCACTTTTGAGGGTGCTGTACGAGTGGTTATTACTTCACCTTTTGTAGTTTTTTACCACCACCGAAAAGTGTAGGTAGATCCTATTTTTTGGTCCTGAGGAATTGCCATCTATTAAGAATAAAGGCAAGAAACATGTTGACCTATATTATAAGCGTATAATCTCACATTTTTAGAGTAATATACGCATTTTCATTTTTAATTAGGGTGATGGCCACGTCTCATTAAAATTATTTTGAGTGGACCACCATTTCCTATTTTAGATTACATTTATTCACCTATCATTAGCACCTACACTACTTTTAGGGCCCTCACACACACTACACCCTCTGGCATAAGGAATAAAGATCTCCGCCAAGAAGGCCCCATCTCGGGCGCCGATCGGGTATTGCAGCGCCAACCCGATAAGGAGCAGACCCGATGATGAAGCAAGACACCTAGCTGGCTGGGTGTGTGAGGGTCTTTTTCCAACAGGAGGATATTCTCCTCTAAAAGTCTCGCTCTATACCATTGTGTGGAGCCTCTGATTGAATATAACCACCTGCTGTTAATATTAGGAACCGCATACTTTAATTGTAGAGATATTATGTTGGGCATGTATGCTGGACCTAAAAAAATAACGCCCTTGATTTCCCTCTCCTTGTTTATCTGTGAGTTCTACCCTGCCAAGTAGTGCCACCCCATCCTGGACCCCGGGAAGTAGGCCTGAAGTTGCTCTGCCAGTCCATCTGTGGACCCAACAGAACTGACGCATCTCTTTTACTGTGTGATGCAACCCCGGGCAGAACTGATGCATCGCCTCTGCTGCGTGGACTTTCCCGGTGCAAGGACTTCTCAACGCAGCCTGCAGCCTCATCAGAACTGCTGATGCTTGTCGCATTCTCAAAGCAGGCCCTCGCATCGCAAGCCCCCCTCTGTCGATGACCCTCTCAATGATGGTGCAGGACTTTGCATTGCAGCCTCGCAACTCTTTGGAACCGATGCTGCATGATGCACCTCCGACCCGGGCCTCACATTGCTGTGACTGCGTGATTCATCTTTGACATGGGACTCCGCACCTCCTCACAACCAAGATTTAAGGTACTCTTGTTCAGCTGGCCTAAATGGGTTCCTGTAGCTCCATCGTGGTCTGCCTGAACTTGTGGCTTTGCCCCGGTCCATTGTGATACGACATCCACAGTTAGCGCTTTGTGCTTTTTTGGGTGTTATTTTCTCTTAAATCTTTGTTATTGCATATCTCCGGTTCCACAGATTGGATTTTGACGTTTTTTGTCTTAATTTATCTATTAACCTTTACTTTATTTTTCTATATTGTTGTGGGATTTTTCTTGGGTTTTCACTTTATTACTGTCTGAAGTGTTGCACTTTAAGTTAAGCCTGACTGCTCTATGTCAAGCTACCAGATGGTTGAGCACATGATAATTTGGTGTTTGCTTGTGACTTCACCCTGATAAGGACTTTGGTTGCTGCTTCAGTAGGGTTTCGCCCCCCTCGATCAGAAGGCCAATTCTCACACCTGAGCACTCTCTTAGCACTTATGCATGGGCTAGAATCTTAAGTGGATGCTGTAGACATCTTTTTACATGCTACTAAAGCATTTAATCACCCATCTTATCTGCGATAGCTCTGGCACAACTGGCATCAAAGCTCGGTCAACACTATTCAAGTCTTGAGTCCAGGTTCACAAGTAAGCATCTTCTGATTTCCTTATATGAGGATCATTTGGCCCTGTATTTGAGGAATCCAGGGATGTGGTCTCATGATCAGACAAAACTATAGGATGACAATGATAACAAGCATTGGCATAGCCAATAGGTCTCGCTTTTGGGACCTTATAAGTATTTAGTTTTGCAGCACAATATCCTTGGTGCAACAACATCAGCTGTTGCATGGCTAAACCTTGTACCTTATAAGTGTTTAGCCATGCAACAGTTGATGTTGTTGCACCAACGATATTGTGCTGCATAACTAAATACTTATAAGGTCCCAAAAGCGAGACCTATTGGCAATGCCAAAGCTTAGTCCAATGATAGTCCACCAAATGCAGATGTCATACACCTGCTGGCTACAGACAGGATATGTGTGGGATGTTTACGGTCAAGCCGTCTGGAGGAAAGATAACGCTAACAGAATTGTGCTGTAGAACATTACAGCATCCGAGTGATTCAGCAAATAGTGATGTGTGAAGGCCCTGGTGGGGAGTGAGGAGAGGGGGTGTGGCTGGGATGACACGCCAAGAAGAGGGGCTGGGAAATTCTAGCCACGGCAAAAACACAAAGGGATGGCGTGCAAATGCAACACGTAACCACACGCAGCTTCAACATGTGAAAACAATAGGTTTCAGTGTCTCTTTGTCCCAGAGAGCGAGGGAGGCGGGCGGGGGTTGTGAGGGAAGAAAGATAGATTAAAGAGAGTAAAAGAGATGAGAGAGAATAAAAGAGATGAGAGGGAGTAGAAGAGATATGAGAGAGAGAGTAAAAGAAATGAGAGAGAGAGAGAGAGAGAGAGAGAGAGAGAGTAAAAGATGAGAGAGGGAGAGTAAAAGAGATGAAAGGGAGAGTAAAAGAGTTGAGAGAGATGAGAGAGATGTGAGAGAGAGAGAGAGAGAGAGAGAGAGAGAGAGAGAGAGAGAGAGAGAGAGAGAGAAAAGCATGATGCAGGGATCTCCAGGTACAAATCCTCTGTTTGCCGGTAAATTCAATGTGTAAAATCTACCCCGATCGTTGATTTGGAGGAAGGACACGAATCCACAAGAATATAAAATTGGCAAGCGACATCCATAGACATACCACAAAGATAATCAACATAAGCGTAAAAAACGATTCTGGACTACAAACCCCATTTTGTAAAGGAAGCAACACAAGTCAAATAGGTAAGAGACCATGGAGGAAACTACATCTCCCAGCAGACACTGGTGGTACAAAGCAATGAGCTGCTGCACAAGTGCCGCTGAGAATGTATGACCAGTGAAACCAGAGGCTCCAAGCACTGCCACCTGGTAGGGTCTGCAAGAGTCGTCCGCATCGCCGCCTCGGGTAGCCATGGTGACATGCACGAGAGCGCTTCAAGCGTCTCAGAATTAAGAAGCGAAGACGACTCAGTTCTGAGACTGCATGCAAGCTCGATGGTCAAGGCAAGTCAATGGGAGCTGTGCCAACCAATTGCTTGCGGGTCTCTCCGATCACGTGATGGCGTGTGCTGCAGAGCGAAGGTTAAAGTCTTTTAGTCACGGACTGTAGAGCGAAACAGAGGAGCTGGGTTACGGTACCGAGTGCCAAGGGAGCCGGAGCCTGCACAGGGCTGACATCGGCAGCCATGTTATATGCAGGCAGCAAGCTGGAACAAGCACGCGAGAAGAAGAAAAAAAAAAAGGACGCGAGTGGTGCGAAGGCAAAAGTAAAAGCAGGGGTGCGCGCGCGCGACGGCAATCACGCTAGTGAAAAATGAAGATGAATGCACGTCGCGCGCAAAAAAGACAGATGGGAGCTGTGAGGCGCGCGCGCTTGTGCACGTGACCGCAAGCTGGTGGCTGGCAAAAGCAGCACTTTAAAAACCCGCTTACTAAATGTCTTGCAGCGCATGCGCGCTGGCTCAGGCGAGACCTAAAAACTGCCAGAGCAAATTACTCACCGGACATCCCTCCGACTAACACTAGTCGGATGCCTATCACTGTTGAAAATGATCCTACTCCCGAAGCTGCTTTACTTATTCATGAATATCCCTGTTCCTCTCGCAATTTGTTTTTAACACTCAGAACTCAATTACTTTGACTAGCATGGGCAATCAAACAGCCCAGATTTGGCTGGGAAACCCCCTTCCGCAGCTGCGGTTCTGAGGGGGCTGACACCGAGTTGTTCTATTTGTGTTTTCAGCCACATTTTTGCCTATTATTGGTTCAATCATACACCTTACCTAACACATTCTGTTGTTGCAATAATGTGCTCCTACATCATTTCAATCGCTATTAGGGATGCAACCCTCTAACGTGGATTAACTACTGTCTGCATGACTGGGGCCTGGGCCACACTTAGAGACTAGATTGGCCATGAAGTTATATACTCCTCTACACTCTCCATGTCCTATCATTCGAAAGTACCACTAACACAAGAGGCTGAGGCAGTTACACAACTATGCACTCTCGGTCTCCTAAGAAGGTGCAATCTCTATAGAAACGGGAACACTTGCAGATGTTGAGAGAACTTTGCCCTGTACCCCTCTGGATGTATTCCGATATTATTATCTCTGGGGCCTGTGCTTCCCCATGTTCCTGTAAGAACCTAATGTGTTTAAAACACTTGATCTGTTGTTATCGGCCACCTCTATGAAACACCTTGTATCCACTCTCTATTAAGCAGAGCACAATCAGAAACCCTACCAAGGTCAAATAGGAGAAGGAGCGGGGGAAGAGATTCAGACGAAGGTCTGGAGATTGTGCTATATGCAGACAGGGATCCTCTCACCAAGTACCCAGCTCTGTATAATTCATTTTAAGTTTTTACAACAAGTCTACTATCTCACTTCTCTTTGAAACGATGTTAATATGGCACGAGATCAGACTCAAAGTGCAAAGGGGTCTTGGAGGAACTTCAAGCACTATATTCCGGTTGTTAAGTAAACTTTTTTATTTTTTTTATTTGAGCAGATCCAAAATATTACAATCAACAATCAAAATTAATATGAATGTACAATGGGGAATATATAGTTAGACATAAATAGTGAACATTAAAAGGAATAGTTTCATTCAAAATAGGACAGCTTTAGTTATAGCTAAAACCCACATATGCATTATTAAGATTCCCTAAAAATGCGCATATACGTTGAAGTAGAAAAATATTCATTTCATTTCTGCTATTTCTTGCAGGTACAATACAGTGCAAAATCAATAAATACTGAGAAAATGAAATTTCAACGCTACAATCGCCATATATCATAATAAAGTGCACGTATATTAGATAAGATACATTACAATGATTACCTGGAAATATTGTAAAGTGCTTCAGCAGACCCGAATAGTGACCAATTGTCACTATCTCACCTAATTCTCTTACATATTAACATGGAAAATTCTTCAGCACAGTGGGCCGAAAATTACGAACCCCCCTTCAGGATTTCTAATATAATATTGGATCCACGACCTAAAAACATAATATACCATAAAGCTTGAAAAGATCCAAAACTGTACTGGACTATGCTAGACCACAAAGCCCTGATATCTAATAAAATCCAAATACTGCCAAGAGGCATTAAATCACTTTAAAACCTTCAAACCTTTTGTCATAGGATTCCTCAAATTGCTTTGTCCTAATTATTTTACTCAGCCATTCTTGATAAACTAGAAGACTACAGGTTCGCCAGATTTGGAAATTCAGAGAGCGAGCAATAATAAAAACAATTGCCAAGAACCTCTGTCCAGATTTTGGTACGTTCATAGATTGCCGATTATGTAAAAAAAGTACTAAGCCTGAATCTAAATCAATTTCTATCCCCATAGCCGAATTCAAGACATATGCTAACTTAAACCAAAAGGATCTTAACTAAGGCTTCCTGTTTTCCGTTTTTACTGATTTTTAAAGGTAAATACAGACAGAAAACATTTATTTTCTTGTCCGTATTTATTTTTAAATGTGGATAAAAACGGAAATTGGGTTGCTTTTTTGAGTAATTCTAAATACTGTCTGCCATGACTGCCAGGCCAATAATAGCTGTGTGGATTGATAGGTAAGAGAGCTAAAAAAGAAAGGCATTTTAGTAAAGAGGCTTTGACAGCAGTAGATAAGTGCAAGGTTGATACTAAAATTTGCATATTTTCTTATAAGTGTATTGATTTATCTTCTGTGGGTGTTTACAGCATTGAAACCTGGTAGGCATTCAAGCATGAGTGCATATTTACCAGTTAAATGAATGTGGAAATATACTAATTTCAGCTTCATTTTTCCATAAAATCCAAAATAAATATGGATAAATACAGATATATTTTGCAAAAAATAAATTTGGATAAATACAGTCGGAAATGTCCAAAAAATAAATACCATAAAACCGGGATCCTTAATCTTAACCTAGGGCAAGAATAAAAAATGTGTAACCAGCCCCCCTCATCCTGGTGTTTACAACAAAAACAGCAATTGTCAAGTGCCGGGAACATTTTATTTAATACCGCCGAGGTGTTGTAGGCCATCCAGTGAGAAATAAAAGACATCCTTTCAAAATGTGCTGCTCTCAATGACTTAGGTCCTAAAAGCGATATAGTCTGCCAATCTGTCTCTGAGAAATCACAATCTGTTGTTGACCGTATTTTACCTAAAATATTCTTAATACCATTTGGATGTACCTCAGAATTACGTATTAGCCGGTACCAATTCCCTATCCCGACCATCTTTGACCTGAATAAGGCTTGAAACACAGTATGGCTATCATGGGTAAGATCGAAATTTTGAGCCTTGCAGAAAGATAAAATCTGATGGTATCCGGGAAAGAGCCACAAGCCTAGTTCACTACACCGAGCAGAAATTTCAAGCCAAGTCATCCATCTACCCTGGAGAAGAAAGTGACCAAGCTCTCTGAACCCGGATTATTCCCAAAGACTTACTGCGGCTGGAGAAATTGTCAAGCCCAGATGCCCTAACTCCTGAAGCGTAAGAAACACCCAGCCTGAAGAAACTTTGTTAAAACGATATATACTCAGAAGTCTAGCATTTATATCTGCTGAAACCTTATATCTGTTTTTTGGGGAAATTTGGGAACCTTAATGAAAACTGGTAATTAAGTACCAGCATCCTGCATCATTCTATCCAGAAAGGAGTCAATTATACCTCTGCCATTCAAATATCTAGCACACAAATCCAAAAGTGCCACTTGGTAATAACCCTGAAAATGGGGAGAAGCCAGCCCGCCCTGAAGGGCAGCATATTTTACCCTAGGTCTTTGTTATTCCAAACAAAGCACCTAATAAGCACATCCAGACCCATAAAATAGCTATTCTTAACTTTAAAGGGGACATTCGCAAAGAGGAACAAAAAAAGCGGAAGAACAGACATCTTGATAAGAGTTACTCTGCCTACCAAAGTCATTGGGAGCAAAGTCCATTTATCGAGCAGCCCCTTTATCTTATAAAACATTGGGAAATAGTTTAGCTGATAAAGCTTAGAATATTCTTGAGTAACATGTCCCCTTAGATAGCGAATTGTTGTCTGTGGTCGAGCCTGAGAATGAAAAAGACCCGGAAGGGCTTTGACAGGAGAATTAAAAAGCAGAACTTCTGTTTTTATTGGGTTGATCTTATAGCCCCTGATATCCTTGAACTGATCATATTTGTCTAGTACCTGCTGCACATTACCCCTTTTTGGTTTCAAATAAAGAATAATATCATCTGCAAAACAATTTTATCTTGGTCATACCAGAAAGAGGCACCTCTATAGCCTGAGATGCTCTAATTCTAATCGCCAAAGGCTCTAAAAAGAATGTAAATAAAATAGGTGAAAGGGGACATCCCCTCTTTAATGCAACCATGCCTGCTAAATGTGAATTAACAAAAATGTTTGAGCGTTAACCCCATGATAAACTTTCATTCGCATGCTAACAAAACGTGAAGGAAACCCAAATCTTTCCTAGCCAGAACTTTTTGCTGGAAATTGCTGAAGAGATAATTAATTACATTTGTCCTTGTTAATTGCATCATTAATAAATGGAGCAAATAACTTCAAGCACTATATTTCGGTTGTTAACAAAACGTTTTCCTGATGGTATTTATGATATTACTCACAGATGCCTAGAAGTGAGCCCCACAACAAAGTCTCACACTCACGCAATACCTCCTCGTGCCTTTTGCCCCAATTAATTACTTTCTGTGAAGCCTTGAGCCTCTTAGATGCATCGGAAATGCTGATTTGGTGGTTTAAGAACCAAAATCTCAACGTTATGCCACAATTTAGGGGAACACATGTAATAAGTACTATTTATTGCACTCAATAAATAACATACCCAAAGATATTGCTACATATTAGGTTCAATAAATATTGCAAATAATACCAGGTCATTCACTTGATTTCAAGTGGGCCAGATGGGGTGAGGTATTTACCACACTGAGGGGCATATTTATTAATCTTTCATGCAACACAGGGCAGCACGCAGATTTGCTGCACTGCTTTGTGTGAAAGAGAAAGCGCAGAAATGCAACATATTTGCAAACATATGAGGCATTTCTGCTATCTCCTTCCCTGGGTGCACAGTGTGAAGCCTAGCACCAAAGCAGGCACCCTTGTGTAGTAGTGCAAGGCTGCCTGCATAATGAGCAGGATTTTTGTTGTGCAGGAAGGGACACCTTTCTGGACAAAAACAATCCCTAGAAGCATTTTTCTCTTTTTAATGTGTGATGCGGAATGCATCATTCATAGAAAGAGGTAGTAACGAGGGGAAATAAAGATATTTCTTCTCGTTAAGCCTCACTGGGGAAGCCATAGCATTTTGACGCCAGTCCCAGGTGTACTAGCTTCAGTAAATCTGGTATTGTCAAAATCCATGGGTGGTTGCATGGAAACGCCCATGCTCCACCCATAGAACGCCTCCCAGATGCAGTGTAATGCAAGGGACTGCGTTGCGTTAATCTTTCTTTAGAAAAGCTAAGCAAGGCGTCACAAATCACCCCTTGCTTGGCTTCGTAAATCCCAGTTAAGGAGCTGCATTGTCTTGGGACAACTTGCGTCACACTAGGACAATGCAACGTCTTGGTAAAACTGGGCCCTGGTGTATACCATTACCCCAAGTGAGATGATAATTGGGTGTGCTTTCCATGGTTTTCACTTAGAAATGAGGCATGAGAAAAATAAATAATATCTAAAGCACCCATCTATGCATGTTCTTTTTCCAGGCCTCTCCCCTGATGACTTTTAGAAGGATTGACCTGATGAAATCTGTCAGGGGAAAACAGTGTGGATGTAATATGTATTACACAGCTTGGAATTCTTATCCCTATGAAAACTACTCTTTGCACTTGGACCAGAATTTAACCACTAGCACACAATCAGGACCTAAATGTACATTATGTTAGAAAGTTGGAGTTAAAATAATCGCATTTCACAATTAAAACCAATATGATTACATCATACAAACATTAAAACTGTACAAATATAGCATTTTAAGTCAAATATTTTATATCCAATATGAAACTTAATTGTAAGTTCAGACACCATAATGTGATCTTATTAAAGCCAATATCAATACATTTTAAAAAATGACTAGCTAATTTGGGATCAACATCAACTTGCAAGCTATTGCAACGTCGCTATATTTCCTTGTATTTAGACGTGAAAGAACTGGTCTTAAAAGTTTTCTTCTCGACGCTGTCAATTCATTGAAAATGCACAATATATGCACAAGAGTCTCCTTTCCCAATGTAGAGTCAACATTTATTGTCTATTTCCCAATTTAATCAACCATACGGAAAACCTCTAATCAGAAGAAGCAAAACCTATTCTAATTCATTTTATCTATAGTTCCAAGCTAAGCAAGATTTTCAAATATTTTTGTCTTATATTGTTTTCATATCTACATCATACATATGTACTTTCTTGATTCTAAATCGGTCCGGTCTTCAAGGAGCGACATGCATTTTGCTTGTTTGATAACTTAGTGTTTAGTTTGTGCAGGTGGGAATATTTAATTCCATATGGCATTAAACTGCACATTTTCTAAAGAATCCTCCAAATATGACCCAAGGGGTTCAAACCCACATTGATTTCTTGCCCCAATAAATACTTCATTCTTCCTTCTAGGGCTACTCTGAGTTTGGAACAATATGGCACAAAAAGTGCACTACAAAACAAAATTTCTTAAATAAATTACATCCTGAGTGTACTTCAGCTTGTGCTATAATGTGTGGTAATTTAAGAACAAGTCTGAGGCTCTAATTCACAAACATAATTTAGACTTTTGGGTAATTTACACTTTTGAGTAAGTTTACTACCTTTTGGCTATTCACAAAATCCAAGTGTAAATTTACTCTAACAGTGTAACTTACATGTCTTGACCAAATTCACAGGTCTGAGCGCTATACATTTTCGAGTAATTTACACTTTTGCATAAGTTGACTACTTTTTAGCTATTCATAAAATCAGAGTGCAAATTACTCAAAAGTGTAAGTTGTCTTTGTGAATCAGGCCTTGTATTTACAGTATTGTGCATCATATATAGTTTGTTGGTGTTTGAAAGCGTGAAATAGAATTGAATATTATCTTTATTATAATGCAAACTAGAGAGTTGCAAAACACAGATGCTGTCAAATATTAGCAGGTCTGTCAGACCTGGCATTCTTGGCGTGGCTTCCCCTGACTTTTTGTCTTCTGACCTCCCATTTTGCTGACGTCATTTTTTATGGCTTTAGTATTCTGGGCACTTTATCACTGCTAACCAGTGCTAAAGTGCATGTGCTCTGTACACTAAACATGGCTTATCCACAATTGGCATATATGATTGAGCTATAAGCCCCTAGTAAAGTGCACTTCATGTGCCCAGGGCTTGGAAATTAAATGCTACTAGTGGGCCTGCAGCACTAATTGTGCCCCCAATTAAGTAGCACTTTAAACATGGCTCAGGCCTGCAAATGAAGAGCCTGCGTATGGAATTTAAACTACCATTTCGACCTGGCAAGTTAACCTACTTGCCAGGCCCAAACCTGCCTTTTTGTTACATATAAGCCAGGCCCTAGGCAGCCCTAAGGGAAGGGTGCAGTGTATTGAAGAAGTAGGGCATGTACTTTTAAGTTATACACATCCTGGTAGTGAAACACTCTTAAATTCGTTTTGAACCACTGCAAGGCCTATCTCTCCCATAGGTTAACCTGGAGACTGCCTTATAACATTTTATAAGTGTAGTTTCCCATTGGGACAAGATAGGAAAATCAAATTTGGTGTCTCTTGACTCACAATTTAAAAACACAACTTATGGTGAAGTTAGTTTTCAAATTGCAGTTCTGAAAATGCCACTTTTAGAAAGTTGGCATTTTCTTACTTGAACCATTTGGTGCCTTCTGCCTACCCCTTGAATGCAAGTCTGGGGTGGGTGACAGCTGGCTTCCTGCATTCCCTCTAGACAGCCACGCACAAAGGCAGAGTAGGTGTGACTTAGCAGCCATCTGCATGTTGATGGGTCATCCTGAGGCAAGATAAAAGGGAGGAGCTGGCACTTGCACCTGAACAGGCCTGTGCTTGTCCCCACACAAAGGGTTGCATACCCCCCTTGTAGTGAGTCTGGGGCTATAGCAGGAAAGGCAGGGCCTTGTGCACTTCAAAGCATGTCTTTGAAGTCTCACTACTTCGAAGGCCAAATTGGGTATGAGTACTGGACCTCTGACACCATGATTTTAGAACATTGCTGGAACTAAGGACATTCTGCCAAGAAGAAAAGCTGCTGAGCTGTAGGAAGGACTGCCACTTTGCTACCTGCTTTGCTGTGTTGGCCTGCTGCTTCTTGCTGGGAGTGGGAAGGACTAGACCTGCTCTCTACATACCTGAACCCAAGTTCTCCAAGGGCTTGCTGGCTTGCCTCCAGTTTTTGAACTCTCAGGGCCATCAAAGAAGTCCCTCAACTCTGCTTCAGCTGCTGGACTCTGCCAACTGTAAGTTCTGCTCTGCCAAAATGTGCAATCCAGTCCTGGTCCTTGAAAGGGAAATCTGCAGCTGTTTTTCTACAAAAATCCACTCAGTTATGACACTGCGCCAATCGGAACTGACTCAGTGCCTTTAGAGGCTGATGCAGCGCCGATTCAAGGACTTCCCCGCCCGATGACGATGCAGGACCCAACTGCAAGGCTCAATGACAATGCAGCACCTGCATCTCAAACGGTTCAACGCCGACAGAGGACCTGACTGCGAGGCTCGCGACGACATATTGCCTGCATCGAAAGGGGTCGACAACGATGCAGGACCCAACTGCGGGGCTCAACACTGACGCATCTACCCGACTGCGTGGATCGGAACTTACGGATCAAGGCTTCAATGCCGATGTTTGCTCCATCCAAGGTACTTTTTCAGCATGTACTTTTTCAGCAGGCGTTGAGTGTGTCCTGTAGCTGGACTGTCCTCCATTGTGATCGGCCTAAACTTTGGATTTACCTTGGTCCAGCGTGACCTCAAGTAACCCCTAAGCACTATTGGCTTTTTAGCACTACATTGATGTTTATTCTTGAAAAATTATCATCTCAATACTTATTGTATTTTTGTCGTTTTGGTCTTGTTTTACTCAGATAAATATTCCTTATAGTTCTAACTGGTATGGAGTGTTTTGTGGTGTTTTCAGTGTTCTACTGTAATTTAAGTGTTGCACAAATAATTTACACATTGCCTCTTAAGTTAAGCCGGATTGCTCTGTGCCAAGCTACCAGAGAGTGAGAACAGGTTAATTTAGGTTGTCTATCTAAGGTACCCTGACTGGGATTGTGGTACCTATTTGGATAGGGTGCAAACCTCTGCCAACTAGAGACCCAATTTCTAACACAGTGCTATTATGGATTTCCCCAAAAAAAACAAAATATACTGCACGTAACACCATGTGAATTTGCTTCCTAGACATCTAGCAAATATATAAATTAAATTCAGCAAAGTGGTGACGGATGACTTGCTCCTCCATCAGGACCTACTTAATACAACTGGCCAGGAATCAGAGGCAGAGCTTTGCATCTGGGTCCTTGAAGACATTGCAACAAAGCTGCAGGCGACTGAATCTGAGATTGGTGGTGAGGATAGAAGATGCGGAAGGGCGCTCCCATTGAAATAACCTTCTATTTGTGGGCTTACCGGAGGGTGCAGAGGGACCAGCTCAGATGAGTTCCTCAAAAAATGTTTTTTTTTTTTATCTGCCGGCTAGATATCCACCTGCATCCTCAATGAGCAGGCTCATCCGGCGCTTGCCCAGCGGCAACCGCCCAGGGACCCCCATGGGCCATAATCGCTTGGTTCCTTAATATCCGGGATAGATACTTGATTCTACACTTGGATAGAATCAAAGGTCACACCCCTTACGAGTCCTCAAAGATTCTCATCTTTCTGGACTATACAGGATTAGTCCAGGCCCAACGGAAATCCTTTGAGCAGCTGAAGCAGATAATGCAGGCCATGGACCTGAAATATATGTTCCTTTTCCCAGCCAAAGTGAAGATGCTCTAGGGCGTGGTAATATTCTTTAACCACCCGGAAAGGGCTCAGAGTGGATTGGCAAGTGACCCCCAGGAGCTGAACCCAGTGTCCCATCCTTGAGTGGCACCCCCAGGGTGGGGACTTGGGGTGGCACCCCGTGGGAGCCAGTAAGCAGTGGCACAGGTGATTCTGAGGCAAGACTCCAAGCAGGAGGATCCATCAGGGGACAAGATCCTCAATGGACACTGACAGGAGCAGAGGATCCTTGCAGGCCCAGAAGAGGCAGGACAGAGTCACAGAGCCTCTCAAGGCATTGCATCAGGGCAATAATAGTGGCTATCCCATGTTCAAAATGCTTTGTTTCATTGGATGTTTGCAATGTTGGGTCGACAGATCCTTCCGTGTGGAAAGTATAGGGTGGGGAGGGGTAGATCAGGAGGTGAGTTCAAGATTCAGTTTTATAGTTATTTTTTGTTTTCGCGTTCACAAGTCACACAAAGAAACCACATTTGTCCCACCGACGGCCCATGCACACTGACCTTTTTGTTAGCTCTGCCATGTAATCACAACTCACGGTTCTAACTGGGAATGTAAACGGTCTCCTGGACAAGATTGAAAGAGGGGCAGTGCACCGGTATGTGAAACGACTGGCACGGGCCGTCCTTTTCTAGCAGGAAACAAACCTAATGGGGTAGAATTGTCCCTTTATAGGAAGATACAGCTATAACATGGTTTTCCATGCCGGGTTTGCCAGGGGAGCCAGCGGGTGGTGATCATCATACCTACCATACTTAATAACTGTCACTAAATCCCAGTTGTACCCCCTAGGGTGTTTGGTACTACTGGAGGACACCTTAGAGGGCAGGCCATGGGTCCTGGGCAATAACTATGTACCCCCAACCCTGATCAATATCACATTGCAGGGAATATTAGATGCTGTACTTCAAACCCAGCCCAGGACTCTACTGATAGGAGAAGACTTCAAATCGATCATGAATAGATCCCTAGACATGACCTTGCCCGCCCCTTCCACAAGGAACCTAGCACTTAGTAAATGGTAGACTTCTCTGGGTCATGAAGATGTGTGGTTTAACTGGCATCTGGGTGGGAAACCATATACTCACTCCTCAGCCGTGCACAAAAGTAGAATCTCTGGATATGGTTTCTGGCATCTGCAACCTGCCTCAGGGACTCTTGGATTATGCACTGGTGGAGCTACAGCTTGGGTGATTCAATGCCTGATGGGTCAAGGAGGACCACCACGTGGATTTCTTACAGTCATTTATTGGTGACTACTTCAATCTGACAAAAGAAACAAAACAAGATCACAAAACGGTATGATGTGATCTATTCAATGATCTGAAAACCTGTATAATGCCTTGTAGAGGTCATTTAGCAGAACCTGTTCTCTAGTAAAGACGTTTCACAGTTAACATGCAGTGATGATGGTAGGGGTTCTGAAATTCAAGATATAGCTCTAGTCACAGCAGACAGACCAACAGACAGTTAACTCATGGTTCGTTCAAGATGACTAGCGCATCCGTCGCCATCTCCCGAATGCAGGGATGATTACTATTATACTACTTCAATTTGAACCAACACTCTGTGGAGTTCCCAACCTCCTTTTGGGAGGCCTTCAGGATGGTTCTCCGAGGCTGGGCGTTTGATGTGGTGTGGGGTCAAGAGCGGGATAGGGAAAGCAAAAAAACCCAACTAGAATCCCAGATGCTTGATCTGGAAGGCTCTACTGAGTCCAATACTGCCTGAGCAGTCACACAGTGCCTAGAGAAGTTCCATGACACACTTAGGCGTAAGTTCCTAATACAGCAAGCACAGCAGGAGCTCTCACCAAATACTGAATATATAAACAGCGCATCAAAGTCGAGAAGCTGAATTACCTACTGTCCCATAAACAGGAGGGAACATGAGTCATCCCACCAATTGGACCCTGGAGGAACAACTGGTGCACACTTTGGCAGAAATAGTGAACACTTTCATGAATTACTACTGTACCATATACAGCCACAGATCCCCACCGCCTCCTGAGCAGAGTTGCTCAATAGCTGAGAACCTACCCATTCTGATACTCTCTCCCACACAACAAGCGGGCTTGGACGTGCCGCTGACCCTGGAGGAAATACAGGCAGTTATTGTGGCATCACCCTCTGGTAAAGCACCGGGCTCAAATGGCTTCCCCGCCAAATTCTCAAAGAAATTCACCACTCTCCTATCCCCGCACCTTCTAAACCTCATCTCGGAGATTGCGTTGACAAGTTCACTACCTCCAGATCCTAGGTTAGCCACTACCATACCTAAGCCAAGCAAACTGCCTGGACTTTTCTCCTCTTATGAACTCATCTCTCTCCTCATTATAGTGTGCAAGCTCCTAGCGAAAATTAAGGCGACTAGACTAATAGGTGTCAATACATCATTGGTCCATGAAGGCCAGAACAGCTTTATGCTGGTCCAAAGCATGCACCTCTGCCTCTGTCGCATTCAAATTGCTCTGCCCCAGCTTGACCGGCTGTGGGGCCCAGAGGCCCTACTGTTGGTCAACTATGAAAAGGCATTTGACACAGTTCATTGGCACTTCCTCTGCCATGTCTTGTGCCACATGAAGTTTGGACTGAGGTTTCTAAAGCTTCTCGGAGTGTTTTACAACACCCCATGTGCGCGGGTAGAAGTGAACGGAGTGGTTTCGGCCAGGTTCCCAATCTGGGTTGGCACAAGGCAATGCAGCCCCCTTTCACCCATCCTATTCGCCCTAGTGATAGAACCACTGGCGTCTGGAGTCAGAATGGATGCACAGCTGCAGGCCTTCTGATGGGTGAGCGATCTTGAGTATAGAGTGACGCTATACAAAGATACATACAATCCCTGGACTTCTCCCTCCCTCATCTGATACAAATTATGAGTATCTATGGAGACGTCACAAGACTCCAGATTATCTGGGGGAAATCTCAGTACATTCAGTTAACTGGACAGGTTCCCTCCCCACTGCCAGAGGCCAGACTGCGTGTCACCCAAGGTCGAGTCTGGACATTACTATAGCCCATGACTCACAAACGACTTGGGACATGAATATCACCCTTATTCTGCATTGAGTGTACTGTGACTTGGACTCCTGGACCCACCTCCCACTCAATCTTCTAGGCCGTTTGGCCCTATGTAAAATGCTAGTGCTCCCCCGCTTCCTCTATGTATTACAAAGTCACCCCTACGTGCTCCCACCGACCTTCTTTGCACACGTGAAATCCATGCTGACGAGGTTCCCCTGGGCTGAGAAAACTACCAGAGTGATGTATGCCAAATGCACTGCACCAGACTCTGGTCATCCGCCTGTACTAATGGGCAGCGCAGATGATCAGGTGGAAGATTGGCTATTTGGGGACAGCTGGGACTCAGCTTGGAGCCTGGGGCTTTCCTTCCTGGATGGTTGGGGTTGTGGATTGCCTACTTTAAAAGACTTGTCTCCCTGCTGCCCTGCCACATGTGTCAAAGATCTCCTTTCTATGCTGGAGTGAGTCCCTTTTCCATATAAAATGGATGGGGATATTGACCACCGAAACCCCGCTGTGGACAGAGTCCTGGCTGAGGCAGTTGTCTCGACTGATGGGATTTCGCGGCTGGGATCCAATTGGAATATCCACACTAGGGGCCTGATTGGACCACGTCCATATGGTAGCCTTCAATCAGCTCAAGGTGGTATTCGGGCTTCACAACTTCCAGTACTTTAGGTATCTGCAGGGCTGTCACACCCTGGACGCCCGCAGGGAGGCCTTGGGAGAGGTCCCAGAATACAACCCATTAGAGGCTATGCTCACCCTGGGCCCATTGAGATGGAAGGGCATTTCTTGTTTGCACCGATCATCACTGCCTAACACCCCTGACTCCCTGTGCTTGCTCCAAGCACGGTGGGAGGCAGAGCTGGGTGACTTTGATTATGACGACTAGAGGAAAGCCAAGATGGCCTCACGGTCCCTGACCATACCAACTACTCTTCGACTCATACAGTTCAACTACTTTCACCACAGCTACTACAGCCAAGATCGGCCGTGGAAAATGAGGGGGGCAGCATCACAATTATGGTGTGCAGGGACCCCGACTGGTCCTTTTTTCACTTGGTGTGGTCCTGCTCGCCATAACACATTGCTAAAAGGCTGTTCACACATTCATCACACATCTCCTACAGATCAAAGAGACATTGGACTCAAGGGGATCAACATAAAGGGTTGAGAAAAGCTCTGTCCAAACTGATAATAGTATGAAACGATCGTTCTGGGTGATAGCACCAACATGACCGTGAGCAATAATCCACCAGAATAACACCTCTTGCTTGCCCTGGGGAGCATCAAACAGGTCTTTCCACACTGATTCGTCCCATTTTCATTGTTTAGCTATGGATATTTTCTGGTAGGATTGGCAAAAGGCAAGGATAGCGACTATTCTATGATTTTTAATCATCCTTGAAAGGTACATCTTAGCCCTATGGCAGTCTTGATCATACAAAGGAGACAATTTAGATAGTTTATTCTGGAGGAAGTTGGAAGGTTGAGACTGAGACTGAAAGAAAGAAGAATGATTAGCTAGAATCACCTTATCAGGACAAGAAATAAAGTCAACAATAGCGAACTTGGCCAAGAAAAGAGTATAAATTCCGACCAAAAGATTGGAGTTGCTTGCAATAATGTGCCATTTAACAGCCCTTCTGTTGATAGAAAAAGTTAACGAAGTTGAAGACTGAGCTGAAGGGAGTGAAATGTCACTAAGTAAATCACCAGTCAGTATTAGTTCTAGGGTGTTGTGGTCACTGTCGTCTCTAGGCATCACCTTGAAATCACTAAGTTTTTCCAGAGTCTGGTGTCAATGATACAGTAGTCAATATGTGATTTCATATTACCCCTCTTGAAGGTAAAAACTCAAGATTTTTCAGACTCAGATCCTCTGTTGCAGGCACTAAGGCCATCAGAGAGTGTCAAAGAAGCTAATTGTAGGGCAGCAGTTGACCAGACTTTTAGGGGGTCTGCTTCCAGAGATGGAATTCCCAAGGGTTCATCTTCGCTTTCAATAATTGATGTTTCCAAATATTGGTGGTATTGAAATTGCCCATTAAGAATGTAAGCTTGGAATTAGGTCATGAAGAGAGGAAGCTGTTCAAAACGACAAGAGTCAGTGATTCCTTATTTTTAGGGGATGTAGGATTACAGATTTTCAAAACATTAATAGAACTCACTTTACAGGGGTTAGAGTTAAGGCCTAAGACTTCAAGAGGCAATATGTCCATACTTTTGCATCAACAATGGAGTGAACATTTAATCCACTTAATCAATCCTCCTGAGAGCCTAACTTGTGAAGATGGTAATGCGTTATTACAGAAGGAGATGTAACCTTGTCTATGAAATGGGGATACTGCCCAAGATTCCTGGATTAAGATGATGTGAAAAGAATCCAAAAAACTATTGAAAGCAGGGTCCATGATTTTGTCAGCGATCCCAGCTACATTCCAGGAGAGTACACAAATCGCTTTAGTCGAGATCTGTACATCAGATGTTAACATTTCATTAGGAGGAATCAGCAAAGGTCTCAAGTGGGGTGGAGAAAAAGCAACTTGAGAGTGTACAGAAGACTTAGTTCATGGTAGTCATTCTATGGAATTAAGGGATCCGTTTGGGTTTGAGACAGAGATCAGAGAGTTCGCTTGAGAATGATTGATCATGTTAAGATGTTGATTAACATTTGGACTTTGAGATGGGATAAGTGGTTAACCACAGGTGCTGGAGCATCGAGGGACCCAGCTGGAATCTGCAGGGAAGTTGAACAACTAGAAGTCGAGCTGAGTGGTTGGGGATCTAGCCTGGCATTATCAGAAAAGTCAAGTTTGAATTGTATTAAGGATCCCATGGATTCCATGAGAGCTATGGATCACGAGTACATGCTAATCAAGCCCTGGACAAGACATTTTCTGGCAAGACCCTGGCAAATGCAATCCAGGGAAGAGTTTCTCATTGGCATCCTGTGTGCCCTAATGATATCTGGACGAATAATAGAAATACACCCCCTTTGGGTTAGAATACAATAAATGACCTTACTAATATGCGAATCATTGTCTTCAAAGGACCTAGGGCCCAGCTTTGGAACGTTGATCATATATACCTTATGTCCTTGGCAGTTCTGCTGGGTTGGATTAGGTTTACGCTTCAGTTAAAAATTATTGAGCATGTGAAAAGAAGAGTGGGGCAACAAATAACCTAACCAGTGATACACCCAGGTTGGACTGGGAAGAGGGTAGGTGAGATCACGATAATTCTCTACTGATAGAGCTCTGATCACTGGGGTGCGAAAAGCTCTCCCTGCTATGCAGCAGACTTGTTAATCTAGTAGGAAAAGCTTGACGTAAAAATTACAGAAACTAATTCAGTTGTAGAAATAGGCTGTAACAAAGAAGTAGCCAGACATGTCTGGCGGGGAATATGGTTAGAAGCCTCCCTTGAGACATGACAACGTCCTTCATTCGAGGCGAGCCTAATCGAGTTGACCTGGTCGGTCAAGTGTAATCTCAAAACCATAGATTTTAGATTAGATATCTCATCTTTAAACATCTGCATGGCTTCTAGTAGTTTTAGTACAGTAAAATGGTCCAAAATAAGGGGTGCAAGATTACTGCCAGATTCAGGAGGATTTAGGTGGCTTGTACCTTTGTCAACCTCTAGCTCTTGAAAAGCTGCATATCTGTTGCAGCATATGACTGAAGAACTGATAAGTGTGGTGCCCACATTAGGTGCAGGTGCTAAGGTAGTCAATGTAATATCCAGGGTACTTTTTGGGGGAGGAACAAGGCAAAGCTGAGGAGGAGCCTTTTTCAGACTTATTCAAAAAGTGAGAAATTTTGGGACCAGCTTTTTGTGATTTACTCTCGCTCTCGCTAATGAGAGATTCCACCTCATCAATCGAATTTCGACACTCTTTAGTTCCCCTTCACACACTTGTAGCTTGATCATATATTGAGTAACATATTGGGGGTTACAGTCCTTTGGTTGTGCCAAATTCTAGGCTGGTTTGCTGCACCTTTTTGTCAAAAATTGGCAAGAGAAATGTCGAAAAGGGTTCTCTCGAGCCACATAAGATTGAAAAAGCCCCAATCCATGTTGCTGAGAACTGTAAGGTACAGTTCTCAGCAACATGGATTGGGGCTTTTTCAATCTTATGTGGCTCGAGAGAACCCTTTTCGACTTTTCTCTTGCCAATTTTTGACAAAAAGGTGCAGCAAACCAGCCTAGAATTTGGCACAACCAAAGGACTGTAACCCCCAATATGTTACTCAATATATGATCAAGCTACAAGTGTGTGAAGGGGAACTAAAGAGTGTCGAAAAGGAGAGACAAGTAGGTGTAACCCATATACAAGAGAAATTCAGCTTGTAAGCACTTACGTCTCACCTGTTACCACAAACAGTTATATAGAAAACAAGTACAATGCAGAAAGAAGAAAGAAGAAAGAAAAGCAGAAACAATATGAGTATAGAACGTGTCTAAACCCGATCCCAGCGAGTCTGGGGTTGTGTAGAGAACCCGGAATAAAACAGATTAAAAAAAGAGATAAAATAAACAAATTTCACTCATAAAACACCTCTAAAGAGAAATAATACAACAAAATAAAAATGACAATAATAGGGTTAAAAAGCACATTTGCGTTCCACAAACTTCTCACATGTCCCACCTCAACATGAGACAGCACAAGCACAACATTGTCACATTTACTGTGGAGAATATGTGATCAGTAAATTTATTTCACATACTAAAAAATACGCTTAAAGACATTTTTTAAATAAAGTTTAAGTCAAAATATTTAGTAAGATATTGTTTTAGCTTTTCTTTCTGTGATCAATTTAGGAGAAAGCCACCTTAAAAAAAAATGATATGCACGACTAACGACGTCATCGCGGTGACGTCGGTAGTCGCAAAGAATGCGTGGTTTATACAAAGTGTAAAACATATATATAGACATATTCTACAGTATATTTAACAGTAGAGCTTTAATAGAGTACTTTTCAAACTCATATTTTTGTAGTGAGTTTCCAGAAAAATTCTCTTCAAACACTATTTTCTGTTTTCGCGAAGACAGCGGAAGTCGCGATGATGTTGTTAACCACGACAATCGCGACTTTTCCATAAAGTCTAAAACACATATATCCACACAAATTACAGTATTGTTCACACAATAGGGGTTTCTTACAATATTCTCTAAAGTCATGTTTTTCTAGAGTGTTTCTATAAAAACCAGCTCTAAAATCTATTTTCTGTTTTTGCTGTGACTACGGAGATCGCGATGACGTCAGCTATCGCGATCCCCTCGGACACGTCGCAAAAACGGAAAACAAAAGCAGACATTCAATGACCACTAACACATCCAAAAATAATAAGGAAAAAATCCATTCTGAATATTCCACTACACATATTACTATATACATACTTCTTTCAAAGCATGTATAAACTCATATTTTTGTACTAAGTTTCATAAAAAAACATCTTTCAGACATATTTTACATTTTCGCAGTTCTTTGAGACGTTGCGATGACGTTGTTAACCGCAACGATCGCGCCTTTTCCATAAAGTCAAAAACACATATATCCACACACATTACAGTATTTTACACACTAGGGCTGTCTTACAGTATTCTTTAAAGTAATGTTTTTCTAGAGAGTTTCTATAAAAACCATCTCTAAAACCTATATTCTGTTTTCGCAGTGACTCTGGAGATCGCAATGACTTCGGTAATCGCGATCCCCACGGACACGTCCCGAAAATGCAAAGCAAAAGCAGGAATTCAATAGCCGCCACCACATTCAACAATTATAACTATCTTACTAATTCTAACCATCCCAATAGATAAATCACTATCTAATTAACTCTATAAAAACATTTATCAATATCTCAACATCTCTATAATAGTCTGTATTAATGATTCACTCGGTTATGTGAGTGCATGCATAAGTCTTTGAGTGGGTCTGTCACTGCATATATGTCTATGAGTGGATATCATAGTAGACTCATAAGTCTTTCAGTAAGTGTGTCACTGGCAGAATAAGTTTCTGAGTGCATCTCTCTATCAGTAAATGTATGAGTGGAAGTATAAGTCTCTCAGTGGCTCTGTGAGTCAGTACATAATTGTCAGACTGAATCTGTGACTGAGTCAATCAATGTCTCAGTGGGTGTGTGAGTGGAATTATAAGTCTCTCAGTGGGTCTGTGAGTCGATGCATGAATGTCTGAGTGAGTCTCTGACTGGGTGTGTGAGTGTCTGAGTGGGTCTCTGAGTGGGTGCATGAGTGTTTGAATAGGTCTATGAGAAGGTGTATGAGTCTCTGACTGCATATGTGAATGGGTACATGAGCCTGTGACTATATTTATGAGTGTCTAAGTGGGTCTGTCTATCAGTGAGTGTCTCAGTGGAAGCAAAAGTCTCACATTGGGTTTGTAAGTGGGTGTATGAGTGCCTGAGTGGGTCTCTACATGCATGCACCACTCTCAAAGTGACTCTGAAAGTATGTGTATAAGTACCTGAATGGGTATGACAGTGGGTACATCAGTATCTGAGTGGGTATGTGACTGGATACATAAGTGTGTGAGTGGGTATGTGAATGGGTGTATAAATGAATATGTGAGTAGGTACATAAGTGTGTGACAGTCACTGGCTAGGTCCAGCCATACTTGTTGTTTGTCACTATAGCATACCATTGCTTTTTGTGTTCCCTGGCTACTAGCCGTTCCCAAAGGCTAGACGAAACCTGGAGCACTAAAGCCCTGTTCCTGTGACAATTTCTCTGAGCAAGACACTCTCCACTTTATCTTTTCTTGCGATTTTTATGTTTCCTTATGCAAAAAGTTTATACTCCCCCTGCTCAGAAATTGTCATTTTGTTCAAGTAAGGCCTGCACTACTATACCTTCAAATGCTTTCTTCTCCAATGGTTTGCTTTGGGGTTGCAAGCTTTTTGATGGGGGCAATAAGACATAGGTAGAGGTTGTTTTTGCAGTAGTCAGGCTATATCTGTAAACTGTGCTTTGGAACACACATGTCTTACCCTGTGACCGTTATGTTAACTCCCTAGTCTATCTCCTGAGTTAATGCTTTATTATTCATGCACTTTCTTTGTTGCATTTTATGCTTACCATAATGCTCAGTGACGGCTTTTTAACTGTATTTGTGTGTACTGTTGGTTTTTAGTTTACTGACCTGAGTGTTTTGGTTGTTTAACTGCATATTTGGGATTTTTTAATCATTGTAATTTTTATCAAATGTTTGCTTTTATGGCCTTTAGTGGCTGAATAAAGTATTTCTCTCTCTCTCTCTCTCTCTCACTGGCTGGTGTGTACAAATATATATATATATCTTTTATATTTCCTCCAATATTTGTGATGGCGTCGCGATAGTTGCGAGGTCCCTGCGACGGTACTCTGGGGGCTGCGCTGTCAGCCACAGATTCAGCACGAAACTCTTGCAAAATATCTGTGACCAGAGATATCACTATAATTTTCGGCTTAAATTTATCAAAAACTATTGAACATATTTACACCAAATAGGCAAAAGGCACTTCCTTGAACCAACGTCTACCTCCCTGCCAAATTTGGTGTAAGTCCGTTCAGCGGTTCGGGCTGTAGGTGTGGCTGAAGCTTCCTACGGGAATTAACATTACAAATGCACCCTTATTTCATGCCCCAAATTCTTGATCCCCACTGCACGGATCACCCCCAAACTTTCCATGGCAACTGGAACCCACCTTGACACTTTTTGGGGAACATTTCATGAAGATTGTTTAAACGACACCAAAGTTATAGCCAATTCAAAAAATGATTTTCCTATGGAAACTAGGTCCTAACTGTAACTACCTACTGGCAGCCGCCAGTAGGATATATATATATATATATATATATATATATATATATATATATATATATATATATATATATATACCTACTGGCGGTCGCCAGTAGGTAGTTATAGTTAGGACCTATTTTCCATAGGAAATTCACAACATTCTATTTCTAATAACTTTGGCGCCGGTTGATGAATCTTCACGAAATATTCAAAACTCGTGGGGCGCTCCGGTCCGCTCCTATCCTGAAAGTCTCGGGGTGATTCATCAAGTGGGGGCTGAGAAAAAAGGGGGGTCCCAAAATGTGTTTTCCCCATGCAATTTTCCATAGGAACCTTTAGTCGCAGCTACAGCCCGAACTGCTGAACGGAATTACACCAAATTTGGCAAAAAGGTAGCCTAACCACACATGTCATCGTGAGATCTGTACATCCAACAAGGGCAGAGATTGTCAGTTGATTCCTTTGTGTTCTTCTGCAGCTTCCCAGAGTGTTCTAAAGAACAACTAGAGCGCTAACAGTCTTACTTATGACAAAATTATGGCACACCTGAAGCCATCTTGATTGGAATAAACTGGTAACACGTAAAACATTTAATTTAAAAAGGAACAAAATGAGGGGGTTCATTTTGCCATGGAAATTATGGTTAGTGCTGTAGAAAGAAAAATTAGGACATGTTTTAAGTGAGATCTCAAATATCTTCCTGTTATATTTCAACAGGAGCAGCCTGTCAGTTGATGCCTTTGTGTTCTACTGCAGCTTCCCAGAGTGTTCTAAAGAACAACTAGAGCGCTAACAGTCTTACTTATGACAAAATTATGGCACACCTGAAGCCATCTTGATTGGAATAAACTGGTAACTCTTAAAACATTTAATTTAAAAAGGAACAAAATGAGGGGGTTCATTTTGTCATAGAAATTATGGTTAGTGCTGTAGAAAGAAAAATTAGTGCTAAAACACTACCCCCAGCATGACACCCTACACTACCCAAACATAACTGCACTACCCTAAACCCTAAAACACTACCACCAGCACGACTCCCTACACTACCCAAACACCACTGCACTACCCTAAACCCTAAAACACTACCCCCAGCACGACTCCCTACACTCCCCAAACACCACTGCACTACACTAAACCCTAAATATACCCCCAGCATGACCTCCCACACTACACAAACACCACTGCACTACCCTAAAACACTACCCCCAGCACGACCCCCTACACTACCCAAACACAACTGCACTACCCTAAACCCTAAAACACTAACCCCAGCATGACCCCCTACACTACCCAAACACCACTGCACTACCCTATACCCTAAAACACGACCCCTACACTACACAAACACGACTGCACTACCCTAAACCCAAAAACACTACCCACTGCATGACCCCCTCCACTACACAAACACCACTGCACTGCCCTAAACCCTAAAACACTACCCCAGCATTACCCCCTACACTACCCAAACACCACTGCACTAACATAAACCCTAAAACACTACCCCCAGCACAACCCCCTACACTACACAAACACCAATGCACTACCCTAAACCCTAAAATACTACCCCCAGCACGACTCCCTACACTACCCAAACACCACTGCACTACCCTAAACCCTAAATCTACCCCCAGCATGACCCCTACACTACCCAAACACCACTGCACTACCCTAAACTATAAAACACTACCCCCAGCATGACCTCCTACACTACACAAACACCACTGCACTACCCTAAACCCTAAAACACTACCACCAGCATGACCCCCTACACTACTCAACCACTGCACTTCCTTAAACCCTAAAACACTACCCCAGCACGACCCCCTACACTATCCATACACCACTGCACTACCCTAAACCACTACCCCCAGCACGACCCCCTACACTACTGCACTACCCTAAACCCTAAAACACCACCCCCAGCACGACCCCCTACACTACCCAAACACCACTGCACTACCCTAAACCCTAAAACTCTACCCCTAGCACGACCCCCTACACCACCCAAACACCACTGCACTACCCTAAACCCTAGAAAAGAAACTCCCACCCCATGCCCAATCCCCCTTACCTCTCACTCCTCATGGTTCCTCTCTCCTCGTGGTTCCTGCTTCACGTCATCTCTGAGGGGCGGTGCACGTCGTTGTGAGGAAACGGAACAGCCTCTGTTTCCTTACAACGACATGGATCGTCTACATAGTGTTTTAGACGCATGGTCATTTACCATACATACCTTTACAACAAAATTCGTTGTAAAGGCATGCGTGGTAAATGACCATGCGTTCTAAAAATGCGTAGTAATGACTTCGTGATGTACAATGCATGCGTGGTAATGCATGCGTTGTAATGGTATCGCAAAGTAAAAAAGACGTTGTAACGGCTGTTTACCGATCGAAGCTGGCCCCTGTTCTTCAGTGAGACGTTTATTTGATTAATTAGGAGGAAGGAATGTGGTTTTTTTACCGAAAAGTGCATTCCCGGCTGTTGTATTGTGAAAGTGTCCGCGTGGCCTGGTTTCACTTCCGGTGAGAGAGTGGAAGAGTCTGTTTGGATCTAAAGGAGTTCTGTTGTTGGACGGGGCCGGCGCGACATGTCATCAGAAAACATAGCTAATGTCAGTCAGTCAGTCAAACCACTTTATTCGATTAATTAAAATCATAAAAGTACAATACACAAAACGAAAAACAGAAATATTATCATTCAATACAAATGAGCAATATAAAAGGTTAAAAATCCTACAAGAGATCTATAAAACTTAAAAGTTATCAAATAAAAACAATTACGTTAAAAAAAAATTAAAAATTCATACGTCATTAATCATACAAAATCTCCTTTTCCTAAGGCGGACAGCAGCAACAAGGAAACTAGCAATGTTAAAAATATTCCATGTGTCATCTAGCAGTTGAAGATACATTAAGGCTGGTCTAACCTGTAGGAAGCCCTTTCCCCTCAATAGAGGGGCTAGAAACCTCTTCCGTATGTCATTATAAAAATCACAAAACATGATAAAGTGCAATGTATCCTGTGGTGAGAAATTGTCGCACTGACACGGGCCTATATCCTCTGATTTACACCATCCAGGAAGGTTACCCAGCGAAAAATGAATCAAATTGAAGCGGAACCTAGTCAGGAGCCAACGATGATAAGGCTTGGACACAATTCTCAGGTAGGGCTCAATTAATGGGGAAGAAATAATTAAATAATGAGCCCTAACCAAAGGTTTTTGTATCTCCCGTTCCTCCCGTTCCAACATCAATATATTAAAAAATTGTGATTTCACCCATTTTACATCATCTTTTTTTATCCCTTCTGGGACGTTATAAATATCGGGTCGCCCTAGTTTAAGAAACATGCACTTAACGTAAGACAGCCACGGAATGCTGCTGGCTTTATCCAGGGCAACACAGTCCCGTAAGATCTGGTGGTTCAAAGTTATCTCTGGATTAAGCCAGGTTTTAATCCAGCAAACCAGGGGGGCCAGTCTCAGTGAGTCAGTCACATATCCCAACCCCAATTCCTGATGAATGGCAAAAGTTGGGGTTGATTGGGGCACAGACAGGAGGGTACGTAAGAATTTATTTTCAGCCAACTGTATCCCTACCAACTGTTTGTAGCCCCAGATGGCAGAACCATAAGTAGCAATAGCCAGACATTTAGATTTATAGATGGAAAGAATAGCTTCAAAAGGCCTGGCTCCCAATCGCTGTGAGAACCCCAATAAAGCTGATGTCGATCTAACTACTGCGTTTTTTTTAGCTTTACATTGGGGACCCAGGAACATCTGTCATCAAATAAAACCCCCAAATATGTAAAAGAGGTCACTCTGGACACCTCAGCTCCATTACATGAGAAAGTTTTATCTTTTCTTTTTCTTTGGCCCATTATCATGACATGTGATTTCGACATATTCACAACCAGATCCAGGGATTTCATGTAAGCCCCAAATGCATCCAACAATCTCTGAAGACCTATGGCAGTTCGTGATAATAAAACGGCATCATCCGCGTATAGGAGGACCAGAATAGTCCTAGTCCCTACACGCGGAATATCCAAACTAGCCTGATCCAGGGTTTTATCTGAGGCATTGATATAAAGGGTAAAAAGTAATGGCGCCAATATACAACCCTGGCGGACACCTCTGCCTGATTTAAAGTGACTAGTGCATTTGCCGTCCTGAGTAACCCTGACAGCTGCTAAAAGATCCCGATGTAAATCTGCTAAAAAGTGAACCAAACAGGGATCAATACCCATATCAAGTAAAATAGGCCAAAGCTTCGATCTGTTTACCAGATCGAATGCAGAGGTGAGGTCCATAAAAGCCATTTGCAAGGAACCTTTTTTGGCTACGGTGTATTTGCCTATTAATAAATATAAATTAAGGCACTGATCCATGGTGCTTCTGCCTTGTCTAAAACCATACTGGAGATTGGATAAAACCCCGTTATCGTTTACCCAATCAGTGACTTTAGCCAAAATCACTTTACCTAAAATTTTGACGGCAGAGTCAATCAATGACATAGGTCTGTAGCACCGTGGATCTCCTCTCTGTCCTTTTTTAAAAACTGGTATAATTGTAGACAGGGACCAGGATGCAGGAAACCCCTGCACAACTGAATCATTAAACACATTTGCCAAAATCTTGGCCCAAAATTTAGGTTCACCTTTATACAGGTCTGCAGGGACACAATCAGGGCCAGGTGCCTTATTACTAGATGTCTCTATTATTGCCTTTTCAATGTCCGCCTCTTTAAAAACCAACAAAGGTAAATCACCATGTGTATCTGAAACTGGAAAGGGATCCTGAACCTCGCTTGATCCATAAATAATCTTAAAGTGCGCTAGCCACTACTCTTCTGAGATATTAGTTTCCAGGATGTCATTCTCTAAACCCGAGAAGAAAGGTGTGTTAACAATAGCCCAAAATTTTGAGCTATCCTTTAGGACTTCAACAGACATTAGAGCATTCCAGGCCTCTGATTTGATCTCACTTTTACGGGTATATACCGCTAGCTTATAGTACTTCCTGAGACTAGCTATCTGCTCCCTGTCTCTTGGTTTATTTTTCAGGGCTTGTACTAAATTTTGATGGGCCCTAGAGCAATTTGCGTCAAACCACCTTTCACCTGGGTTAGATCTGGGTTTAGTTTTAACAGTCAAGTCAGTTGCTACCTGGCCGCAGATACCTTCAAAGGCTCTAATCACCTCAGCCTTTGGGGTGGAATAATCCGCGCATTTTGCGATATCATTTTTAGCCTTCATGCATAAATTAACAAAGAAAGATTCAGGGATTACCTTAGACCATTTGAGCCTCCTCCCCTGGTCACTTGTTGCCACGTGATTAACTCCCGTGTTCCTGCCCAGTGAGCACAGAAGACCCAAGTCTTTGTTTAATTCAAGAATTACTGGGTTATGATCGCTAAAGGGGGACAACCTAGCATTATAGAGCACTACATTAGCTAGCATTGAGGGGGACAAGAATATGTAATCAATTATGGTATCCCTTCCCTTGGCCTTGAATGTCGGGACCCGCTCAGATAAATCATTGAAACCAGGTTCAAAGAGGTCAGCTCCTGCCAGGAGATCCTCCAGAGCCTCCCCCTTTTGCGTATGCTCAAAGTGGGGTGACACCGAATAATCAGGGCCCAAATGATCATCACCATAACAATTCAGATCACACAGATGAATATTAAAATCGCCCATAAGTATGATATAATAAAAAGTGGATTGCTTCAATCTATAAACTTCTAAAAACCATTTCAGATAAGATAGGTGTTCATTCATAATGTCACATTCCCCAGAGTTATAAAAATTAATTAATAATGTTTAGGGCTATTGGGGGTGCATAGTTCTATTATCAGACAATTATGGGATCTTACCTCCATCATCTTTATGGACCCTTTCAACTTTAAAGAAAAAAGGAGCACTAAGCCCCCCTTGGCTCTACCTGCCGGAGTAGGACGTGCAGGTGAGCAGAAAGTTTTAAACCCATCCAACCAGAAGTTGCTCTCCCTCTCCCATGTTTCCTGGAGAGCAATAATATCGTATTTTTTATAAACTCAAGCCAACTAGGATCATCCCTTTTAGATCTGAGCCTCGCAATGTTCCAGCTAATGATCTTGCAATTGGGGGCAACTTCTAAGTCCATAGGCTGGAGATTATGACTGGAGTCAGGTAAACAATCATGGGGTAACTCTAGTCAATCATTCTCGTCTAGCTGAGACAGTGGAGAAAATCTATTTGATATGACTATGCCCACTCCTTCGCAACCTATTTGCGTAGGAAGAGTTTGCGGGACTATTATGTCTCTAACAGTAAAACTTTCTGGGTGGAGCTCCAAATTTTTAATTTCAACAAGGCGTTGAGGAGACTGATAGGGCCTCCTCGAGTATACCTCAGTGTGGGTTTTAACAAGTACATTCGGTCGTCTTACTGGGGGATAAAAATATCCCAATGGCAGGGCTCTGATACCCCCTTCCCCTTCTCCAGGTCGAGGTCCGAGGCATCCCAAAACAGTCTATCAGCTGCATTTCGTGTGTTAAAATTAACAATAATACAATCGCCATCAACTCGTTTCGGGTGATTACCCACCCACCCCACCCGTCTGGCCATTATAATGCTAGAAGAGATCTCGGTATTTCCAGTACAATATTGTTCACACCATTTTTTGGCTTTTAGTAAGAGGGCCGGGGTTGATTCATTATCATCAGCACCAAGTGGTGGTACCCTTACAAGGACCGCAACCAATGGGGTCGCTTCTGGGGGGAGATTAAAACTACAGCAATTGGGTTTTACAAGCCTCTCATGTGAGGGTGGGGGCTCCCTAGTAACCAAGGTCTGGGCAATAGCTGTCATGACCACAGGGTTCCTATCGCTATGGCTGGAATTCCCCCACCTCTCAGGGCGGCCCTGATGTATCCCAACTCTCTCCATGAATCCGGATTCTGGCCTTACCCGTAATGGGGAAAGTGGTTGACCACCCGAGTTGTCTACACCAGTGCATAGCCTGGTCTCTAGCTGGGCTTTAGGGAGCATACTTGAACTAGGAGAAACGTGCAAAGGTTTCGAAGCTGTTAAAAAAGAATCAATACGCTCACATTTTTTCAAAATCCCAGCAACACAAGTGTTCAAAGTGTCAATAATGTCTTTAGCTATGCTACTAAGAGCAGATTCCAGCCGTGAGGTAAAGATCTCCTCCACCATATTCCGAACTGTCAGGTCAATATTTTCGCTCACAACATTCCCTTGGGTAGAGTTACTTTTTTTTACGCCTATGTCCCGTTTGCAGGTTTTTCTAGTGGATCTCCTTTTCCCAGCGGGCCCCAGGGACATCCTTTTTAGTGCCTTTTCCAACACAAGCAAAGGTTCCTTAGTGACAACATCGATGCCCCCAGTCTGAACAACATTACATGTTAGAGTGCCCTGCGCGACTGACGGTGTCGTTATCAGTACCGTGGGTTCCAAGGGGACAGGAATTATTGTCACAAGGTCAGGTGTAACATTCCCCTCGTCTGGCTCTTGGCTCGTACCCAAACCCAGTTATTTTTCTGCGTTAGAGATTTCCTTGTTTAGGGCTCCCACCGCCGAAGTTAAATATGATATAATAGATGCCGACTTCCTTGGGATTTTTGCTTTTACCCCCCCCTGGTCTTGACTGCACAATTGTTTTCGCTTACCCATTGTTGACGTTTAAGGGGTGGCCCAGCCCGGCCTCCTCCGGTCACTGACGGGCAAGGAAGGGCCCGCCCTTGGCCCGGGCTTTGCCCGGGCGCGCCCGCGCGCGTCCCATGGAGCGGGATCCACGAGGAGCTTTATGCGCCTCCTGGCGCGTGTTGGTATCAGCTGCGGCAGCCCAGGGAGCAGTGTGGGAGCTGTAGTCTCCCCCCGTCAGTACGTTGCCGGTGGTGCCGGTATTGCACGGGTCCCACGAAGCGGGATCCGCGAGGAGCTTTATGCGCCTCCTGGCGCGTGTTGGTATCAGCTGCGGCAGCCCAGGGAGCAGTCTGGGAGCTGTAGTCTCCCCCCATCAGTACGTTGCCGGTGGTGCCGGTATTGCGCGGGTCCCCATAGCTAATGGAAAGCGTCCTCCCTGAAGTGTGGAGCAGTGCCATGAGAGGTCAACGAGTGTGCGTCTCACCGCAGTATGACCGTACCGCGTGACCCATGTGCCGCCTCCAGGGTACGGGAGGCAGAAGCGGCATCGCAGGTCCTCTTGAAGACCGTTGTAGCACTAATTCTACATTTTGGTACTAGGGCATTTTAACTTTGTTGTTCCTGCCAGATACAAAGAGAAGATCCTGTGTTATTCAGTGCCCTCGTTACCTTTTTTGTGGGTTGTGGTGCTTGTCACTTCACTGCCCCGCCGGTGCACACGACTGGGCACCCCACCTCGTGTGCCATCTGCAGGGCCTCTGCCCTCGGATCACTGGTTTCGGTTTCTGGACTGGCAACATAAACAGTTGCTTCCAAAGGACTAGCCTGAACACTTAGGTGAATATCCCCTGCACCAGCATTCCACGGAAATTCTTTCCTAGCTCTCCCACGTCAACGAGCACGGCTCCGCTCGCGACACCGTATGACGTCATCGGAGCCATAAGAGGACCTCGTCGGCGTGCTGACGTCAGTTCCACCCATTTTTTCCGTGCCACCGAGGCAAACAGGGGACCGAGAAATTTTCACATGTATACATAGTATAACAAATATATATATATTCACTGAAAAAACCATAGGTTTCAGGCACGTTATAGTTAGAAACTAGCATTTAAAAAACCTTAGAAATTCACTGAAAAAACCATAGGTTTCAGGCACGTTATAGTTAGAAATTAGCATTTAAAAAACCTTAGAAATTCACTGAAAAAACCATAGGTTTCAGGGGCGTTATAGTTAGTTGGACATTTCACTCATACAAAACCATAGAAATTCCCCCGTTATAGTTAGTTCAGCTAACTATAACTCGCGCGCCCGCAATGCACTGCTGATGACGTCACATATTACATCACTCATGACATGGTCAGTGACATCACTCATGACATCACTGATGACATCTCAAATTCCAATATTATTTGGAAATTGAAGACTTCCCTCCCCCTCTAATAAGTTATACATTCTCACAGCATGGAAAATCAGAGACAATATTTTTTTTTCCTTAATATGCCTTCAGAAACTGTTTGGGTACCACTAGAAAACCTGCAAGACATTCAAAAACACTGCAATTATCGCTTATATCATCAACTAGCAGGACTTCACATGATAAAATATTTTCAAAGGTTGCATGTAGTTAACAGAGAATATGGTCAGTTTGCATGTACAATAACCACGATATATTTATAGCCAATTTTATGGAGTATCACACATGCTCCTTTATATTACATCCTTCAAAACTGATGAAAAGAAGTGCAAACCACGTGTTTTGCTCAAGCAATGGAAATATCCAAACTATACAAAGTTTACATTCTTAAAATGTCACTGTACATATGGTTTGTCATCTTTTTTTACAATTAATACTTCTTATTTTAGATTATGTGTTTTGTGTGACATGGCAAACAGGACAGTCCTCGTGTAAATATCTCAGAGTCTTAGATGTTCAGTAGGTTATAATCGGCAGGTTGTACTTTGAAATGTTTTGACTCATAGGTAATGCATTTTGTCTTCCAATGCCATCTGTTACATTAAACTGAGGACATTAGATGCACCTTACCTTCTCATTTAACTGATTCCATCTCCTCTCACTGTGCATCTAACATGAATAACTCTGCTGAATATGATCTCAAGCCTCTCAAATTCAATCTTCTGTCAAATTAATTGGATTATCTTTCTATTGAAATGAGACTATTTTCAGTTGCCCACCTTCACATCACATATGCAATGGACTCACTTGATAACAATAAATTACCTAAGAATAAAAATTGCTCTTCGCTCCTGTTTTTGATTTAAATTTACAGACTATACCATGCAAACAACAAAACGCCTGGCCTCAATAGAACCTTATCATAATTTTTCATTGCTTACATTTCTGACTTACCATCTGACAGCAACAATTTCACTCTTTGAAGTTCTCCTCTGGGTTCCTCTGGCATTTCCACTATTTATGTCTCCTTTTACCCCATTCTTCTACACTACATGACTGGCCCACTCCTCAATAATGTCCTTGATAAAGCGACTGTTTCTTCTCCTACAAGCAAATTATGTATTCCCCACCAGCTGCACAATTGTGGATCCATAGCTGAACACTCAATGCCGTTCATCCAGTTTTAGATCTACTTGTACCTTCTGCAAACTCCTTGATCATTTGTCTCACCCATGAGGCTCACATGAGATAAAGATTCTGTATTGTAAGCCACTGTAAGCACAATATCCTAGGGCTTCACTCTAGAGAAAACCTCAAGCTGCAGGTATACATTAGCATACTATTCTGAAATGTATAAGGCCTTCCAAGACAAGGGTGATACAATCTTAAAACTCTGGTCTGATTTCAAATTGTCAATTCGGTAGTAAAAATCAAAGTATGATTCTGATAATTCCTTACTTATAGGCAGTACTTAATTTATAATAGAATGAGTGCAGGTGCCCAAAGCTCTGCTCAGAAGCCTGTGGTTGGCGCTATGAAATGTCCACCTGCCAAATGTGTAGTCTTGAATTCAACTCATGCCCCTTTAATCCACTACCAGGCACTTCCTGCCCCTTTATCTCACTCTTGCAGGTTCCTTCTTTCTTCCATTTTGACAGTTTATTGGTCTTTCTCTTCCTCGTCTTTCAGCTTTGTTTGTTTTTTGCCTCTGGCTTTCGGTAAATGTCTGATGCAGAAAAATAAGTGCCGGTTCGCGAACATGAGTGCCGGTGGCCACCACCGGCAACCATTGGCTAAAATTAAGCACTGCTTATGGAGATAAAAAGGTATGTCATGCATTTCTAAAGGTGGCCCTTGACACCACAACCAGACTGGTCTCAGGCACGAAATGATTGAAATGACTCCTTAATTCCCAATGGCTTTCTATTAAAGCTAGAAGAAAATTATAATTTGCCTGTCTAGGGCACAAAGTCAACATCTTGAAGCTAGAAGCCAGAGCAATGATCCAGTCAAGAGGGACGAGAAAATCAGAGAGTAAACAGCCAGGTTGTGTTTCTTGAAAGTGGTGTGACTTTCGGTGAGCTTAATAACTAGAGGAGATGAGTACCAGAGTTTTGCTATAAGTAGGAAAAGAATTTGCCTTTCCACTTAATGTGTCTGAGCTTAGGAACCACCACCTCTTTGTTACTGTTGGATCTCAGATGATGAACTGGGGTAAACTAATGAAATCTCATGGCAATGAATCTGGGAATAGAATTATTCAGCGCCTTGTGGGCCTAACGCAGTGCTTTGAAAATAGCCCTTTTTCAAACCAGAAGGCAGTGAAGTTTATGTAGTTCTTTGGCTATCGACTGGTGCCTCAGTACATTAGGAATGAGGAGAGCTGCCTTGTTCTGTGTCACATGAAGTCTAGATTGCAGTCCCTGGTTAGGCCCCAAATACAAAGCACTGCAATAATATAGGCAAATTTTAATTAAGGCCTGAATGACTTCCTGTGTGATGCAATTAAATTAAAGGGAAAATCTTTAGTGCCTGGCCCGCGGTGAGACACACTCTGACCCCATCTTGGTTAGCATTCCAGTCACTAGGCTCAGCTGACTACAAAATGAGCCTGAGGACGCGGGCGCACCACTGGTGCAATGTGCACCCAAGGCAAGCCCATCTGCGCCCGTCCATGTCCCTCAGGGTCCAGGGGCCAGGGATACTGCCCCAGTCTCATCAGATAAGGTATTTTATTCCTCAGCTCAATTATTAGCCCTCCACTCTTCACTACCTGAACCTTGTTTGCTCTCCATTGACCCCATCTGGTTCTGCAACCCCTTTGAATTGTCTGCTCAGTCCGGACTGAGTGATACTCGCATTTCTTCCCCTCCACCTCTCACCTGACATTTTGGCCTGGTGAATTGCCATTCTGTGGCTGCCCACTAGCTTGACCTCTTTTGTCTCTTAACTGACTCTAGGTCGTATGTATTATTTCTCACTGAGACATGGTTGACAGAGGGACTCTGGGCCTGATGTGGTTCAAGCCCTTCCCTCTGAGTTTCACATTATAAAGTGAGACAGACAGGGTAAAACTGGTGGTGGGATAGCGATTATATACAGGGAATTGCTTAAGTGGCAAACTGCGTCGCTTAATATTCTGGGTTCTGGACTTCTTCTCGTTAACTCTCTGTCCTATCTTTACATTCTCAGATATACTTTAGTATAGACCCCCAGCCCATATGCTCAGTTTTTGCAGGTCCTTCCTGAAGTGATTGCTGGGTTAGCTATGAGCAGGTTCAACTTCACCTTACTTGGCAACTTTAATCTTCATATGGATGATATGAATGACTGTGCTTCCAAAACCCATTACATGATATGGCCTATTTGGAGTTAAGGCAGTTGGTGGAGTGTCCGATGCATAATAAGGATCACACCAATGATCTTCTTTTTAACAATATTCATAAGCTTCATATCCAGACCCCCCTTCCCCTAACCGGTCAGACCATTTTTTGATCCCTTTTCTTCTTACTAAGTCTCCCTTATATGTACCTCCCCCACAGGTCAGGTGGCTGGAACGTCCTTTGTCCAAATCCATCTTGAAAACTGGCTAGAGGTTCTGGAAGCATCTAAACCAGAGCTCTCTGATCAATCTATGGTGGCCACTCTTCAGTTTAATCAGTGGATGATTAAATCATTGGATGATGTCCTCCCTGCTGGGTGGCAGAAAGGCACCCAGCAGACCCATTGCCTCAACGACGATCTATTGGCTGTGAAGAAGGAGTGTAAGCGTCTGGAGAGGAAATGGAGAAAGACCTATGATGAGACTAGTAAATCTGTATATAGGAAGTCTATTAAGTCCTACCATGCAGAAATAAAATCTGCTCAAGCTGCTTTCTTCTCTACTAAAATTGAAAGTTCCTCCAACTCTCCAAAGGAGATCTTTAGAATCCTTAAAAATATCACTGAGCCTCCAGTCGCCAGCTCTTCTCCAGTTGCCTCCGTGGAGCATAGTAATGATGTGGCTCTTTTTTTCCAGAAAAAAAACTTGGATATCTATTGCTCCCGCTATTGTGTCCCACTGTAACGTACCTCCCTCTGATTGACAAGAGGGCACACTTACAACATTTCCTATGCTCATCGTAAACCTGGTAAATGATCGGCTAAATACACAAAAATCTGGCTCACCTTTAGGCCTGCCTCCCTCCCCCCCAGATTTTAAGGCACGGTTCAAAATGCATTATCCCTGTACTTACAAAATTGCTGAACCTTTCCCTTTTTTCTGGGCAGGTCACCTAGCTGTGGAAGCTCCTAATAGTTACGCCACTGCTCAAAAAACCTGGTCTGGATCCTCTTTGTTTGAGCAACTTCAGGCCAATCTCTTTGTTTCCCGGAGTCTCCAATCTTTTAGAAAAGCACGTCAAAGGAATTTTGTCTGCTTTCCTCGAATCGAAGGATCTTCTTCACCCTACCCGAATTGGTTTCTGACCTACACATAGAACGGAAATTGTGTTGTTGGCTGTGGTTGAGAAGCTCAGGCATCTCCTTGATCAAGGAGGATCGGGGGCCATTATCCTTTTATACTTTAGTGCACCCTTTGATACCATGGATCATCATACTCTCATTCAGAGAGTCTCATGGGCTGGTGTTGAGGGCAAAGCACTAGAATGGCTCACCTCTTTTTTGAAAAATCATTTCTTCCAGGTCTTGGATCAGTTTTGCTATTCAGCCACTCTTCCTCTGAGCTGTGGGGTTACTCAGGGCTCCTCCCTAAGCCCCACTTTGTTTAACCTTTACATGCTTCCTCTCACCGATATTGTTCATTCATTTAGTTTGTCATTAGTCTCATAGGCTGATGACACTCAGCTGGTTGTTTCAATTTCTCTCGACCCTAATTCCAGTCACCTTTCTCTGACCCCCTACCTCCAAGCAGTAGCTAGTTGGATGGCTAAATGCCAATGAAATCTTAATGAGGACAAAGCAGAAGTGATGCTTCTTGGTAAAAGCTTTGCTAGCAACCTTCCGAGTCCCCTATCTGATGTCTTGAGCAAGTTGCCAGCCCCAAAAATCACAATAAAGAGCCTTGGGATGTGGTTAGACGTCAGTCTCACGCTGGACCATCAAGTGAAGAAGCTTGGTGCAACTTGTTATTGCATCCTGAGACTGTTCAGAAAGGTTCTCAACCTTCTCCCATTCACAGCTAGGAGAGTGATCACCCAGGCCCTCATGTTGTCCTACCTTGATTATGGAAACGCCATGTATCTCAGTCCGCCCCAATATGTCATTAAAAAGTTGCAGACTCTGCAGAGTGCCACCGCGCCACTTTTAATGAAAATTCCAAAACACCAGTCTGCTAAGACTGCTTTTAGGGATCTCCACTGGTATCGGAGGAACGCCAAGTGCAGTTTAAGACACTCTGCATTATTCATAGGTCTATCAACAATAAAGGCCCTCTCTGTTGAGACCGTAAGCCACCCCATATGTGCCATGGAGATACCTCAGATCCTCTTCAACCAGTACCCTAGGATCAAAAGATCCCGATGGGGCGGGCGTAACACCTTGTTTATGGCTCCTGAACTTTGGAATGCCCTGCATCTGAGCCTGTGCTCAATAGAACTCGAACTCCCCCTTTTGCAAGATGTGGCTTTTCCATGACTGATACCCTTGCAGCCTTATCATTTTACGGTGTCTGTTGCAGTGCGGGGAGGCCTCGGGGTAGCCATGCTCTATACAAAAACACTAGACTAGACTAGACTTTCTTTATACCCAGAGAATAGAAAAGGTTGGTTGTGGCTTTTTTAACATGAGAAGTAAAGGATAGGGAGCTGCCAATAACATCTCCCAAGGTATATGCAGAATCAACTGGCAGTGGAAGTGCACCTACATTTTCTGACCAGCAAGCATTAGATCAAAATGTTGCATCCCGGCCAAACAACAAAAAGGCTGACTTTTCTTTGTTCAGCTTAAGACAGTTGGAGTTCATACAACTGCTTATCGTGCACATTCAATCTGTTAGTACTCTTCCAGGCAGTTCTTCCAGCTCTTCTTCTTGGCAGGTTCCTTGATCCAAGCGAGTTCTAAAGTTCTGGGGTCTGGCCCCCAATATTTATGCTACATTTCTCTTTGCTCTCTTGGGCAGGGAGTGTCTGTGCTCAGTCCAAACCAGTTTGGTCCTCTCTGGCCCAGCTTCCCGGCAGGAGGTGGAGACAGCATTGTCCAAGGCAGACCAGGCCCATTCAGGTGCAAGGAAATATACTCCCACTACTCCAAATGCAACCCAGGTCTTTTCATCCCAGCCCTGACTCATCCAGGAAAGGCAGGACACACATCAACTCCCCCCCAGTGGCTGTCTGAAGAGAATGCACATCCCCAGCCCCTGTCCCTCCAAAGCCAGACAGTCAATCCACAGCCCAGCAGAGGCACAAAGGATGGCTAAGCAAGAAAATACCTACTTTCTAAAAGTGGTATTTTCAAACACGGAACATAAAAATCATCTTTACTAAAAGATGCATTTCTACAGTCTGAGTTCAGGCATACTAAACTCCATTTCTCTATCTTGTCCCAATGGGAAGATATACTTGTAAAATGTTACAGAGTATTCCCCATTCTATCCTATGGTACAGACAGCCTTTCAACGGTGAAACACGAATTACACTGTAGTTCACTATCAGGACATGTCACACACACCAGGACATGTCCTACCTTTCACATACACTGCACCCTGCCCACAGGGGTACCTTGGGTCTACCTTAGGGGTGACTCACATGTAACAAAAGGGAAGGTTAGGGCCTGGCAAGTGGGTGCACTTGCCAAGTTAACATGGCAGTAAAAACTGTGCACAGACACTGCATTGGCAGGTCTGAGAACCCTTTGAATGGCTGCTTGTGTGGGGGGCACAATCAGTGCTGCAGGTCCACTAGCAGCATTTGATTTATAGGCCCTAGCACTCTCTGTGCACTATACTAGGGACGTACCAGTAAATCAAATATGCCAATCAATGAAACACCAATCCATAATATAATTTACAGTAGGAGCACTTGCATGTTAACACTGAACAGCAGTGAGAAAGTGCGCAGAGACACTAAACCAGCAGAAACAGAGTAAAAACCAGCAGGTCAGAAAGCAAAAAGACAGGGGAAACACGCCAAAAGATGCCAGGTCTAACACAATCTCTAAAAGGTAAGTTACAAATAGTATCTTTACGACTGCGGAGATTCAGCCCCTGAGAGCGGAGATTTTGCCCCAAGTGCAGAAGTTCCGCCGTGAGTGCGGAAACTGCACAGTCTTAAAGATACTACTCGTAACTTGCATTTGTGAATTCCGAAAAGTAGTAAAGTTAGAGTTTTGTTCTAAACTTAGACCAAAAGGCTAACTCTACCTTCGTGAATCGGGCCCATAGACTATATATAGAAAGACCAAAAATGAGCCTACCAAAAAGTCAATCATACATAAATATTTTCCTACAAAAATTCTGATCAGTCTTATTCTCAAAATCCAGAAAAAAGCAGCTATATTTGTTTATTATTCTAACTCCAGTCCTAGCATATTTACGGTCAAGTGCTTAACAGTGGGTATATGTGCATGTCAACATTTTAGTAGAAAGATATTTTGATTGTCAATATGCTCGAATGTATATTGTGGAGAATACAGTTTATCAATATGTACATGCACATGTTGAAGATTGCGCAGGTATAATCTGTCAAACAACGAAGTTTGACATTAGAACATCATACCTTAAAATTAGTCTACATTTTAAAAGAGAGAAAATTGGAAAAGTGGAAGTGTTCCTAAATGTGAGTTATCAGAAACTACTAAGTTGGACTTTGGGGTCTCACAATGTTGACCGTGCACACTTGTACCCATCTTTGGTGTGTATGTGGAGATAAATGCATATAAGGCAGAAGAAAGCGAGTGTCCAGAGTGAAAGTCGGGAGGTAACACTTCCATATTTAATAGGGTAAGATGGGTGCAGTGAAAGGGGGTTCTCACTGTTGAAATTATTTTCCCATGAAGAAAAATAATGATAAGTTCTAAAGCACATTTGCATCGTGTATTTGAGTGCAGGAATTTCAACCTGATGGAATGTATGCAAGCTTAAATGTTATACATAGCAGTACTCCAGGAAATCACAATTGTCATAAAATGTAAGATTGTTTATGAACCCATAAAAAGTCATTAAATTACCGCAAACACTGGAGGAATCTTACAGGAGCAAACATCTGATTTTTCAGAAGTGGGAATATAAACTGGATCCTCTCAGTTTACCTGGATTATCAACAGGAATGGCCATGTAGTTCACAGAAGAAACAATATATTCTGCTACCTTTCTAGACCCAGGACGGCGGTTCACTTTATTTCACATACTTGGAAGCAAGTAGTTGGGGAGTGGTTGTTCAGCACTAGATAAGACAGTGACAACTCACTTTACCTGGGTCAGGGTAATGCCCTATTACACAAACAACCCGAGACTGATAATCAGACTGGCTCTAAGTATTGGGAGGTGGGATCAGATATGAGACAGTAGAAAGAGGCTATAATGTTTAAAGGTAGAGTTGTATTAATTACAAATGCCTTTGCATTTATGTAAGATTATATGTTAATGAAGTCCTTAGCTAATTGAAGGGTACGTTGCTGCAAACATGAGCACCACAAATATAAAAATCTGAAATTGTTTACTGAGACTTTGTTTAGTTGGAACAAGCGATAGAAGCTCCTTCAAACCAATTGTTTATGTGTTAAATGCACTACCAGTTCACATACATATGTAACCAAAAAGGTCTACATCTAGATTTTCCTGACGACCTGTCTGTGGACATAATTATAGCCATCTTCCATCTTTGGCAGACGTAGGGTCTACGGAGAGAATCTTGCATAGAAGTATCCTATATACATGGTATAATAATAATTACCATCATCAATTCAGAGCAAGTAAACATGCAAATTCAGACTTCAAATTGACATATGGTTTGCGTAAATAGCACCTTGGGGGTCCACCAAGTGCTATTGGCAGTGCCAGACAGTGGCGGCTCGCCGAGGGAGTGGTGCGGGGTGGTGGGGCAGGTTAGGGGACTCGGACTTACGACGGACAGAACTCCCTCTGAGTTCTGTCCGTCGTATGTCCAAATTCACTACCCCCGCCCCTCCCCCGCCCCGCCGCCCCGCACCACTCCCTCTGCGAGCCACCACTGGTGCCAGATGCAGATTTGATATCACCATCAATTCCTATTTTGTGGTAAGTCTTTATTACTACCTTAAGTCAGTCACATAGCCTTATACGGGTAACATTTGGGTTATTGTGTGAGCTTACACTGAATCGTTAATGGAACATTAACTATAGAGTTTGAAAAACTTGTGATGATGTACGTGACAAGCTGTCAAATGAACATCGGAGTATCTAGAGTTTTTCAATAAATGTGTATTTGAAAGTCTGTTAAGTATGTTGTTACAAAAAAAAAAGTATAATCATAGCAGCAAAATCACTTTTTAGACGCAATGACTGTGTAGCTAGTTTATAATTTAACAGTAAGCTGTATGATGTACTGAAAACATGTAATTTAAGTTCCAGCTGTGGAAGCTTTTCAAATTACTCCCGCATTTCAAGCTTTAAATACAATAGAAGTTAACCTCACATGGTTCCAGTGAAGCATTTTACTAAACTCTGTGGTAATTTGATTTAAAGAAAGTAAAATATGAATTGTTACTAAAGAATATAAAATGGCATAAAATTGCAGTTTTAGCAATAATAGCTTTTAACCGCCATGATTTAATGATTTGTGATGCAATGATTACACACTTGTTAAACTCATGTACCACATAAGGTGTATCATGTGTAATATGCTCCAATATTGCCATCTCTGAGTGCTAGTGACATTTACAAGCAAACTCGTCTTTAGGCATTTGGTTTTGTGATTTATTATGGCACCAGAACCCCTCTATAACAATATAGTATCATATTACACAGCTAAACACACACATATATATATACACACATGAAGCAAGCATGCACACAGATATTTATATATATATCCTGGTGCATGCTTGCTTCGTAAAGGGAGTTGGGAGGAAGTTTGGATATATATATATATATATCCAACAAACAGATTGCCCAAAAGGGGAATGGCCTCACGGGGTGCTGATAACTATACATGAGGGCTGCACCAGAGTCTGTGATAATTTTCCAGCCCATAAACCGGCTCTACGCGTTTCGGGCTCCCGCCCTTGTTCACGAGCCTTCGACACACTGGATACCGCACACAGTCAGTTAAAACACTTGCTCACGATCAAAAGTCCCGCTCTGCTAGGCATCTCTTTATTCATGAATGCCTCTATTGCATTCTGGTATTTGCAGTTTAACTGACACATGTAACCCCAAGTGGGTGGTGCTTGTAATCCCTTGTGATAGTGCAAAAATAAAACCACAGTGGGGTGGTGAAAAATAAAACACAGAGTCTTTCACCATGTGGAGAGGTGTGGTGCAGCGGCCAGGGCAGCTGACTTCAGAGCACAGGGCTCACGGTTCGATTCCCGACTCCGGCGGCAGCTCAGCTCAGCACCATGTGACTCTGGGCAATAGCTCACTTAATTTCCACGACGGCCTCCAGCGCCTTGAGACCCGTAAGGGTGAGTAGTTCGCGCTTTACAAATACGGATTTTACCATAAACTGCTCCTCTGATAGAACGCACCGTTCCCTTCGCGTGGGTGTTTGTACCTTCAAACACCCGGGATCCACTCAATTGTTTATGGGATTTGTAATGCGCGTGACTACCCTTGGGCATCTCAGCGCTGAGGTGATACAGGACGGAGGCTGTTAGCACTTGGGTTTAGGGGAAGAGCCATGTTTTGAGTGTTTTTTTGAAGGACACTTCATTTTCAATTAGTCGGAGTTCTGGGTCCATACTGTTCCATAGTTTTGGCACCAGATGGGTGAATGACCTTCCACCCCATCTGGCTCTCTTAAATGTGGTCGAGTTCATCAAGAAGTTGGAACTTGACCTGAGTTGTCGACGGGGGGAATAGTGTGAGACCAACTTTTGGATCAGGGCGGGGCCTCTCCCATACATGGCTCGGTGGGCCAAGCTTAAGGACTTAAATTTGATTCTGGCTTGGACCGGAAGCCAGTGAAGCTCTCTCAGTGTGGGTCTAACTGAGTGGTGTCTGGGTATGTTCAACAGCAGTCGGGCAGTTGCATTCTGTATGACTTGCAGTCTATTCGTGACATATTTAGGGGAGCCCAGAAAGAGAGAGTTGCCGTAGTCCAGCCTTGATACCACCAAGGCTTGGACTACAGTCTTCCTAGACTACTCTGGGAGCAGGGACATTATTTTTCTGATCATGCGGAGTATCCCAAAGCAAGTACCTGATAATTTTTTGGCCTGGACCTCCATCGTCAAGTTCTGGTCCAGCCACATACCTAAGTTTTTTATGGCTGTTTTAGGAGGAGGAGGCGGCCCCCAATTAGTAGGCCAGGAAATCTCCACACGAGGACTGAAATTGTTGCCCAAGATCATTAGCTCTGTTTCAATGGCAGGCCATCCCCACGGCCAGATAGAGCTGCTACATCTCCAACAAACAGGTTGCCCAAAAGGGAATGGCCTCCCGGGGTGCTGATAACTATACACGAGGGCTGCATCAGAGTCTGTGATCATTTTCCAGCCCATGGATGGAATTTGAGCGGTAAGCCTAACCGCGAAAACGCCCCGCTGCCTATTAGCGGCCCTGCAGCACCAGTTACCGGCGTGCTGAGAGGGCATGTGAGTCCATTTTTGCAGATTTTTATGCACAGCGCAAGGAGTTCTTCGTCACATTCAGGAACCCACATGGGTAAGAGACTTGTTATGACACTGTGCACGGCACCAACCACTGTGTTTTATGTAAAGTGACTGCGAGTACCAGAAGGCTTTGCTGCTTAAACGCACACTGGGGCGGGGACTCTGTGAATATATTAAGCATGTTCCCTGTAGGTGGTCGTGACTCAGATTTTGCCAGTGAACACGGAAAGATGATTTTCCAAATCGCGTATGGCCAAAGTGATGTACCAGGAAGTGGGAAGCTGTTTTCTGCTGTTATCTGCAAATAAACGGAGTAACTCTCATGCGAGTGGCGTTTTCATTAGGGAAACTTGTTGGATGGAATTTGAGCGGTAAGCCTAACCGCGAAAACGCCCCGCTGCCTATTAGCGGCCCTGCAGCGCCAGTTACCGGTGTGCTGAGAGGGCATGTGAGTCCATTTTTGCAGATTTTTATGCACAGCGCAAGGAGTTCTTCGTCACATTCAGGAACCCACATGGGTAAGAGACTTGTTATGACACTGTTCAGGGCACCAACCACTGTGTTTTATGTAAAGGGACTGCGAGTACCAGAAGGTTTTGCTGCTTAAACGCCCACTGGGGCGGGGACTCTGTGAATATATTAAGGATGTTCCCTGTAGGTGGTCGTGACTCAGATTTTGCCAGTGAACAAGGAAAGATGATTTTCCGAAACGCGTATGGCCAAAGTGATGTACCAGGAAGTGGTAAGCTGTTTGTCTGCTGTTATCTGCAAATAAACGGAGTAACTCTCATGCGAGTGGTGTTTTCATTAGGGCAACTTGTTGGATGGAATTTGAGCGGTAAGCCTAACCGCGAAAACGCCCCGCTGCCTATTAGCGGCCCTGCAGCACTAGTTACCGGCGTGCTGAGAGGGCATGTGAGTCCATTTTTGCAGATTTTTATGTACAGCGCAAGGAGTTCTTCGTCACATTCAGGAACCCACATGGGTAAGAGACTTGTTATGACACTGTGCACGGCACCAACCACTGTGTTTTATGTAAAGGGACTGCGAGTACCAGAAGGCTTTGCTGCTTAAACGCCCACTGGGGCGGGGACTCTGTGAATATATTAAGCATGTTCCCTGTAGGTGGTCGTGACTCAGGTTTTGCCAGTGAACAAGGAAAGATGATTTTCCGAAACGCGTATGGCCAAAGTGATGTACCAGGAAGTGGGAAGCTGTTTGTCTGCTGTTATCTGCAAATAAACGGAGTAACTCTCATGCGAGTGGCGTTTTCATTAGGGCAACTTGTTGGATATATACCCACACAGCACGATGCTGATAAATATGATCAGTTTTTGTCTTTACAACAATGTTTTTTTATTCGATAAAACTTATTATCAGCAAATGCGGGGTGTGGCAATGGGGGCCAGCTTCTCTCCCAGTTATGCCTGTTTGTTTATGGGCTGGTGGGAGGAGCTGGTCCTGGAGGTATCACACAAAGGTTACATGGATAAGAATGTGAAGGCACTTTATCGTTTCATTGATGATCTGTTCATTGTATGGGAAGGAACGGTGGAGGAAGCCAATGATTTTGTAACAGCTATTAACAAAAACAGCGTTAATCTAAAATTCACTTCCACCATCAGTGAAAATAATATTTGCTTCCTAGATGTGGAACTGTATATAGAGAACAATAACATCGAAACTAGAATTCACAGAAAAGAGACGGCTGGAAATGCGGTGTTGCACTCTAGCAGTTTTCACCCCAGGCATCTTATTGAAAGTATCCCCTATGGGGAAATGATAAGACTAAAAAGAGTATGTAGTAACCCGGTTGATTTAATTGCTGCCCAACAAAAGAGTAAAAAAAGATTTTTAGCACGGGGGTACTCCAAAAAGACAATAGAAGCAGCTATAACCAAATCCAACATGAAAGACAGATCTCTACTATTACAAACTAATATGAGCGTTGAAAAAAATTTTCAGTCAAAGGAATCTGAAGTTAGGTTAATACTAGCTTATAATGCCCAACATAGAGAAATAAAAAATATTATGCAACGCAATTGGCAAATCGTGAGGAGTGACCCAGTAATAGGTGACACACTACCACCATATTTGGGAGTGACTTATAGGAGAGCACCTTCAATGCATAATAGCCTAGTCAGCAGTAGTCCCGAAATAAAAGAACAGAGAAAATGGTGGCTGCAAAATGGATTTACAAAATGCAAAAACTGCAAGGCATGTCAATATGGCATAAATATGAAAACTTACAAGCTGGCGTTCAGTGATAGAGATTTTAACATCAACAAACCACTGAATTGCAAAACAGAATATGCCATTTATATTTTAGAGTGTTCTTGCAATCTTAAATATGTAGGTAGTACTAAACTTCCTGCGCACAAAAGAATTTTGCAACATATCAGGGCGATTAATAATAATGATCAAACGTATCCAGTTGCAAGGCATTTTAGGGACGTGCACCAAAGCAACCTAAAGGACCTCTCTTATTATTTGATTGACTCCATCCCCATGAACAGAAGAGGTGGAGATAGAGAAGGGCTACTTAGAAAGCTGGAAACAAGGTATATACTTAACCTTAATAGTAAAGCCCCGGGAGGTCTCAACACGACCGAAGACCTCTATACATGCCTGTAAATAAATAAATATGGTCTTTTTGCTAGGTTTTTTATAACTAACTGTTAAAATCAAATCCTAAGGATTAACCGCATCAGAGATTATTTTAAGAAAATTTGAGGAGTAAATCAAATTGAATTGAAATTAGTATTTAAAAGTAAACAGTAGGCCGCCTGACCGACCTCAACCACAGGTATAGTGGTTTTTTAAATTGAACACCTAAAAACACAAGTGGAAAATTGATTAATCATGGTTTTAAAGCACTGATTTTGGTGATGGGGATTTTGATACATTATGTAGCACATGCACTTTAAATAAATATGCCAATGATTTTGAATAGACGAAATCTGGGGAAGCCCAAGACAAGATATAAACACACTAAAAGGATTTAAGATATTACCAAACTGTGTAAACCCAGCATTTAAGCTAGGATTTTTGACTGTAAAAATGAAAATTGTTTTGAATTATGTCAGGCTCATTTTACTATAAATTTTAAATGAATATTTATTTTTGTATTTATTTAAATTTGATGTCATGAAATGAATATGTTTTTATGGTATTTTATATTTGATACTATTTATATATTTCATGTACATAAATCAATTTATAGATTTTTAGATCAAGCTATAATTGTATTTAACAAAGTATTTCATTATCTGAATAAGCAATTTCAATATATGGAGGATTTTTTTCAGCTTTTTACTCGGTGTATTATTGAATGAAATTTATCCTATATAGTATGTTTTTTATGTCTATTCCAATTGTCCAGTGGCTAGGCACAAGTTACTTTAAAAGGGTGGAAAAAAAGCATAAGCGTTGTCATGTGATCAAGGTCCGGCTGGACCGAAACGCGTTATGGCCGATGCTGAATAAATAATTTAAGCACTCATCTTGTGGTCCGTGCCTGCTTTTGCCAACGAGGAGCTGAAGGGAAATAAGGCAGTTAATTTGGATATATATATATATATATATATATATATATATATATATATATATATATATTCACTGAAAAAACCATAGGTTTCAGGGACGTTATAGTTAGAAATTAGCATTTATCAAACCATAGAAATTCACTGAAAAAAAGCACAGGTTTCAGGAACGTTATAGTTAATTGGACATTTCACTCGTACAAAACCAGAGAAATTTGGCCGTTATAGTTAGTTGACCTAAGTATAACTCTGCCCCCGCAATGCACTGCTGATGTCATCACATATTACATCACTCATGACATGGTCAGTGACATCACTGATGACATCACTGATGGCATCTCAAATGACATCACTGATGACATCACTGATGACATCATCCATTGACTGTGTGTTTCTGTAAAGTTTAAATATGTTTTATATATATAGGCCAAGGTGTATTGAATGAGTGGGTGTATGAATGTCTGAATGGACGATTTAGTAGGTGCGTGACTGACTGTTTAAGTGAGTGATTAAATGTGTCTTACTGAATGCATGGGTTAGTGACTAAACTGTGTGAATGTCTGTATCAGTCTGTCTGTTGGTGTGTAAGCGGCTGCATGGGTTGGGTAGTAGCTACATGAGTGTCTATAGGAGTTATTGATTGGTTGTCTGAGTAACTGTATGGGTGGGTGGGGTGTGTGTGACTCCCTGCATGGATGTGTGAGTGGGGGATTCATAGGGTGTATGGGTTCAAGAGTACGTCTGTGAGGGGCTGTATGGGTGGGTGAGTGTGTGTATGGCTGTGTGGGTGAGTGAATGGATGTCTCAGTGGTACATGTGTGAGTAACTACATATGTGAAAGGCAGTATATGTGTGTTGGAGCATATAAATGACTATATGTGAGAGTGAGTGATTGTGAGAGTGGCTGTGTGGATGAGTGTGTGCTTGTGTCAGTGATTGTATAAGAGAGTAAGTATGTGTTAGTATCTGTATGAATAAGTGAGGTGGTGTGTTTATAACTGTATGGGTGAGTAAATGGGAGTGTGATTGATTCTTTGCATGACTGACTAGCTGTGTGAGTAACTCTATGGGCGAGTGGCGGTGTGTAAGTGTCTTTATGGGTGTATGAGTGCATATGATAGTGGCTGTATTGAAGAGTGACTGCATGTATGAGTGACTGTATGGGTGAGTGAGTGGATGTGTGTGTCTAGACCTAGGAATCAGTGAGTATGTAGTAATTGGTATTGGTGTGTCTATGGTTTCGAGAATGGTAGTCTGTATTTTAGAGTGGGTGTATCAAAGGTAATATTAGGGTGTGAGGAGGTGCATCAGATTATCACGTGGATGATGTCATCAGTGATGTCATTTAAGGTGTCATCAGTGATGTCACTGACCATGTCATGAGTGATGTAATATGTGATGCCATCAGCAGTGCATTGCAGGGGTGCGAGTTATACTTAGCTCAACTAACTATAACGGCCGAATTTCTCTGGTTTTGTACGAGTGAATTGTCCAACTAACTATAATGTCCCTGAAACCTGTGTTTTTTTCAGTGAATTTCTATGGTCTTTTAAATGCTAATTTTTTACTATAACGCCCCTGAAACCTATGGTTTTTTCAGTGAATTTCAAAGCTTTTTAAATGAAAATTTCTAACCATAACGTCCCTGAAACCTGTGGTTTTTTCAGTGAATTTCTAAGGTTTTTTAAATGCTAATCCCTAACTATAACTTCCTTGAAACCTCTGGCTTTTTCAGTGAATTTCTAAGGTTGTTTAAATGCTAATTTCTAACTATGCCTACATAGGTAGGACATGTGCAGAAAGAGGAAGAAATGTGCAGAAAGAAGCAAAACAAATGCAGAAAGAGGCAACAGAAGTCCAGAAAGAGGAAGAAAGGTGAAGAAAGAAGCAAGAGATGTGCAGAAAGAACCAACAGAGGTGCAGAAAGAGGCCTACTTTGACCGTACCTTACAACAGACTCATACAAAGTACCCTAATCACTAATCCTTCTCCGAAGATGTCTTAAACCTCACTTTTTTCTTGAAGGTTCACTATTAATCGACTGCTCAGAATGTTAGACCTACCAAATATAAAACAGCAATCCTAAGCATATCACTGTTGTAAGTCTGACCAAGTTTGTGAAGGAATGCATGCGTGTCTATGCTTTTACCTAGTGACATGTTAATTGAAAATAAACATAAAAACACTTGAATACCTGTGTTTCAAACAGCATACTCTGAAAATTTGTGTAAAAAAAGGTGTATGCATTTTTCTGCTCACAATACAGGGCACATGGGTATTCAATAGTATATTTGAGGGACTCTATAACTCATATATACATAAGACATGTCTGCCTGTGCAACCGAATGACAGAGCAGAACTAACAAGATTTGACCACCTATAAGAGAAGTTACCCTCTTTTTAAGCTACCATCTTCAGATGCATAACACATGTGAGAATAGATGTGCAAGTAGACATATACCTCAGTCATGAGAGCATGCAGACCTTTAAACTTGACAGCTTGCACTTCCCATTTGAATATAGAAACAGGCGAGAGAAGTACAGAAAGGAGCAAAAAACAAGAGAGGTGCAGAAAGAGGGAACAATGGTGCAGAAAGAGGCAAGAGAGGTGCAGAAAGAGGGAACAGGGGTGCATAAAGAGGCAAGAGAGGTGCAGAAAGAGGGAAGAAGGGTGCAGAAAGAAGGAACAGGGGTGCAGAAAGAAGCAAGAGAGGTACAGAAAGAAGCAAGAGAAATGCAGAAACAAGCAACAGAGGTGCAGAAAGAGGCAAGAGGGGTGCAGAAAGAGGAAAGAGAAGTGCAGAAAGATGCAACAGAGGTGCAGAAAGTAACAAAAGAAGTGCAGAAAGAAGGAACAGAGGTGCAGAAAGAGGCAAGAGAGTTGCAGAAACAGGCAATAGAGGTGCAGAAAAAGGGAACAGGGGTGCAGACATAGATAAGAGAATTGCAGAAAGAGGGGTGCAGAAAGAGGCAAGAGAGATGCAGAAAGAAGCAAGAGTAGTGCAGAAAGGAGCAACAGAGGTGCAGAAAGAGACAAGAGGGGTGCAGAAAGAGGAGAGAGAAGTGCAGAAAGAAGCAAAAGAGGTGCAGAAAGAGGAAAGAGGGATGCAGAAAGGGGCAAGAGCAGTGCAGAAAGAACCAAGAGATGTGCGGAAAGAGGCAAGAGAGTTGCAGAAACAGGCAAAAGGGGTGCAGAAAGAGGGAACAGGTGTGCAGACAGAGGCAAGAGAGGTGCAGAAAGTGGGAGGAGGGGTGCAGAAAGAGACAAGAGGGGTACAGAAATTTGCAAGAGAGATGCAGAAAGAAGCAAGAGCAGTGCAGAAAGAAGCAAGAGAAGTGCTTAAAGAAGCAAGAGAGGTGGAGAAATAGGGAAGAGGGGTGCAGAAAGTGACAAGAGAGGTGCGGAAAGAGGCAAGAGCAGTGCATAAAGAACCAACAGAGGTGCAAAAAGAGGCAAGAGGAGTGCAGAAAGAGATAGGAGAGGTGCAGTAAGAGGCAACAGAGGTGCAGAAGGAGGGAAGAGAACTGCACAAAGAGGCAAGAGAGTTGCAGAAACAGACACAAGAGGTGCAGAAAGAAGGAACATGGGTGCATACAGAGGCAAGAGAATTGCAGAAAGAGGGAAGAGGGGTGCAGAAAGAGGCAAGAGAGATGCAGAAAGAAGCAAGAGTAGTGCACAAAGAAGCAACAGAGGTGCAGAAAGAGGCAAGAGGGGTGCAGAAAGAGGAGAGAGAAGTGCAGAAAGAAGCAAAAGAGGTGTAGAAGGAGGCAAGTGGGGTGCAGAAAGAGGCAAGATAAAGTGCAGAAAGAAGCAACAGAGATGCAGAAAAGGGGAAGAGGGGTGGAGAAAGAGGCAATAGGGGTGCAGAAAGAAGCAAGAGAGGTGCAGGAAGAAACAAAAGAAGTACAGAAAGAAGGAACAAAGGTGCAGAAAGTGGCAGGGGGGGTGCAGAAAGAGGGAAGAGGGGTGCAGAAATAGGCACGAGGGGTGCAGAAAGAAGCAAGAGAGGTGCAGAAAGAAACAAAAAAGTGCAAAAAGAAGGAACAGAGGTGCACAAAGAGGCAAGAGGGGTGCAGAAAGAGGGACGCAATATGCAGAAAGAGGCAAGAGAGTTGCACAAAGAGGGAAGAGGGGTGCAGAAAGAAGCAAGAGAGGTACAAAAAGAAGCAAGAGAAGTGCAGAAAGAAGCAACAGAGGTGCAGAAAGAGGCAAGAGGGATGCAGAAAGAGTCAAGAGAACTGCAGAAAGAAGCAACAGAGGTACAGCAAGAGGCAAGAGAAGTACAGAAAGAGGCAAGAGAGGTGCAGAAACAGGCAGGAGAGGTGGAGAAAGAGGGATGCAGAAAGAGGCAAGAGAGGTGCAGAAAAAGGGAAGAAGGGTGCATAAAGAGGCAAGAGGGGTGCAGAAAGAAGCTAGTGAGGTGCAGAAAGAGTCAACAGAGGTGCAGAAAGAGGCAAGAGAGGTGCAGAAAATAGAAGAAATGTGCAGAAAGAGGCAAGAGAAGTGCAGAAAAAGAAAGAAAGGTGCAGAAAGAAGCAATAGAAATGCAGAAAGAGGCAAGAGAGGCGCAGAAAGAAGCAAGAGTGCTTTGAACACCATTAGTACCAATTTAACACCCACATTTAGCAATAAGTAACAGGTGACCATTCCAGGTTTGCAAAGGGCCTTCCACCATGCTGAAACACTTGTCGCTGCATTTTTGGTAACATTTGAGCCGTTTGACCTAGAAAGAAGGTTTTTTTGTTCAAATCTGCAGATTATGCAGCAGATGATAGATTATGTGTCAAATGCGGAAAATGTATAATTGTGCGAAAGTCGGTGCAGTCGCATAATTCCAGTGGCCCTGATCATACCTCTGACTAGGTCCAGAAGTGCTCCTCAGTGGTTCCTTCTTTTTTTGTCTCATTCAGTTTATAGTTTAGCTTCTATGGAAACGATGAAGACTAAACCTGAGGTTACCACTCCGCAACATAGACTACCATACCACATAATTACTCTCCATAATACATAATCCCACTCTACATAATTCCTATACACTAAATACCACGTACTTTCTATCCACATAATTTCACTGCACAACATACCACATAATTCCACTACACATAAAGTACATCCACTCCACCCTAAAAAACATCAGTAAAAACTTTTACAATTACAACGTCAATTGCTCTAACTCTCGCAAATGCGAAACCTATTACATTGCAAATGCTTCTTTAACTAGTAGTCGCGTTTGCAGAGTGGTGGAGAAAGGGTGCTGGGCCTCCGACCAGCACTCAGGAATTCCACTGCGTAGGACTTACAGGAGGTACCAGGAGGGCTTCTTGGCCCCCAATGTCCCTCAGGAGTAAATTGGACTTCATCCCCAACCCGTAGTGTGCCAAGAGGCGCGTTTGCAGAGTGGTAGAGAAAGGGGGTGTGGCCTCATAAGACCTCTTAGCAATCCCACTGTGTGGGATTTACTGGAGGTAACAGGAGGAGTAGTTTGCCCCCAAGGACATCTTTGGGGGCCAACTACCCCTCCTATTACCTCCAGTAAGTCCCAAACACAGCAGGATTGCTAAGTTCTCATAGCAGGCCACGCCCCCTTTGCCCACCACTCTGCAAACGCCCCTCCTGGTGCACTCTTGGATGGGGATTAAAGTCCCCTTCGGCTGCTGGGGGTCCTTAGGAGCCAACTAGCCTACCTGATACCTCCAGTAAGCCCTAGCTAGTGGGATTGCTGAGAGGTGGACACAGGCCATGCCCCCTTTCTCCACCACTCTGTAAACGCGCCTCCTGGTGCGCTCTTGGCTGGGGGATGAAGTCCCGTTGCCTCCTGTGGGTCCCTGGGGGCCAACTAGCCCACCAGGTACCTCCAGTAAGCCCCACACAGCTGGATTGCTGAGAGTGGTCCAAGGCCACGCCCCCTTTTTACACCACTCTGCAAACGCGCCTCCTGGTGCACTGCTGCTCAGGGGATGAAGTCCACTTTAGTCCTGAGGTCCTCAGGACACAAGAGGATCTCTTCGCCCCACCAGCAATGCCAAGAGGTGCGTTGGCAGAGTGGTGTAAAAAGGGGTGTGGCCTCGGACCATCTCTCAGCAATCCTACTGTGTGGGGCTTACTGGAGGTACATGGTGGGCTAGTTGGCCCCCAGGGACCCTCAGGATTCAAGGGGACTTAATCCCCCAACCCAGAATGCGCCAGGAGGCGCGTTTGCAGAGTGATGCAGGGAGGGGGCGGGGCCTCCAGCAAGATGCCGGCTTCTCCTTTCTTTTTTTTTTTTTTAGAAGGGAGGCTGTGTGGCCCCCCCCTTTTCTTAATAGATTTTGGGCCCTGGAGTATGGGGTCCCATTTTTTATTAGAATAATAAAAAAAATGGGAAGGGGGCTGCACGGCCCCCCTCCCGAGGCCGATTACGGCCCCGGGCGACCCCATCCCCCGAGGCATGGCCATATATTTTTATTTGGTTTTTTTAAAAGGAGGGGCCCCCGAAGCCTTTTTCTGTTTAAAAAAAAAAATTAACAGGGGGGCCACGTGGCCCCCTTCCCTGGCCCACTTTTGGCCCCAGGGACCCCACCCCCCGGGGCCTGGTCTTGTTTTAAAAATAAAAAATAAATATGTATAAGGGAGGGGGGCCGCATGGCCCCCCTTCCCTGGGCCACTATTGGCCCTGGGGACCCCATCCCCCGGGGCCTGGCCAGACTTTATAATTTTTTTTTTGGGAGGGGGGCCACGTGGCCCCCCTCCTGAGGCCAATTATGGCCCCGGGGACCCCATCCCCCAGGGCCTGGCAAATGAATTGCGACTCGCAAAAAAGTGTTTAGAGACTCGCTATTTGGAAGGGGCGTTCCCTTCCAAATAGCGACTCTCTAAACCTATGTACTAATGTTTTGCGACCGCAATTGCGGTTGCAAAACACTCACAATTACCACCTACTTCAAGTAGGTGGTAACGCATTCGCAAATGGGAAGGGGTCCCCAGGGGACCCCTTCCCTTTTGCAAATGCATGCAAAAATATTTCTTACGGGCAGGCAGTGGTCCCATGGACCACTGCCTGCCCTTAAAAAATGAAACAAAAATGTTTCATTTTTACTTTTTTTAAATGCATCCCGTTTTCCTTTAAGGAAAACGGGCTGCATTTAAAAAAAAAAAGCTGCTTTATTTAAAAGCAGTCCCAGACATGGTGGTCTGCTGAGCCCAGCAGGCCACCATCCCTGGGAGGACCAGCCATTCCCAATGGGGTCGCAAAATGCGAGTGCCTCATTAATATTAATGAGCCTCGCATTTTGCGACCCCATTGGGAATCGCAATCAGTGTCTCTGACACTGTTGTACATACTAAATTGTGACTTGCAATTTGCGACTCGCAAACGAGCGCAAATTGCGAGTCGCAATTTAGTATGGTCGTACATCTGGCCCTAGATTAATTAAAGAGCAGAAATAATAGATGTTTAAACATTCATATATGTAATGTCATACAAACTTACTGGATTCGAGGTTACACTGTGCATTCATATATGTGTGTGTGTGTGTGTGTGTGTGTGTGTGTGTGTGTGTAGATATATGTATATTCGGAACCGTGATACAAGGGTTAGAAGTGAAAGGCTCACTGGGGCAGCATTGATCTGCAAGTAGTTTATTTAGTGTACTTTGGTCTTTTCATAATTTTTTTAATTTTACTCTTCGCTTTTGTATCATAGAATTTTCCAAATAGGCCCACTAGGGCTTGATTAAGAGTTGAAACTCATGATAGCAGTACACACTGTGTATACTCTGAGTTAAGTCTCCAGGGAGTGGCCTCTATTTTTTAGCCCTACTTTGCTTGCTCAGTAAGAGATTTAGTGGTGAAAACAAGATGGACAAACCGTATGATATACATGATACCGAATGTGTTTTCATTTAAAATTGAGTCACAGCTTGACTTTTCATCCACTGTGAGAAAGCGATGTTTATTTGTTAAAAAATGCCACACAACCCAAAAAATGCCACTTAACTATTGGGTACATTTATATTTGTCTTTACATTTTAGAAAACAGACTTCATGGAATTGTATGGAGTGATACCGGAAGTGTGAATACCTTTTTCATGTATACTATCTTGTTGAAACACATGTGACTAAATAAGCAATAAAAGAATGACGGTACATTGTTGATAAAGGCAAAGGCCGAAACGCATCCGAATTAGACCATTACTGCAGCCGTAACCCGTTCTTGTAATAAAAATCTATGTACCCGCTTCGAAGTGCCGAATCTCCTTATTTTCCACGAGGACAAGTGTTTATATATATATATATATATATATATATCAGTCAACAATGCTTTATTCAATTATTTTATATAATCATGAAATTCAACAAATAAAATACTGAAAACAGCATGGAATTTTGATGTCTTACAGAAGATTTTATAAACGATCCGACTGCCATACAACTATCTGTAGCTTTTAAGGTTTGTAAGAAACTTGAAGCAGGCTTACATTTTCTAGAGTGTCATTTCAATAAAGGGTAAGTACTAGTTTAGTATATTTATAATAAAACTTACAGCAGAAAGCAAAATGGAGTAGTGTTTGATCAGAAAGTCCATCACACAGGTACACACAGATCGAATCACTACTATATAAGTCTAGTGGAAATGAAACAAGTTGACATATTATGTCAAATATGAACCTCTGCAAAAGTGATCTTTCCTAAATGTTGTTAACTAGTGATACATTTAGATGCGAGCGACGTTCTGTTTGTACCACTACACTACATAGTGTATGAACACTAGATAGACTTACAATGTTTTGTCTGCCAAAATTGCATTACTATTACTCCATACTGAACTTCACAAGAGAATGTAATGACTTACAAATACAAATAACATAACATACTCTACATACACTAAATGATAATTTGTAAAGAACTTCACTAAATGTTTGATATATGGATTATCAAGACTGAGCACATTCACTCATCTAATGGACATGAGGTGTTTTCTTTTTAAAACTATATTTCCCATGGATTTATGGTGTAGAGCTGTTATAGCAAAATATCATAGGAATTTCCTAATTAATACTCTGGAAAGACTACAGCCGATTATCCCATGAACAAGGCATCTCTGGGCCGAAACTTATCGGGTTTTGTGCACGATCACATATGTTCTAGGATAGATAATTACTTTGATGGTATGTTACCAATCCAAAGCTGTAATACTGTACCAGGAGTGGCAAAAGTGTTTTGTAAATTTACAGCTCAGGGTTGACAGCACAGTGATAATCCTATGCTTAAAGACTTTGATGTAAAAATGTCAAAAGGCTTAGTCACTTTCTAGCTCTGCATGAATGTCACTTTTCTAGTGCTGTGGTTAAGTATTTTACTAGAAAAACAGACATTTGTGGTGAGCCGATTCAATGCGTTGATAGTATAGCAGGGTGCTACATATAAAGGAGCTGCTCTCCACTAAACGCACTTCAGATCAGTGCTTCGGGTGTGGGTACTTGCGCACCACTATGTGATTTCAACATTATGTTTGCGATTCAACATGATTGTTTCAGCCCAGGACAAGTGGCTCTGTGTGTCGCCGTGTGTTCTAATCATAACGTTGATAAAGTTATTTGATTTTGAACTCCCTCCAGTTTGCACTTGCGCTGACAATTTTTCCCTGAACGCACTAGTACGTCTACTTTTTCCTATTCTGATCAATACCAATCAGACATCATGTATGTTTTATCAGATCAGAAGTACGATACTGTCACGACATTGTTGGATGTTTATCACATTCAGACATTGTAAAATCAACTGAATATTTACAGCATTGACTCTTTGCCATTACAATATGTCTGCCATTTTTTCAGTATGTTTACTGTGATTGTCCTTCTTTGATGTTTACACAACCCACCATGTTTTATTAGTTAGCTTTTCTTTTGTGCACTTTAAACGTGAGCAAGGCTTCTGACGAAGTCGAAACGCGTTGTGTAATAAACATTCTGGCAGAACCTTATCTGTGCGGAGCTTCATTGTCCTGAGAGCGCACGTATTGCTACTTTGAAGGATTTGTTAGCCGGTACGCTCTGCCGGCGTGTGCGCCACTTTCCTTGGGTCCCTCACGTTCTGGAAGGAGCAAAAGGTGATTGGATATATATATATATATATATATATATATATTCACTGAAAAAACCATAGGTTTTAGGGACAGTTATAGTTAGTTGGAAATTGCACTCGTACCAAACCCGTGAAATTCCCCCGTTATAGTTAGTTCAGCTAACTATAACTCGCGCCCCCGCAATGCACTGCTGATGACGTCACATATTACATCACTCATGACATGGTCAGTGACATCACTGATGACATCACTGATGACATCTCAAATGACATCACTGATGACATCATGCAGTGACTGTGTGTTTCTATAAAGTTTAAATATGTTTAATATATATGCCAAGGTGTATTGAATAATGAGTGGGTGTATAAGTGTCTGGATGGATGATTTAGTAGGTGTGTGACTGACTCTATAAGTGAGTGATTAAAAGTATCTTACTAAATGCATGGGTTAGTGACTAAACTGTGTGAATGTCTTTATCCGTCTGTCTGTTGGTGTGTAAGTGGCTGCATGGGTTTGTAAATAGCTACATGAGTGTCTGTGAGTTATTGATTGGTTGTCTGAGTATCTGTATGGGTGCCTGAGTGTTTGTGTGGATGGGGTGTGTGTGACTGCACATAGATGTATCAGTGGGTGATTCACTGGGTGCATGGTTTCAAGAGTGCATCTGTGATGGACTGTATGGGTGGGTGAGTGTGTGTATGGGTGTGTTAGTGAGTGAATGTAAATCTCAGTGGTACATGTGTGAGTAACTACATATGTGAAAGGCAGTATATATGTGTGTTGGAGTATATAAATAGCTATAAGCGAGTGTGTGATTGTGATTGTGAGAGTGACTGTATGGATGAGTGTGTGCTTGTATCAGTGATTGTATAAGAGCGTAAGAATGTGCTAGTATTTGTATGAGTAAGTGAGCTGGTGTGTGTATAACTGTATAGGTGAGTAAATGGCAGTGTGATTAATTATTTGCATGACTGACTAGGTGTGTGAGTACCTCTATGGATGAGTGGCGGTGTGTGAGTGTCTATGTAGGTGTATGAGTGCATATGATAGTTCTGTACTGTACTGTACGGGTGAGTGAGTGGATGTGTGTGTAGACCTAAGAATCAGTGAGTGGGTATGTAGTTATTGGTGTTGGAGTGTCTATGGTTTTGAGAATGGCAGTCTGTAATTTACAGTGGGTGTATCAAAAGTTATATTAGGGTGTGAGAAGATGCATGAAATTATCACATGGATGATGTCATCAGTGATGTCATTTGAGATGTCATCAGTGATGTCATCAGTGATGTCACTGACCATGTCATAAGTGATGTAATATGTGACGTCATCAGCAGTGCATTGCGGGCGCGAGTTATAGTTAGCTGAACTAACTATAACGGGGGAATTTCACGGGTTTTGTACGAGTGCAATGTCCAACTAACTATAACTGTCCCTAAAACCTATGGTTTTTTCAGTGAATTTCAAAGGTTTTTAAATGCAAATTTCTAACTATAACTTGTCTGAAACCTATGGTTTTTTCAGTGAATTTCAAAGGTTTTTTAAATGCTAATTTCTAACTATAACGTGCCTGAAACCTATGGTTTTTTCAGTGAATTTCAAAGGTTTTTTAAATGCTAATTTCTAACTATAACGTGTCTGAAACCTATGGTTTTTTCAGTGAATTTCAAAGGTTTTTTAAATGCTAATTTCTAACTATAACGTGCCTGAAACCTATGGTTTTTTCAGTGAATTTCAAAGGTTTTTAAATGCTAATTTCTAACTATAACGTGCCTGAAACCTATGGTTTTTTCAGTGAATTTCAAAGGTTTTTTAAATGCTAATTCCTAACTATAACATGTCTGAAACCTATGGTTTTTTTCAGTGAATTTCCAAGGTTTTGTAAATGACAATTTTTAAATGTATTAATTGTTATCTTTATTTTTTTGATACTGATTTACTACATTTTTTTAAACTATTTATTTTTTAAATTACATTGTAATTACATTATACATTACATTACAAAATATACTTTCGCAGAATGAATTACTTTAGTTTAAATTCTTTGCAAATAGGCAATAGACTTTTAAGTACAGTAGTTACAGTTGTTGCAATGGGCAACACAATTTCAAACACAATGCAACATTGAGCTCAATGTGAATTTCTAGTTAAATGCAATTAGTTACTTTATGGATTACTTTTCTAACCACAGGACTGGATCCTAGATTCAGTCCTGGGACATCTCCTGTAAACAGTTGAGTAAAAGCGTTTTGGTTACAGTACTGATTTTTAAGGAATATTATTGTATTTTAAAAGTTGACACTTAGAAACTTTTTCACATAGAATCACCAATGTTATCCTATGGCAGGAAATTCACTTAGCAGGTAAGTAGTGTTATCGTTACTTTTGGTGCATCTCCTGTAAACAGTTGAAAGAATGCGTTTAAGTCATACAGGCGATTTTTAAGGAATATTTGTAGTTTGTGAAAATCGACACTTTGAAACTTTTCTGCTGAAAACCAGACAATGGATTCCTATGGAAGGAAATACAAGTTACTGGTAAGTAAGGTTAGAATTACTTTTCAGGGTCAGTGCAGGGCTAAAAGATGCAGCACTGGGTTCTCTCCTGATAACAGGTGAGTAAATCGGAATTCGTAGTTCGGCTGATTTTAGAGGAATATTATAAAGTTCCAAAACTCCACACTTAGAAGAATTTCCAAGTGAAACCAGTCAATGTTAGCCTATGGAAGGAAATTCAAGTTACTGGTAAGTACAGTTAGAATTACTTTTCAGGGTCAGTGCTGGGCTAAAAGATGCAGCACTGGGTTCTCTCCTGATAACAGGTGAGTAAATCGGAATTCGTAGTTCGGCTGATTTTAGAGGAATATTTGCACAATGGTGAAGGAAGGGGGTGGGGCCTGAGGTGACATGTCTGCAAACACGCCCTGTGGCGCGTTTTAAGTTGGAGAATTAATTCCTCCTCAATCCCGAGGGTCCCTAGGGGCCAACTAGCCCACCAGATACCTCCAGTATGCGCCAGAGAGCTGCGTTGCAGAGAGGTGTTCAGAGGCCACGCCCTTTTTGCACCTCTCTGCAACGCAGCTCTGTGGTGCTTTCTGGACGTACCTGGTGGGCTAGTTGTCCCCCAGGGACCCTCAGGATTGAAGGGGATTTAATTCCCCATCTTAAAACACGCCACGGCGCCTGTTTGCACACATGTCATCTCAAGCCCCGCCGCCTCCCTTCACCACTGTGCAAACGCGCCCCGTGGCGTGTTTTAAGTCGGGGGATTAACTCCCCTTCAATCCTGAGGGTCCCTGGGGTGCAACTAGCCCACCAGCTCCCTCCACTATGCGCCACAGAGCTGCGTTGCAGAGAGGTGTCAAAAGGGGCATGGCCTCAGAACACCTCTCTGCAACGCAGCCCCCTGGCGCATACTGGAGGTTCCTGGTGGGCTAGTTGGCCCTCAGGGACCCCCAGTATTCAAGGGGAATTCGTTCCCCATCTGCAAACGCGCCAGGTGGCGCGTTTGCAGAGTGGTGAAAGAAGGGGCGTGGCCTCCGGCGCGATGCCGTTTTTTTTTTTTTTTTAAGAAGGGGGCTGTGTGGCCCCCTTCTTTTCTAATTTATTGGTCCTGGGGACCCCATCCCCCAGGGCCTGCCCCCTATTTATTTAAAAAAAAAAAACAATTTGGAAGGGAGCCGCGTGGCCCCCTCCCGAGGCCTTAATCGGCCCCGGGGACCCCATCCCCCGGGGCATGGCCTTTTTAAAAATTTTTATTGTTTTGGAGGGGTGCTGCGTTGCCCCCCTCCTCAGGCCACTTATGGCCCCGGGGATCCCATCCCCCGGGGCCGGCCTTTGTTTTTTTTTGTTAAATTTTAGGGAAGGGGGCCGCGTGGCCCCCCTCCCGGGTCACTACTTGCCCCGGGGACCACATCCCCCGGGGCTGGCCCTCTCTGTTGGGGACTGTGGGGGGGTCCCCAATCCCCCCACGGTCCCGCTGGCTCCCCGCGTCCCTCGGGAGCCGGCATTGCTTTTCCACATGGGGAGCTGCTAAGATGCAGCTCCCCATGTGGAAAAGCAATTTGCTTTGGATATTGGAAGCGAGAGCAGGTTTCCCTGCTCTCGCTCCAATATCCAAAGCAGTTTGCTATGACAGGACGGGAGCCGCGAGGCTCCGTCCTGTCATAGCAAACTACAGTGTCCCGGGGTAGGCACCCCAGACACTGCAGGAGCCGGCCCTGGGGGTGGCGGTCCCCAGGGCCATCAAGGGCTCCAGGAGGGGGCCGCGCGGCCCCCTCCTTGAATTGCACAGCCCCGGGGAGGTGGTGGTCCCCGGGGCTCTGGGGGTCTGTAACGGACCCCCACATTAAAATATTTAGTGCCCCGGGAGGTGGCGGTCCCCGGGGCATGTGGGGAGCTCAAGCCCCCCACATAGGTAATTTAAAAAATAAAAAGAAGCCCCGGGGGTGGCAGTCCCCGGGGCTGCAAGAGGGCCGAGAGCCCTCCCGCATCATTTTTTTTATTAAAGCCCTGGGGGGTGGCGGTCCCCGGGGCTTGGGGGGCCTTAGAGGCCCCCCACACATAAAACTTAACCCCCGCATGCCCCCGGGACTTGGCCCACCCGGGGGCCAATTACCAAAGAAGCGCGGGAGTCCGCGCTTCATTTTTTTTTTTTAATCGGCAGGATCCGCGCAACGCAAGCGCATCCTGCCGATTTTTAAAAGGTTGTAGGACCCCCTGAGCAGGCCTAGGGGGTCAGGGTGTTTCTGCCCTGCCCCCTTTTTGCATATTGCGCACTTTTTTTACTGCTTTCTTGTTCCTCGGTTCTACCGAGGAACAAGATGGCTGCCAACACTTCCTGATTTGGAGTGTTGACAGCCAATTAGCATGCAGCTCGAGGTCGGGAGGGTGCGCGGATCCACCGCGGCCATAAATATCGAAACTTTTATTTTGGATTTTCTCAGCAACTACTGAACGGATTTACACCATTTTTAAAAAGGGTGCTTTCTTAACCAAGCGCTACCTTTTTGCAAAATTTGGTGTAATTCCGTTCAGCAGTTCGGGCTGTAGCCGTGGCTAAAATTTCCTATGGGAATTAACATGGAGAAAACGGAGAAAACGCGTTTTGGGACCCCCCTTTTTCTCGGCCGCCACATGATGAATCACCCTGAAACTTTCAAGACAGGAGCGGACCGGAGCGCCCCACTAGTTTTGAAAATTTCGCGATGATTCGTCAAACGACGCCAAACTTATTGGGAATAGAATGTTGCGGATTTCCTATGGATAAAGGTCCTAACTATAACTATCTACTGGCGACCGCCAGTAGATAATATATATATATATATATATATATATATATATATATATATATATATATAATGTGGTTTTTTCAGTGAATAGCTGAGGTCTTAAATGCTAATTTCTAACTATAACGTTCCTGAATCCTGTGGTTTCTTCAGTGAATTTCTAAGGTTTTTGAAATGCTAATTTTTAACTACACCCAGATAGGTAAGACATGTGCAGAAAGAGAAAGAAAGGCGCAGAAAGAAACAAGAGAAGTGCAGAAAGAAGCAATATAAGTGCAGAAAGAGGCAAGAAAAGTACAGAAAGAAGGAAGAGAGGTGCAAAAAGAGGAAGAAAGGTGCAGAAAGAAGCAGGAGAAGTGATGAAAGAGGCAAAAGAGGTGCAGAAAGAAGCAAGAGAAGTACAGAAAGAAGCAAGAGAGGCGCAGAAAGAAGCAAGAGTTTCAAAAAGAAGAGAGTGAGGTGCAGAAAGAGGAAGAAAGGCACAGAAAGAGGCAAGTGAGGTGCAGAAAGAGGCAAGAGAGGTGCAGAAAGAGGCAAGAGAAAGGCAGAAAGAGGCAAGAGAGGCACAGAAAGAAGCAAGAGAGGCACAGAAAGAAGCAAGAGAGGTGCAGAAAGAAGCAAGAGAGGTACAGAAAGAGGCAAGAGAGGTGCAGAAAGAGGCAAGAGAGGTGCAGAAAGAGGCAAGAGTGGAGCAGAAAGACAAGAGAGGTGCAGATAGAGGCAAGAGAGTTGCAGAAAGAGGCAAGAGAGGTGTAGAAAGAGGCATGAGAGGTGCAGAAAGAAGAGAGTGAGGAGCAGAAAGAGGCAAGAGATTTACAGAAAGAGGCAAGAGAGGTACAGAAAGAGGCAAGAGAGGTGCAGAAAGAGGCAAGAGAGGTGTAGAAAGAGGCAAGTGAGCTGCATAAAGAGGCAAGAGAGGTGCCGAAAGAGGCAAGAGAGGTGCAGAAAGAGGCAAGAGAGGTACAGAAAGAGGTAAGAGAGGTATAGAAAGAGGCAAGAGAGGTACAGAAAGAGGAAGAAAGGTGCAGAAAGAGGCAAGTGTGGTGCAGAAAGAGGCAAGAGAGGTGCAGAAACAGGAAAAAAGGTGCAGAAAGAAGCAAGAGAAGTGCAGAAAGAGGCAAGAGACGTGCAGAAAGAGGAAAGAGAAGTATATATATATGTATATATTCAATCTCCTCTCACTCTTACAAGGAAGGAATCAGCACTCAAGTTGTAGTTTGGAAGTATTTAATCTGCAAAGGACACAATCCACGTGTTTCGGCTCGTCCAAACCTTGTAATTTCCTTATTTAAATGTACAAATGCCTCCAGTTGCCAACATTAACAAAAGACTACATATTACATTAAACCAAAAAGCTGTCGGGCATATTGGCCTTCTCACAATGTGAAAATTCAGGAATTCATACAATAAAGAAAAGAAAACAAGAGTTAATATGCACACAATGTCATTTCAACATATCTTGCCCCGTGACCGCCGTGCCTGTATGTTCGTCAACGTGACTTGTTCATAATAAACATACTTATGATTACAAACATCAACATAAACAATGAACCACACATTACTTTAAAGTGAAAGGCTATTGGCCATATTGATCTGGGCACGTTGCGTATTATAGTTGTTCTTACACGAAAGAAAAGGAAAAAAAGGGGTGTTAATATACACACACTATCCCTAAATAAAGTTCTAGCGATTATAGTTCCATTCCATTCACAGCTCATTTGAGATGTCATGAGTGATGTCATGAGTGATATCACTGACATGTCATGAATAATGTAATGTCTGAGGTCATAGGCAGTGCAGTGCCGGGGTGTAAGTTATAGTTAGCTCAGGTAACTATAACTGCTGAATTTCCCTGGTTTTGTACGAGTGAAATCTGAGTCTAACTATAACTTCCCTGTAAACTTTGTTTTTTCAGTAAATTTCTAGGGTTTTTTTAACGTTAAGTAAGATGCCTATCACAATGGATGGTGGGGGGTTGGAAGCAGGACCTGGCCTGGCATTGTGCTGCCCCCACCCAAGCTTGCTACTCCTGCCTCCCCTCCTCCTTGCCATCCATTGTCCAAGTCCATGCCCCTGCTCCCTCATTACAGCCCTGTGTGGCCGTTGTTCGGCCACTGGCCTTCCCGCCTTCTCTGAGCAGTTAGCTTGCTGCCCCATCCACTTCCTCCCTATCCACTGTTGTCTGAATCCATGCACTAGCCTCCTCCCTCCTGGCATGCATGGTCTGATGTGCTGCCACTGCCCTCCATTTAGCATGTTGTCCCAGTCCACTCCTTCTGCCCTCCATTGCCCAATTCTATGCCCCATCATTGCCCTCCTGCTTAGCCTCTGTGCCTACTCTCCTTCCCCCTGCCCTCCGATGTCTGTGTGCATGCCCCTGATCCATCCTTTTTGCCCACCATGTTCCATGGACCTGCCCCTCCTACCTACTCTGAGTGTTCTGTTGAGCTGTCAATCCCCTCCCACCTGCCTAGCATTGTAAGATGACTGTAACCTCAGCCTGCCTGTCCACATTCCATGCCCCTATCCCCTTCCTCCTGTCCTCCATGGTCCATTTTACTGCCACACCCTTCTGCCCTCCCTGGTCTGTTGTGCTGCAACTGCTCCTCCTGCCTGCCCCTCGTGGTCTGTTGTGAGGCCCCTTCCCCTGAACTCTCTTGTCTGTGCCCAGCTCCTACCCCTCCCTTCTATCCTCCATGGTCCTTTGTGCATGCCCCTGCCCCCTCCTCCTTGCCCATCATTGCCATTGTGCTGCCACTAACCCTCTCGCTTGCCATGCATGGTCTTCTGTGCTGCCATAGCCCCTCCCACCTTCCCTGTGTGGTCAGCTAGCTGCCCCTGACCCCCTCCCACTTTCCTTCCGTGGTCTATGTGTATGCCATTATAGTCTCACTGTTGCCCTCCATGGTGTGTTGTGCTTCTAGTGCCCATCCTGCCTGACCTCCATGGTCAGCTTGCTGCTTCTGCCCTGCCCCCTTGCCCTCCGTTTTCCATGTGCAGACCCCTATTCCCTCCTTCTTGGCTTGTCTGTTCTGTTGTCATGCCCCTGATCCCTCCCTCCTGCCCTTTATGGTCCTTTATGCTGCAGCTTTCTCTCCTGTCTGTCCAGTATGATCAGCTTGCTGCCATTGCTTCTTTCCCCTCTGTTCTCTGTTGTCCATGTGCATGGTCCTGTCCCCTCCCTATTGCTTTCCATGGTTTGTTGTGCTGCACTGTCGTCCCGCATGCCCTGTGTGGTGTATTGTGCTGCTGCAAACCCTGATGCCTGTCCTGTAAGGTCAGTTTGGTGCACCTGTCCATGTCCCTCCTGTCCTCTGTTATCCGAGTCCATGTCCTTACCCCAATTCCTCTTGCCTTCCCTGATCAAATGTACCATACTTGCTAACATTTTGAACTTGGTAAGAGGGAGATTTTGAAACAAATACTGGGGAATTGATTTTCCCCATTGACTTACTCTGAAAAAGAGGAGATTGTAGACAAGAGACAGATAAAATAAAGCCCTTTTGGGCTTAAAATCATTGATCGTTGGTCTATTATATTGCCATAGCCTCTCTTGCCTGTCCTGCATTGTTGGTTTGTTGCCCGTGCCCCCCTTTCCACTGCCCTCCATGTTGGGCTGCCACTGCCCTTCCTGCCTGCCCAGTGTGGTCAAATTGTTGCCTCTGCACCCTCCTACCTGCCTTCAATTTTCCGAGTCCGTGCCCCTGACCTCTGCCTTCCAACAGTATCCTACTGAACAAATAGATTGCTAACATTCTATATTTATTACAAAAGTGTGGCACGCCTGACGTCATCTTGATGTAATCAAAACTGTAATACCTAAAGCATTTCCGTTAGAAATTATAGAAATGAGAGGGTCTTATTTGCATAGAAATTATGGTTAGTGCTCTAAAAAACTAAAATGAGGACATATTTTCAGAGTTCTCAAATAGCGACAAAGCACTTTTAAATTATTTGTTATCTTGATGTTTTTTTATCTAGTTGACCACTCGATTAAATGTTACGCTTAGGGGAGAGGATGTGGAGTTACTTCCAGAGCTGCAGACTTTGCAACTGGGGAACCAGGTTGGAGTTTCTGCTTCAGCTCGACATTCTGTGATTCTGGTCAAATCACTTAATCTCCCCATGCCTACAACCAAAATCAATTTTTCCTTGTATGATGTAACTATAAATTTATATATGCACTATATAAAACTGCAAAAAAACAAAAAATAAAAAGTGTTTTGCACACTTCTGTCATTGGGATATATGTGGGCTACATCTGGATGATATTTGTGCTACATTTGGGCTCTTTTTTCTCTGGTGGCCATCTTGGGAGACTTATTTGTTATGAAGTTTCCTAATTTCCTCATTTACTGCAGTCTCCTCAGTAGGAAAAGCTTTCAGTTTTTTACTTTGATTCCATCAAGAAGGCATTCAGATGCGTCACACATTTGCCATAAATTCAGAATGTTAGCACTCTAGTTGCTCTTTAGATTACTGTAGTAAAGCTACTGCTCACCACGGAGTTAACTGGAAGTGTGCTGCTGGTTTTGAAAGTGCATGTTTCAGTCTGCATTTCAGAATTTTTTAATGACATAGAAAAGGATTTGAGAAGTCACTCAAAATGTGCCCTAATTTTTCTTTCTGCAGCACTAATCATAATTTCTATGGCAAAATGAACCCCCTCATTTTGTACCGTTTTAAATTAAATGTTTTAAGTGTTACCAGTTTATTCCAATCAAGATGGCTTCAGGTGTGCTATACTTTTGTCATAAGTAAGACTGTTAGCGCTCTAGTTGTTCTTTAGAACACTCTGGGAAGCTGCAGTAGAACACAAAGGAATCAATTGACAGTCTCTGCCCTTGTTGGATGTACATGTTTTACTGAGAATGTCAGACTTCATTCTCACATGACTGAGAAAGATAATGTGAATTTACACAAAATATGTTCTCATTTTAGCTTCTGGAGCACCTTCCAAACCTCTATGGGAAAAGCATAAGAAAATAGTTTTCTCTCAAACATAAATCATGATATCCCAGCAGAAGGCTTTTTCACAGGGTAAAATCACCTTAGAACACACCACAGTTCCTAAAATTAGTATTGTACCATCAACAAATGAATTATAATGTAGCTAAAGTCTGTTATCACCCTTTATACGTTCTCCTTTTGGTGACCCTCAAAACCTTCTATTCACTGCAATGCATTTTATTGGGGTACTATCATGTATATTGGTCCCAAGATGGCTGCCAGCACTTCTTGGATGAAGTGCTGACAGCCAATCAGATCTCACGATGAGTTGTGTGTTTAGGCTCCGCCCAGATATCGATATTTCTTTTTCCTTTAATATTTCAAAAACTACTGAATGGATTTACACCATTTGAAGCAAAAAGTGCACTCTGGACCAAGAGCTACCTTTCTGCCAAATTTGGTGTAATTCCGTTCAGCAGTTCGGGCTGTAGCTGCGACAAAAGTTTCCCATGGAAATTAACATAGAGAAAATACGTTTTGGGACCCCCTTTTTTCTCGGCCCCCGCTTGACGAATCACCCGAAACTTTCAAAGCAAGAAATGACCGGAGCGCCCCATTAGTTTTGAAAATTTCGCGACGATTTGTCAAACGGCGCCAAAGATATTGGCAAAAGAAAAAATACTTTTTGAATAGAAACAAGGTCCTAACTATAACTACCTACTGGCGACCGCCAGTAGGTAATATATATATATATATATATATATATATATATATCCACCAGAAAATTGCTCACGCAATGAGGCGCCACACACAGTGAGTTATTTTTACCCATTTATTTGGAAGCTTGTGGAGGATTCTGTATTGTTCCATAAGCATCTTTGTCAGCATTGCCCTTGAAAATTAAGTTCCTCTTGCCATACGCGTTTCAGGTATCCATTAACCCTTGATCACTGGCTCGGGCCCCAGGAGTTCAACAGCGTGACTTCAGTGCACCTGCACACTTTTAAGTACCCCGCCCCACTGGGCAAAGCATTCTGGTTGATTGAGTTCAACAGTCAATACTTCCAAAGTTGATGTGCCGTCGTGCCCCCAGGTACTGTCAATATTAAAAACCACAGTGGGTTGCTTACGTGTCCAAGGCAGAGCCTTCACCTTTTGCCGCTTACTAAACTGGACTCGCTGTTTCATCAGCGCTTTCATTCCCTTAGCGCTGCGAATCCCCACTGTATGCAGCAGGGCAGCCTCGCGGTCTGAGCCAACCGCTCACAAATCCACCAGAAAATTGCTCACGCAATGAGGCGCCACACACAGCGAGTTATTTTTACCCATTTATTTGGAAGCTTGTGGAGGATTCTGTATTGTTCCATAAGCATCTTTGTCAGCATTTCCCTTAAAAATTAAGTTTCTCCTGCCATATGCGTTTCAGGTATCCATTAACCCTTGATCACTGGCTCGGGCCCCAGGAGTTCAACAGCGTGACTTCAGCGCACCTGCACACTTTTAAGTATCCCGCCCCACTGGGCAAAGCATTCTGGTTGATTGAGATCAACAGTCAATACTTCCAAAGTGGATGTGCCGTCGTGCCCCCAGCTACTGTCAATTTTAAAAACCACAGTGGGTTGCTTACGTAGCCAAGGCAGAGCCTTCACCGTTTGCCGCTTACCAAACTGGACTCGCTGTTTCATCAGCACTTTCATTCCCTTAGCGCTGCGAGTCCGCACTGTATGCAGCAGGGCAGCCTCGCGGTCCGAGCCGACCGCTCACAAATCCACCAGAAAATTGCTCACGCAATGAGGCGCCACACACAGCGAGTTATTTTTACCCATTTATTTGGAAGCTTGTGGAGGATTCTGTATTGTTCCATAAGCATCTTTTTTCAGCATTGCCCTTGAAAATTAAGTTCCTCTTGCCATACGCGTTTCAGGTATCCATTAACCCTTGATCACTGGCTCGGGCCCCAGGAGTTCAACAGCGTGACTTCAGCGCACCTGCACACTTTTAGGTACCCCGCCCCACTGGGCAAAGCATTCTGGTTGTTTGAGTTCAACAGTCAATACTTCCAAAGTGGATGTGCAGTCGTGCCCCCAGGTACTGTCAATATTATAAACCACAGTGGGTTGCTTATGTGTCCAAGGCAGAGCCTTCACCTTTTGCCGCTTACCAAACTGGACTCGCTGTTTCATCAGCGCTTTCATTCCCTTAGCGCTGCGAATCCCCACTGTATGCAGCAGGGCAGCCTCGCGGTCCGAGCCGACCGCTCACAAATCCACCAGAAAATTGCTAACGCAATGAGGCGCCACACACAGCGAATTATTTTTACCCATTTATTTGGAAGCTTGTGGAGGATTCTGTATTGTTCCATAAGCATCTTTGTCAGCATTGCCCTTGAAAATTAAGTTCCTCTTGCCATACGCGTTTCAGGTATCCATTAACCCTTGATCACTGGCTCGGGCCCCAGGAGTTCAACAGCGTGACTTCAGCGCACCTGCACACTTTTAAGTACCCCGCCCCACTGGGCAAAGCATTCTGGTTGATTGAGATCAACAGTCAATACTTCCAAAGTGGATGTGCCGTCGTGCCCCCAGGTACTGTCAATTTTAACCACAGTGGGTTGCTTACGTATCCAAGGCAGAGCCTTCACCTTTTGCCGCTTACCAAACTGGACTCGCTGTTTCATCAGCACTTTCATTCCCTTAGCGCTGCGAATCCGCACTGTATGCAGCAGGGCAGCCTCGCGGTCCGAGCCTACCGCTCACAAATCCGCCAGAAAATTGCTTACGCAATGAGGCACCACACACAGCGAGTTATTTTTACCCATTTATTTGGAAGCTTGTGGAGGATTCTGTATTGTTCCATAAGCATCTTTGTCAGCATTGCCCTTGAAAATTAAGTTCCGCTTGCCATACGCATTTCAGGTATCCATTAACCGTTGATCACTGGCTCGAGCCCCAGGAGTTTAACAGTGTGACTTCAGCGCACCTGCACACTTTTAAGTACCCCGCCCCACTGGGCAAAGCTTTCTGTTTGATTGAGTTCAACAGTCAATACTTCCAAAGTGGATGTGCCGTCGTGCCCCCAGGTACTGTCAATATTAAAAACCACAGTGGGTTGCTTACGTGTCCAAGGCAGAGCCTTCACCTTTTGCCGCTTACCAAACTGGACTCGCTGTTTCATCAGCGCTTTCCATCCCTTAGTGCTGCGGATCCGCACTGTATGCAGCAGGGCAGCCTCGAGGTCCGAGCCGACCGCTCACAAATCTTATGGGTTCCTCTTTGTTTCCATCACTGTTTTTGTTTTCAACAAATCAGCTCTTTTAACTGTTTTAACCTTCTCACATGCCTGATGTATTATTTTGCTAAGATATCCCCTCTCACTGAAACAAAAAAACAGCGATGGAAACAAAGAGGAGCCCATAAGATTCATAACTACCTACAGTAACCAGGCCTGGAAAGTTAGAAGGTGCCTTAAGAAATTCTGGCATGTTCTGTGTACGGCTGATCCTCTAAAAAAAGATGTGGGGGATAATCCTAAAATCACCTTTAGGAAAACCACGGCTCTGAGTGATATGCTATGCAGTAGCAGTCTGCATGCTGGCACAGAGAGCCATCAGATACAAGGTTTCTTTACATGTAGATCGTGTAAGGCGTGTAAGCATAGTGTTAACCGTAAGGAGATTGAGTTGTCTAAACTTCAAAAACCATTTGTAATCAACAAGCACTTGTCCTGCAAGTCTGATTATTGTGTTTATGCACTGAGCTGTCTTTGTCCATTAACTTACATTGGAAGTACCATTCACCAGGTGAAAAAACGCAACCTGGAACATATGAGAGCCATTGTTAATGAAGACAGGCAGTATCCAACAGCAAGACACTTTAAGGATGTCCATGATAAAGATGTCAGCCTTTTAAGATACTGTGCTTTGGATAGAATCCTAATCTCTGAGAGGGGAGGGAATAGAATTAAAGAACTTAGATGACTTGAATCTAGAATGATCATCAAATATGAAACTATGCATCCATTGGGTCTTAATAAGGATGAGGAATTATCTGTCCATTTCGGTTAAGATGTTAACTGTAACAGAATGTTGTATATATTTTATTGTCTGATATAATTGTTTGCTTCTTAGTTAGGTTTGTATTTTAATTGGTAAACAGGTGGATCATTGATCATGCACTTGTTTTTTTATGTTGTAGGAGATGGAGACATCATCATCGTATGATGTGGAGAAATGCAAAAGAGCTCAACTGATCTGTGATGTTCTTCTAATAGGCCCACTGGGGCAGGATTGTCGAGTAAACATCACATTTTTTATAAAGTACTGGACATCGGAATAAATGCCATATTGCTGTGAAATGTGACAACAAGGATATGAAATTATGCTTATTGATTTGATTGTTACTTGACAAGGTATAAATTTAAGCCCACTGGGGCGTTATTGGAAAATCAGTATAGCGAAATAGCTGTCTTCTGATAAAATCAATGGTTCAAAAGTATAGCGAATTAGCAGTTTGCTGATAACTCATTGGTTACATGGTTATATATTTACACATTGCTAAGTGACATGATTATAACATGAGTATTATGTATTGTAAACTGTTGGTGTCAGCCATTTCACTATGGGCAATAATATATAAGAATGTCACCACTTTAAAATGGATGCCGTTTTTGCATAGCCCCAGATGTGATGTAGTAGTCCGACGTTTATTTTTATTTTGATCTGAGCACTATATTTACTGTGAGATTACAAACGTTATCTGACCCGTGAGAAAGGAGCAGCTGCTCCGAAACGCGTCGGGCGTTTTTTGCCATGAAATAAAACTTTGTTCACCACGCTGTATGGATCTGGGCTCGGTTTCTTTTGTGTGAACCCACGAAGGATTGTTGGAATATATATATATATATATATATATATATATATATATGTATATATATATATATATATATGTCCTCCAACTGTTTTTATCCTTTGCTTGGAGACGCACTCAATAACCAAGCAGGACCCCATCAGTGGTAACAGAGTCCTTTAATAAAGCGAAACCGCCATTTCCTTTCCAAAAATGTTTCAAAAAGCCCTACGCGTTTCGGTGCTCCTGCACCTTGGTCACGGGCTAGCACAGTAGTATTGGGCAGATTCACAAGGGCGCCAAGTCACCTGATTAAAATAGCAATCACCTGCCCCCTGGTGGGCTGGCTCCGGTGCGATCAATGGAACGGCATGCTGGGACTTGAAGTGTTCCCTCGTGTGCTCTCACCCTTCAGTGGGTTCTGCCGGCAACAACCTTATTGTGCAATTTTACTCCCTCCAGTGGGTCTTTAAAAAGGGATTCCGGTTTTCAATAAAGCTAGAAACTTGTCATTCCGCTATGCTGAGATTCTAGTATCTCGCAGCAGCCCATCAATATTCCGATGGCGGTGCAATCTCCCCGACCAAGGACTGGCCGTCTTTTATGTCCTCCAACTGCTTTTATCCTTTGCTTGGAGACGCACTCAATAACCAAGCAGGACCCCATCAGTGGTAACAGAGTCCTTTAATAAAGCGAAACCGGCATTTCCTTTCCAAAAATGTTTCAAAAAGCCCTACGCGTTTCGGTGCTCCTTAAAATTGCACAATAAGGTTGTTGCCGGCAGAACCCACTGAAGGGTGAGAGCACACAAGGGAACACTTCAAGTCCCAGCATGCCGTTCCATTGATCGCACCGGAGCCAGCCCACCAGGGGGCAGGTGATTGCTATTTTAATCAGGTGACTTGGCGCCCTTGTGAATCTGCCCAATACTACTGTGCTAGCCTGTGACCAAGGTGCACACATATATCCACAGAAAGGATCTAGAATGAACAGAATCCAGGCGAGCCCACTCGGTCGGTCAAGGCAGTTTATTTAGGACAGACAAGGACGACACGTTTCGACCACGTCCGTGGTCTTGGTCACATGACCCTCGCCTCCCGTGAATTGCATTTTAAAGGTAAGTGCACGTGATGTCATAAACATAGAAGAAATGTTGATAGTACATGTCACCATACAGCGTGAAGGAAATCCAAAATTGAAAAACAGACGCAGCTGTTTGAAATGAAATTACATCTCATTAATTTGTACAACGTGTTACTACCATTTGAAAAAACATTTTATATTTATATATATGTTTAGTGGAGAGGTTGGCTGAAGGGCCTAGCCTTTGGCTTTCAGCAGGAACAAAACCTAAACTTCACACTGCCATTTGCCATGCAGAGCAGAAGGTGGCCCACACAAGCCAGGCCCTATGTCAGACCCATCATGGGCATCCACATCCACCTGCAGTACATAGCCTTTGGCCTCTGGCAATTCCCGTTGTGGGATTGGGCCTGCGGCCAGGTCCTGCACCCAACCCCCTTAAGAGCAGCCTACCCCCCAGGCCATGCACTGTGTGTATATATGTCTGTCTTCCTAGGGAACTTGGGGTTTACTTTCCTTTCTCTGACTCCAAAGTGAGAGGATTTATATGTCACCCTTGCTGTAAAAGGAAAGGCTTTTTTTCTAGCACGCTGAACAATTTAAAAGTCTGTAATTAACTGTGCCGATAGTTCAGAATATATCAGAATTAGAAATGCACAAATAAGGCACATTTATATGTAATCCTGGAGTGTGCTGGAAACAAATATTTTAATACAATCCAAAAAATACACTAGGTGATGACATTTCCAAACATTATCATTTGTACGCTGTATACTTTTATCAGTAAAACTTTATGTCTGTGGAAATGAAATGGACATTTCGATTGAAAATGCGTTGTCTGCAATGGCAGTACCACGCCATGCATGCTCCACACTACGCCACTCCATTCTACATCACTCCACTCAATGACACTCCACTCTAAGACACTCCACTCTACAACACCCCACTCTACGAAACTAAACTCTACGACACTTCACTCTACTTTACTCTACGACACTCCACTCTATGATCTACCACTCTATGACACTCCACTCTATAACACTCCACTCTATGACACTCCACTCCACTCGTAACTACTCCACTCTATGTCCATCTACTCTAAGCCACTCTAGGCCCTCCACTCTAAGTCACTCTATGCCACTCTATTCCACTCTACAGCACGCCACTCCATTCTACAACACTCCACTCCACTCTATGGCACGCCACTCCACTCCACTCTACACCACTCTATTGCACATCACTCCACTCTACATCACGCCACTGCACTCTACTCTACAACACACCTCTCTACTGTACACCACTCCACTGTACACCACTCCACTCTATTCTACTACACTCTATGCCACTCTATGACACACATCTCTACTCTATGCAATGCCACTCCACTCTATGCCCCTTCACTCTACCCCATGACAGTCTAAGCCATGACACTCTATGCCACAATACTCTATGACACTCTATGACACTCCACAACAATTCACTCTATGACAGTCCACTCTATGACACTCTGGATTCCCTTACTCAGTCGCTGAGAAGCTGTGCATCACTACTTGCTTTCTATAAAGCCTGAAGAACTGGCTCTTCTAATCTGATGCTAATATGCACCCCTCCTGCCCACCTTGTGCAAGGAAACCCCTCGAGGTAGCTGCACACACTACAAATTTCAATAGCATAACATATGACACATTACCCCACTCTATGCTACGCCACTCCACTCTATGCCTCTTTACTCCACTTTACTCCACTCTACGAACTCCACTCTACACTTCTCTACTCTATGCCTCTTCCCTCTACAACACTCTACTCCACTCCATGACACTCTACACAACTCCCTCTAACCCACTCCACACCTTTTTACTACACACTACTCCACTCTACTCCACTCTATGCTACTCCACTCTACACCACTCTATGCCCCTCCATTCTATGACTTTCTATGCCACACCACTCTATGACACTCTATGGCATTCTACTCTACTTTACGCCACTCCACTCTACAGCACTCTACTCCACTCAATGTCACTCCACTCAATGCCACTCCACTGTAACACACTCCACTCTACAACACTCCACTCTACAAAACTAAAGTCTATGACACTACACTGTACTCTACACTACGACACTCCACTCTATGATCTACCACTCTATGATACCCCACTCTATGACACTCCACCCCACTACACTCGTAAATACTCCACTCTATGAAAAGGTACTCCATTCCATGCTACACCACTCCACTCTAAAACACTACACTCTATGCCACTCCACTCTATGACACTGCACTCCACTCAATTCCCCTCCAGTCTATGACACTTGACTGCACTCTATGCCCCTCTACTCTAAGCCCTTCCACTTTACTCCACTGTATTATAATCTACTCCCTCCACAACACTCAATGCCCCTCCATTCTATGACACTCTATTCAACTCTTTGCCCCTCCATTCTACAGCAATCAACTCCACTCTACTCTACGCCACTCTACACTATTGTGTGCAACTCCCTCTATATCACTCCACACCACTTTATTCCACTCTACTCTACAACGCTCTACTCTACAACCCTCTACCCCACTCTATGCCACTCCACTCTACAACTCTCTACTACAATCAATGCCACTCTAGGACACTCTACTCAACTCCCTCCCTACCACTCCACGGCGTATTACTCATCTTTACACTATTACACACTACTCCACTATACTCCACTCTACACCACTCTGTGCCACTCCATTCTACTGTACTCTATGCAACTCCAAAATAATCCACTCCACTCTATGACACTCAACTCCACTCTACTCTATGACAATCCACAACACTCCATTCGATGACACTCCACTCTATGACACTCTCCTCCACTCAATGCCACTCCACTCCATGATAATCTACTCTAGGCCACTCTACTCTGTGACACTCTACTATACTCCCTCTATGCCTCTCAATGCTACTCCAATCTATGACTCTCTATGCCACTCCACAACATTCTACTTCACTCTATGCCATTCCAATCTTCTCCATGCTACGATACTCTACTTTGTGCCACTCCATTCTATGATACTCTACTTCACTCTATGCCACTCCAGTTTATGACAATTTACTCCACTCTACACCACTCTACTCTACGACACTCTGCTCCACTGTACACAACAACCTCTACGCCACTCCATGGCACTTTACTCGACTTTACGTCATTCCACTCTATGCCATTCTATACCACTTCAATCTATGGCACTCTCCTCCACTCTACAACACTCTAGTCCACTCTATACCACTCCACTCTACTACTTTCCATTCTAATTCCTCCATGACACTTCACCACACTCTACATCACTCCACTCTATGCCACCTCCTGACACTCCACTCTTCTCCAATCTACTCTACTCTACTGTCCTCTACACCACTCCATAACACTATATTCCACTCCACGACACTCTACACCAATCCACGACACTCCATGGCACTCCACTCTACTCTGCGCCACTAACTTTTGCCCATGCTGAACAGCAGCCACTCTGGTGTACAATATGGCTAAAATACATTGGCAAAGCCAATAGCTCTTGCATAGGCGAGACCTATTGGCTTTGCCAGTGCTTGTTATATTACGTGTGTTGACCAAAGGCTTCAAAATTTTAACCTAACCTGTTGTAGAGGACAAATACAAACTGTACAAATTAATTTCTCATATTATTGGTGACAAAGTCTGAATCTACAAAAGTGATGACAATCTGTTGATCAACTTTCTCTAAACTCCTGTAACAGTATCTACAAATAGTGTTCAACAAAATCATACAGAAAGTCGTAGAAAGGTTTTTATTTTAAGTTACTCATTGGGCTTTGCAAATACAGTTTTGAAAAATCCCATGTAATAAGACTCCTCCAAATATCTAGGACCCTTTTTCTTACTGATTATTTTTATGTTAAGTGCATTTGAAAAATCTTTAGATTTTTTATTCTTTACCTTGAGCATTGCGGGGACCTAACGGAATACCAAGTCCCTGTCAAATTCAGACGGGATAAAGCTTATCTATAGAACAACATGAAACTATAAAATTTGGTAACTTTATTTATTGATTTCCTAGTGCAGAAGAGAATTTATTAAAAGGTTTTATATCATGAAACTTTTCGTATGACTTCTAACACTCAGTTATTAATTGCTAGACTCATAACTAAAATTATCTCTGGGTTTCAATTACCTTGCTTTGAAACATTATCAACTGTGAGTGGCAGCACAATGCAAACAACTTTTAAGAACTAATATAAAATGAGCTCTCTACTTAAACTCTATCTTAAGAGAAATTAGCCTATGTTCAGGTCACATACATTAAGAAGACTTTAAGGTGAAAGGGCAATTGGACTATTTAAAGCTTAGATGTCTATATATTCTGATACTACAAACAGAAGGTGCTTGGTTGACCTTGGCCAAGACCCAGAGATGTGATATCTATGGCATTGGGCTTTAGAAACCATAGAACATTTTATATGTTTGCATCCACCTTGTTAGATCAACGGAAAAGTCCTTTCTGGAGAATGGTATAAGAACTGTTGGAGAGACAGCACTATATTGCTTTTAAGAGTAACTCTACAATGTTTAGAGAGGTTATACATCACAGAGCATTTCAACATTGTTAAATAATGACATATGTTAATAATTTTAATTACTAATGTTCATGCTGGAGAGCTTGCATATTAGACAGATGTGAATTGAGCTATGACTAACTTTTAAGTTTATCTAGCGAGGGCCAGCCTAAGTGTCTCTAACTATGTTGTTGACTTTGTTTGTTCAAGTCAAAATTTCTTATATGATTATTTGATGATTTTGGCTTATATTGTAACTGATTTTATAATTAACTTAATAAAATAGTACCTACCTACCGAAAAATACCAGCGAGACAACACCCGTGAAAGGTCAGTGATTTCCAATATTTTTGCTAACTCGAAAAACACAGTAAAAGTACTGATATGGTAATGAAATAAAAATCTAAACCCCCTTAAATTCCCTTCTGATGGCTAATTATGCATGCTATACCTGCACATCAACCATGCAAACTATATAGTATAATATTTTTGCTTGTGTGTCCTGAACTTTAAAGTGGTGTGAAGTCCTCTTGTTTATTGCTATAAATAGCCTAAGCAAAGTCCAAAAAATAGGTGAAAAAATGCTGACATGTTTTGGGGTTTTTAACAAGGCTATGAATATCTCTATACACTCGATCTACTGTGGTATGATATATAAGTACTCAGAATGAAAGCAGTCTGTCATTTATTCGCTTACTTATATCTTACAGCTTATCCCCATATTTGAAAAGCCATTCCTAGGACTTCAGGGTCAAGTTGTGTAACCCTCAGTTCCACATCAGCATTATAAACAAGCACACAGTTATGCAACAACATAAACATGATGCAGGAGTAGAACGAGAACATATCTATTTACTATACATTGAACAAAGTAATTCTCTTTTTAAGAAGGAGTCTGATCGATCCTTAAAGGAAGAGGCCTTTTTATCTGGATGATTGATAAAAACAAAGTAATTAAGTAGATTTAAGTGAGTTTGTCCAATGTACAGTGAAAATGTTAATACTGTTTAAGAGACCAAGGGCATCATGTACAAAGGGTTTTAGAGTTCACAGACCCTATGATTGGGAAAATCAGAGAGTTTGGAACTGCTAAAACCTTTATACAAAGGTACTAAACCTATTTAATGATTCGGAAAAGCTTTTCTGAATTGTTAAATGGAGCTAACAAACATTTGGGAATCGCTGTTTGGAAGGGGGCATGTAAAGGGTGTCCCTTCCAGATAGTGATTCCTTATGGTTTGCATTAATGTTTTAATACCAAAATCCAGTTGCAAAACATTAATATTTTATCAACAACTCAAAGGAGGTGGTAACACATTCACAAATGAGAAGGGGGTCCCAAGCGAACACTTCTCCTTTGTGAATGGTGAGAAAAACATGCAGTAGTCCCATGCACCGCTGCCTAATCTTAAAAAAAACTGTATCTAGTTTTCATTTTGGTAAAATGGGCTTAATTTTAAAAAATGATCGATTTATTTAAAAGCAATCACGGACATAGTGATTTGCTGACCCTACTATGCCTGTAATTGTAGCCAATCGTAGTGGGTTGCATTTTGCGACCTACCTCATTAATATTTATGAAGTAAGTCGAATTGCAACCCACTACGATTCTGCATTTTGTGAACCGACCGATTAATACATAGCATTCGGTAGAAGTTGGTGTGTGATACCTTTTACCTAATGCATTCTCCGTGTATTTGGTCCTTAATAAGCAATATAGAAAATCATCATGTTTTATGATAGTAATTAGCCTTTCATTCTTTTTCAGTTTTCAAACAGAAAAAGGGCAGAAAAAAGAACATGATTATATGCAGCTTATTATGGTACCATTAGAAACCTCAAGAAGCACTTCATAGGTCGCAGGTACTTTGCAAGTGGTGTGTTGTGTAGCTGATTAACAGGCGAGAAACGTCTTCAATAAGTGTGTTTCTCACCTACTTTTTTTTTAGAATTGGCAGTTTGCTCCTGGGTAGTCTGGAGTAAACGATAGATTTTTTTGTACTGCTTAAACAAACGCTTGAAAATGAGACTCTTTCCTGAGCACTGAAAGCACATGAGCTGTCCAGAATACTATCGATTTGTTACTAAGGAATTTAAGCTTTGATCAATGCAAAATGTGTAGGTTGTAATATTTTCTTCCTAAAGGTGACTATCGTTGTTGTCAATGGTTTGGTGTTCTTTATTGTACGCACATGCCAGTGTCCTCTCTGGTTTCTCTGGGTTTTAGTGAACAATCTCATAAATTACGCACTGTTGTAGTGGATTCTTCCCTGGTGTTAGTCACTACTCCCTAGACAAAGCCAAACATTTAATGATAAGTGAACACCCTGTCATTATGTTCTTTGCCTGAACTTCAGTTGTTTTCCATATTATACCTGCTGAAGTGTCTTTCTACACACATTAAGAGGCAAACACAAAGTAACAAATTAGGTCCTTTCTTAGACCCATCGACAAAACAGTCTGAATTTGCACACACAGTCACAAATAACTGAATTTGCAAGTGCAAGGCATTCCCAAAAGGTGAACTTGTACTAGTCCTACTTGTACTAGTACATTCATTTACTCATGTGAGGAGTGAGCAGTTCAGGGCATGATTTCTCTATTAATTAAATTTGGAAACACCCACAAACTTGAAAGTGTGTCTGTTCTCTCAGACTAATCTCCACATCTCTTTCACATCCTGTAAATGGATGGCGATCCATTCGGTCAAGGAGTTTGTTTTCTCTAAGTAAAAATACATTTTCCTGATGCAGGAGTTCTCTTGGGCCATGCAAACCATATCTTAGAAACCAGATGTAATACTTATGACCTGTTTACTTACTTGAGACTAAATGTGCTTCTGTCAAAACGTGTACATTTGTTCCTTATAGATAGGAAGGACTAATGCTATATATAGAGGGCAATTCTTTTATATTACTGACACGCATGTGGCATGTCTGGTACATACGTGATTGCTTCTTCTCTTCTGGATTTAAATACTGTTACAGTGGTGAACAATGACAGTGGTGCCATTTCTACTTAGTTGCCAAGATTCTACAGTGGAGCAGATGTTTTGAGATGTACAGGTACAGAGTAGGTCTACAGGCCTATTTTGCTTTTAAAGTACCTTGTTTATTTAACTGAATAAATCATACATTCTGTGATGTTTAAATTACTTTAATGCATATTACAATGTAAATTCAATTTACATTGACACAAAAAGATTCAGAATTTATTTGGCATAATATATTTAAATGATTATGACATGCTACTTTAAAGTTCGACCTGCATAGATGTAACGCAGACAGTTGCCTGAGCTTGCCTTGGTCTGCCATAAAATTGATTCATTACATTTTGCATACAAAAGATGGGTCTTTCTGGAAATACTTAATTCCCTGAGACTACAACTAAGAGATTGCATCACTCTAACAAGACAGGCTAGGAAGCCTTTGTACATTACTGGTTGAGAAATCCAGGCTCGCTGTCTACTCATTCGGTGTGAAGGGCCCACTCTTGGCTTTCCCTTTCCAAGTAGGATAAGCTTGAAGAATTTAAAGCATTACAACAAAGATATAGAGGGGATAGAGAAACAAGGAGAGTGATAGAGAGAGAGAGAGAGAGAGAGAGAGAGAGAGAGAGAGAGAGAGAGAGAGAGAGAGAGAGAGAAAGAGAGAGAGAAAAACTCCTGCCCAAAACCTGAGGTATAATCCATCTTTAAACTACGGTATGCAATGATTGAGAATTTTTGTCGTAGGGTGGAACTTCTCATTAGATGATGCTGAAATCATTTTGCTTAAAAGAATTAAGATGTTAATTTATGGATAGCTTATCGTTAATTCACTTTGGCTTAGAAACTACCTGTGGCAAAATCAAGAATGCACCTAGAAAATGCCGTTCTTGGCCCCTTGAGACAGGACTTTGCATATACTCCAGAGGACCTGCTGGTCTGATTCCTGTTTACCAGATCTGGGCCAGCTAGCACCACAAATCATAAATGGGACCACTCTTGTAGACCCGGTATCTCTGGCAACTAACAGAATCCAGAGGATGCAGAGCACATTTCTGAGTTTGAGACTCCTGCTGGTGTTTACTGCCCTATGCTTGTCTTTTCTTAGGTGAAGTGAAAGTTATCTGTTGTTTTTGTATGAATGAGAATCTACAAAACCCCAACTACAGATTTTTATGAGCAGTATTTGAACTATTGGGCAGAAGAGATTTAAAGATGAAGAACCTCTGACTTTCATCAGTGGACCTGAAATTATCCCCCAAGACTGTAACCTCAACATCCTGTTCTACCACTTCATCCTAGCGGAAGCATATTAAAATCTTGCACAGATCTCATCATCATGATCCTGCTAACTATAGCTGTGGCAATGGAACAGTACTTGGACTGAGACTACTGACTGACTCAAGAGAGAGTAGACTCATTAAAGCCTAAGTCAGAAAACCAACCAAGAGAAACCGCTGACTTCCTTCAATATCTTTGCATCCATCATCTGCTGTCATGAAGCACTATCCATGATCTCGATGTATTTCAACTTTGAATTTGTTCTTTCCTGAAAAAAACTGAAGCATTTGGAACCAAACTACTAACACAACCTTTGCTCCAGAAGTGTGACTGTGAGAAATTGGGTTGTTGATTGAGGTGGGTGTGAGCCCTTCTCAAGCAACAGCAACAATCCTTGTCAGGGTGAGCCACAAAATGCCACTAAAGTAACCTATGCTTAACTATTTAGTAGCTTGGCACAAAGGAGTGAAGTTTAACTTAGAGAAAATTGTGTAAAGGATTTATGTAGCACTTAAACAGCACACAACACAAGAGAAATCTAATACCAATTTAGAAAAATAAAGTTACAATTAACAAATTATTTGACAACAAAACAACAAAAATCCAATCAATAGAACTGGAGATATGCAATTTCATATTCTTGGGAAAAAGTAGCGCCAAAAAGTGCAAAGTGCAAAGTGCCTGTAGGAAATTGGTTTACTGGTTGAGGGGGGTGAACCCCTTCTCAAGCAGAAACCACAATTCCTCTCAGGGTGAAGTCACAAGTAAACCCAAAATTAACCTGTGCTCAACCCTCAGGATGCTTGACACAGAACAGTCAGGCTTAACCCAGAAGCAATGTATAAAGTATTTGTGCAGCACTTAAACCAGTAACACAGTGAAAACATACCACAACAGGATCCCACACCAGTGTAGAAAAACAGAGTACTTTTGACTAAATACAACAAGACCAAAACAACAAAAATACTATCAGTAGAACCAGATATATGCAGGTTTTAAGATTTCAATAAAATTGCTCCAAAAAGCATAAAGCGCCAACTGTGGATATCTGGTTGCACCAGATCTGGACAAAGTCTCAAGTTCAGGCCAACTGTGAGTGCGGGCTGGCTACAGTGATCCTCTTAGGCCCGTTGAACCCTCAGGTGAGGAAGATGATTGTGATGCTGTTATACTCACAGGACACAATTAATTGATTAATCAGTCCCACACCTATTTTGTCTCTCTATCATCAGTACCCACCCTATAGCCTCCCTCTGGGAACTCCATCCTTCTCTTCCTATTTCTACAGTTATCCAGAATACTAAACCCCTGTGGTAAGCTTTAGGAGAGCATCAATATAAATCCTGAGTAAATTTGACATGTCTCCCAAAACAGGAAGATAATATCAATTTGGTGACAAATGACTAATTATGAATTGCATATTCTCAATATCATCATGAAACATATAACCTTCTATCTGCCTTACACACTGAATTTAAATGTACAATGTTCGAAGAAAAAGAAATTTGCATATTGAGTGCAAAGCCAATGTATGCCGCAAATGTGAGGGAAAATAACTCAGACAACAAAAATGCAGCGCAGTGCGCACTAAGGGTATTTTTAGATGCAAAATGAAATATGCATTATTGTGTTTAGAACACAAGTTACAGTTACATTGTTTAAGCTGGCTAGAACACATTACCAATCTAATTTTATTTTACATGCCTGGTCCAAGTCATATGTGCACATTACAGGCTAATTATTTAGATGATTTTTTGGCTCTCTTCACTGTTGGGCCCACTACAGAATTCTAGGTGCACCCTAAAGGGCCCATGTCAAAAGACCCACTTAAATGAATGATGTTATTTGGGCAATTAAAACACATGGAATACTCTGCAACCAAAATGGGAACTTCATGTTTTGCATAATATGTGCATCACTCTGAACTTCTGAGAAGCTTTGTTTCACCTGTGTTGGATCTGACCCTTCTTGGAGGCTCATCCCAGAACTTTTCACCTTCCTCCTGTATTTTTTCTAACCTGATTTTTTTGGTTTTATGACTCTGGGCACTTTACCACTGCTGATCAGTGATGAAGTGTAAAAGTGCATATGCATTCTCTTGTAAACTTGGTAAGACTGGTCTACACCTGTTCTGCATATTTAGTGTACCTGTAAGTCCCTTGTACAGTGGTATCCCATATACCCAGGGCCTGTAAATTAAATGCTACTAGTGGGCCTGAAGCGCTGCTTGCGTCACCCACCGAAGTAGCCTTTCAAACCTCTCTCTGGCCGCTGCCAAGGTAGGGCCTGTGCGTGCAGTTTACTGCCATTCAAAGTGTTTGCCACGTCTGAAACTCCCCTTTTACTACACATAGGTCATCCCTAAGGTAGGCCCTAGCTATCCCTAGGGGCAGGTTGCTGTGTAGGTAAAAGGTAGGACATATGCCTTTGTTGTGTAGCATGTCCTGGTAGTACCAGACAGTCTCTTTAGTTTCTCACTGCTGTGAGGCTGCCCTCTCATAGGTTTGCATTGGGAATTCCCTGACATGTGTTTCAGTGGTAATTTCTAATATAAAGGGGTAGTGTGGCCATGTTTGGTATGTTTGGGATAGTAGTGTTAAATCTTACTTATTGGTGAAACGGATTTGTTATTACTATTTTAGAAATGCCACTTTTAGAAGTGGGCATTTCTGTGTGCTTATGATTCGTTGTACCCTGCCTGGTTGTGTATTTACAGTCTGGTTTAGACTGACAGGAGAAGGTGATGTGCACTTACTCTAGACAGTCCCAAGGGGGGGTTGAGGTGTGTCCTGCCTATCCTGGGTGACTCAGCGCTGGACCGAATAGACCTGGTCTGCATTTAGAGTGGTGGGAAGGGTTGCACCTGCACCTGAATAGGGCTGTGCCTGACTTTCACAATGCTCTCTCCGCCCCCCTGTAGTGTGTCTGGAGCCAGGTCTTGGGATTGAATGGGGGTGTTGTGCACTTCTGAAAGTTGTTTGAAGTGCCCCCAAAACAAAGACTTTTGGACCATAAGTAAAGGGGCTGTGACCCCATGATTTTAGACTCTGCGAAGACTTGTAACCGGAAGACTGCTGGACTGCCAGGAGGAACCACCATGGGACTCGATTACTCTCTAGTATTTTTTTTTAGAGTTTTATATAGTGCGAACTAGACCCGAAGATATCAGGTATCAGAGTGCTTTACATGAACACCAGTTTCGTTACAGATGGACACATTAATTTTTGTTAGGCACAGGGAGATTAAGTGATTTGCCCAGAATCACAGGATGTTGAGCGTCGTTGCCGAGACTCGAACCCGGTTCCCCAGCTTCAAGGTCGACTGCTCTGGCCATAAGGCTACATCCTCTAACGTGCTGCACTGAGATCAGGACTGCCACCCTCTCTGAGGATCCCTCGTGATGGACTGCCTGTATGCACCTTGCTGGTGTGCCCCAGTGCCCTCCAAACTCTAGCGCCTGGTGAGTGCTTTATCCCTTCTGCAAACAAATAGGGTGTGGTGAGCTCTTTTAAATGCTGGTGCCTGAGGCGTGGGCTCACACAGCAATCCAACCAGACAGGAGTGCTTTTGGGGGCCCTGGAGCGCGGCCAGCACTGCACATCCCTCGTGATGATTGAGCAACAGGAGAGGAGAGCTTCAGCAGAAGAAGCGCTCTCCCTCTCCCTGTCGTGTTCCTGCATTGTTTCTTGATTATCGGAGGCCGGGGCTCTGCTACGTGTCCCCGGGCTGCCAAACGGCATATGAGCAGCGAGGAATCCCGGCCTGGGAGTTCCTCTGCGTAGCTGGGGCAACGCTCACATCAGAGGGAGGCGGGGCACAACCATGAGAGGGAGTCAGAGGCTCGCGGGCTCCCACCAGCCCCACCCGGAAGAAAAAAGAGCCCCGTGGGCTCCAATATACGGCCCCGCTTGGAATTGGCAAGAGAAGGGCGCCTGTCATTGGAAGGTCTCATTGAGGAGAACAGGGCAGGGCCGAGAGCGGTCCCGAGGAGATGCAGAAAGGTCCTGGTGAGTTGGAGCTTATGGAGGCCTCCCCGCAGGATTTGGCATTGTGCACCCCCTCCCCGTTTTGGTGCATACCTTGGGGCAGGGGCGCCTGGTTGCCGGGGTGGAAGCGGTACCGGGTCTTGTACCAAGGAAGGGGTGAGACCTCGACGGAGTCCCCGGTTCATTTAGGAAGAGTCACTGAAGTTACTGCATTCCCTGTGGGAGGCGGGCCAGCGGCCCTGGAGCCTATGTTGGGGAACCCCTCTGTGCCCTCTTCCTGACCTAACGTCAGCATTCTGTGAGCTGATTTATGATGTATGTCGTTTGATATCCTTCAATAACAGGATAACAAATACTATTTCAGAGTGCATATTGTATGCATAATGATGGTGTGGTTTGTTAATGTGTGCAATCTAAAAGTATTTACGTGATTACTGTTAAGTTCATCATGACAAGTGCCTAGTGGCACACTGATTTGAGTTATCGTGGTCTAAATTGTTTTATGTACAATACAAAGGATATTTTTATATAACCTTGTGTGGAGTCTCTTTTTGTGGTGCGCCTTGTGTGTCACAGGTGTGTGTGTGTTGCGCAAACGCTTTACTCATTGCCTCTGGTATAACCTGACTGCTCTGCCAAGCTACCAAGGGGGTGAGCAGTGGTGAGTTTATGTGTGTAACCCACTTACCCTGACTAGAGTGGTGGGTTCTGCCTGGCTTAGGTGTATACCCTAGCAAACCAGAAACCCCATTTCTAACAACCTGGATGTGTGGTTTGCCACTTGTGAGGCCTTGCTCCTACTTTATTCCAGAGTGGTCTGGATCGCATTTTATTAAAACAAAATTTGCAGTCCCTTGCCTGGATTGAAATATATGGTTGCTTGGCAGACATTTGCCAGATTACTCGCCCTTGAGCAATAGCTTTGCTGGTGAATTGAGGTATTTAGCATTAAAATTAGGCTTTTTCTGAGGCCCTTCTCATGTTTTACATTACTTTTGAGTCAGTCCATCCTTCAGAGAGGTCTGGTAACATATGTTATTCACAGCGCTTAGATGCCTGCGTCTAGGTGCAATTGCAGAAAATGGTACATGAAATGAAAACTATGGATACAGTCTTATGCCCACAGCATTAGCGCTGCTTCCGCTGTACTTTCATATAAGAAATCATTCAGCGACATCATAGTTATAATATTCTGTTTTTACAATCTCTAAATTAAAATGTTGTTTTTCTGTCTGCTCTTCTCCACTCAGTTGAAGTCTTAACAATGCAGAAATAATGCTTACACGTCTCTCTTCTTTCCAAGCCCTTTTGGCACGGATGTATGAAAAAGAAAGGAGGCCACGTTTAGAGTTATGAAGTGCTAAATTATATTTTTACTCACAACAGGAGGCCAATTTCACAGTTAATGAAGGGTCACAGCAACAGCAATTAGTTTAAATAAATCACACTGAACTGTCCTCATGATGTCAACATGGTGCCCTGATGGAGGTTTTAAATGGATAGGTTGCACAAATGTATGCAGGGCGGACAGCCAAAGTTCATTCAACACAGTTGAACAGAACTTTAGAGTGCGGAAAAATGGGAAGAGCTGAATTTCTAATATCCCACACCTGCTAAAGCTGATATGCCATCAATCAAACAATGCTGTTGTATAAAGAAAACAATAATGTGAACTCAACGAAGGATAAATCAAGATGATTCAGAAAGAAAATTAATTATTACTAATTTTAGGAAAAAAGCACACAGTCCTATGGTTTCTAGGCATACCTTTATAACCTTTTTCTTAATGCTGCATTGATAGGACATTAAATTGAAGTCCTCTTATTTAAGTTCTGTTGTTGTAGATGAGATAAAGTATCACTTGCTATATGATACCAGGATACTAAAAATTAAAGAGGGAATCCATGACCATTGATAGAGCGCTCAACGCTCTGGAATTTGTAAGGGGTGCATTATACCCATGTCCGAACTGCACTCATATATATTCGATGTTTGGTTGAACTTTGTGCATATTAAAACGAAGTTTATGTATTCTCATGTTAAGATTTGCAGACTGAAATCATGGCACTTTGCAGGAATGATTAGTATTTTACACGAGTTTAGAGAAAACATTTAATTGTGCACGTATATAATGATTAGTAGGTAGATCAAATGTATTCATTGCTATAAGATTCATATAAAGGCCTGTATAACGAGTGCACATTAAAGAACGTTCTTAGGTTAGCCAGAATTGTAGGCCTAACTTTCGTTTCAAAGGTTTCGTTTCTCCTCGTTTGCTCTTAGGTCAGGAGCTAATTAAAATTTATGTGTGTAGAAAGTTTTCTTTTCACCCCTACTGCAGGTGCAGGAATTTGACCTCGTTATTTTAGATTTAAGGAGATACATGGGAGGAATGGAATGTCTTTGAAGAGCTCGGACAGAGAAAAGGGAGGACACCTTCCGTGCCTGGTGAAACTTGGGAACCAAGGTCGACGGACAAGGCTGTGAAATTAATTGGACTTTATGGAAAGTTACTCAAAAAGGTGTTCACGGAATAATGTACCATGTGACCCGTCAGGGGTGTAACTTTGTCTTTTGGTATTAGGCACTGGGACAGATTTGCAGGACTTCTGCTTTTGATTGAGGGAAGTAGAGCATCTTAGAACGAGCTCTGTGGCTTTACGCTACTTGATCCATTTGACGTGAGTGCACTTCTTAGGAAGTCAATATGTGCTGACACTTTTGGGGAAAATCCTTTGGGAAATTAGGAAGGGATGCCATTTTAGAAGTGGAGTAGGGACAGATTCTTTTATAATTCGGAAATACAAATGAAAAGAGATTTGGACGCAGTGTCTATACTCAGCTGTGTTCTGATTTTGGAGTTTATTATTCTGTGTCTATTGTGCCTTATGAACTATATTCGTAGACTGGGCTCTGTATTAGTTTTCATGTATCTTTACACTTTGATTTTGAGGTGTGTCTATATTCTGTTATTTTTGGCTTTGTAATAAATTAACCAAAAACTGAATTCGGAGTCCGAAGTTATTTAGATCAATGGGAAGGGGAAAAGTATAACTGGTAAATTGTAATCTTCCCTCCACACTTCTTAGCAGGCAACAAAGACCATCGACCAGGTAATCCTGAGTAAATTCGGGACACGGAATTTGGCCTTATCAATTGGTAGCAAATGAGGATGGTTGCCTCTAGAAGTGAGGGGAGATTTTAGAAAAGTTAGAACAGAAATAGACTTACAGAGCCCACAAGAGAACCCATGATTGAGAACAGAGAACAGCGGGTGTTGACGGAGATCGGCGGAAGCTGATGGTGCGGCGGAGACAGCGGTAGCGTGAGTATGAGTAGTGTGTGTGTGTTACATTGCGGTGAATTGATTGTGTGATGTCTTGCGGAGTTGGAATGATAGTCGAGTGAACGTGAGGTTATTGGTTTACTGGTTCGAACACTTGCGGATCAGGAAGTTTTGGAAATCGGACTCAAGAGAAGTCCAAGATCCCGGGATAGTTTTGTATTGTAATTGTCTGATCATTAATGTGGGTGTCATGGAGCGCTATCGACGGCTCACTTGGGGTAGGGAACTTTGTGTGCGTGGATTTCATAGAGTTGCATGTGGAAAACCTCAGGCCAGGGGTGGACTACAGCGATTCGCGTGACTGACGCAGGTCGTGGGTCACGGAATGTAAATGTTCTTGAGTGGGTGTATACTATCGATATTTTAGATGACAGACGATTACTTGGTTTTATGTAACTGTGAGCTACTGTGGCTGCCTGAAAGGTAGTTACTTGGTTCAGTAGCTTTTGGGTAAACAGTTACTTGGTTGTGTGAATGTGAGAGCAAATGTACGAGGTGAAATTGTGAAGGAGGGTGAACTGCTGCGGAGAAGGAACGGTGACGTCAGACAGTGCAGCGCTGTGATAGGCCGGTTGGTGTAACGCCGCGCTGGGATTGGAGGGTTCTCGGTGAAATTTAGAAAAAAGAAAATTGCGTTTTCTAATAATTGAGTTAAAAAATGAGATGTTTTAAGGTATTGCGAGACCTATGTAGAGGAGATTCAGGGGTAGTGACTCGGGTTGGGGAAGAAGCCCCGCCAGAGGATACCCCGGCACATTATATGGCAACGAATGTAGGATTGCATACCATAGTGTGGCTTCAAAATTGGCATAAGATTACAGAAAAGGAAGGAGAATTGGCTTTCCCACGGTATGGGTTGTTTCGATTGGATGTGTTGTATCAATTGAGAGGGGTGATGTCTTCATTAAGACCCCCGCCTAGACCCACACAATTTGAGGCATTAGATGCATGGATGCGAGCAGCACAAGCTAGGCGAAGAGAAAATTTACAGGGAAGGATGCGCAAAGCAATGAAGTCGTATCAGGATGCCAGGTGGGATGCTCAGTTGAAGAAATGGAGAGTAGATACCATGGAAGGAGAGAGGTTGTATCCATTGTTACTACAAGGAGCTAGTGCAGGGACAGGAAATACAAAAGATGAAAGTGACACGGATGATAGCCTGTTAGACAGATTGTTGGCAGAGCGTCCTCCACCTTGCAATCCTCAGTCAGAGGAGGGAAGGCAAGGAATGACAGAGGGAAGCCTAGACGGAGTGGGATCTGCCCCGACAGGTGTAAGTTCGAGAGTGGTGGGAAGAATTTCATTAGGTTCAGAAGCAGAGAACACTGAGATAAGGGGAAATAATTGTGACATACGGTTACCAGAAGCCCTTACGGTGCCGGTTACCATTGGACCCGTAGCCTCGATATACAATCCGAGTACGGAAGAGAGTGGGGGTCAACATCGAACAGGAATGAGTGAGGACACTATCTCAGGAGGAAGTCTTACAATGGGAACAAGCGCACCCGTGGGACCTGTGGAGACTAGTACCCCGTTGGCAGCAACGGCAGACCCTTCAAGGGTGAGTACAGGGTCAGAAGTGAGACGAACAGGAGCACTGGCAAATTCTAGGTCAGAAATACAAATGTGGGTTTCACCAGTACGGGAGAGTATGAGGGTTCAGCTGAAACAGGAAGGGGACAAGAGGCATTTAGGTCACGACCTGGTGTCTTGAATGTTGGATTGGAAAGTCGATTGAGGAGTCAGAGTTGTGAGAGGGAAGGTTGGCCCACCATCCAAGTTGAAGGGATGGAAGAGGGTTGGCGAAGTCGGAGTTGCGATGGAGAAGGATCGTGTAATGTGACAAATCGAGGGAAAATTGAAGTTGCAGTGAAGGCAAAATTGTTGGATGTGCTGAAATTGAAGGCAGAGGTCGATGAGGTGATCGATGGGAATCTGCCATTGGAAAGAATAGATCTCTATGGGCCAGATGAATTGCTATTTGTGGCTAAGGATGTCACTAGGAAGGCGAAAAGAATACATGAAGCATTGGTTCAGTTGGCGCAGAAGTACAATGTGGATTTGATGAAAACGAAAAAGTTGCAGGGAAATCAAAGGTTAAATTATACAGATCAGGAATTGGAGGAGAAGAGAATAGTGGGGCTGAAAGCTCACATTCAACAACTAGTCATAGGAATGAGGGCGTGGAAAGGACTGGATCGGTGGGAAGAGAAGTGGTCCAAGAAAAAGAATGTCAAGAAAGGAATAGGAGATGATTCGGCACCCGGAGGGGGGGGCGGAGAGAGTAGAAAATTTCCCGCTACGGGAAGTACAGAATGGATGGTATGTTCATGTGCCCTGGAGCAGAGGTGATTTGGCTTCCTTTACAAATGATTTCCCTCGGCTGAGGGAAAAGCCTGCGGAGTGGTATAAACAAATTGATCGGTTTGTGAAGATTTCTAAGGTTCTGCGGATAGATTTGAATACCCTATTTGAATTTGTGGTCCAGGGGGATTTGTGGGCAGCATGCAAAATTGCAATTGAGTGGCCCACTTCAGAACCAGCTAGGGATCCCGTAGCTCATGGACCTTTCGCTGAAGTGATGAAAAAATATGAACAGGCAATTACATGGCTTCAGTCCAAGGTAGCCCCTCAAAATATTGATTGGCTCAAGATTGATCGTACCACCCAAGAGCTGAAAGAGTCTGTGCACGATTATTACGAGAGACTCTTATTGGCCTTCAAACAGCATAGTGGCCTAGATGCCCTTGAACAAAAAGATATGGGACAGTTTGTCTCGAAATTTGTGTTGGGATTGAGGGCTGAAATAAGTTTGATGATCCAGCAACATTTGATATGTTGGCAGAATAAGTCGGTGGACGAAATTCTATGTTATGCCAAGTACTGTAATGATCAGGTAGAGTCCACACATAAGAAAATGAAGGATAAGTTGATGATGGTACAGCTGAGGAATGCCGAAAGACCTGACCTAATGCAGGGGAACGGAGGTACAATGGGTCGACGGCAAGGGAGTGGTCGAGGAATGGGACAAAACATGACGGTTCCCCCACGGCAGGGAAGAGGAAGAGGAATGGATACAGGGACAGGAACAGGATGGGTTAACCCGAGGAGAAACACTGACTGTCATTATTGTCACAAATCGGGCATTGGAAGCGCGAGTGTCGTTCAAATTCTGCCAATCAGATACAAAGTGAGGAAACTGTGCAGGTGTCTGGTGGACCGAACACCGTGACTAGACCTAGGTCCATGTATGGGGGAGGTTCAGGACGTCAGGTGCAGGTGCCCCAACCACCAAGGGTTGCTGCCGGAAACTATGTGTATCAGCAAATGCCTTTCATTGAATTGACTGACAGCTATGATCAGAACTCATCAGAAGGACAGTGCAAGGGGGGGGAGGACTGCACCTTGGGAGCAGTCTTAGAGGTAGATCAGAGGGGACCATTTGTGGAAGGTGATGTCAATGGTCATCCGATCACGTTTTTGATTGACACTGGTGCAGCCCAATCTACTGTGAGGTCAGCGGTAGATCCGAATTTGTCACTTTCTGGACAATCGATCCAAGTAGTAGGAGTCACTAATCAGAAGATGATAAATCGTCTTACCAATGAGTTACCTGTGAGAATAGGAACCTTCCAGGACCGACACAAATTTGTAGTGTGTGATTCGAGTCCGGTTTGTCTATTAGGACGTGACCTTTTGTGCAAATTAAATTGTACCATCTATTGCACTCCAAGGGGGGTGGAATTACAGACCTGTGATTATGATGCTGCCTTTAAGGTGGCAAGTCAGAATTTGTGTGCAGAAATGTTTATCGTACTAACCAAAGAGGAATTACCTATGGATTTGAGGGACTCTATGAATCCCGTGGTGTGGGATTTTACAGGAGAGGAGATAGGTCTGATGAGAAGAGTTGAGCCAGTAAAAATACAGCTTAAGCCGAATGCTGAGTTCCCAAGGACGCAACAGTATAACACCAGAGACGGTGGTTGGAATAACACCAGTGATTGAATCTATGATTTCTCAAGGCATAGTGAAGGAGATTAGAGGAAGCCCCTGTAATTCACCTATAATGGGGCTGCAGAAACCTAGTGGCAAGTGTAGAATAGTGCAGGACTTGCGATGGGTTAATGAGATCGTGATTCCATGTTGTCCTGTGGTACCGAATCCAGCTGTAATCTTGTTTCAAATCCCTTGTGAAGCTGAATGGTTTAAGGTCATTGACCTGTGTCAAGCATTCTTCTCGATACCCCTTCATGAGGAAAGCCAATTTCTATTTGCTTTCCGGCTGGAAAACCGTGTGTTAACATGGTGTCATATCCCACAAGGGTGTACAGAAAGTCTGTCTATCTTCAATCAAATTCTGAAAAAGAATCTTGAGGGTCTGACAATGCCACAGAATTCGGGTCTTGTCCAATATATAGATGACCTTCTGGTCGCCTCAGAGACGGAAGATGCTTGCAGGATAGATACTGTGGCTTTGTTGAATCATCTGGCAGAGAATGGACACAAGGTGTCCCCGGGCAAACTGCAATACTGTTTGTCTGAGGTCCAGTATTTGGGGCATCGAATTGAAAAGGGAAAAAGAAAGGTGTCACCAGATCGCATGGAGGCGATTTTGCAAATGGGTACTCCAAAGACGCAGAAGGAAGTTCGAATGTTCTTGGGAATGGTCGGCTATTGTCGACAGTGGATCCCAAACTTTTCTCTGCAGGCAAAGCCTTTGTTAAGATTAACACGAAAGGACATAAGTGATCCGGTACCATGGGATGACGATTGCTTAAGGGCCTTCCGGAAGCTAAGGGAAAGCTTATGTCACGCTCCAGCTCTTTGAATGCCTGATTATAACAAAGCGTTTTCGCTTTTCTGTCATGAGAGAGATGGGTGCGCATTGGCAGTATTAACTCAGACACATGGGGGTGCCCGTAGAACAGTGGCCTAAACAGTCAGTCAAAAAAAACTTTATTCGATTCAAGAATCATCAAAGTATACAAAAAAAATCTTTATCCATATTAATAATTTCATGATTCTATTACAAGTGTTAAAAGGTGTCAGTTGCAGAAGGATAAGGGTAAAATATATATACATTTTAGTCTTTCTCCTTTTAATCGTCACCCCATTTACAACAAAATTACTTAAAATTCATGCCGATACAGTACAAGGATAACTATTCTATTGTCACATGCAGCACCCATTTAAATTTCACTTGGTCCCTGAGTTAACCAATGGTTCAGTCTAAAATCGTAACTAATTAAAACACATATAAAATTCGAAAAGTCAATATTTTATAAAACTTTTTAAAATTTAAGCCCTTTCTTATATCTTATGTGGCTGGCAGCCAACAAAAATTTGCTAACACCAAGTACAATAAGTTGGCTGCTGTCCGATTGTAATATTCTAAACAACTCCAAATAGCTCCCGATGTTCAAACTTCTGCACAATGGCCTAATCCACTTGCATCTAGGTGTAGTGTAAGCTGCGCAGAAGAATAGGACATGTACAATGTCCTCATTAACACCTAGTGTACACAGTGAGCATCTAGGGTCATTGGCCGTCATCTGAGAATTTGACCATTTAGCTGTAAAAACATTAACTTGTAATGTTCCATATCTAAATTTCATGTAAAGTGACTTAGCCAATTGCGGATAAATCTCATTGAGAAAGGGCTCAAAACTTAGAATCAATTTAAAAGACAAAAATTGGGTAGTCAATCTCCCCAACTCAGGATTTAAAGTGACTTTGTGCAGTATAAATTCCCAGTATATAGACCTAATCTCTCTCTTCGAGTCCATAGTCATCAAACTCGGAGTTACCCAATAGCGGCTCATCCCCAAGTCGGTGAGCCATTTACGGATATGGACCAACCAGGGAAAGGTAACGAATTCATCTAGATGCAATAACTCCCTCAAAGTCTGCCTATAGATCTCTAATTCCTCAGTAGTCCATAACCTAATCCAATAGGCCAGTAACCTCCATACTGCTAGATGTCCCAGTCTTTTTAGCCCAATATCATGTGTAAGAGGGATCATCGGGGTGTTTTTGGGCAGCCGAGTAAACATTCTAATGATTTTGTTTTCCCCAATGGTAAGGGGCTGGAGATTTTCTCCTCCCCATAACTCAGATCCATAGAGTGTCGCCGATTGGGCTCTAGCTTTGTATACTTCTAGTGCGGGAGTAATGGCCTTTGATAAGGTGGTGTGTTGTTTCTTCGCTATGGGAATGGAGTTCTGCATTAGGATTATACTTGACTTTTTTATTTGCGATTTCCAGGTAAGTTTTGAGTCGATTGTAACACCTAGATATACAAAGCTGGAAACACATTCCAAGAGAACCCCATTCAATACTAGTCTTCTCTGGAAGTTTTTATGAGGGTTGATAGCCATATACTTGGTTTTATTGGGATTTATCTCAAGACCCTTTGTCTTGCAGTAGTTGTCTAGGCTATCAAGTAAGTTTTGGAGACCCCTTGGTGTTTGTGACAGCAATATTGTGTCGTCTGCAAAGGTAAGGGCACAAATATGTGTACCTCCAAGCTTGGGGGCGTCGTGTGGGGCTGAATACAAGTGTGTTACCATATCATTTACATATAATAAAAACAGAGGCCTATTTTTCAGCCACATTAGATCCAGTGGCTTCTGCGTTGCCCGGATGTCTCAGATCCGTTGTTGCATCAGGTGTCAGCATTGAGAGATGTGAAAGTATTGTGATGGGTAATCCCCTTACAGTATATGTCCCGCATTCAGTGGAACTCCTGATGACGAGAACCAAAACTCAGTACCTGACTAACAATAGGCTCACCAAGTACGAGCAGGTTATACTGGCATACGAAAATGTTACTTTGAAAAGATGTTCTATGCTAAACCCTGCCACGTTGATGCCATACCCACCTGTCGAAGGAGAAGATTGTGAGGAGCATGACTGCCTAGATGTGACTGAGCTCTCTACCAAACCCAGACCCGACATTCTTGATGAACCATTACCTGAATCTGATCTGGTCCTTTTTGTTGATGGTTCATGTTTAAGAGACAATGAAGGTTGTTTGAGAGCAGCTTTTGCTGTTTGTACTATTTCTGGAGTTGTGGAAACTGCTTGTTTACGAGGAGTATACTCTGCACAAGTGGCGGAGATTATTGCCCTGATACGTGCATGTCTCATTTCTGACCGAGTCCGAGTGACTATCTTCACAGACAGTCAGTATGGGTTTGGAGTAGTTCACGACTTTGGGCAGTTATGGTCACAGAGGGGGTTCTTAATGTCATCAGGATCTCCTATTAGAAATGGGGAATATGTGAGACAACTGTTGGAAACATTACAGAAACCAAAAGAAATAGCAGTGGTGAAATGTTCAGCACATGGGAAGGGGGAGGATTTTGTCACCAAGGGAAACCGCTATGCTGCCGAAGTGGCTAGTATTTTTGCAATACATGCTTGTATCTTTAATGGAGAATATGTGGGAGAGAGCACAGAAAAGACCGAGCTCAGCATGATGTTGGCTTTAGCCAATACCTGGGATGAGATTAAGAGACTCCAAGAGGAGGTTTCTGAAGAAGAAGAAGCAGCATGGGTTAGAGCAGGCTGTGAGAAGAGAGGTGATGGCATTTGAGTGTCAACAGATGAAAGAACAGTTTTACCTAACTGTTTATTGAGTCCTATGGCGAGGCATATACATGGAGCAGTGCATCTTGGAAGAGACGCCATGGTGAGGGTGTCTCATCAGACATGGTTTAATCCACGTTTCCGTGTGTATGCTGAGGCAGTGTGTCATAGGTGTGTCACATGTCAGCAGATGAATGCAGGAAAGAAGACTGTGGTTGCTTTGAGTCACATTGGAAGGTCGGGAGGCCCTATCAATCGGATGCAGTTAGACTTCGTAGAAATTCCCAGGTGCAATGGATTGAGATACGTTTTGGTGGTGGTGTGTATCTTTTCACGGTGGGTAGAGGCGTATCCGACAAGAAGATGTGACAGTCTCACAGTGGCAGAATTGTTACTTAGAGAGGTTATCCCACGGTTCGGATTTCCGACCGCATTGGAATCGGACAGAGGAACTCACTTTCATAGTGAGATCATGAAGTTATTGTGTGCTGCCTTACAAGTGGATCAGAGACTGCATTGTAGCTACAGGCCAGATGCGTCTGGCCTAGTGGAGCAGATAAATGGGACTATCAAGATGAGAGTGGCAAAGGTTTGCTCGTCAACGTCTTTGAAATGGCCAGATGCGCTGCCCTTGGTACTGATGAGTTTGTGTAGCACTCCAGATAGGAGAACAGGATTATCCCCCCACGAGATATTGATGGGGAGGGCGATGCATTTGCCTGCAGTGCCAGCGACAGCATTAATAAACATCACCGATGATTTGGTTCTTGATTATTGCAAGGGATTGGCTGATGTGGTTAATTCTGTGTCCCACCAGGTCGAGGCTGCGACTGCACCCACCTCAAGAGAACTCCTGCATGACTTATGCCTGGGGGACTGGGTGTTGGTCAGAAAGCACGTGAGGAAGAGTTGCCTTGATGCACATTGGCACGGACCCTACCAAGTGATCTTGGCTACTAGCACAGCTGTGAAGTGCGGAGGCTTGCCGAACTGGATCCATGCCTCTCACACCCGTAGAGTTCCAGCACCCTCGGAGGAAACAGCTCCCCTTGATCAAAGATACTCATCTGAGAATAAAAACTTGGAAGAGGGGACAGACCAAGCTGTGAGGGTTTCTACTGCAGCAGACTGTTCACTGGGTCGAGCCGAAGGGGATCACGCTGTATCAGATCCTGGCACAGACATCGAGAGCGGCGGAAACGTTGGCATTGAAGCAGAGTCGTATCCAGCCGATCAGACAGTAGCAGAACAGTTTGGAGAAAGAAGGAGAACTGAGGCTGGAAGGGAAGGGTGGCCAGCGAGAAAAGAGAGACTGAATCTGAGGCTTACATCAGAAAAGGATCTTGCTCCCATCTCTGAAACTTCTGAATCTGAGCAAAGCGAGACAGAAACAAATCAAGAAGGCCTAAGGAGGTCAATAAGAGAATGAGTGCCGTGTCTAAAATACGCTGCTCCTGAGTGGACATACCTAACTACAGATGCAGGGACCGGGGAGGTCCGGGAGGGTGAGGTCCGGGAGCGTAAGACGCGGAGAGACCACATTGATTATTGAGATTGAACTATTGGTCCCAGGAGTCAAGGCTCTCGGACTTTTGACCCTGACAGTACCTGATCCTCCAAGGCTGAGGGACTGAGACTCCTGATCCTAAATCAGCTTACATTTCCGATGTTTGGATGTCAGCTTTCAGCTCAAGAACTGGCAGCATTTCGTATGGAAATCTTGGAACTCGTTGTTGATGCTTTGGGCACTGATATAGTCTATGATGAAGACTGAAGTGAAGAAAGGACAAGAAAGTATATGAACATTGTTCTAAAAGAAGATAACATAGGCTCGAGTGGAAGAAGAATAAATTTAGGGACTTATCCGTAGAAGAAGAAGAAGGGGTAGGGATGGCTATTCATGAACTTTAGATTATCATTGTCAATTGAACGCAGAAGAATTTTAGACATCCAAAAGGAATCTGATAAGAACTTTGTGTGCAAAACCCTTAAGAAGAAAGGGAGAGACTTTGTTATTTCACTCCTGCACCAAGTTGGAGAACTGATTTACAATGGAGTCTGGAAACTCGAACCGTAGGCAGAAATGCATGATAGGCACACAATAGTGGGGGTAATCGTAGTTATTACAGTAGTGATTATCACATCCATAGTCGAGTCCAATGTTGTGGAAGAAGGGGAACAAGGGACACCTACACCTTCTACACCAGAGATAAGGGAGGGTGCATCAGAATCAGATGAGGAGATGATAAGAGAAACTAGTCTTCTATTACATGTAGATCTTTCTAAAGGTGACTTTACTCTGAATGCATACGCAAGGTTGTTGTACGAGTCTGTGGACACGATGGAAGCAAAGGACTGTTATGTGTGTATGCAGTTGCCAGCATCAGTAGAGGACGGTATTAGATATCATCACTTACCACTGACTTATGGCATCACGTGTAGCGTACTGCTGAGTATGTTTTATGGTAAAGCCCATTTTGAGTACTATTTCTCTAATTATGATGTAGTGCTCCCTGAAGTTCCTGTATTAAAATATTTAAACAAGTATGATTATTATAAGAAGGAAGACAGGATGTCAAAGTATTTTGTGCCCACAGTAACTTTAGATACAGCATATGCTCATAGACATAATTTGACCTGTATGTTATCTGACATAGAAAAGAAATTTGTTGATAAAATAGAGGATAGACACAGACAGGCATTATTTAGGCCTGACCCCAAGCATGACGTGATTCCATGGACCCAAGAAGAACTGGATCATAAGGCAAAGGGGAGTTCTGGTCCATTAGCTTTAGATTTGCAGCAAAAAGGGAAACTATGTATTAGACAGACACAGATATATTATGATAAAATATTCATAGGAGAAAGTGAATGTGAACACATCTTTCTGATTGAAGAATCAATAAAGAAGGCAATATTGGATAAATTGACGATAGTGCCTAATGTGTATTTTGTATGTGGAAGAAAGGCATATGTTCGACTGCCTCCAAATTGGTATGGAACATGTTATTTGGCAGTGGTATTTCCAAAAATATTCCATGCGGATGATTGGTGGCCATTGGAAGGGAAACGAGCGCGGAGGGAGAAACGTGGTACGAGTGCAGGAGAAATTGTTGGAGATGTGTTTGGTGCAATGATACCCAGTCTAGAGGTGATTCTGAATGATGTAAAGATTAGAAGGTTGTCAACATTAGTGGACAAGTTGTCAGTGAAAACAGCTCAAGCTTTATTGCTTGTTGATGGGGAGATGGTCTCTATAAGGGCTATGGTACTTCAGAACCGTCTTGCGTTAGATGTTTTACTAGCAAAAGAAGGTGGAGTCTGTAAATTATTGAGGGTTCAACAGTGTTGCACTTATATACTGGACAACAGCAAAGATTTAAAGAAGTATATAAGTAACATAACTGAAATACATCACGACATACATGATTTGGCGACAAATGAGATTTGGGAGAAAATTGCCCAAGGATTTGGAAGAGTTGGAAGTTGGTTTGGAAACTTGGGACAGGGGATTATTGGTTACATTCTAAAACCCATCATAATAGTTGTGATTTGTATTATTGTATTGTGGGGTGCCTTTAGAGCTTTTAAGTGGCACAGAGCAAGACAGGCTGAGAGTTCCCTTAGCAGACGGGAAAGGCAAATGGAAAGACTGCAGGACAGTCACTATCAGAACCTTAAGAATCTGGAAAAGTTTAGGCATGGAAGACAGGCTACAACTTCTGTTTAGGTCAGTCTTTTCTGCGAGGAGAACATAGCAGGGAAAAGTGTTGTGTTTGATGACACTTGTCATCAGAGGGGGGAACTGATAGAGCGCTCAACGCTCTGGAATTTGTAAGGGGTGCATTATACTCATGTCCGAACTGCACTCATATATATTCGATGTTTGGTTGAACTTTGTGCATATTAAAACAAAGTTTATGTATACTCATGTTAAGATTTGTAGAGTGAAATCATGGCGCTTTGCAGGAATGATTAGTATTTTACACGAGTTTGGAGAAAACATTTAATTGTGCACGTATATAATGATTAGTAGGTAGATCAAATGTATTCATTGTTATAAGATTCATATAAAGGCCTGTATAACGAGTGTGCATTAAAGAACGTTCTTAGGTTAGCCAGAATTGTAGGCCTAACTTTCGTTTTAAAGGTTTCGTTTCTCCTCGTTTGCTCTTAGGTCAGGTGCCAATTAAAATTTATGTGTGTAGAAAGTTTTCTTTTCACCCCTACTGCAGGTGCAGGAATTTGACCTCGTTATTTTAGATTTAAGGAGATACATGGGAGGAACGGAATGTCTTTGAAGAGCTCGGATAGAGAAAAGGGAGGACACCTTCCTTGCCTGGTGAAACTTGGGAACCAAGGTCGACGGACAAGGCTGTGAAATTAATTGGACTTTATGGAAAGTTACTCAAAAAGGTGTTCACGGAATAATGTACCATGTGACCCGTTAGGGGTGTAACTTTGTCTTTTTGTATTAAATGTAAAAAAAAATTAGGCACAGGGACAGATTTGCAGGACTTCTGCTTTTGATTGAGGAAGGAGAGCATCTTAGAACGAGCTCTGTGGCTTTACGCTACTTGACCCATTTGACGTGAGTGCACTTCTTAGGAAGTCAACACGTGCTGACACCTTTGGGTAAAATCCTTTGGGGAATTAGGAAGGGATGCCATTTTAGAAGTAGAGTAGGGACAGATTCTTTTATAATTCGGAAATACAAATGAAAAGAGATTTGGAAGCAGTGTCTATACTCAGCTGTGATCTGATTTTGGAGTTTATTATTCTGTGTCTATTGTGCCGTATGAACTATATTCATAGACTGGGCTCTGTATTAGTTTTCATGTATCTTTACACATTGATTTTGAGGTGTGTCTATACTCTGTTATTTTTGGCTTTGTAATAAATTAACCAAAAACTGAATTTGGAGTCCGAAGTTATTTAGATCACTGGGAAGGGGAAAAGTATAATTGGTAAATTGTAATCTTCCCTCCACACTTCTTAGCAGGAAACAAAGATCATCGACCAGGTAATCCTGAGTAAATTCGGGACACGGAATTCGGCCTTATCACCATGTAGAGCAAATAAACTAAATGCCAAGCTCCTTACAATCTAAGGGAATTCTATGGTGACTTGCAGCACCATTTTTATTTGTATATATTTTATCCCATATAATACTTCCTGAAAGTCATCCCCTTCTCAGAACTTACTGTCATGCTCACCCATGTAGCGCACAGTAAGATGTTTTTACAGTGTTTTCTTCCTAAGCCATTTTAGAGCATTGCAAATAAATATCATTTACCACACTCAATGATATTCGTTTTGTTGACCACAGAAGCATGCCAGGCAGAATCAGTACTGCCAAGATTCAAAACTGTAACTTCAAGATCACACACAAATCTCTGATGCTTAGACATGATTTGTTCAACTATCTTTCCACTCAATGCAAGAAATTATTCGACGCAAATCCTACCTGGGTGAAGATCTATAACATAAACTTGGTATTATACTTTGGGAAAGTACAAACCAACATTCAGCATGGAATTTGTTGCAAGCAGTTATTTTCTAGCAAATATTGGAAACACTTTAATTATCTTCATATGTAGTGAAAGCCAGATGTAATAGAAGATTATGCAAGGATTGGGACAACAGACAGAAGAAGGTCCCTTAATAGGGCGAGGCAGAGTTTAGAAAAAAAATGTTCTACTGGAAAAGAAAAAACACAGCTTAACAAGTATCTGGCACCTTCTAGTGCTAATAACCGTGTTATCTAAGCCAGCCTTAATATAAATGGCAGTTTTTCTTTAAAATCTACAAATAAATGTTGCAGCACAATCTTGAACTCTCAAAATGCTCACGAGAGGTAAATAATGACCCTTCTCCCTTCTGATTGGCCTGCAAAAGGCATTGTTTACAACACAACCTCAAGACATCCAGGCAGGCACACATATAACATCACAGAACATATAAACATATATATGCAGATTTATCTTGTTCAATATAAGTAGTTCAGCTGCCAGTTACAGTAGTAGAACAATAGCAAGACAAAGTAGAGACTTAGGGCCTAATTTAGAGTTCAGCGGACAGGTTACTCTTGCACAAACATGACGGATAGCCCGTTCACCATATTACAAGCGCATTATATCTAATTACACTTGTAATACAGCAGACAGGTTGTCCGTCACATTTGTGATAGAGTACCCATCTGCCAAACTCTAAATCAGAACAAACATGTGTGAGAGAGTGCACACCTTCCCTTATTGTTCATTACTTCATCCGTAATTTTATAATGTTCTTATAATGCGTGCAAACAGCTGCTGAGAACCGTCCCAGGTCCCAGCCAATATCAAAATATTCCGAAAGCGGGCACATTTTTCACGAACCCAACCGTCGCACTGCTGAAATGGGAAATAATCCCTCGAAGTAAACCACTTGCTCCAAAGTTCACCATTTATTTTATATAACTGTACACCAAATTTTATGCCGATCAATTCTACCAATGTTCTTTCACATTTAGTCACCACGGAGACAGAATGGTTGCACCTGAATACTTTATTCGCCAATTTCAAATGCCGCCTGCCGCCCATCCAAGCTTTCAACAGTGGCACGTGAGGTCAACCATATTTTAAAGAAAGCTCTTTGTGTCATACCCAATGCATTTCGAGCCTTGCTGGCTCTTCGTCAGGGGTCACTGCAACACATGAAAAAAACAACTCAACTTACTGCTCAATACAAACATGCTATGTGAAATGAAGTGCTACAAAACCCAATTCTTCACCCAAAACGACCCTCTTTACCTACCCCAGCCTCATAATTTAAACAATACCCACTTACTCCAACTCGTGTAAACCCATGCCCTCAATCCCCCCACGCTAAAAGTGCCTCACATCTCCATGTAATCAGTCAAATAACTAGTGACAGTGAGAAGAAAAGAAAACGAAACTCGACTCAAACACCCCGTTTTTTTAAAGAATACTCAACCCTCTGTCAATTACTCTTACACCATTGACTCAACCCCACCTTCCGTAACAGCCTGGCTGCCCCGTGTCACACTAAATCTATGTTAAAACAAGTTACCTCTTCAGAGCCTCAATCGGCAGCCTGATCAACCTCGTACACTTCACTCCATCTTCAAAAACCAGTAAACCCTCCCTGCTGCTCAAGCCATTATTTAAGGTGTATCCTCCCACATGTGCCCCTCCCTACATCCTGATTTGCTAGTTTAAACTGACCCAATCATCTATTCCTTATATGTCTATGCCTGTATGCAAAAACATAATGATATGAACTCTAAATCCCACAATACACTTCAATGTCACCTCTAAATCAGGCCATTAATAAGTTAACAAAGATTGTGAACTTTTCAAGGCCATTCATATAAAAACGACCAAATGAGAAGAGAAACCTCAGTTTCATGAAAACTATTATTCTTGTTTCATGTTTTATCATTCAATTCAGACTTTAATAGAGGGGTTTTGCATGCTTTATTAAGTGGTGTCTTTCAGCATTCAAATTAGATTTTTGTAACACTGAGGAAAAATATCATAGCCCTGTTTTCCACTCTTAGGGCCATCTGTAACAAGCTTTTTTCCATTTCTATTTACAAATGACCTGATTCACAATATGTAAGAAACCCAAATAGTGATTTGGTAACATGTTACTGAATCACAAATTGGGTTTACCACTACATACCGATTCGGTATTTGGAAGTTCCGTGTTTACGGAGTCTCTTCCAAATACTAACTCACAATGGAATATATCAATGTTTTATGACTGAAATCCAGTCGCAAAGCATTAAAGTTTTGCCGACTACTGAAAGGTAGTGGTAAGGCATTCTCAAATAGGAAGGGATCCCCAAGGGACACCTTTAACTTTATTAATGTGGAAAAAATATTTTTTAAGTGTAAGCAGTGGATCCATGGGCCAATGCGTACCCTTAAAAATGTTAGTTACAAGTTTATTTTTTTTAAATACATCTTGTTTTCCTTTAAAAAATAGCTTTATTCTAAAGCAGTCATAGACATGGTGGTCTGCTGGACTTACCCTTGTGATGACTGTGATACATAGTGGGTCTCAAGTTGCGACCTATCTCATTAATATTCATGAGATAGATTGAATTGCTACCCACCACGAATCAGATTTTTGCAAACTGACCTATGTATATTTATATACACACACATAAATATGTAGATAAATGCTGTCAGTACATATTTCTGCTTAGTATATATACACGTTCAAAGCAATGCTTTAGTTAAATAATAATTCACTCACTGTGCCTGAATTGGTAATCGTGGCATTGACATCGACTTATCTTTCCTGTTAGAAATGGGGGTCCCTAGTTGGCAGTACTGGGCACCCTGTACAAGGATGGACCCTTCCATCTAGTCAGGGTAAGGGAGTTACATAACCAAGATTACCCCTTCTCACCCCCTTGGTAGCTTGGCACTAGTATTCAGGCCTATCTCAGAGGCAATGTGTAAAGTATTTGTACATAAAACACACAGTAGCCCAGTGAAAACACTGCAGATGGACATTACACCAGTTTAGAAAAACAACCAATCTTTATCTAAACCAAGCAAGACCAAAATGACAAAGATCCAACACACATAAGCAGAAATATCACTTTTTAAGAGTTTAAGCAATTCAGTCCTTCGAACTCTGATGCATTGGATTGGATGCACTGATTAGTATTTTTGATGCATCAAAATCTAAGATGCAAAACAGCCACAGAGGAGGGAAGTGGCAGAAAACACAAGCAAGGTGTCAATTCTTGAGTCCCAGGGGAATGGAGGCATTAGTTCTGCTGCATACAGGATAAGTGTTGAGTTGATTCCTTACTGCGAGGATAAGCGATGCATCAATTTCCGACAGCGGTTCCTTTCTAAAGCGTTGCGCTAAAAACCTGGCACACAGGTACGATGTGTGGAAAATCCAGGCACGCTGGGGTGAGGCGGTGGGGAAACAGGCGCTGCGTCGATTTCCACAGCCATAGACAGGCGATGCATTGATTCCTTCAGTCGCACAGCAGGGCCTGCTTCGAAGTTGGAGCGGGGGTCTCAGACGTCGGGGACATGGTGCTGTGGACTCAGGCTGTGGCCTTCTTCCAGTCACGAACAGGCACTGCGTTGATTTTTTGGACGCACTGCAGCACTTCGTTGGTTTTTCAACCGCATGCCAAGCTTGTGGCAGGAACAAAATGGCACTAAAGGGCGATGCGTTGATTTTCAGCTCTTGAAGCAGCAAAACCACCTCCAAGGGACCAGAACTGGAATTGGCACCACTTGGCAGGTCAGAACTCCCAGCAGAGGAGTTCAGGGGAGCTGTAGTTGAACTCTTTGATGGCCCTGAGACTTCCATTAGGAGGCAAGCACATACCAGCCCTTGGCAAAATTTGGAAAGCAGGATTCCAGAGGGCAAAGCCCAGTTATTTCACTGTCCACAGACAGAAACAACAACTGCAGACCAACCCAGCAAAGCAAAACAGCATAGGTGCAGTACTCCTCCTGACAGGTCTTCAGCTCTTCTTCTTGGCAGAGTCCTCAGTCCAGAAGAGATCTAAAAATGTGGGGTTACAGGTCCAATACTTATACCCCATTTCACCTTTAAAGTAGGCATACTTCAAAGGATAGTCTTTGTAGTGCACAGATCCTGCCTTGCCCTGTTTGGGCTCCAGACACACTACAGGGGGGTGGATACAGCATTATGAGAGGACAGACACAGCCCTTTTCAGGTGTCAGTGACAACTCTTTCCTCCACTCTAGCTCAGGAAGGCCCATCAGCCTGGTGATGGGCAATCAGGATATTGAAGGGCACACCTCAGCTCCCTTTGTGTGACTGTCTAGAGTGAATGCACAAACAGCCCAACTGTCAGCATAAACCAGATGTGGATTCCACAGGCAGGCAGAGGCACAGGATGGTAAAGCATGAAAATGCCCACTTTCTAAAAGTAAGAAAAATATGTGGTAAGAATGCACTCCTTCCCTTTTTTTGATTTTTCATTATACGAAAGTCTAACTTCTGATAGTGCGTGCGATCAGATGCTGTGAACCGCCCCAGCTCACAGCTCATTTATAAGTATACCTCAGGGCACATAACTTGCGCACCCATCTGTCGCACTGCGGTATGGGAAAACATCCCTCTTTTTAAACCATTACTCTTAAGTTATCCATTGTCATCACTTGATACCAGTTAATTATTTAATTCCTTAAATAGAAAAAATTCATTAGAAATATGACCATTTATAAAAAGTCGGCAGAAGGCCTAGTATAAAGAGCAGATATCATGCGAATAAATGAATCACCAAATTTAAACACAGCTAGTGAATGAAATATAAATTGCCGATGAACTTTATCAAAAGCTTTTTCAGCATCTAATGCCAACACTTCAGAAGGTACTAATAATTTAGGTCCTTGCTCAGGAGCGTGAAGCAACAGTCTGGTATTATTTGCAGAATATATAAGTTTCACAAAACCAGATTTATCAGGATGTACAATAGAACCGAGCACAGAGGTCAATCTAGTTGCAAGTATTTTGGCATAAAGTTTACAATCTTGATTTATTAAGGAAATTGGCTGATAATTTTAAACAATAGTGGGGTCTTTGTTAGGTTTTGGAAGAACAACAATAAAGGCTTCAGTAAATGAACCAGAAGCTGTTCCTAATGAGCTGAAAGAGGAAAAAAGCTGAAGCAAGTAAGGTAGGAGACGTGGAGCAAAAACCTTATTAAACCAAGCCGGGATTCCATCAGGTACAGGAGATTTATTAAGATTAAGGAATTTAATAGCCAAATCAATCTCTTCTAAAGTAATTGGTGACTCTAAATCATCTTTGGCTGATTGTGATATTTTTTGTAAACCACAATTGCGCAAAAAAATGTCAATCAATGAAGAATCCACAGAGGGAAGTTTATTATATGAGGTTTTGTAATAAGTTAAAAATTCATTAACAATATCTTTATGGTATAAGGCAATATTACCATTATCACCATGAATCGCAGTGATATGAGTCTTATCTTTTTTTATACGCAAGTAATTTGCCAAAAATCTACCTGATCCATTAGCATTAAAAGAAAATGTGGCCTTATTATTGGAAAATTGTATACCCGCACGCCTACTTAATATGAAGTTGAAGTCGTAACGGAGTTTTTGTAATTGCATTTGATATTTAAGTTCATTAGATGAGATGAATAGTCTCTCCAACGTTGCAATTTGTTTGTCCAAATCTTTAATTGTAGCATTAAAAGATTTGTTTTCATGAGCCATAATAGAAATGGTTACACCTCTCATATATGCCTTAAATGCATCCCATCAGGTTACCAAGGACACAGAACCTTCAGAGTTAAAAGTAAAATAATCTTGAAGTGCAGATAAAAGTTTTGGTGTATTAATTTCATTGAGAACAGTATGTGTGTTCATACGCCATCTGGATTGAGTAGAAAGAGTAGCGGTGAATTGAAAAACAGCTGAAATAAGTGCCTGGTCACAGATATCTATTTTATATATTAATGGAGTAGAAATTGACTGAATTAATTGTCGGGATACTAATAAATAATCAAGTTGTGAGGAAGAATTATGAGGATTTGTGAAAAAAAATAAAACATTTTTAAGTTGGGTAGTGTAATCGCCAATTATCAACTAATTTAGTTGTTTTAAAAAAAGATTTTAAGGTAAAAAAAGCCTTAAGTGGACGATATTTAGATTGTGATGATCTATCTAACAAAGGATCCCATATTAAACTAAAATCTCCTTCAATAATGAGTGGAACATTACCTAGTTTGAGCACCTCTGTCGTAAATAAGGACCAAAATTTGGGATCATCATTGGTTGGCCTATAAACATTAATTAAATAAATAGGCGTAGTATCCAATTTAATTTTAACAATAATGTACTGACCTTCTGTATCTGAAAATTTGCTCACTATTTGAAAATGTAATTTGTTTGCAAAAAGAATAGCCACTCCATTTTCCTTATTAATTGGAGGCGAAGAAACTATAGTACCAACCCCTTTTTTCTGGATATATGATAAAATCTTATCGTCAATATGTGTCTCCTGTAAAAAACAAATATCAGTTTTGTGACTTGCTAAATAATCCAGAATGTTTAACGGGATGTCTTAAACCTTTAACATTCAAAGGAACAATTTTAATATTATTGAAATTAGCCATATGGTAATAGGAATGTCAGTAGAAAAGGACATAACAAATAAAGATAAAATATTACAAGTAGCTCTAGATATGATAAATAGAGAGGAAAGGAAAGACAAGGACAGACATAAATAAGACAACACAAAAACATAAATAGAATTGTAGAATCACGTACACGCATGACCAATAATAACCTACCTAAAAACGCCCATATAGCTAATCTGAGAGAAAGGGCAAGTTAGATTGAAAATCATGACCTAGAAAAATGACCTAGAAAAATGAATAAATAAATAAAGTCAAGTATTAGTAGCATTTGTTTCCATGTTCATTGAAGATTGTTGATCCAAGAATGTACACAGTTCTTCTCGTCGTTGAAAGGACTTTGAGGTGCCATCTTTTCAGATTCTCGTAGTAGAAGGATCGAAGAGACCATATTTGAAACCAGAGGAGCATAGTCGTGGTTTCAGCTCAGCAAATTCTTTACGTAGATAAACAGTTTCTTTAGCAAAGTTTTGGTGTTTGTAGATTTATTTCCATTTACCATTAAAGATGGAATTTCTCTAGCTGTCTTCCTGATCATCACCAAATGATCATGGCGCAGAACTTTAAATATTATTTGTCGTGGTTTGCCATGATGAGGGTTTCGGTGAGAAGTAATTCTATGTGCTTTGTCTATTTCAAATTTTTCAGACATTTTGTAGCTTTAACAGACCTGGTAGCAATTTTTCTAAGTACTGCCTACAATCATTTCCCTCCACATCTTTTGGTAGATTAAAAATACGTAAGTTGTATTGATGATTATGGTTTTCTAAATCCAACAGCAACTTACTCGTTGGTAAAATTTATGTTGCCATATGTGTGAGGCTATCAATTTTGGCTTTATTAGCTTGGATTTTAATTGTGTTATCTGAAATTTTCATAGAAAGACAAGTCATGTCTTTACAGATATTTTTAATTTTTGACGCAATAGAATCAGTATTTAAACGTACAGCTTGCAATTCTTCCAACAAAATGGATAAGAAAGGTTCATTTGAATCCATTACAGGTGGAGGAGAATTAGTTTGTTTAGGTTTGTTATTCCCTGTAGATATATTTTTTCCTTCCATTTTGCTGAATTAGTATAATTAAATATATAAAAGATAATTCTCACCGAAAGTTGAAGTGAAGAAGCAAAAATAAAAGATATTCACCAAGGAGTGAAGAGTGCAGCAGCTAAAACTGACTGTGGGAGTTGCACCAGGCCTCAGCCTCGCCCTTTCCTGAAGTAAAACTCTGCCCTCCTGACAGGAAATCTCAGCAGAGCAGGAAATAACAGCCGGTGAACACAGCAGACGAGAAAAATGCATCAAACCTGCCAAACAAATCTTCCCAAATCTGCCAGAGGGAAGCGTTGAGGTCAGCAAGCATAATTCTGGGGACTAAGTAAGTAAAAAAATGCCTTTATCATTTAAAATACTTCATCGGCAAATAGGGCTAATTAGAGCATCAGCAGGAGGCAGCCATCTTGATGCGTGCACTCGCGCGACTCTCGTAAGATTGGCATTTTCAAACACACAATTTAAAAACCACCTTCACAGAAAGATGTGTTGTAAATCCTGAGTTCAGGGAACCCAAACTCTACATTCCTATCTTTTCCCAATTGAAAGTTACACTTGTAAGGTTTTACAAGGCAGCCCCAATGATAACCTATGGGACAGATAGCCCTTGCAATAGTGAAAAACCTTTTATTAGCAGTATTTCACGATCAGTACATGTAAAACACACCAGTACATGTCCTACCTTTCACATACACTGCACCCTGCCCATGAGGCTACCTTGGGCCTATCATAGGGGTGCCTTACATGTAGAAAATTGGATGGTTTGGCCTGGCAAGTGAGAGCACCCTACCAGGTCGACATGGCAGTTTAAAAGTGCACTTGCAGGTACTGCAGTGGCAGGCCTGAGCCAGGTTTGCAGGGCCACTCATTTGGGTGGCACAATCATTGCTGCAGGCCCACTAGTAGGATTTGATTTACAGGCCCTGGGCACACACCGTGCACTTTACTAGGGACTTCCCAGTAGATCAAATACGCCAATCCTGGATAACCAAACATAATCACAATTTACACAGGAAGCACTTGCACTTTAGCAGTGGTAAAGTGCCCAGAGTTCAAAAACCAGTAAAAACGAAGTCCAGCATACAGACAAAACCACGGGGAAACCACACCAAGGATGCGAGGTCTAATATTTCCAAACTTTATTTCCTTATACTACTTTAATATTGGATTTACATCCGGTAATGACAAATAGGACATTCTATATGGACGTCTCGGTTCAACGCTTTATAAGGATCAAAGAAAAATGCCCTGTACACACTAAAGTCCTGGTCATTGTAATAATTGCAGCTACCTGCAGAGCACTGGAATGATCTGTATCCATTTACACAAATGCACTCAACAAACCATTGCTCACAGTAATAGAGGGATGTCCCTCACAAGGGCATGTACATGCTCAAAAGAATAGTCCATGTGCCTTTGTCACAGAGCCAGGCTCCAAAAGTTTGCAATCTATGACCAATTCCTCTCTGTTGAGAGCTCAAAAATGTGTAACTATGAGGCTACACCCTTAGAGTGGTATATATTTAGTACTCCCCAAAGTGGAACACATTCCCCAAATCTTTGTTGCATAATTTCACATGCACTATGAGAAGTTGGGGATCCTTTTTTGCATTAATAACTCACCAATGCAATTTACATGTGCTACAGCAAAGCAAGCTTGGTACACAAATGGTGTTTTTTCTATTTTCAATTTTTGCTGAATTGTGCACCTATTGCAGTCAATTCGTGATACAGGTCCAAAAATAGTTCTACTAAATCTATATTATTATTAAATACAAAGTGCAATCAATACAATGCAACGTACAATACAATGTATCATCACCCATTTCATAATTGTTGTGTAGGAACTCATACATAAATAGCACTTCCTTTTTGCGTTTTATGCAGGCCTTCATTTATGAAATTGGTCGTGGCGTACCAAAGGGTGACAATCC